>JAGIQG010000012.1:86616441-87270669 GCA_024679065.1 Sphyrna mokarran
AGATCAGAACATTCCCCCGTCCTGCGACACCCCCACCATGATTTTCACCAACATCCCCCTCCCATCACCCTATCTTCAGTGGCATTTACTTCCTTCCTGACATCAGTGCTCACGACTTCTCCCCCAACCCCACCGCCACAAATAGATGATCCTCTCCCTCCCCGCCCCCCATCCAATGATGCTCCCTCTAGGGCTCCCTGTTGCACAGGTTGGCACTGCCAACAAGAGTTCCCTGTCTGGATTCAGGGTCTCGTAAATGGTGCAGGCAGCAGTGAAAGTTGACCACCTAGGGAGGGAGCCCGCGGTTTCGGTAGATATTGTTCGTGGTGACCCATCGGCTTTTGTGTTGTGGGATCTTACTGTGCATGATAGTTGCTGATTTGTCTTAGCATTTGAAGAAGCCACTTAGCAGCAGCAGCAACAGGGTTCACATGAAGTAAATGACACTGAATAAATAATAAATGTGTTCAATTGCAGAATTCATTTTTATACAGGAAATAGAATTGTGACAAGAGACAGGAAATCAGTAAGTTTTAATAAACAGGCCGGTGGATATCAGAAGTAAAAAGACTTGAGAATCCATTATCTTTCGGAAAATGTGACAGTAAATATAGTTAACCTGAAAGCATCAAATTCTTCCCTGTCTTTTACACATCTTGTACATTTAAAGGATGAACCCTTTTATGGTTGTTTTTTCTTATTTGACCTTAATGGAGTGGATTGAAAGATTGTATGAAGATCTCTGGATACTGTTAGTAACTCAGTTAGTTGGACATCATCTGAAGAACACATTGCGTCACAAGCTGGGCCTCAGCTCAGGTCCAAAAGCAAAATACTGCGGATGCTGGAAAACGGAAATAAAAGCTGAAAATGCAGGAAAACCTGCAGAGAGAGAAATAATTATTGTTTCGGGCATGACCTTCGAATACTATGTAAAATATATTGTCCAAATGCTGGGCTCGGGGACATGGTGCTAGGGAACTGTGCCACATGCTGTTTCAGGACTACAGTCAGTCCATAAACTGAAGATTGCAAGAGGGATTGACCAGGATTTCTCCTCAACACGGGCCTAAAATGACTGAGCGGGATTGAGAAGGAAAAGTTGGTGAGTCACTCTCCAAATAGAAACTGTGTGATGCAGAGCGAGAGGGCCGGTTATAATATGCTTCAACCTCCAGGGCCTAATTGGGTTCTTGCTCTCTGCTTTATAGTTCTGGAGACACAAACCAAAGTGGGAGAATTTACCAGTTCCACCCACTGGCATCGAGACAAAAAGACAAGACACAGTGAAAATTCTAGCCAGCTTGAAATGAAAAGCAATGAGAATGTTGATGTTGTGTCTCACTTTTTTACAAGCATAAGGTATACACGGCAGAGTTTTACACAAAATCAGAGCTCAGGACTATCAGAAACTGCTCTATTCAAACATTCTCTGAAGGACACTCTGCAAACCACAGACTACATTTGGAGCATTGGCTCAAAATCATTTTAATCATTTGAAGACTTGTTGATGGTGATTTAATCATTTTCTGCAAGTTTATCAGATATTATTGTCTGGAGATTTTCCTTTTAGGGGATCATAGTTTTCCACTGTTTGTCATGTTTTCTGTGTTTATCTGCCTGGAATAGATTCAAAAGGTTACTAACAGGGAGTTAGTGCCTCAACACTGGAACAGATCTGCAGGGGAATGTGTTTTATTATTAAATATGCTGACTCCTCTAGATACTTTGCAGCTGGGTTCACGTAAACCAGATTAAATACGAAACAGGCCACAGTCTGCAAATCAGCTGAAACCACTCAGAGGCGACAACCAAGCAATATATCAGTGAGGAAATAGAGGGAGGCCATTTAGAACTGGCTCAAGGGGTTTTCATCCAATGAGATAATGGCTGATATGCAGCCTAACTGCAAATTTCCACCTTTGCCCAAGATCCCTCAATACCAATTGACACAAATCGATCTCTGATATCAAATTAACAATTCATAAAATCCCAACCATGCAGAAGAGGGCTATTCAGCTCATAAGTTTGTGACAGAGTATCCTACCAGGTCCAGCACTCCCTCTGTCCTATACCCACTTATAGTGTGGATAATCCGTCCGACCTGAATATCTTTGGACTATGGGAGGAAACCAGAGAAAACCCACAGAAGCAGAGGGAGAATTTGCAGCCTCTGCACAGACAGTGACCCAAACCTGGAATTGAAAACAGGTCCTTAGTGCTGTGAGGCAGTGGTACAAACCACTGTGCCAGCATGTTACAGGCATTTGCACAACCAATCCCATGTTGTATATCTAGCATCAACTACCATTTGCAAAAGAGAATTTGATACTTCTACCACATATTGGTTGGAATTCTCCCATCCCCCCCACTCCTGGAATCCTAGTGGGTTGGGGGGTGAGGGCGGTGGTGGTGTTGTGGGAGAACGGACCATGTAAAGGTGCGTTGAGGCTGGGTGGGAATCTCTGGTTTTCAGAAAAGCATGGCCGAAGAATCCCGCCTATTTGTTTCTGAATTTGACTCCTGAAGTATCTCTAATGTTTAGACTGTACTTTATCTCCCTAAGCTCCCCAAACAGGAGAAATAGTTTCTCTCTATCTACCTTATCTGTAGTCTTAACATCTTCTCCTTAACCTCCAGGGAGCACCACAGCTGGAATCATCTCAGAAATGGGCAATGGTGACTTTGGGCAGGAAATGGCAGCTTCTCCTGCCGTACAGTGTAACACTTGGTGAATGAAGATGAGCAGCCACGGTTCCACACTATATCACTGGCCCGCCTGCTTAATTCATCTGCCCCGTTCGCTATCACCTCAGCTCTTTAATGATCCAGGGGGCACATGTATAGGCTGCCCCTGTGTGCAGCTGGGAAGTAATCGGGAAATCCTGGCTGCCAGACCCAGGAAATATTTTGTACCCAAGTTTATTAATGTTCCTCTCGAGTACTTGCTGGGCACAGCATAGACCCACAGCGATGTATTATACCCACTCTCTGGGCAAAGACCTACAACCAAGATTTTGAATCCAGAATACAAGGCCACGCCAGCAGTGTTCTCAGTCCAGGGCTTCTTTCCTGTGCTTTGTGTGAATTTCACAGTGGCTGCAGGCACCTATCATGTGTATAACACAATGGGAGTATGATATCTGTTAGAATGTGCTGGGCCACTGGCGTGGGGTTCACTCATTCTCCCTGCATGCTCTATGCCTCTTTGTGGTGTGACTCCCCTACATCCCATCAGCTTCTGTCTCCAGTGACACTGTGTTCCCAAGGGTCCAGTTCACAATGGGTGCTGTAGAATCAGGAGAGGTTAAACTTTACTTATTGTGTCCCCATGATATGCCTGACTTCCTCTCCTTTAAGGACCTCTTCAACCTCACTTCCTTCTAAGTCCTCCTCATCAGAGGAGTTTGCTGCTCCTTCATCTCCTCCTCAAACAGTGTTGCAGTGATAGTTTGGGCACTGCAGACAGTGACAATGTGTGAGAGGCTCTGTGTAGGGAGCCATCTCTTTCTCTTGATGGTTCTGTTCTGGCATTTGGTGAGCTGGTCCCTGCTGTTAACATCTTCTTCCTGTCTCTGGCCTGTGAGCAAAAAGAACGATAATGAGGTGACCAAACCCCATGGTCCACAATGCAGAATCAAAGAGAGAGACTTGGCAGTTAACAGTTGTCTGCTAAGGATCACTCTTTGATCATTAATCATCTGCAGTTGCCTCTCAAATTCCATTGGCTCATGTCTAGCATCAGTATTGATGGCCAATCCTTAGTCTGCTTGCAGGTCAGGCAAGATCCTACCCCACACCTGCCCCAAACCACATGGTCTGGTGTATGCTGAGATCTCATCTCCAGTACAGGCATTGTCCCATCTTCGCTCCAAGGCCTTATGCTCAGCATGGCTCATGGGGCCAAATGTCAAAAAGACACTTCAGCACAGAGCAAAGGATTAGGAGCATTACCTTTGGGCAGTGTGCCTTGGCCAACTTTCTAAAGGCATATTCTAGCTTTCCCAGTTGAGCAATGATACAGTCATGCCATGGCAGACATTGAATCTGGAGAACCATCTGTCAAAGTTAAATGCTGAGCAGTAATCATTGGCACTCTCACACGTAAGTTCTGCTTGAGTGGGTTCAATTGTTTGATCAGCCTGACTCCAAGTATTCAATTGAGCTCAAGCTAAATGGTCTTAGTTGCAATGAGATATTGATCATTGACATGTTTTTACAACATCCTTTCCCTTGTCTATGCCCCATCCCCCACCCTCACTCACCCTGTGACTGTGTGGAACCTATAGACTATTCTGACTCCCCTTCACCACCCCCCAACTCTGCCATTTCCCTCTACCATAGTGACACCTGTGCTCCAGGCTTCTCTTCTCTCTGTGCAGTCCTTCAAAGAGGTCCATGGCCCCACTCCAGAAGTGGGAATACATTGCTCTTCAGACTTGTGTGTGACACCCCTTTCCCTCCCCCTCCTCCATCCTGAAGATGCAAAGCCACTCTGCCAGTGCAGAATCTGCTTGGATACAACTCATCACTGAGCTCCCCTTGGAGTTCTGCTCGCTAGGTACACACATTCTGAAACCCCCGTAGATGTTTAATCTGATGTCGGGGTAGGATTCTGGCTCATACATTTTAATGCCATTCCTGATGTCTAATGGCAGGAAATGCAGTTCGCCACTGACTGGGAGAGGGGACAATCGTGTCTTGCACTTACACCATTGGGAAATACTGAGAGAAGACTTTAGATGTATTTCCCACTCACATCACCTGAACCAATTTCACTTTATCAATTATTGACATTCTGTTAATCCCAAACATTTCCCAGTGCTAATGGAAAGTCATTGACCTGGGGTTAACTGTGTCTCTTTCCAGAGCTGCTGCCTGGCCCTCTCCAGCTGTTACCCAATTTGTGCGATTGCTCCTTGTGATTTAACCCTTTGTGCCCTGGCATCAGCCTGTTGCAAACCAATCCACTAACAGGAATGCTAAGAAGGGAGACATTGTAAGTGCTACACCAGCAAAATGATAGTTTGTCTAAACTTTCACAGGTCAGGTGACAATATTTACAAAGGCTTCTTGGAAAGGTTTAAGTCAGGAAAAGAAATGACTTGATAATTTCTTTCCAGATGTTTTGTCTTTGGACTTCATTCTGTGTGGGAGCCACGTATGAGATGTTTTCAGAGAACCAGAATAGTTGCCTTTGGAATGTGCTTTTGGATCAGTTAGCAAGAAGAGTGGAAACTTATTTCCTAGCCTGACAGGCTGTCTCTAGGCAACCAGTTTAATTGGTACAAAACAATGTGTTAACCTGCCAACTCTTTAAATTGGGTCATTTCCATTGAAATAGCTTACACAGGACAAAGGTTGTTGTGTTGAGAAGATTTGCCGAATCACTTTGTTACTGAATTTCAGTAATTATGAAACTTATTAATAGAGATTGGTCTTTTTTTTTAACAGGACATCCTGTTAATACAAATTCTATGCCCGCAACAGGAAGTGTTCTGACCTCAGAGGAATATGTCAATACTTACAGAAACAGAAAGGGCAGCTTTCTGTATTCCGGAGAACATTTTTTTTTGAATGAGTTTTCTAGTCTCTTTGCTACTTGCATTTCTTACCAAGATTATACCTTTAAATAAGCCCAAATCAATACCTGCATGTTGACTCTGTGAAGCAATATCATAGAACGCATTATAGCACAAACAAGTTGTGCCGATCATATCAGTACCTAAATTCTTTAATCCCTAAATCCTAGGTTCTGTTCTGGCCAGATAAATGGGATATAAGTCTCTTTACCAGTTGTAAAAGACCTAACGTTGAATGGCTTCAGAACTCTGAACAATGCAAGAATTCCTGTAGGGCATCCCAATCTGAGGGCCAAGTTAAAACTCTAGAAGTGGAGGTTAAGTAGAAGTGCTAGAGGAGATAACATAGTAATATTGTCACTGGGCTAATAATCCAGAGGCCCAGGGTAATGGGGATCCAAATTCAAATCCCACAAAAGCAGATGGTGAAATTTGAATGCAACAAAAATCTGGAATTAAACTCTAATTATGACTGTTGTTGGGAAGATCTATCTGATTCACTAATGTTCTTTATGGAGAGAAATCTGCCATCCCTACCCGCTGTAGCCTACATGTGACTCCAGATTAATTACTAACAAATAGGGATGGGCAATTAATTCTGCCTTTGACTTTGCCAATAGTGGATATTATTAGAACAAAATGTTTTGAAGGGGATAATGAAGCAAGATCTTGCTCCACTTTGAGAAGTGAGATTTTCCAGTCCTGCTGAGAGTCAATGGACTTTTAACCTCTCTGAGTTTTCCATTCCATCACTTGACAGTTCCTACTTGGGGCGGGACTGGATAATCCCAGCCTGTCTCATCTTTCTTGAGAATATTTGGTAGAATGTTACAGAGAGAAATAAGACCATAAAATATAGAAGCAGAATTAGGCCATTCGGCCCAAAGTCAGCTCCACTTCTCAATCATGCCTGATGAGATGCTTAACCCCATTCTCCCGCCTTTTTCCTGTAACCTTTGATTCTCTTACCAATCAAGAACCTATCTACCTCTGTCCTAAATACACTCACTGACCCTGCCCCCACAACCTTCTGCGGCAAAGAGTTCCACAGACTCACCACCAACTTCTGGCTGAAGAAATTCCTCCTTATCTTGGTTCTAAAGGTTCATCCTTTTACTCTGAGGCTATGCTCTCAGGCCCTAGTCTCTCCTATGAATAAAGTTTAATTATCAGTCACAAATAAGCTTACATTAACACTGCAATGAAGTTACTGTGAAATTCCCCTAGTCACCGCACATCAATGCCTGTTCAGGTCAATCCAGCATGCCTTTCTGAAGAAAAGCGGAGGAAACCCAGCCAGGCACAGGGAGAACATGCAAACTTCTCACAGATAGTGACGCAAGATGGGAATTGAGCCAGGGTGTCTGACACTGCAAGGCAGCAGCACTAACCACTGGTTAATCATGACACTTCACGTGGAAACAGCTTTATCATGTCCACTCTATCCAGGCCCTTCAGTATTCTGTAAGTTTCAGTAAGATCCTCCCTCATCCTCCTAAACTCTATCGAGTACAGATCCAGAATCCTCAAACACTCCTCATATGTTTTGACGTCAGTGTTTGTAATTGTTTCCAGTTTAATTGACAGTTAAATGGCTTTCTTGACCACTTCAGCAATTCTTAAGATATAGCTATGTTGGTGGAGTTGGAATAACACAATGGCCCAAACTGTTTGGAGAGAAACAGAGTTAATGTTTCGAGTCGGATGTGACTCTTCTTTGGAACAGATTATTAGTAATTCTGTGTTTTTATCATTTTTAATGATACCAGATTTATTATTTCATAGAAACTTAGAAAATAGGAGCAAGAGGAGGCCGTTCTGCCCATTGAGTCTGGTCCCCCATTCGTTACGATCATGACTAATCGTCTACTTCGATGCCATTTTCCAGCTCTCTTTTGCTTCAAGGCACATTAGATGAATTCAAATTCTTGATTTGCACAGATGAACTCTAAACTCCTATTCCTAACATTATGACTCTGTAACAGAACACTGCACTATCTGAGTGAGAGAGCATTTACAGCATAATTTATATTGCTACCTCAGAGTCAGAATCTTATAGGTTCGATTCTGAGACTCTTGAGCACACAATCCAGGCAGATATTCCAGTCAAATTTCAGACACTGGAGAAAATGATCTAAAGTAACGTCCCCCAGCCCCACTGCAGAACTGAGGGGGAGCTGCATTGTTGAAAGTGCCAATAAGACCTTGGGATAAAACCTAAGTCCCTTCTGATTTTTCAGGTGCTTATAAAAGATCCCAAGTTCTAATTGAAGGTGGGAGTTATCTCTGATGGTTATCAATAATTATTCTTCAACCAACTTCTCAAAAGCTCTAAAAAAGAGTCAGCTTGACTCGAAATATTGGCTCTATTCTCTCTCCACAGAAGCTGTCAAACCGATTGAGATTTTCCAGCATTTTCTGTTTCTGTCTCAAAAGATTTATCTGGTTATAATTTCACATTGCTGTGAAAGGCATTTGATAAATGCATGTTCTTTCTTTAAGGTAACTGCCTCTGACCTGACGTGGAACTTTTCAGAAACTTGATATTTGTGTTAAGAAGTGGGTGTTGAATTCCATGCCATTGTTTCCATACAGAGGCTACTTCTGTTTGCAGTCTCACTCCAAGGAGCAAGATCATCAAAGAGGGAACGTTAGACAACCGGAACATTAAAATTCCCAGCACTGAGGATTTGTGCACAGGAATAAAACAATATCCTTTCAGATTTAAATTACACAATCTGGGCCTTTGGAAAACACACAATGGTGAATCAGGAAACTGAGTGTCACAACACTCAATCACAGTTCAGAGACCTTAGCTCGAGTCCAACATGAATTACAAGACATCTTTATCTCCACCATCTCAAAACAGCAGCATGATTTTGAGACACTATCCTGACTGTGCCGTGATGCAGGCCGGAAAGTTAATGGGAAGGCTAAAAGGGAATACAGGCATTTCATTAATCCCAATGCTGCTGTTCAAGATGGATTTCTGGAGTAGTCTGAAACTGCTTGAAGAAACAATTTTTTAATGAATAAGCCACACTGTGATACTTAAAGCAATATGCTGAGCATTCCGGAGATCTGAAATCAAAACAGAAAGTGTTGGAAAATCTCAGCCAGCCAGCAGCTTCTGTGGCGGGAGAAATAGAGTTAACATTTCAATCCAATAGACAACTCTTCTTTACAGCTTGTGACACGACCCTTTGTCCTCCCTGTCGAAGCTGATATCAGAAAATGGAAGATCTTTTCAAAATTGACCTTCTTAATCTAAAAATAGAGCAAAAATTCACTAAAAACAGGATATACTATGAGGAGACATGACTTACATATCATGAACACTGTCAAATACTTTGACACACCATTAGAGATATGACCTGACACAAAACAGGGTCTGTCACTGAATGAGACATAAATTCCTAACCGATAATATACTATCCAGAGCAAGTTTTTAATGAAACTGTGGTTTCTGGATATTGTAAAAGGAATTTGAAGTCCAAGTTTGAGCTTTCTAGTTGGCTTAGAAATGAAAACATAATGATGTTTAGATTTAAATGCCAAGTGTTAGCTCTGTGCAATGTTAGCTGGCTCAGACCAGCCTCATGTTTCAATATCTAAACATAAATGTAATTGCAAAATGTCGCCATGGAAATAATCATAGAATCTCTAAAGTGCAGAAGAAGGTCCTTCGGCCCATCAAGTCCACACTGACTCTCCAACAGAGCATCTTACCCAGGCCCACACTGCCTGCCCTATCCTCACATTTACCAAGGCTAATCCACCTAGCCGACGCATCTTAGGACACTAAAGTGCAATTTAGCACAGCCAATCCACCTAACCCACACGTCTTTGGAGTGTGGGAGCAATGGGAGGAAATGCTTGCAGACATGGGGAGAACATGCAAACTCCACACCAGCAGTGACCCAAGGTGGAAATTGAACCCAGGTCCTGGTGCTGTGAGGCAGCAGTGCTAACACTGTGTCACCCTGCCAATCAAAACCAGAGGAGCTAGTCAGCGTAATAAAATAAGTGATTGGTCTACCGTTGTGTTGTTAATGTTCTGTCTTTAGCTGCCAGTAGCACATTTAATAAATTTCTCACAAACTACAGGACTCTGACATGAGTCAGCAAAAAGAGGGTTTTCCAAGAATGGTGAGTTTGGGGAACTCCAGTACACACTGTCCATAATTTCGTAACCCTTAAAGTTAATAATTGGCATGATGTTTGGTCAGAAGGTTACTGCTTCCAAGTGCAATGTTTGCGATGATTGGAATAACATTTTGTATTAGCTGTTGCAGCTTTTGACTTCATGAACCTAACAGTGGATTTCTGTGAATTGACCAAGCAATTATGCAACAGCAGCACATTCTGGATGGTGAATCTGGCAACACTGAACAATATTTGTTTTATTTCATTCCCAGACCTGGTTTTCCATTGTCGATTCTGTATGTCGTCTGGATGTACGTGCCACAGCGATAAACCGCACTGACCTCCTCAGAAGACGAACACGGGACACGGTGGACAGAGTACCCTTTGTTGTCCAGTACTTCCCCGGAGCGGAGAAGCTACGACATCTTCTCCGGAGTCTTCAACATATCATTGATGATGATGAACATCTCGCTAAGGCCATCCCCACCCCCCCACTTCTTGCTTTCAGACAACCGCACAACCTCAAACAGATCATTGTTCGCATCAAACTACCCAACCTTCAGGAGAACAGTGACCACAATACCACACAACCCTGCCACAGCAACCTCTGCAAGACATGCCGGATCATAGACATGGACGACATCATCAAACATGAGGATACCATTCACCAGGTACACGGTACATACTCTTGCAACTCGGCCAACGTTGTCTACCTAATACGTTGCAAGAAAGGATGTCCCGAAACGTGGTACATTGGGGAGACCATGCAGACACTACGACAGCGGATGAATGAGCATCGCTCAACAATCACCAGGCAAAACAGTTCCCTTCCTGTGGGCGAACACTTCAGCAGTCATGGTCATTCGGCCTCCGACCTGGGGGTGAATGTTCTTCAAGGGGGCCTTCGTGACACACAAAAGCGCAGAGTCACTGAGCAGAGACTGATAGCCGAGTTCTGCACACACGAGGACAGTCTTAATAGGGATCTTGGATTCATGACACACTATCTGTAACCCCCATAACTTGCCTGGATTAGCAAAAAACCTCACTTACTGTGCTGTCTGAAGAAAATACACAATTCTCTAACCAATGCTTAGGATTCCCTTCACACACATTGTTAGCCACTTTAACGCTTGAATAGCAGGTTAGATGTAAGGATTCGCATTCTAATCAGCAATCTGTGACTGTCTGTGCTGATGTGTGTTATTGCAGACCAGAACACTGCATTTGCCTGACAAAGACACAGAGTGTCAAAAGCTCGCAATTTTACTATCAAATAAATCTGTTGGATTTAAAATTGGTGTTGCTAAATTCTTACTGAGTTCTTACTACCCCAGTCCAACGCCGGCATCTCTACATCATGTCGTCTGGATGACAGATACTCCATGCCTCCGTCATCAACAGTCTGAGGTAACCCAATGCAAATGATTATTATTCAATAACCTAGACTTACATTGCCAATGTTTAGACAAAATTACCATGGTTTTACCAATCAGTTTCCTACTCGGGAAGTGGATGGGCCAAGACCTGACACCTCCTAAAGATCCTGATGATGCAAACTAAAAGCTGAAGAATTGTCCTGTAGTGACAATCTTTGGAGAATAATGAAGGATGATGCACCACTTGCCCGGATGAGTGCAGCTCCAACAATGCTCAAGAAGCTCGATGCAGTTAAGGACATAACAACCTGCTTGATTGACACCCTACTCACCACCTTCAACATCCACTCCTTCCATCTCCAATGCACAGTGGCAGCAATATGTATCATTGATACTGTAACAAATCACTGAGCCCTCTCTGACTGTACCTTCTAAAATCATGACCTTTACCACCTAGAAGTGGCACAGTGCAGTTGTGTTTATATTACTGGAGTAATCATCTAGAGCCTGTGGCCTGCATTCTCAGAAATGGAGAGGGTCTGTGGTTTAGCCAAAATGGTGCTAGAGATCTGAATCCAAAAGTCCTGTCAATGAATCCGACAGGGGAATACTTTGCACATCTGTGGTTTATGGAGTCAGCTGTATATGTCCAAATGCAGCAGCTGCCAGTCAGATCCAACTTTCACCAATGGGAGTTTAGAAGAATAAGAGATGATCTCATTGAGACATGGAAGGAGGTGATAGAATAGAGGGTCTGTTTCCTCTGGCTGGAATTAGAGGGCATAGCCTTAGGATAAGGAGTTGATCATTTAGAACTGAGATAAGGAGAAACCTCTTCACTCAGAGGGTTAATCCTGAGAATTCTTTTCCTCTAGAAAGCTGGGAATGGGGACTGGTTAAGCATATTCAATACAGAGGTTGAAGATTCTTGGCTAGTGAGGAAATTAAGGGATCGTGCAGGGAGGAATAGCAGAGAAAAAGATCAGACACAACCGTATTGAACGGTGGAACACGCTCAAAGGGCTGAATGGCCTTTTCCAGCTTCTTACATTCTGAAAGGTGAGAGCTTTATCTCTGCGGTTTGATGCTCTCAGATATCAGTCAGCCAAAAGACAAACAACAGTGACAAACAGAATGGAAAACACGAGGGAGTAACTCATGCAAAAAGAACAATAAAAATAGATGTGAAATCAGAGCGGCGGGGATTCTGTGTAAGGGAAATTGTGGATCACTCTCTGTAATTTTGTTTATCGCTTTATTAAGCAGCACCCAAGAGAAATCTTCCCCAAACTATTTCTCTCTTCAGAAGCACAATTAATTACTTCTTCCTGGTAATGCATTACCTGGGGCTGACTGAATTTTATCTGGACCTTTCTCCTGATGCTTAAACAGCTGTGCCCCAGAGAAAGATAATTGCTTTCATCAGCTTTCAATCATCTTCACTTTAAGTTTTTAGTCAACAAATCAAAATTCAAAGAGATGGAAAGGAAGTGCTGAAAAATAAAGGGGGTTCTTTGATTTTTGAAAGATCACAATGTTAATAGTGTAACAAGGGATCTATTCCAAGCTCTACAATGGTAAGGATCACTAGGAGGGCAGAGGAAACACCACAAGAATACTCCGGAAACCTCCCTAAATAAATGCAATGTCCTCATCAACATATGGGAATCACTCGTCTTCAAACACACAAACTGGACAAGAAGTGCTAATCACTTTGAGCATCACTGGACAGAGTTCACGGAGTCCAAGCGGAATTAGCAGAAATGGAGCATCCAGAATCCACTCAGCCACCTCATTAAACACCTTCTGCCAAAGCTGGGGCAGAGTCTGCGGCTCCAGGGATGAAATATTCAACCACTGCAGAACCGACCTGCCAAGAGAGAAAGCAAATCATCCTCAACTCTGAGGGACTGCTGGAGAAGAAGCAGAAGAATTCCAGAATTAGCATGTAGATCATATCACTGTTTCATACAGCGAGCCATTAATATTCATCTACTTCTGGGTTGTCTGCGTGCGATATTTTGTGAAGTTTCTCGTACTCATGCGCAGAACATAGACAAAGTTGTTTTTGTAAATTAGCACAGCTTAACATACTGCCAACAATGAATTTTTGAGAAAGTTGGGCCTTTATCTCCCACTCCAGAGATTTGAGCTCATCATCTAGGCTAGTGCTCCAGTGTAGCACTGAGAGAGCACTGCACTGTTGAAGATGTTTTCTTTCAAATGAAGTGCCATGTGTTATCTCAGCCAGACATAAAAGATACACATCACTATTTCAAAGGCAAGGACCAGATTTCTCTCTGGCATCCTGGGCAATAAGTAACCAGCGACCAACCTCTTGGCTAAGATCAAGCATCAGGTCAAACCCAAGATGGGAAGTGGTGCCTTATTTTGTCAGCTTCGATCTTGTGCAGAGTATGAATTAGATTCAATTCGAATTGAGTTTTCGTAGCCAGCAAAGAATGGATTTGAATTTGCCTGGTCCACTCTGAGTATTGGCTTTGTAACTTAAAAAATGGAGTAAAAATTAAAGAAAATACAAATGATGCGCTCATTAATACATTGCTACTTGTACAACATTGCACTGCCTCGAAAGTCGGGAGAGAAAAATCCCACCCAAAGTCATTGCTCTGAACCTCCAGAGGTTAATGAAAATACATTCCAGAATGTAAGCATAGCCTTACAATCTACACTGCATAACGCTGATCTAATCTGAACAACACTGATCCAATTCACATTCCTAGGTTAGTCGCTGTAATTACAAGTTCTGTACAGTTTTAAATTTCACATCAGTGTGTTACAATTTGCAGAGGAAAAGATCAAATGGTTTAAAAATAAAAATGTGCACTCCAGTACAGAACAGCCCAAAGATGAAAGATGGGAATGAGTAACTTGTACATAGAACATAGAACATAGAACATTATAGCACAGAACAGGCCTTTCGGCCCTCGATGTGGCGCCAACCAATTGAGAAAAAGCCCTCTAACCTAAACCATTCCCTTTTCATCCATAAACCTATCCACTGACCACTTAAATGTCCCCAAACTTGGCGCATCTACAACTGCAGCAGGCAGGGCATTCCATACCCTTACCACCCTCTGGGTAAAGAACCTACCTCTGACACCCGTCCTATAACTACCACCCCTTAATTTAAAGCTATGTCCCCTCGTGCTAGCCTTCTCCATCCGAGGAAAAAGGCTATCACTGTCCACCCTATCTAATCCTCTGATCATCTTATATGTCTCAATAAGGTCACCTCTTAGCTGCCTTCTCTCTAATGAAAATAATCTCAAATCCCTCAGCCTTTCCTCATAAGACCTGCCCTCCATACCAGGCAACATCCTGGTAAACTTCCTCTGCACCCTCTCCAATGTCTCCACATCTTTCTTATAATGTGGCGACATTAGTTACAAACAAATAGTCCTCAAGAGACAGAGCAGCTACAGTGCAAAGCAACTAACAGTCTGACTTTCCTGGTGTTCCATTTCTAGCTCTATGTCATGGTAGGTGACTGGCACTGGCAGATTATTATTACAGGAAACAACACATAACACATGCCATCAAATTATGGGTTCCTGCTTATTCCTTGTTTATGCCCTACCACGCAAAGTGATTACATGGTGATGTAGAATTAGGTAGACACCATTTCATTTTACAAGATTTTTCTTCATTTCTTCTCTTTCTTCCTTTTCTCAGCATTTCTCAGCGGTGAGAAAAGATGTTGGTTTTCCAACATTCTGTTCCACAGCCAGTTATTCTGGATCTGTTTTCAATATTGGGCAACTCCTCTCGAGCGCCTCCTCGTCACCAGCCTGAATCTTTATCATGTAGTCTTCAAATCAACCAGGCTGAGAGCGGAAAGGAAGGATTTAGGGAGCAGTGAATCTCATTTCCAGCAACCATCAGTGCTGGTCCCCCATGACCTGCCCTAATCCTAACCCTACATTCTGCACTATCTCGTTTCCTTCTCTATGAACAGTACGCTTTGTCTATAAAGCACGCAAAAAACAATACTTTTCACTGTATAACTCAGTATACATGGGACAATAATAAATCAAATCAAATCAAATCAAGAATACAAAAACACGTTTTTCATTTCTTGTGGCGACCAACTCGTGTATGAGAAAACCTTGGAAGATCACTGCAAAAACTAGTCTAATAAAGTGCATTTGGCATGCTGATACTGTCTTGAACTACTTCACATCATTGATTGGGGCTGATGGAAGAATTTGCAACCCCTGCTCCTTGCTGCCTGTTTCTCCTTCTGTGACCGACTTTTCAACAGCAACAACTGAATTGCCGTGATCGGGTTGTAACCCCCACTCCTGGTCTGACCATCGAAGGAACATGGTTACCCTGCCTGACTAAACTTGCATTTATATAGCACCTTTAACACGGTAAGACATCCAAAGTCACATCACAGGGTGATTATTAAACAATACAGGACACTGAGAGCTGCATTTTCAAGGAGGAAAATCAAGTCAGGAATCTTCCCAAATCAGCAAATCCATCTCCTTTAAAAGGGCTGCTGCCCCGTCAAATTGTCGTCCCGGGACTGAGAAGGAGGTAGCCCCATTGTTTCCAGAGTCAAACAGCAAGCAAAAATGAGAATGGTTGGATGGGCAGAAGGCAGGGTGGAAAGCCTGCCACTGTTTACTGAGGCATCGGCTCAGTTATAATGATTAATTTCATGTGCCTAATCCCTTCCCACTCGATTTCTCCCCACGCCTCTTTCATACCCCCTCATATTTCCCATGTCTGCTCATGCATCCTCCCCCCACTCCCACCCCATGCATCCTCCACAGTTAATTGCCCAATATCCATTATGACAGATCTCAGGATCTCAGTGTTTGAAAAATATGTTAAGAAAAATTAAATCCCTGATAATTTAATCTGATTTCTTCTTCAAAAAAACCATTCCACAAAAATTAAATCCTGTAACTTCAAAAGGACAAGGACACGTTGGTGGATTGGGTGGGCAAACGGCAGATGAAATTCAGTGCAGAGAAATCTGAAGTGATTCATTTTGGTAGGAAGGGTATAGAGGGATAATATAAAACAATGGAAAAAACAATAAAGGAAGTGCAAGTGGCTATGCACATATTTCATCGAAGATAACCGGACATATTGAATGAGTTTCCAATGAAGGATCCAGTATTTTAGACTTTATTAATGGAGGCGTTGAACACAAGAATAAGAAGGTCAGATTGAACTTGGAATAAATACTCCATCCAGCTCTGGGCACCACACTTGACGAAGGCCATGAGGAGATTCCATGGATAAATAATTATAATTATGAGGGTAAATTGGCGAAATTGCGGCTATCTTCTTTGGAAAAAATAAGGTGAGAGAGGCTTGGTAAAGGTATTCAAGATCATGGGGTGTATGGAAGGATAAATGGAAAAAAAATTGTTCCCATTCAAGACAACACCAAGAACTAGAAAGCACAGATTCAAAATAATTGGCCAAAGGAGTAAAAGGGAATAGTACTCAACAAACTATTGGAGTTGAAGGTAGACAAGTCCCCAGGACCTGAAGGCCAACATCCTAGGGTATTAAAAGAAGTGGTGGGAGAGATAGCGGATCCATTGGTTATATTATTCCAAAATTCCCTGGATGTGGGAAAGTTCTGTGGATTGGAAAGATGTTAATGTAGCACTCTTATTCAAACAGGAAGAAAGGCAGAAAGTAGGAAGCTACAGAACAGTTAGTTATAGTATGTTTTTGGGGAATTGTTAGAATTCATTATTAAGGAAGTAATAGCAGAGATTTAGAAAGTCAAAACACAATCCATCGGATTCAGCATGGTTTTATAAAGTATAAATCATGTTTCACTAATTTGCTAGAGTTCTTCAAAGATGTAACAAGCCAAGTGGGTAATGGGAGGGTTATAGACGTTGTATATCGGGATTTCAGGAAGACATCTGATAAGATGCCACACAGATGGTGAATATACATGGTAAATTCACATGGAATTTAGGCTTATTTATTAGCCTGGATGGAAGACTGGCTAACTATACAGGGATAGAAGGTAATGTAGCCAAATTTGCAGATGGCACTAGAGCAGGTGTGTTAGTAAGTTGCAATGAGTAAATAAGAAATTTACAAATGGATGTTGATAGGTTCGGTGAGTGGGCCAAAATGTGGCAGATGGAGTTTAATGTGGAAAAATGTGAGGTCATCCATTTTTGTTGGAAAAATGGAAAGGAAATTTAACATATAAATGGAGAGAGACTTCGGGATGTTTTAGTCAGAGAGATCTAAGTGCACCAAGCATGAGTTGCAGAAAACTTGTTTGCACATGTAAGAGGTAATAGGGAAAGGAAATGAAATTTTGGTGAGTGCCGGTGAGTGAAATACAGAGGGATTTAGGTGTTCCAGTGTATTAATCACAAAAAGCTAGCAGGTAGGTCCATCAAGAAGTTAAGAAGATAAATGGTATTTTGGCTTTTATTGCAAGTTATTGGAGTTTAAAAGTATGGAGGTTTTGCTGCAATTATGCACACAGTTTTGGTCCCCTTATCTTAAAATGGCTATAGTGACATTACAGGCAGTCCAAAGGAAATTTACCAAGCTAATGCCTGGGATGAGAGGGTTGACCTATCAAGAGCAGAGGATTTTAAAAATTTAGTTTGGGCATCATGATTGCCAGGGCTTGGAGGGCTGAAGGGCCTATTCATGTACTTTTCTTTATTCTTTGTTCTCTAAGTAGTCTGGCTTTATCTTCCTTGGAATTTGGAAGAGTAAGGAATGACCTTATTCAAGCATTTAAGGTCCTGGTGGGGCTTAATAGTTAGATGGTGAGATGTTTTCACTAGTGGTAGAGTCTTGAATGAGGAGACAAAGCTACAAGATAAATAACTGATTTGAGGTGCATAGTAATTTCTATTCTCAAAGGGTGGAGAATACTTGGAATTCTCTGCCCTAAAGAATGGTGGAGTATCATTAGAAGTATTGAAAGTGGAGGTGGATAAATATTTGATAGATCGAGGGATAGAGGTCATGGAGAAATGGCACAGAAATGGACCTGAGATTAGCCATGATCAGATTGAATGCTGGGGCAGGCTTGATGGGCAGAATGGCCTTCTGCTGATTCTATTTCTTGTGTTCTATTATTTGCCATTTGCCAGGAATAGAGCATAAGAGTAGTGAAGTGTTGCTGCAACTATACAAGGCATTGGTAAGACTGCCCCTTTAGTAATGTGTGTAGTTTTGGTCCCTTATTTGAGAAAGCATGTAGTGGTATTAGAGATAGTTCAGAGAAGATTCATTAGATTTATTCCAGAGATGAGAGATTAGTCTTATGAAGAGAGATTGAACAGTTTAGGCCTTTTATTCTCCAGAATTTAGAAGAATGAGGTATATAAGATGATAAAATGTGTTGACAAAGTAGATGTAGAGAGGGTGTTTCCTTGTGGGGTAATGAGAATGAGAGGCCATAGTTTTATGATAAGGGATAGCAGATTTAAAACAGAGATGAGGAAAACTACAAAGAACAAAGAACAAGAAAATTATAGCACAGGAACAGGCCCTTCAGCCTGCCAAGCCTGTGCAAATCATGATGCACTAACTAAACTACAAAAACCTTTTGCTTTTACTCTGTCCACATCTCTCTTTCCCTCCTTATTTATGTATCCAAATCTGCAAAGAAAAGTATTTCTCTCAAAGAGTGGTAAATCTGTGGAACTCACTATCCCAGAGTGTGGCGGATGCAGGGAAAATAAGTAAGTTTAAGGAAGAGATAGACAGATTTTTAATTAGTAATGGATTAAAGGACAAGCAGGGAAGTGAAGTGAGGCTGAGGCATGATCAGCGATGATCATATTGGATGGTGGAGCGGGTTTGAGGGGCTGAATGGCCTTCCCCTGTACCTGCTTCTTATGTTCTATGTTGCAGTGTTGATGGTCTTAGGGTGTTCATTCTGTGCTGGATGATTCTGTGATTTCGTATTTCTTGCTTTTCCCGCTCTTTGTCTAGTTGGCAATCATAAAACTGGGGTTTAATCATCATCCAGGGAGCTGCTTTCAACTTCATCCCTAAAGTAATATCAAAAATATCACTGGACCCATTAAATTCAATCATCCTCAAGCATCATAGACAATTTACACTAAATCGACACTATGCAACTAATTTAATATCCTGTGGGAAGAAATAACCACAAGTGAATCCATTCTGGAAGAGATAAAACGGCATTTCACCCTGGCTCTAATGGCTAAATGCAGGTTATAGGAAATCAATCCAATTTTGCAGGGCAGATTAATGAGCTCTGATCGGATGCACTTAAGGGAAGAGAAGAGATCTGATCCGCTTCAGCTGTCATGATTTTACTTTTGTCTCCTTCCCATTTTTATTAATTAAATTCTCAAAATTTGCCTTCACATGCATAGTCTATTAAAGTGCACTTTTACGTTCTTGTTTTATGACATTTTTGTACATTTTGCCTGAAAGTAGAGCGGAAGCAGATTCAGTAACAGCTTTCAAATGGGAATTGGATATTAACTTGATAAGGAGAAATTTTCATGGCTACAGGAACTAAACAGAGGAATGGGACTGACCAGCAAGCTCGATAAAAGGCTAGCAAAGGCACAATGGGCCAAATGGCCACCTACAATGCTGTATGATTCTACGTACTGATCTGTATGACTTGCATTGACACCTCCAACTTATTGTGTAATGTGCTGATACTTCCAGCTCTCTGTATGCTGTGTGCTGATACCTCCCACTCATCAAGACGTCTCCAAGAACAGCCGATTGGTTATTATCACTGGTGCTTTTATGTAATGTAAACAAAGCTGGATATTGGGATCTTCCTTGTCATTGCAACTCTGAAATATTTCCAACATCAGAATGTTCTTCTGCAAGCATGGTGCACGGAGCCAAAGGCAATGTCACCTTATCATTCAATTACACATGATTAAAGCCATTGAATTTATCTCATTTCACACTCTATCTTGCTGTAGTACACTACACTGACTGATTTCACCCTCACACTGATTCCCTTAATCAGTTACAGCAACACCTTTTTTCAATTCCATCTTTTGCAGCGGGCACCACCCCCTTGGATGCGACCCATCTGCCATGCACTCAACTCCAATAGTTTGTATTCTCCTGTAGTAAACCTTGGCTGGTATTGCTTATGAACTTCATATCAATATCCATTTGAGTTACAATACCTGACCACAGAGCTTAGTGGAATCAGTAAGTCTTGTCATTTACCAGCAGTTCTGTTCAGCATTCAGAAAGTACAACTCCCACAATCAGGCTTCTCTGTAACCACACACCACATCCCACCGAGAAATAATCCAGGCTGTTGCAGAACCATAGAATCATGACAGTGCAGAAGGAGGCCATTTGGCCCATTGAGCCTGCACCGACAACAGTCTCACACAAGCCCTATCCCTGAAAGCCCATACATTTACCCTGCTAACACCCCTGACACAATGGGCAATTTAACATAGCCAATCAACTTACCCCACACATCTGTGACACCACAGCTCATTCTGCTGTGGGGCAGGGTCAGACAAAGAGTAAGCGAGCAGTAGCAGTACGGAGCTCACTACTTAGAGACACAAACTGGCGTTTCTGTGGCTGCGATCAAGACTCCAGGATGGCGTGTTGCCTCCCTGATGCCAGAGTCAAAGATGCTTCTGTGTGATTACAGCACATTCTTAAGGGTGAGCAGCCAGAGGTTGTTGTACATATTGGTACCAAATGACATAGATAGCAAAAGGGATGAGGTCCTGAAATGTCAATATAGAGAGTTAGGCAGAAGGCTAGAGTGCAGGATCTCGAAGATAATTTCAGGACTACTGCCATTGCCACATGCTATTGAGGGTAGGAATAGGAGGATTTGGCAGATGAATGTGTGGCTTGAAAACTGGTGCAGAGGCCAGGGGTTTAGATATTTGGATCACTGGGATCTTTTCTGGGAAGGGGTGACCTGTTCAAAAGTGTTGGGTTATATTTGAACTGGAGGGGGGACTAACATCCTGATGGACAGATTTGCTAGAGCCACTTAGGAGGGTTCAAACTAGTTTGGCAGGGAATTGGGATCCAAAGCTGTAGGGAGACAGGCGAGAAGGTTAAGAATAGCACAGAAGTTAAAGAGAGCACATTAAATAGTAAAGGCAGTGTCAGTAATCCTAGTACCAGACAGATTAGGCAAAAGGAAGACAGAGATGACGGGAAGTCCAGATTAAACTGCATTTATTTCAATGCAAGAGGCCTGACGGGCAAGGCAGACAAACTCAGGGCATGGATGGGTACATGGGGCTGGAATATTATAGCAATTACTGAAACATGGCTAAGGAAGGGGCAGGACTGGTAGCTCAGTGTTCCAGGGTACATGTGCTGTAGGAAAGATAGAACAGGAGGGGGAGTTGCAGTTTTGATCAGGGAAAGCATCCCAGCAGTACTGAGAGGGAATATATCCGAGGTTTCAGCCACTGAGTCTATATGGATAGAACTGAGAAACAAGAAGGGGGCGATCACTTTTATAGGGTTGTACTATAGGCCCCCAAATAGTCCGCAGGAAATTGAGGAGCAAATATGTTAGGAGATTACAGATTGCTCCAAGAAAAATAGGGTGATAATAGTCAGAGATTTTAACTTTCCTAACATTGACTGGGACAGCCATAGTATTAGAGGATTGGATGGAGAGAAATTTGTTGAGTGTATTCAGGAGAATATTCTCACTCAGTATGTGGATGGCCCTACTAGGGAAAGGGCAAAACTTGACATCCTCTTGGGAAGTAAGGAAGGGCAGGTGACAGAAAGTATTAGTGAGGGATCACTTTGGGACCAGTGACCACAATTCTATTGCGTTTAAGATAACTATGGGGAATGATAGGTCTGACCCGAAAGTTATTATTCTAAATTGGGGCATGGCCAGTTTTGATGGTAACAGGCAGGGACTTTCAAAAGTTGGTTGGGGGAGTCTGTGGGAAGGCAAAGGGACGTCTGGTAAGTGGGAGGCTTTCAAAAGTGTGTTAACCAGGGTTCAGGGTAAACACATTCCTCTTAGAGTGAAGGGCAAGGCTGGTAGAAGTAAAGAATCCTGGATGACTCGGGATATTGAGGCCCAAGAAGAAGAAAGAGGCACATGACATGCTTAGGCAGCTGGGGTCAAGTGAATCCCCTGAAGAGTAAACAAGGTGTAGGAGTAGAGTTAAGAGAGAAACCAAAAGGTCAAAAAGGAGACATGAGACTGGTTTGGCAGATAAGGCAAAGGAGGATCCAAAGAGCTTCTACAAATACACAAATGGTGAAAGAGTAACTAGGGAGAAGTAGAACCTCTTCAGGATCAAGAAGGTCATCTATGTGTGGATCCAGAAGAGATGGGTAAGATCCTAAATGAATATTTCTCATCAGTATTTACTGTTGAGAAAAGCATGGATGTTAAGAAACTTGAGGAAGTAAATAGTGAAGTCTTGAGGAGTGTACGTTACAGAGAAGAAGGTGCTGGAAGTCTTGAAGTGCATCAAGGTAGATAAGTCCCGAGACCTAATGAAGTGTATCCTTGGACATTGTGGAAGGCCAAGGAGGAAATTGCAGGTCACCTAGCCGAGATATTTGAATCACCAATAGTCACGGGTGAGGTGCCTGAAGATTGGAGGTTGGCAAATGTTGTGCCTTTGTTTAAAAAGGGCTGCAGGGAAAAGCCTGGAAACTACAGGCCAGTGAGCCTCACGTCTGTGGTGGGTAAATTGTCGGAAGGTATTTTCAAAGACAGGATCTACAGGCATTTAGAGATGCAAGGACTGATTAGAAACAGTCAGCATGGCTTTGTGATTGGAAAATCACGTCTCACAAATTTGATTGAGTTTTTTGAAGGAGTTACCAAGAAGGTAGATGACATTAGTGCAGGTGATGTTGTCTAGATGGACTTTAGCAAGGCCTTTGACATGGTACCACATTGTAGGTTGTTGCATAAGGTTTAATCTCACAGGATCCAGGGTGAGGTATCTAAATGAATACAAAATTGGCTTCTTGACAGAAACTAGAGAGTGGTTGGACAGAATTGTTTTTCAAACAGGAGGCATGTGATCAGCAGCATGCCTCAGGGATCAGTGCTGGGTCCACTGTTATTTGTCATTTATATTACTGATTTGGATGAAAATATAGCAGGCATGGTTAGTAAGTTTGCAGATGACAGTAAGATTGGTGGCATGGTGGAGAGTGAAAAAGTTACCTCCAATTGCAATGGGATCTTGATCAATTGGGCCAGTGGGCTGACGAATGGCAAACAGAGTTTAATTTAGACAAATGCGAGATGATGCATTTTGCTAGATTGAACCAGGGCAGGACTTACTCAGTTAATGATAGGGCGTTGGGGAGAGTTACAGGACAGAGAGATTGAAGGGTACGTGTTCATAACTCCTTGAAAGTGGAGCCACAGGTGGACAGAGTGGTGAAAAAGGCATTCAACATTCTTGGTTTCATCAGTCAGAACATTGAATACAGGAATTGGAATATGTTGTTGAAGTTGTACAAGACATTGGTAAGGCCACACTTGGAATACTGTGTGCAGTTCTGTTCACCCCATCATAGAGAGAACATTATTAAACTAGAAAAAATGCAGAAAAAAAATTATTCAGATGACACTGGGATTTAATGGATTGAGTTATAAGAAGAGGCTGGATAGACTGGAACTTTTTTCTCTGAAGCGTAGGAGGCTGAGGGGTGGCCTTATAGAGGTCTATAAAGTAATGAAGGGCGCAGATCAGCTAAATATTCAATATATTTTCTCAAAGGTAGGGGAGTCTAAAACTAGAGAGCATAAGAGAGAGATACAGAAGTGTCCAAAGGGACAATTTTTTGACACAGAGGGTGGTGAGTGTCTGGAACAAGCTGCCAAATGAAGTATTAGAGGCGGACACAATGTTGTCTTTTAAAAAGCATTTAGACAGTTACATGGATACGATGAGTATAGAGGGATATGGGCCAAATATAGGCAATTAGAATTAGCTTAAGGGTTTAAAAAAAAGGGCAGCAGAGACAAGTTGGGCCGAAGGGCCTGTTTCCATGCTATAAACCCCTATGGCTCTAGCTTTGGCCTCATTGCCACATTCCTGCCCACTTCCATTTCTAATTAAAAACCTATTTATCTATCTCCTCCTTAAAAGTGTTTAGTGTTCCAGTATCCACAGATTCAGTACCCTTTGGATGAAGTAATTCCTCCTCATTTCTGTTTTAAATCTGCCACCCCTTCCCTTAAAAACTCTCATTCTACAATGTCCATCAAGAGGAAACGTCATTTCTGCACCTATCTGCCAATCCCCTTCAGCATCTTCTATTCCCCAATTAGGTCTCCTCTCATTCTTCTAAGCTCCAGCAAGTTCAGGCTTAAACTGCTCAATTTCTCTTCTTCAGACAAATCCTTCATCCATGGAATCAATCTAGCGAACCTTCTCTGAACTGCCTCTAATGCACTCACATCCTTTCCCAAATAAGGAGATCAAAACTGTGTGCAATGCTTCAGCTGTGGTCTCACCAATGCCCTGTACAGTCGCAAAAACACTCACCTACTTTTATAATCTATTCCATTTATTGTGAACGCTAAAATTCTATAACTCCAGGCAGACATTGCTATAAAGAAAGACTTCATTGTTTGGGCTGAATCTCAAATTATTGAAGGAGGACAAGGCATTTTTTTAGTGTCTTGATCAACACTTTTCCCTCGATCGCCTTCAGCAATATTGACTAAACTTTCAATTATCCCATCATGTTTCTGGAATCTTGCTGCATACAGACTGTACTTGTCTACACTTACATTGTGACTGATCTTCAAAGGTAATTCTTGGAGATCATGTACTTTGCAATGTGATGAATGGAGAAAGTTTCAGCACTGCTTTCAAAGGAAAAGTGCATGAGAAGGGCAAAAGGAAATCATGAGTTCATCTATAAACTATGAAGGTATTTTGTTCTGCCGATGATATTTTATGTAGCGATGCAATCAGCCATTTGTTTCGCACCCAGTATTTTCGGTATTGCCGTAATAATTAATTCATTGTTCAGCTGAGATTTTTCTTATTAACTTTAACTGATTTTTTTTTAAAGATCATTTTCCTGTTCAGATAATGGAAGATGTTACAGAATCTCACCCTTGCTCTAACAATTAGATGCAGTAAGCAAAGGGGATGCCATGGAGACCTGACCCAACCTGAGCTGTTATATCCCTTCTAGACAGTCCCTCAGAATCAAGGATAATTTGCTTCCACTCTGAGATGACCAATACTTCCAACTCCTGATCACCAGCCTGCCATATGTGAGCCAGTGGTGCTTGAGGTTTAAGTAGATAAATATAGAGATTCCAATGTCTTGACTTCCCCTCTGCACATTCCCAACAACATGTCTTGATATATTTAGTGGCTCCCTGGATATTGTTATTTATTGCAATGGAATATGAAAGCAGCAAGTTTTGCTGCCATTGTACGGGGCATTGGTATAGCATATACTTTTACTAGACTACTACTGGTAGCAGCAGGAAAGAAAATGTTCTTGAGACAGTTGGTACATGACCTCAGACTTTCGTATTTTTTTCTGGATGGAAGAAGGTAGAAGAGAAAATGTCCGGGTTGCGTAAGGTCCTTAATTATGCCGGCTGCTTTTCGAAGGCAGAAGGAAGTGTAGACAGAGTCAATGGATGGGAGGCTGGTTTGAGTGATGGACTGGGCTTTGTTCTTTGCCCTTTGCATTTTATTGCGGTCTTGGGCAGAGCAAGAGACATACCAAGCTGTATACAACTTGAAAGAGTGCTTTCTATGGTGCACCTGTGCAAGTTGGTGAGATTCATAAATAATATGCAAAATTTCCTTAGCCTCCAGTGAAAGTAGAAGCATCGGTGGGCTCTCTTAACTATACTGCCTGCATGAAGGGACCAGAATGGATTGTTGGTGATCTGGACACCTAAAAGCTTGAAGTTCTTGACCATTCCCACTTCAACCCATTGATGTAGACAGGGACATGTTCTCCACTATACTTCCTGAAATCGATGACTATCTCTTTCATTTTGCTGACATTGAGGAAGAGATTATTAAAGTAAGTAAAATTTGTTCATTAGTCACAAGTAAGGCTTACATTATCACTGCAATAAAGTTACTGTGGAATTTCCCTAGTCACCACAGTCAAATGCCTGTTCGGGTCAATGCACCTAACTAGCACATCTTTCAGAATGTGGGAGGAAACCAGAGAACCCAGAGCACCCAGCAGACACGAGAAGAATGTGCAAACTCCACACAAACAGTGACCCAAGCCGGGAATTGAACCCAGGTCCCTAGCACTGGGAAGCAGCAGTGCTAACCACAGTACTACTGTGCGGCCCTATTGCCCTATTATAGATTATTATTATTGTCCCAGTTCATCAGATTCCCTATCTCATTCCTGTACTCTGTCTCATCATTGTTTGAGATCCGACCTGCTACGCTGGCGCAATCAGTAAACTTGAAAATTGAGTTGGAGGGGAAGTTGTTCATACAGTCATAAGTGTATAAGAAGTATAACAGAGGCTGAGACCAGTGTGGGGCACTGGTGTTGAGGATGATTGTGGAGGAGGTGCTGTTGTCTATCTTTGTATGAAAAACTTGCCCCTCTGGACACTTTTGTATCTCTACCCTCTCACCTTAAACTTATGCCCTCCAGTTTTAGATTCCACTATCTTTGGGAAAAGATATTGACTATCTGGCTGATCTATGCCTCTGATAAGGTCACCTCTCAGTCTCCTACGCTCCAGAGAAAAATGTCCCAGTCTATTCAGCCTCTCCTTATAACTCAAACCATCAAGTCCCAGTAGCATCCTAGTAAATCTTTTCTGCACTCTTTCCACTTAATAATATCCTTTCTATAATAAGGTGACCAGAATTGCACACAGTATTCCAAATGTGGCCTTACCAATATCTTGTACAATTTCAACAAGACGTCCCAACTCCTGTATTCAATGTTCTGACTGATGAAACCAAACATATTTAGCGTGGGGTTTAACCTGTGCAGCAATACAAGAGGAGCCACAGGCTGTGAGGCAGCAGCACTAACCACTATGCCATCATGGGCTGGCATGGTGACACAGTGGTTAGTGCTGTTGCTTCACAGCGCCACGGACCCAGATTTGAATCCCGGCTTGGGTCACCATCTGTGTGGAGCTTGTACGTCCTCTCTGTGTCTGTGTGGGTTTCCTTTAGATGCTCTGGTTTCCTCCCACAGTCCAAAGGTGATTGGGTTAGGTGGATTGACTGTTCTAGATTTCCCCTCAGTGTTAGGGGGACTAGTTTGGGTAAATGCATGAGGTTACGGGGATAGGCCTGAGTGCGATTGTGGTTGGTGCAAACTCGATAGGCTGGGCCTCCTTCTCCATTGTAGCGATTCTATGATTCTATTAAAACAAATCAGTAACCCCTCTTATGATTTGCTTATTGGGAAAGGATTTCTGCCCATCTTAATCCATTCCATCTGACAGACCAGAAAATACTTGTCCTTGTCTTGTGCCATCTTATTGTTACTGTTAGAAATGTAGGTTTTTATTTGAGAGTAAACAATATCATGCCTCAGAGTGACTTGAGAGCAAGTGGTACTAATTGAAATTTGTTTCTTAGAGCCAGTTTTCCCCCATCGGGATTACTCCTGGACAGGGAGAGCGTTTGTACCAGTGTTGCACCAGGAAACCAGCGATGGAATTGAAATATAAAATCACAATAAAGCTATTGTGAATCATCAGACTGTCTGCTGCCTAATGTGCTAACTGGATATTCACCTAGTTAACCATTCTATCCCAGTGACTGTTGTGTATGCCACAGGGTTGTTAACTATAGCCCATTCGATTGCATTTTTGCCTCAGAATCTAAAAGCCTTACCTGGTGCATCCATAAATGTGATTCCAGATCCACACAAATCTGACAAGCTGCTCAGTTATATCAAAGAGTGACAGAAAAGTCAAAAAGGATTTAAAACAGAACATGCAGCATTGGCCTAGACACCACAACAATGGCACATCTTCCCTGTCAACCCTGTAAAAAACTCCTTATTAACATATCGCACCAAAATTGGGTGAGGCTTTCCAGAGACTAGTCAGGACGCAGTCTGATATAAGAGATAATGTCCCAGATATCACCATCCTGTGGTATGTCCCATCCTATTAGCAGGGATGGTAACAGTATGATAAAACATTAGTAGGGAGTCAGCTTTGGGATCTTCAGCAGTGCCCCTGGGCTCCATGGTATTTTGCTGATACCACCTACCACCAACTCTTAGCTAATGAATCAGCTCTCCTCAAAGTTCAGCTTTGGAAGAAGCACTGAAGGTAGCAAGGGTATAGAATTTACCCTGGATGGGGGAGTCCAACATCGATCACCAAAAGGGACTCAGTAAGCTGGTGTTGTGAGACATCTTTCTGTTTTTACCCCAGTCCAACGCTGGCATCTCCACATCAGGTATTGATAGAAACATAGAAACTGGAAGGAGGAGAAGGCCTTGTGGCTCTTCGAGCCTGTTCCATCATTAAATTCAATATCCTGTTTCCCCTCTTCCTCTTATTTCCCTTCATCTCTTTAGCTCCAAGAGCAAAATCTAATTTCTTCTTGAAATCAGACAAAATTTTGTCTGCCTTAGAGAAGAGTATTTCTGAATCTACCCTGGCTAATCCTGTTAGAATTTTATAAGTTTCTATCAGATCCCCTCTCACTCTTCTAAACTCCAGTGAATATAATCTTAACCGACTTAGTCTCTTCTCATATGACAGACCTGCCATCCCAGGAATCAGCCTGGTAAACCTTTGCTGCATTTGCTCTATAGCAAGGACATCCTCCCTCAGACAGGGACACTAAAACTGCACATAATACTGCAGGTGCAACCTCACCAGTCTCTATAAAATTGCAGCAAAACATTCCTATCCATATACTCAAATCATCTCGCTATGAATGCTAAATTAGCATTTGCTTTCTTTATTGCCTGCTGTACCTGCATTCGATGCACAGGACATTGAGGTCTCATTGAGTATCTTCTCTCTCCATTTACATTCATTCAAGGAATAATCTGTCTTCCGATTATTGCCATCAAAGTGGATAAGCTCACATTTATCCACATTATTCTGCATTTGCCATGTAGATGCCCACACACTTAGCCTGTCCAATTCACACTGAAGCATCTTTGCATCCTCCTCATAGCTCACCCTCCCACCTTTGGTCTTGTCCTTGTAGAAGGGAAGCCTTGCCTTTTCTAATTCAGTCTGAATTTGGTGTTGAAGTTGGCCATTTGGCCCCTCAACCCTCCCTTGCCCACTCATGAGATCATGACTCCACATTCCTGCCAACCTTTTAGATTTTTTTAAACAATGATCCCACAATTAATGGATTAGAACAAAGTTCTTCGGTCCTGCCAGATGGGCCGGAATTTTACTGCCCCTGTTCCTGGCACCTTCACTTGTTCCCACCAGAGGCAGCAGACTTCTGAGTGGCCTGCCACATTTCTGACCCAGCCCCTGCTACATCTGAACTGGAAATTCCCCTCCCAGCCATGTATGGTGGTGGACAATTAAGCAGCTCACTGTAGGACAAATCTCCACAGATATCCCCATCCTCAGTGATTGAAACGTCCAGCACATCAGTGCAAACGATAAGGCTGAAACATTTATATAATCTTCAGCTGGACACACTGAATGGATGATCCATCTTGGCCTCCTCTAGCATCACACATCACTGATTTACCACTTTGATATCAAAAATTAGTTGAAAGTATTGGATACTGACCTTGGACAACATTCCAGCAAAAGTATTGGATATTTGCGTTCCCCCAGCCAAGTTGTTCTAGCACTGTTAAAACATTGGCATCTATCCAACAATGTGGAAAATTGTCCAGGTACGATCTGTCTAGAAAAAAGGACAAGTTGAACACAACTAATTACTGCCTCATCAGTCTCCACTCAGTAATTCATCTCTTGTCTCCCCAGAATCTGTCCATCATCTTTAAGTTAGGAATGTGATTGGACACTCCCCACTTTCTTGAATGATTGCAACGCTCAAGAAGTTCTGCACCATAAAGACAAAACAGCTCTGCTGATTGGTATCTCATGACCACCTTAAACATTCACTCCTCTCCATCTCCAGTAAATAGTACCAGCAGTGTCTACTTTCTATAGAATTCACTGCAACAACTCATCAAAGCTCCTTCGACAACTGCTACTGCTGCCACCTAGATAGTCAAGGTGGCACACAAAGGTCAAGAGACGCATGGGAACACCACCACCTGCAAATTCCATTCCAAGTCTAACATCATCCTGATTTGGAATTATGTTGTCAACTCTTCATTGACACTGGGTTAGAATCCTAGAACTCCCCGAATAAAATGTGCACCTGCCCCAGAGATGGAAGCATTAACTCAACACACTGGCTCACTGCCACTCCTTCTCAAGGATGATTAGGGATGAGAAACAAATGATTACCTAGCCAGAGGTGCCCACAGCAGCGGTGGTACAGTGGTCAGCACAACTGCTTCACAGCGCCAAGAGGCTGGGTTCGATTCCCGGTTTGGGTCACTGTCTGTGTGGAGTTTGCACTTTCTCCCCGTATCTGCGTGGGTTTCCTCTGGGTGCTCTAGTTTCCTCCCACAGATCAAAAGGGTTTTAAATGTCACTGGTATATATCTGTGCGTAGAATATACACGCTATCCTGACATTTTAATGTGAATGGAGGAAATTCCCAATGCGAGCGAGTCAGCTTAGTGACAGGCACACAGTTTACATCCTGCCTGATTTTACAGCTGCAGGTACAGATAATGTGATTAGAGTCAAACAGTCAGAGGAGTTTATGGCATGGAAACAGGCCCTTCACACAAACTTGTCGATGCCGCCCTTTTTTTTAGCCCCCAGGCTAGTTCCAATTGCCCGTGTTTGGCTCATTTCCTTTTATACCCATCTTGCCCATGTAACTGCCACCTCTGCTACTACCTCTCGTTCCAGACGCTCCCCATTGTTTGTGTGAAAAGATGCCTGTCTGGATCTCTCCCCTCTCACCTTAAACCTATGCCCGCTAGTTTTAAACTCCCCTACCTTTGGGAAAAGATATTGATTATTTGGCTGATCTGTGCCTCTCATTATTTTATAGACTCTATAACATACACCAGGATATAAAGAACGTGCCTGTCACTAATCTGACTCACTCTCAATGGGAAATCTCTCTATTCACCTTAAAATGTCAGAATAGTGTGTATATTTTACTCACAGATAGCACCAGTGACATTTAAAACACTTTTGATCCATTTCTCTAACATTTTGTTCATTCTTTAATGGGATGTGTTCATTTAAAATTTATTATTGTCACAAGTAGACTTACATTAATACTGCAATGAAGTTACTCCTAGTCACCACACTCCGGTGCCTATTTGGGTACACTGAAGGAGAATTTAGCATGGTCACTGTACCTATTTGGCCTTCTACCTCCAGAGAAAAAAGTCGCAGTCTATCCAACCTCTCCTTATAACTCAAACCTCAAGTCCTGGTAGCATCCTAGTAAATCTTTTCTGCACTCATTCTGATTTAATAACATCCTTTTTATAACAGGGTGACCAGAACTGTACACAGTATTCCAGGTGTGGTCTTCCTAATGTCTTGTACAACTTCAACAACACATCCCAACTCCTGTATTCAGTGTTCTGAACAATGAAACCCAAGCATGCAGAATGACGTTTTCACCGCTCTGTCCACCTGTGACTCTACTTTCAAGGAGCTGTGAAATGTACCCCTGGATCCCTTTCTTCTGTAACTCTCCCCAACGCCCTACCATTAATTGAGTAAGTCCTGTCCTGGTTCAATTTATCAAAATACATCACCTTGCATTTATCTAAATTAAACTTTATCTGCCATTGGCCCCATTGAACATGTTGTGGCATCAGTTCACACCCACCCTCCAATCATCCCATCGCAACATGCTGCTGTCATCTTCTGACCTGATCACAAACAGAGCGTGTTATCAAACAGAGATCAAACTCCCCACTCACCTGACAAAGGGGCAGAGCCCCAAAAACTAGTGGTGTTTGCTGCCAAATAAACCCGTTGGACTTTAACCTGGTATTGCGAGACTTCTCACAATGTTCTGAGAACACAGTCTATGTAACTTAAAATTTAATCCTTTAGTTCCAGTATCATTCTGGTGAATTTGTGTGACACCTGGTCCAAGGACATTATATCCTGAGGTGCGGTGCCCAGAATCAAACACAGTTTCTATAGATACAAAGTAAAGTTTATTTATTAGTCACAAGTAAGGCCTACATTAATATTGCAATGAAGTTACCATGAAATTCCCCTTGTCACCACACTTTGGCACCTGGTTGGGTCAATGCGTCTAACCAATATGTCTTTCAGACTGTGAGAGGAAACCAGAATTTCCAGAGGAAACCCACGCCAACATGGGGAGAATGTGCAAACTCCTACACAGACAGAGACCCAAGCCAGAAATCAAATCCAGGTCCCAGGTGCTGTGAGGCAGCAGTGCTAACCCCTGTGTGACCATGTCACCAATACTCCTTCCTTGCGATAAAGGATTGATAATTGCATGCTATGCGTATTATGTATATTGGGGGCATAGCCCCTTTAGGGGACTGGGTCATATGACCCTGGGTGTCTGGGGACTTGCTGGGAACTGTCTGGGAGGGCAGTAGGACTGGGAGAGTGGAGTGAGTGAAACCTGCAAATGCTGTATTTCCCAATGTCTGTCTGTGGAGTCAATTCTTGGGATACATCCTAGTAGCTGAACACTCAACCACATGGAGCCACAATTCTGCAAGAAGATGAAGGGAAGGAAATTATTTGAAGAGTGAAGTCAAACAATATCAAAGCCAGCCACACACCTTGGGGGAGAAATTTCTCAGGCCTTCCCCTGAACAACAGCCAGTAAGTTCCAGAAAAAAAGGAACCTGAAAATTTACCCCCGTAACCAAGGTTCCTTTGTTCAACAATTATAAGAACTAGGAGGAGGAGTTAGGAATTTAGCTGCTCTAGCCTGTATCGACATTTAATACAATCCCCTTCATCATCTTGTACTTCTCAATTAGATCCTGTCTTATTCTTCTAATTTCCCGAGAATATAAGCCTGAACTGCTCAATCACTCATAAACCAAACCCCTCATCTCTGAAACCAGTCTAGTGAACTTCCTCTGAGCTACCTCCAATGTAACTACATCCCTCCTCAATTAAATGTACCAAAACTGTACACAATAGTTTAAGTGTGGTTTCACTAATACTTTGTGGAGTGACAGCAACACTTCACTACTTTCATATTCTATTCCTTTAACAATAATTGTCAAGGTTCCATTTATCTTCCTGATTACCTGCTGTATTTGCAGACCAGTTTTTTGAAATTCATGATTGAAGACATCCAGATCCCTCTGCATCCAAACTATAAAGTTTCTGTCCGTATAGATAATAATTTGCCTTTGTATTTTTCCTAACAAAATGGATAACCTCATATTTATCCAGGTTAAACTCCAGCTGCATAATATTGCCTCATTCACTTAACCTATCTATATCCACTTATAAATGTCTTATTTCAGTTTGCAGGTAACTGTCCCATATATTTTAGTGAGATTTATAGCTTAAAGATGATGTCAGTGAGATTTTGCAGACTGACAGAAATCGACGGTCCAGAAAATGTGCTCACTGCGGCAAAATGTTCAGAAGTCAAGGAGATTTAATGCAGGAAATTAGAACCAACAGGAAAAGTCATGGAGAATTTCTCATCTTCTATTGAAATGAAGGACACATCTCTGGGGAAATAATATCGAATGTTGACCCAGTTTACAGAAAAATTAGCCATTTGGTATCTAACAATAGACAAATAGTCGCATAATTTGACAAGGTAAACCTACATAAGTCATAGAGTCATAGGATTTACAGCGTGGAAACAGGCCCTTCAGCCAACTTGTCTATGCTGCCCATTTTTTTTAACCACTAAGCTAATTCCAATTGCCCGCATTTGGCCCATATCCCTCTCTACCCATCGCACCCGTGTAACTATCTAAATTCTTTTTACAAGACAAAATTGTACCCACCTCTACTACTCCCTCTGGCAGCTTGTTCCAGATACTCACCCACCTTCTGTGTGAAAAAATTGCCCCTCTGAATCCTTTTGTATCTCTCCCCACTTACCTTAAATCTATGCCCTCTAGTTTTAGAATCCCCTACCTTTGGGAAAAGATATTGACGATCTAGCTGATCTGTGTCCCTCTTTATTTTATAGATCTCTATAAGATCACCCCTCAGCCTTCTATGTTCCAGAGAAAAAGTCCCAGTCTATCCACCCTCTCCTTATAACTCAATCCCAGTCCTGGTAGCTTCCTAGTAATTCTTTTTTGCACTCTTTCTAGTTTAATAATATCCTTTCTACAATAGGGTGACCAGAACAGCACACAGTACTCCAAGTGTGGCCTTGCCAATGTCTTGTACAACTTCAACAAGACATCCCAACTCCTGTATTAATGTTGTGACTGATGAAACCAAGTATGCCGAATGCTTTCTTCACCACTCTGTCCACTTGTGACTCCACTTTGAAGGAGTTATGAACATGTATCCTTAAACCTCTTTGTTCCATAACTTTCCCCAAAGATCTACCATTAACTGAGTAAGTCCTGCCCTGGTTCAGTCTACCAAAATGCATCACCTCGCATTTGTCTAAATTAAATTGCATCTGTAATTTGTCAGCCCACTGGCCCAAATAATCAAAATCCTGTGGCAGTTGGAGATAACATTTTTCATTCTCCACCATGCCACCAATCTTAGATTCATCTGCAAACTTATTAACCTTGCCTTCTATATTCCCATCCAAATCATTAATATAAATGACAAATAACAGTGAACTTAGCACTGATCCCTGAGGCACATCGCTGATCACAGGCCTCCAGCTTGAAAACCAATTCTCTCTCCAATTTTGTATCCATTTAGATACCTCACCCCGGATCCTGTAAGATTTAACCTTATGCAGAAAATTGACCATGTGATACCTTGTCAAAGGCCTTGTTAAATTCCATGCAGACAACATCAACCGCACTGTCCTCATCTACCTTCTTGGTTATTTATCCCTTCAAAAAACTCAATCAAATTTGTGAGATATGATTTTCCACTCACAAAGCCATGCTGACTGTCCCTAATCAGTATTTGCATCTCTAAATGCCTATAGATCCTGTGTCTCAAAATACTGTCCAACAATTTACCCTACAGATATGAGGCTCACTGGCCTGTAGCTCCCAAGCTTTTCCTTGGCCTGTCGTAACAGATCTGAAATCATTCCAAAGCCTGTTCTGTTAGGCCCCAATTTGCTGCATGTGACTTAATAAAGTATAACTGGCAAACACACTCAAGTATGCAGCAGTCACTTATTACAAGAGCGACATCTGGGCACAGAGGCATTGAAGGAGGAGGTATCTCATGGAAACTTATAAAATTTTAACAGGACTAGACAGAGTAGATGCAGGGAGGATGGTGTGAAAGTCCAAAACCAGTCTGAGGATTCAGGGTAGACCATTTAGGACAGAGGTGAGGGGACATTTCTTCACCCAAAGTATAGTGAGCCTGTGGAATTCATTACCACAGGAAGTAGTTGATGCCAAAATATTGAATATATTCAAGGGTCAGCTGGATATATCACTTGGATCGAACAGGATCAAAGGTTATGGGGACAAAGCAGGATTAGGCTATTGAGTTGGATGATCAGCCATGATCGCAGTGAATGGCAGGGCAGGCTCAAAGGGCCAAGAGGCCTCCTCCTGCTCTTGTCTTCTATATTTTTATGTTTCTTTGAATGATAGTAAATGAGAGACAAGAGAGGCAGAATGAAAAGATAATGTAGCAGTAATCAGATTCTGTGTGAAATGGGAACCATGCCGGAACATCAGGCAATGGATGCCTGAGGTTTTCATAATTCTTTTTACTCATTTACATTTAGATTAGCATTCTTCCCCTCAGGACAGTCCTCAGGAGAAACCGAGGAAGGCAAGTTCTTGGCATTGATTCCTGTTCAGTGAATCGGGAGAAACCATCTCTCCTGACTGGGAAACTTCGGAATGGGGGGGGCACAGTGTAAAAATTAGAATTAGACCTTACAGGAATGAGAATAAGAAGCATTTGCACGCACCAGCTGGTCAAAGCTTGGAACTTTCTTCTGCAAATGGAAATTGATTCAGGATCAATTATTCATTTCAAATCTGATGTTGGTAGATTTTTGCCAATCAAAGATGTTAAGGGATCTGGGGAAAAGAGGAGTATGAGGAGGTTAAGTCATGACTGAGCCATGATCTCGCTGAATGGTGGCCATGATGTGGAGATGCCAGTGTTGGCCTGGAATGGACAAGGTAAGAAGTCACATGACACCAGATTATAGTCCAACAGGTTTATTTGGAATCACAAGCTTTCGTAACACTACTGTTTCATCAGGTGACGATGAAGGAGCAGTGTTCCAAAAGCTCGTGATTCAAAAAAAAACCTGTTGGACTATAACCTGAAGTCATGTGACCTCTCACCTTGTTCATGGAATGGTAGAACAGGATCAAGGGCTAAACAGCCTCCTCCTGGTCTTATGTTAATGGTGTGACAGAAAATTTCTCCCTAATAGTCCAGGTTCAATCATTTTCCATTTGCACAGTTTGATTTGATTTGATTTGATCTATTATTGTCACATGTATTAGTATAGAGTGAAAGCTATTGTTTCTTGTGCACTATACAGACAAAGCATACCGTTCATAGTAAGGAAAAGAGAGAGTGTAAAATGTAGTGTTACAGTCATAGCTAGGGTGCAGAGAAAGGTCAACTTAATGCAAGGTAGGTCCATTCAAAGGTCTGACAGCAGCAGGGAAGAAGCTGTTCTTGAGTTGGTTTCTTTTTTGTTCATTCGTGGGACATGGGCATCGCTGGTTGGCCAGTACTTATTGTCCATCCCTGGTTGCTCTTGAGAAGGTGATGGTGAGCTGCCTTCTTGAATCACTGCAGTCATGTTCTGTGGGTTGACCCTCAATGCTGTTTGGGAGGGAATTCCAGGATTTTGACCCAGTGACTGTGAAGAACGGTGATATATTTCTGAGTCAGGATGGTGCGTGGCTTGGGGGGGAACCCACAGGTATGGTGTTCCCATTTATCCGCTACCTTTGCCCTTCTAGATGGAAGTGGTCATGGGTTTGGAACGTGTTGTCTAAGGACATCTGGTGAATTGCTGCAGTGCATCTTGTAGATGGTACACATTGCTGCTACTGAACCTCAGTAGTGGAGGGAATGGATATTGGTACATGTCCTCAGATTTTTGTATCTTTTTCCCGGTGGAGGAAGGTGGAAGACAGCATGCCTGGGGTGCGTCGGGTCTTTGGATTTTCTGGCTGCTTGTCTGAGGCAGCGGGAAGTGTAGATGGAGTCAATAGATGGGAGGCTGGTTTGTATGATGGATTGGGCTTCGTTCATGGCTCTTTGTAGTTCCTTGCAGTCTTAAGCAGAGCAGGAGCCGTACAAAGCTGTGGTGCAACCAGAAAGAATGATGCATCTGTAAATGTTGGTGAGAGTCGTAGCTGAGATACCAAATTTCCTTAGTCTTCTGAGACAGTAGGAGCGTTGGTGGGGCTTTCTTAATTATAACATTCCAAGTACTAGATGTTTTGCCAGCTTTCACACATTTGAATTGTGAAAGTTGTTGCGTCTTTGTGATTGGAAGACTGAGTCATGTTAACTAATTGCTCAAATACTGGTGCATATGCACCATAAATCTGGCTACCGAGCTAACCCACTGTTCCTCTCTATTCCAGGCACATTCCTTCTTTTTTAAAGCCGCACTATCTCTTGATGCCTCAGTGCACATATTGGATTCTGCAGCAATTGATTCCTTATCGCTCAGACAATGATGCATCGCCTGCTGGGATCAGAAGCAATTTCTTCCCAAAACCAATTACAAACTGTCTTAGTTTGAAGAGTTTGCAGTTCTGCAGTGTTAAATGATTTTCAGGTATTGTAATTTCTCACTAGTGACAGGAACACAGGCAGTTTGAGAGCTGAACAGCCCATATTGATTGTGCAAAGTCTCCATCTGGTGCTCCTGCTATATTGCGGATGGTGATTCAAGATGGTGGGGTGGGGGAGGGTGTTGTTGGTGGGTGGCGTTAAGAGGGAGATCGACCCTCCCCTGTCTGAGCATCTATCATTCAGAAACCTCTGAATAAAACCCATGGATTCACCTTTTAGTGGATCTGAGTCAATGGAGCTCTCTATCTATGCTCTGGATCCAGGGGAAGGATCAAACTGGGGAACCAGAAGGAGGAGGGATGGACTTAAATACATTAATGTTTCTCCATCCACTTGTCTGTTAGAAATATGCCCCTCCCATCCCTGAGTCTGGTATAAAAGCAGCTACACCACAGTTTTTGCTGTTAGTTACTGGCTGTATGGTTGCATTTGCTGAATTTCCTTGCATCCACCATTGGGTCTAAGCTTTCTCCTGCAGTTCTGCAGCTCTCTCAATACTGGAGGAAGAAGGGGATTGAATTGTATTTAAAGGGCAACTGGACAGGACTGAAAAGTGAGTACCATTTTAGGTTTATTTTGATGTATTTTTTGCCTCAGTGTGTGAGAGAGTTCCCCCTCCTGTCTTGGCTTTCCCCTCTCTTGAAGGGTTTTCCTTCCCAGAAAAGCTGCTATGAGGTAGATTGGGTGGGATTGAACTTCTTCCGCACGTGCTCAGGGTGAGATAATCGGTCCTCGATGATATTATTGTCTTAAAAATGTGGGGGGAAATGTTAGAATTGAACCATCGAGGCTTTTGATAGCATTCAGCTGATTGAACTGAAATGAAATGGTATTCAGGTTGAGCTCGTTCAGGATCTAAACGTTTGAAAGACTTTCCTGGCAAATTGTTCATTCCTTGCATCGAAAAGTCTGGGTGGATGAAGCCTCGTGTCTTGTGCGCCTTAAGCAAGTGTAAAAACAGCTCCTGACCGCGCCCGTAGCCCTTTCCAATCTCGTGCTTGTGTCGCACTGCATTGAAGGAAGTTGAGTCTCGACAGAAAAGGTTTTTGACAGAGAGAAATAGTCCCCCACATTGAGTCGATGAAGAAAAACACAGCATAGCTTGATTTTTCAAAGGAGGTGTCTGTACAGAGGAAGAAAAGTCTGAGTTTGAAACTTAATTTTGAGAGGCAGAAAGAAATCTCTTCATCCAGTTGTTCTTTAGACAGGGAAGCCAAAGTGATCACTTTTTAAATAAATGAACTGTAAATGATGATTTTTTTATTAATGTTCACTGGTGATTTTTAGTTTGAAAAGAGAAAAGTGAAGCTTTTAAGATAACGAGGCAGGGATTGTTTTTAGATGAATACCTATCCAAACAGCTTCCTTTTTAGAGAGAAATTCACTCACAAAACTTTGTTTCCAACGAATTAACCGACATTCAGTTACTACGTGAGATGTTTTTTAAAAGTAAAGTCCTTAATTCAGAGCTTTATTCTACATTGAGAGAGGGAGAGAGAGACAAGGAGGCATAGAGAAGAGAGAAATATGTCTGACCATTAAAGTTTTGTTCTGATGAAAGGGAAATATGAATGCCATCTTCATTTGAAGGTCAAAAGCAACCCACAGTTTTATTTTGGAAAGAAATGTCACTGATTGCTGGTAATGAGTTAGAAAGGCACTATTTATAAGAAAGTTTGCTGTCTGTGAGGGTCAACAAACCCCCCAAATTGTTACAAATTAGACAAATCTGGAAATCTGGGCGTGGCAAGCTTTTCGAGAGAGGAATCTACCTCTTGATTTTTGCTTTCTCAATTCAAAAATCAGAGTCCTGCTTTTCTATCAAGAAATCTACGGGCAAGTTTTATTGTGACAAAAATTGAGGCTTTTCTTCAAGATGAAGGGTGAGCTTTGTAATTATATACAGGGAGCAGATTCAACTACTAGCAGTTAAAGGAAGAATGAGTATAAAAGAGTGAGGGAGAAGGGGGGGGAAGTGAGAGGGAAAGGAGAAGAGAGGCAGAAGGGAAAGAGTTTAGGAGGAGGAAGAGGGGAGTCAATGAGATAGGGAAGGAGATGGAGAGAGGGAAGGAAATAGAGAGGGAGATGGGCTTGGGAAAGGGTAAGGATGGAGGAAGGGAGAGAGGGCTGAGTGAGGGGAAGTGAGGGGAAGGGGAAGGCTGAGTGAGGGGAAAGAGGAGAGGAACAGGAAAAAGGAGGAGGGAGAGGTAGGGACAAGAAAAGACGGAGGGAGAGAGCACGGGAGGAGATAAGAAAGGCAGGAAAGGGATAGGAAGGGTGTGAAGGGGAGAGGGCAGGATGGAGAGGGAAAAGGAGAGGGTGGGGGAGCAAGAGGAATCAAGGAGAGGTAAAAAGAGGGGTGAAGTAAAGAGGGGGAGAGATGGGGATGGGTGAGTGGGGAGATGAATTGAAAGGGGGGGGGGTTGAAGGAGAGAGAGGAAGGATAAACCTGATTAAATGGCTCAGAATTCACAAATTATCAAATATATCTGAGATTAAATTAAAATACTTGCAAACCTGTGGATAGTAATTAGAATTACTCTGAGAAAAATTGTGATCAGAATTTGTTTCCAATTTTGTTATTTTACTGTAATTTATATTATATTGGACAAGCTACTTTAGTTAATGGGGGATTGAAAAGCCTGTAGTTTAATTTACAGAACATTGTGAGTGTTGTTGGAGAGTCAGAGAGACTGGTGGTGTGTTGTATTGCAGGAGGTGCTTCACTGGGTGTGGGTCCTTCACTGAGACTCTCATGTGATAACCCATACTAGTGGTGAGTTTCAGTACTGCGCCCTTGACGATGGTACACTTTGAGCTATTATATACAGTGAATTTATTTATTCTGAATTATATCATTAAAGAACAGGTTTTGCATTATTGAGTCACATTCTCTGACATTGTTTCATGCTAAGGAGAAACCTTCAATCTCTCGTGTGGGATAAAAGGTGGTATGATGTGATTTTAGACTGTGTCTTGCTCGAACATTCTGTTTCCCTCCAGAATATTTCCTGATCATGTGCACGCAGCCACCTCCCACACTCACCAGGAAACTGGAGTCAGACTAGTGGAAAGATGAGGGAGGACAGCAAAGGTTTACTGGGCTGATGCTTGGCGTGGCAAATCTCTCGCATGAGGAGACACTAAATCAGTGAGGATTATGTTCACTGAAGTTTGAAAGAGTGAGAGGGGATCTCAGAGAAACATATCAAAATCTAACAGGGTTAGAGAGGGTAGATTCAGAAAGAATGCTCCCAATGCTGGGGGGAATCCAGAACTAGGGATCAGAGTTTGAAGATAAGGGATGAATCTTTCAGGACTGAAGTGAGGAGATATTTCTTCACCCAGAGGGTGGTGAACATGTGGAATTCACTACCACAGAATGCATTGGAGGCCAAAACATTGCCTGATTTCAAGAAGAAATTAGATATAGTTCTTGGGGCTATTTGTTCCTGATTATTTCAGTTCACACCAGGGGTGCATTGGAATAACCACGTCCCCAGCAATTAAGAAGAATCAGAAAAGGAGATTACACTCTCACTCTGCTCTGTAGATTTGAGTTTGAGTTGCCACTTGGGGAGATGACAGAAACATCAGCTAAAGATTAATTTGTTCAATAAGATATTATTTCGATAAATTTTGAAATTAAGATTTCTACATTATAAGCTACAGTGCTGATTAAAAATATTGGCCTCATGGACAGTGAAATTAAAATTTCTACTTCTGAGTGTTAAAGAACAAAGAAAATTAACGGCACAGGAACAGGCCCTTCAGCCCCTCCAAGCCTGCATCGACCACACTGACTGAACTAAAACCTCTTATCTTTCCGGGGACCATATCCCTGGATTGGCATTTCATTCATGTATTTGTCAAGATGTCCCTTAAAAGTCACTATCATATCCGCTTCCACTACATTCCCCAGCAGTGAGTTCCAGGCACCACTGCTTTTTGTGTAAAGAATTTGCATTGTACATCTCCTTTAAACCTTGCCCCTCACACCTTAAACCTGTACCCCCTAGTAATTGACTCTTCCACTCTGGGGGAAAAAACTTCTGACTACCTACTCTATCCATGTGTCTCATAATCTTGTACATTTCTATCAGGTCTCCCCTCAGCCTCCATTGCTCCAGTGACAATAAACTGAGAACAAAAGATACAATTCTGACTGGCTCCTTTGTGCATTATTCTCATTTTAAATAGCTAAGTATGTTATTGTGTATCCTCCCGACACACACACACCCACACCCCCCACCCCCCCGCATGTTACAGAACCATTCTCTCTGGAATAATGAGTTAAATTTCAGCAGAAATTCTCCCCCTCTCACTGCTCAATAAGATGCATTGATCCCACTCTCAGAAGACTGCCTCCTACTGTTGGGATGGGAAATGGGCAGGATTTTCCAGCCACTCTTATACCACCCAAGGTAAATGGACTTTTCCATGGTCCGCCCCTCACCTGCTACCATTCCTGTGGTGGGTGGAATGGAAAAAAATTGCCCCATTATCTTCAAGTCCAGATATACCTGCGGTGCTTGGATTGTGATTGTCCAGCAAGTGCCTACTGGAATGAATTTGGAGTCAGACGGCTCTGGATCGAGCTCCCATTGCAGATTCTCTTGGTGAACCTTTGACCAAGCATCACTGAAATGACAGAATGTCCTGTATCATCAGTGCTGATTGGATGACTGATCGAGGTGAATCAAGGATGCTGAAGAAATGAGCCAATAAAAGGGGACCTGACGTGTAATGTGCTTCAGTTAGATTTCCAGAAATTAGTCAAAAAGAGAAGCGGTGGGATGCTGCTGAGGGAAGGACGATGAGTAATTTATCAGCTGAGAAATTGCCTTTATGGAATTTTGAATAACTCTCCATTTTTTTCCAAAAATCAAGGAAACTTTAAATACAAAATGCATTTCTTCCTCATTTTGGTGACATTTTTTGTCTGATTGGAAAAGATACAGATTGTCAGGAGAAAATAATTTGATTTGAGTTTTGACAATAGTTCTTGGTAATGTTGAATTCAGCAGAGCTGACAGAAACTAATTTAATCAATCACTCAATCTTTAAAAAGATTTCTATTTTATATTTGTGTGATTTTGCAGAGCAGCCATGACTACGCTGGACCCTGAATTGTATGAGAAGAAGTTCAAAGATGTCACCTTGCCCCATTTTGTGAGTGGGATGTCTTCCATCTTGTCCTTCGCTAACTCTGTCGTCACCTTTGGTGACAAGGATCTGGAGGAGGCGGAATGCAGGAAGGTGAAGACGGATGTTAACTTGGCCTATGAGGAGATGAGCAGGGCTGACAAGGAAGCCAAAGATATGATTGATTCGCTGACAGCCGAGGCACTGCAGCTGATGGAGGATTTTGACAAAGCGCAGAGGAGCAGGAAGGACCTGGAGGAAAGCTTGGGGATCAAAAAGGATGAACTGATCACCTTGGAGAGTGACAGATACCAGTTCAATGATCAACTCCAAGCTGCCAGGTCAACCCTGCAACACTTGGAGAATTCCCTGAACACTGCAGAGGCCAGGAAAGGAGAGAAAATCACTGGAAGGGATGTAGGAATTGGTTTAATGCTTCTTGTTCCTTGTGTTGGTAAGGTGCTCAAAGTAATATTCAAGGTTATTAGATGTAATCAGATTAATAAGGCAAACATTGAGGGAATAGCAAGATTCCAAATAGGCAGTGTATAGCAATGTCAAAGGTTAAGAGTCATAAATTGATTAATTTCACACAGTGGGACATTCCACGTCTCTGAAGGTTTAGGTCCAGGAAGATTTAAAAGATAAGGAAGGGTTAATGGGGTTGCACAGAACACATTCAACCTTTGGATTAGATTCTAAACTGAACCCCATCTGCCCACTCAGGTGGATGCAAATGATTTGTATTTAGAAGCAGAGTAGGCTCCACTCTTGTCAAGGATTCTTTGGCGCTGCTTTGTCAACTGAATCTCGAGTGTCTAGAAGAGCAAGGATGACAAACCTCCCAACACTTCCAAACATCTCGTCACCTACAGTACTGAGGAGGTGCTACATCCTCTGGCTTACTGTCCTGTGGGTGTGACATGAATCTGTTGGTTTTGGGGCAATTTTAATGGCCCAACTCAATCCATGAATAAAGGACACAACCATTTATTTGTGCTGGTTGGGGGACTGTAGAGGAGTTCAAACAAGGACATTCTTTATCCTCTACCCTTTGAGATACCCAGCACAGACTGTGAGCTGCTGCACAATGACCACGAGCAGGAGTCATGATTGACTCTGGTGCCCAGTTCACAGTCTGAAAAGGCTGATCGTGATTGTTTTGTCAATTCTAAAGTCTATCAGTAGCTTAGCCTGGGGATTGGTTCTAGAACCTCTTGGGTTTATGTACCTCAATCCTACATCAGGTGTGAATCATTTGAGGAGTGTTCACACCAGATTTCATGAACTTTCCCATAACTGGCTTCCCTGATATTCACACGGCAGGATCTCATGTTCATTTTTAGTAATAGTTTTACTGTCATGGAAACTCCCCTTCACCACTGACACATCTGTTGAACAGATCTGACCCAGGGCTTTAGGCAGGTACATGATCTCTGATTACACACATTACAGACCAAATACCCTTTAACATGGAGAAGGCAGGAAGAGAATGCATGGTCTGATGTGACTAATCAGTCACTGGTCAATCACTATGCAGAACTTAGCAATAACCTTAGGAAAATTTTGAAAAGTTCAGTCCAAAGACAAAAAGCCCAGACTTTAGACTTATAGCTTATTTCCCCAGATTTGAAAAGAGGAACATGAGAAATTGAATTTATTATTAGACAGAATAGCACCTGACAAAATCGTCACATTCATTCTTACAGTCTACTGTTATTAAGTTAATTTATATCCCTACACTGACATCCCCCCTTTAGTCAAAATCTGGGAAATTCATCTGTATTTAGAAGACACAGCATTAGAAAATTTTATTTCCCTAATTCGCTTCACAATTATAAATGATCTTTATTTTCATCTTCCAGGAATTCCAATGACCATTGACTACAACAAGGAACTAAATAACACAAAAAAGCTGGTGAAGACAGTGGAGAGTGAGTTGCACCATCTCCGCGCTGTCGTCAAGGAGAATGAAGAGAAAATGAGTAATTGCAACAAGCAGATACCAGAGAAAAGTAAAGAAATTGAGAGATTGAAAGACAGTCTGTCTCGGAAAGAAAGAGAAGTGGAAAAGATGAGGAGTGTGTGTGGAATGTTGGCCGATATCAAACGCAAACTGAAGGATTGCTACAGCTACTTGTTAACTCTGCACGGAACTGTGGAAACTCTGTACAACTCCTGCAGCAACTTATATAGCTTAGATCCAATCATGCCAATCATAGAGGAACTATTTAAAAATGTACAGCAGCAGAACTCCCGCAATGAGATCCTGGTCTACGATGAAAATGTGCAGAAAATGGTCAAAGATTTGAGAGTGATTCAGTACCAGATCAACAAGAAATAGGCAATGACTCTCCCTATAGCAAGTAGACAGGGGCTATCTCTCACTTATTGAATAAATGGACATGGAGTTAAAAAGGGGGAGATGAGGAGAAATATTTTTATTTAATGAATTGTTCATAATCTGGAATGTATTGTAAGAAAGGATGGTGGGAGTAAATGTGTCACTTGCAAAGGGGAATTGGATAAATACTTCTAAAAGAACACTTTCCAAGGTTATGGAAAAGAGCAGGGGAATAGAATTAATTGAATTAATCTTTCAAAAAGCCTCACTTGTGTTCTCAATGAATGGCCTTATTGTGTGTTCAAAATTCCATGATTCAGTAAAATCTATTCATTGTAATCAGTGAGAGGTTGATGCTAATTTTTTTTATTAATTTGTGGGACATGGGTGTTGCTGGCTGGCCAGTATTTATTACCCATCTCTAGCTGCCCTTGAACTGAGTGGTTTGCTGGGCTATTTCAAAGGGCAGTTGGAGTCACATGTAGGTCAGACCAGGTAAGGGCATCAGATTTCCTTCCCTAAAGGACATGAGTGAACCAGATAGGTTTTTCTGACAGTTGACAATGGTTTCATGGTTATCAGTAGATTCTTAATTCAAGATATTTTTTATTGAATTCAAATTCCACCATCTGCCATGGTAGGTTTTGAATCTGGGTCCCCCAGAGCATTAGCTGAGTTTCTGAATTAATAGCCCTGCAATAATGCCACTAGGCCAACATCTTGCCTATATAATGTTTAAATTACCTATTGGGGTCAAAAATATTTGGGTGCAGTGGTACTTCCTGATATTATAAACATTCAAGTCTTCAATTTGAGTAGTTACATAAAGCAGCCCATTTTATAAGGATGAGGTTTCCTGGACAACATTCAGCTGGGGAAATTGGCTGGGATGTCAGCATCGTACCCAGTTTTAGGGCGTGAAGTAACTTGCTGGTGACGCACGAGTCTGCCGAATTCACTGTGCATCAATTATAGCTCTGACTCTGCCTGAACACTTACATCCTCACGGTCACACTACAGTAGAACAAATTGCCAAGTGTGGGAGTGCCAGGGTTATGGTGTTGGGCAAAAATCAGTCCAGACCCAATAATGGCAAATTATAAAGATTATCAGAACCATTTTGTAACAGATGTCAGAATGAAAATGAAGGTGAATAGTCCTGGATTGTTACTTGCTGAAGCGCTTTGGGAAAGAGAAGACAGAATCCTGTCTTCTCAGCTGTGCCCATTAATACAAACCCCCTAATGCCACCAGAGCACCTGGGTGGAGGCAATAACTGCAGCATTGACCATATTTTAAGAGCAGTTTGGAAACAATAGAACATGATGATGCCATTCAGGCCCTCAATCATGTTTCTCTGCCATTCAATCAGATTCCTGAGGCTGATCTCAATCTGAACCTATTTATCTGCTTTTGTTCCATCTCCCTTAATTCCCTGGCCTAGAAATGTCAATATTGCTGCTGAAACTTTCAAAATCCATCTTCCATATTCCCACTGTCCTTTGCTTGGAGAAGTGATTCTTGATTTTACTCTTGAATTTCCCAATTCTCAATTTTCCCACCAGCTAAGACAGTTTCTCTCTCCCTGCCCAACCAAACCATCTCAACTTTTCACTTAAAGCAATGCAAATCTTGGTTTATGCAGCATGTATTCTTAATTTAAATCTTTTCATCCTGGATCATTCTGGTGAATCTGCTGAACCCCCTCCAAGATCGATATATCCTTCCTGAATCACAGTACACAAGAGTACTCGGGGGAGGCAATCTAGACTTGTAATCCAGAGACCCGGGGTAATGGTCTGGGGACTTCAAGTTCAAATCCCGACATGGTATATGGTGAAGTTTGAATTCAATAAAAATCTGGATCAAAAGGCTAAAGATGACCACGAAACATTGTCATTAAAAACTGATCTGGTTCAATCATGTCCCTTAGAGAAGGAAATCAGCTGTATTTGCCTTGTTTGGTTTACATGTGAATCCAGATCTACTGCAGTGTGGTTGATTCTGAAGTGGCTTTAGGATGGGCGATAAATGTGGGCCCAGCCAATGATACCCACGTCCCATGACTGAATAAAACAAAGGAGTGGCTGGAATCTGACCAAAGATTTTTATATCCACAGATGATTTCGAACAAACCCTTAGAGAACCTGTGCTAATCCCACTTGATATTCCAGATTGAAAATGAACCAAGGTCAAGGGAAAGTTTAGGAAGTTGAAATGGGCTCAAAACTTTCCCTGTATTTTCTTTACAAGGACATGTTGGAACATTGTCCAATCTGGTGAGGGGTGGGGGATTGGAGTGGGGGTGGATATGGGGAGGAGGGTGGTGAATGTAGCAGGAACAAGAAATGCTCACAATGACTCATGGGAACTTGTCAAGAATTAAAAGACTTAACTTTTCTCCAGTGAGTTTTGATCATCCTTGTGGAGACGTTAATGATTGGTCAAATACCAATTTGATGAAAGGTTTGCCAGACACAATTAGACAGATGAATCACTGGCAATTAAATGGCAGCTAGAAATTAAACTGATGGAAAATCAAACCAATTAAACATACCCCTTGATTTTTGCAAAATAGTTTCCTTTTTCACTCTTGAAGAATTTTAATATTAATCTCACTAATCGAACCAACACTTTTCACTAATTTTGATGGTTCATTTTCAAAGTAAGGATTGCTTTTGGTGACTGAGATTCTCCCACTGTAAATCTGAATGAATACAGTTGAGAAAATTAGTAGATATTTTTTGGATTATTCTAATTGTCTGTAACTATTGGATTGTGCCCTGCAGACATGCAGCGAAGCCCTAGGCCAGAGGACAGCGTGTTGAGGAGAGAGTGGAGAATAAAGATTACTGTCAATTTCGAAGGAGCAGGAATACCTACCCCACTCCTCAACAAACACCAGTAAAGAAAGTAATTAGCTGGCCATTTATCTCCTTACTGTCTTTGGCAGTTTTCTGTGCTCATTGATGCTGCATTTCCCGAGTGTCCACAATGAAAAAGGTGCCTCGTTGGTGCTGAGTCATCCTGAGGAGATGAAAGGTACTATAGAAGTGCAAGTTCATTGCTTTGGGCAAAGATTGAGGGGTTGGGAAGATAGTCATTCCTCAGCACTATCTCCAGGCCCTGACCCTGGGAGGGGCAGAAGGTGTGAACACAATGAGGAACAGGTCCTATTTGGAAGAATTGTAACATTGAATTTCTGTTTTTTCTTTGCTCAGCCATTGGCTGATCTGTTCTTGAGCAGCCTGTGTATTTTAAGCTCTGGGATTCCTATCTCTCTACCTTGCCACCTCTTCCTCTTCCTTTAAGATGATTCCTAAAACCTCTCTCTTCAGCTCAGATTATTCATCTTCCTGATGATGTCTAGTTTTGTTTGATAATCTTGCTGGAAAGTATTTTGGGATGTGTTTATTATGTTAAAGGAGTTATTAAATGAAAATTTTTATTTCACTTATTCAATGCTATTGTCCGTTAAAGGTATGCTTGTTGGAAGGGAAGCTGATTGGAAGTTGCTTTTTCAGTTACCTCTTACGACTTAACACTTTGAGAATGATTTATGTTAACGTTTCAGAATTATAACGGCCAAATGTTGCTGTTGGAATGCTTTGATTGAATGGGATCAGTTTACACAGGCATTAGCTTTGAAACCGATAGTAAAGTAATTATATTTTTATTGCAAAGCCCAGTCTGTCTCCAGGAACGTTCTTTGGTTCCTGACATATCTGAACACATCTTCTATATTTTTATGAATAGATTGATTTATATAATTGAAGACTGATGATGTACCACATTGAAAAAGTGTTGTCTGGAGAATTCCAGCCTTTGTGAATTAATGCCAGTTTCCTGGTGCCAGAAAAGGGCACTGGTGGTGAGGAGAGTTTGGCAGGGATTTGGCCTCAGTGCCTCAGTGAAGATCATTCCTATCGGTCGTAGGCCCATAACCTGAAAGGTCGCCACTCCAAATCTCCACAAAGGCAAAGTGGGAAACTGATCTTGATAAATGTGGTAATCTGTGGGGTTGGCACCAAGATATTGAACATCAAAACCTGCAGATTGTTGTAGAAACCCAACTAACTTCCAGGGAAACAACAGCTTGAGGCTTGCCTGTGGTTTCAGTCCCATGCTGTATGACTGATGACTCTTGGGACAATGAGAGATGGGCACTGCTAACAATTAAAGAGTTGGCTGCAGAGATGACCTGCATACTGAACTAATATCAAAGTGTAAAGTCCCAGGAGAAAATGATTTGTAATCAGTAGCATATATTTTATTTCTCATTGTTTTTTTTTCACTGTACCTATCAATAAAATAAGGAACTGAATTTATATTCCAGGTAACTGCACCTTATTATATAATGTTTAATAAAGATCATTGGAATAATTCTCAATGTCATTGGGTCAATTGCAACATTTTTAAACAGGATTCACTCTGTAGACTCTCATCTCTTCTGTAGGTTTGATCTTCAGATCTCACTACAAGACTTTCATCCAGTGCACAGTGGACTGGGCCACTGTCAGAGGTGCTGTATTTCAGATGAAATATTAAACCAGGGCCCGGGGGGTTAAATAGCTTCATAACCGGGGGGGGTTGGCTGAGGGAGCGGGCAGGGGGTGTGAAGGTGCTATGGTGTCGAGTGAATGACAGTGGTGTGGGGCCCAAAGGAGAGAGAGAGAGAGAATCTATTGATCAGAGGAATTGCTGTGGGGGACGCATGTGAGACAGCGAATGAGTGTGCATGTGTTTATGTATGAGGGAGGAAGGGGAGCGAGTGAGTGAGAGCATGTGTGAGAGTGAGAAGAGTGAGTGTGTGAAGGGGAAAATGAGTGAGAGCATGTGAGTGAGGGAGAAAGTGAATGTGTGCATGAGAAAGGCAGAGAAGTGTGAGAGAATGAGTGTGAAGGAGGGAGAGAAAATTAATGTGCCTGTCTGAAAGAGGGAGATAATTATTGAGTGTGTGTGTGTCTTTGTGTGATGGAGGGATAGATAAGTGTTTGTGTGTGTGTGTGTGAGAGAAAGAGAGAGGGACAGGAGTGAGTGAGTGAGTGTCAGAGTATGTGTTATGAGAAAGGGAGGGAAAGGAGTGTTTGTGTGTGTGAGAGGGTGAGGAGTGAGTGTGTATGAAAGAGAGAGAGAGAGAGAGGAGCATGTGTGTGGGTGCGAGAGAGGAGTGTGTGTGTGGTGTGTGGGTGTGAGAGAGGAGTGTGTGTGTGTGTGGGTGTGAGAGAGGAGTGGTGTGTGTGTGGGGTTGTGAGAGAGGAGTGTGGGTGGGTGTGAGAGAGGAGTGTGTGTGTGTGTGTGTGGGTGTGAGAGAGGAGTGTGTGTGTGGGTGTGAGAGAGGAGTGTGTGTGTGGGTGTGAGAGGAGAGAGAGGAGTGTGTGTGTGTGTGTGCGAGAGAGAGAGGAGTGTGTGTGTGGGTGCGAGAGAGAGAGTGTGTGTGTGGTAGGAGAGGAGTGTGTGTGTGGTGGCGAGAGAGAGGAGTGTGTGTGTGGGTGCGAGAGAGAGGAGTGTGTGTGTGGGGTGCGAGAGAGAGGAGTGTGTGTGTGGGGTGCGAGAGAGAGGAGTGTGTGTGTGGGTGCGAGAGAGAGGAGGTGTGTGTGGGTGCGAGAGAGAGGAGTGTGTGGTGGGTGCGAGAGAGAGAGTGTGTGTGGGTGCGAGAGAGAGGAGTGTGTGTGTGGGTGCGAGAGAGGATGTGTGTGGGTGCGAGAGAGAGGAGTGTGTGTGTGGTGCGAGAGAGAGGAGTGTGTGTGTGGGTGCGTAGAGAGGAGTGTGTGTGTGCGTGAGAGAGGAGTTTGAGTGTGCGAGAGAGAGTGTGTGTGTGTGCGGAGAGAGGAGTGTGTGTGTGCGCGAGAGAGGAGTGTGTGTGTGCGCGAGAGAGGAGTTTGAGTGTGTGCGCGAGAGAGAGGAGTTTGAGTGTGTGCGCGAGAGAGGAGTGTGTGTGTGCGCGAGAGAGGAGGTGTGTGTGTGGTGAGAGAGGAGTGTTGTGGAGTGTTGTGTGCGCGCGAGAGAGGAGTGTGTGTGTGCGCGGGGGCTGAGAGAGGAGTGTGTGTGTGCGCGAGAGAGGAGTGTGTGTGTGCGCGGGGGCGAGAGAGGAGCGTGTGTGTGTGGGTGGGTGTGAGAGAGGAGTGTGCGTGTGTGGGTGTGAGCTCTCCACATCCTCCTGTTAGCCTGAAAATTGAGGTGGGATGCAGTGACTTCAATCTTGGACAAGAGCTGATGGTGGGTCAAGGCTTCACCCTCCCCAGTGTAAAATTGCAGAGGGGAAGTGGGCAGGAACTCAGTGTGAATTTTACACTCACCTCAGCTCCACGAGCCTCATCCAACTCCCTCCACCACCCACCCACAAACCCGCTGGTGAAAAAGTGTACAATTCTGCCCTATGAATCGTCCTAAAATCTAAAAACACCTTTATCAAACTTCCTCTCAACTTTCTATTTCCAAAGGAATCAGTCCAGATGTCTCGGGTCTACCTACGTTACTCAGCATTGGAACCATGTTTCTGAATCTCTTCTGCACCCTCTCCAATCCTTCCTAATGTACAGCACACAGAGATGGACATTATGCTCCAGTTGAAACTGAACTAGTGACTTATCCAAATTGAACGTAACCTACTTATTATTGTACCCATTACCACAGAAAGAAAAAGCAATTCAGGCCAGTACATCCTGAACTGGCATCAGACCAGGCCTGGCTGATTTGATTTGAACTGATTTGATTTATTATTGTCACACGTATTAGTGTAGTAAGAAGTCTCACAACACCAGGTTAAAGTCCAACAGATTTATTTGGTAGCTCAAGCTTTCAGAGCACTGCTTCTTTATTAGGTGATTCACTCAGACTTTCATATCTTTTTCCGTATGGAAGAAGGTGCAAAGACAAAATCCTGGGTATGTGGGGTGCTTCATTATGCTGGATGCTTTGCCAGGGCAACAGGAAGCGTAGACAGAGTCAATGGATGGGAGGCTGCTTTGTGTGATGGGCTTCGTTCACAACCCTTCGTAATTCCTTGTGTTCTTGGGCAGAGCAGGAGCCCATACCAAGCTGTGATACAACCAGAAAGAATGTTTTCTATGGGGCACCTGTAAAAATTGGTGAGAGACATGTCAAATTTCCTTAGTCTTTTAAGGAATCAGTGGGGCTTTCTTAGCAATAGTGGGCTGTCTTAGCGCTGTCAATGGAATCCAAGTGGAAATGGCTAATAAACTGATGTATCCAGAAATCCAATCGGAGTTCCCATGTTACAAGTGGACAACTGGACAGTGACTGGGTCTGACTTCAGACAGTACCTATTGCCCTGACAATTGTACTGACCTGAACATAGTACAGAATCCCTCCTTTACGTAACAAACACAATGGCTTCTTTGTCATTCATTTTAATCCCATTAATATTCAGCTTTTGGTTTGTCCTTTTGTCCACCAGCTGACTCCATTTCCTCGGATTTTCATGCAGCAATGCAGGAATTTCCCTGCTCCAAGGGACAATCTTACCACCCCTGGGCATTCGGGGAATATGGTGTCAGATGGACGGGTTATCCCGATGGGCCCTCGACTCTCTGTGATCCTAAATATAGAACATTGCTCCCGAATGACGGAGCAATTCAATATCAGTTTGGAAATGCTGGATATTAAACATTAGGTGGGGTCATGGTGATCTTGCTGGCTCCTAACTGTAAAGCTGGCTCCTGCTGTTCCCAGAGCCTGAGTGACCAATCGTAACTGTCATTGTGAGAGCTGCCGGCCAATCGGATTCTGGGAAGAGAAGAGGTGCTGATGGAAGCTCCTCACTAATTCGCCGCTCCAATGATGACTCATCTTCACAATTCCGTCCTGTAACACCCGCAAGATGGCAGCCTCCCTCAGATCACTACCCTCGACAGATTTGCCTTCTCCCTGCCTTGTAGGCAGAGTTAAACACTGGGTATTTCAGTCAAAACCACAGCATTGAATTCCAGATCCCAGAGCATCGTCTGGGTGAAAAGGTTTCTCTCCATGTCCACTCCAGTCCTTCTACCAATCTCCACAACTCTGACCCCCTTGGCAATTGACCCCTCACTGAGAGGAAATCATCTTTCCTGTTTACTGTGCCTAGGCCTCATAATTTTACGCACCCCTCACCCCTCACCCTGCTGCGTTTGAAGGAAAACAAATCTAACTCATCATATCTCTTCACTTGGCTGCAACTTTCTAGCCAAGGCAACATTCTTGTAAACCTCCTCTGTATTCTCTCCATCAGAGTATAAGATATAAGAGCATGGGAGTGGGATTAGACCATTGGCTCACTGAATCTGCTCCACCATTCTATCACAGCTGATATTTTTCTCACCCCCATTCTCCTGCCTGTTCCCTATAATCCCTGGTCCCCTTATTAATCAAGAACCTACCTATCTCTGTCTTAAAGACACTAAATGACTGGCCTCCATAGCCTCCTGTGGCAAAGAATTCCATAGAGTTACCGCTCTCTGGCTAAAGAAATCCTTTCTCATCTCTGTTTTGAAGGATTGTCCCTTTATCCTGAGATTATGCCCTCTGGTTCCTGTGTTTCCTACTATTGGAAACATCCTCTCCATGTCCACTCTATCCCAGGCCTCGCAGTATCCTGTAAGTTTCATTAAGATCCTTCCCCTATCATCCTTCTAAACTCCAATGAGTATAGATCCAGATTCCTCAACCACTCCTCGTACGACAAGCTCTTAATTTGAGGGATCATTCTTGTGAACCTCCTCTGGACCCTTTCTAAGGCCAGCGCACGTTTCCTTAGACAGGCCCAAAACTGCTCACAATACTCCAAATGGTCTCCATTTCGGCCTTGAATAGTATAATGACTCGACCTCGACAATACCCTGCAGTAGAGAATTCCACAGATTTAATAGGGTGCTGAGAAAGAAATCCCTCCTTATCAAACATAGAAACTGTTACATAATAAAAAAAGATTGCACGATTTCTTGAAGAGCTGTTCATATAATTTGATAGTGATGTCATTAGGGTGTTTGCAGAGGCTGCTGTTTAATTTTCGGATTCTCCTCTCAACAGGCCAGAACCCTTTCAATAAAATCTGTTGTTGTCAGCTTGAATCTAGTGCAAGCTGCATTGCTTTTCTTTTAGTTTAAAATATCGCTAGGACCTTACACAAAAAACAAAGTGGCAACGAGTCAGGATTTTGTTGAATTGAGAACATTGAGGGCAAATCCGAAGAGGAAGATTATGGGTTACATAGAACACTACAGCACAAACAGGCCTTTCGGCCCTCAAGTTGTGCTGATCAAATCCCTACCTACCAGGCCTGTCTATAACTCTCAATGATGTAGAGATGCCGGCGTTGGACTGGGGTAAACTCAGTAAGAATCTGGCAACACCAATTTTAAGTCCAACCGATTTATTTGATAGTAAATCTGTGAGCTTTCGACTTTTTTGTCTTCGTCAGGCAAATGCAGTGTTCTGGTCTGCAATAGCACACATATCAGCACAGACAGTCACAGGTTGCTGATTAGAATGCGAATCCTTACATCTAACCTGCTATTCAAGCGTTAAAGTGGCTAACAATGTGTGTGAAGGGAACCCTGAGCATTGGTTAGAGAATTGTGTATTTTCTCCAGACAGCACAGTAAGTGAGGTTTTTTGCTAATCCAAGCAAGTCACGGGGATTATAGATAGCGTGACATGAAGCCAAGATCCCTGTTAAGACCGTCCTCATGTGTGCGGAACTTGGCTATCAGTCTCTGTTCAGCGACTCTGCGCTGTCGTGTGTCATGAAGGCCCCCTTGAAGAACATTTACCCGCAGGTCGGAGGCCGAATGCCCATGACTGCTGAAGTTGCCTCGCCATCTTGGAATGAGTAGCATCCAGCATATTTGAAAAGAAGACATGCTTTGCTGTATGGCTGGGCTCATTTACAAAAAGGACAGTGAGTCAATGGTCTCCATGGTAAAAAGGGGGAATGCTGAGAAGACAGAAAAAGTATACTGACATTCTCGAGTTGTGAGAACCTGCAAAAGAAATGGCAAATAGGAGCAATGGAAGCTTTCAATGAAGAAAATAAATCATTGCGTTCCTATTCAGAGCGGTTTTAATGCTTTGTGCAAGAAAATATAATTGAAAACAAGTTGCTTCTACCACCTTTTCTCAACATGATATGAAGCAAAAGCCTTAATTTGTTCCAGCTCTTAATTCATCCAGCAAAGCCAAGAACCCACACTTAAGAAGACTTGACAAAAAGGTCTATGACTGCTACAAAGACGCTGGTACAAGAATTGCTCAGCTTATAGCAACTTTACAAAGGTTGGCATAACATTGTGTGTTTGGTGAGTTGTTAGAAGATCCTCTTTGAGATCATCTTGTTTGTGGTCTGCAAAATGTGGCTATCCAAAAATTTGGTATGACTTGATTTATTATTGCCACATGTAAGTTTCTTCCCTGCTGCTATCAGACTTTTGAATGGACCAAAGTTGATCTTTCTCCACAGCCTATCTATGACTGTAAGACTATATTCTGCAGCATCTCCTTTCCTTTTCCCCATGTACTCTATGAATGGTATGTTTCCCTGTATCATGTGTAAGAAACAGTACTTTTCACTGCTCTCACATTACAGATTGCTATGTAAAGTTAAAGCACATGGCATTGCAGGTAATGTCCTAAGATGGATAGAAAGCTGGTTAGCAAATAGGAAGCAAAGAGTTGATATAAGTGGATCTTTTGTTGATTGGCAGTCAGTGTCTAGTGTGGTTCCGCAGGGATCTGTGCTAGAACCCCAGCTGTTCACATTATTTATTAATGATTTGAAAGAGGGAGCTGAATATATTATCTCCAAATTTGTGGATGATACAAAGTTGGGTGGGAAGGTGAGCTGTGAGGAGGATGTAGAGATCTTCAGTATGATTTGGACAGGCTGAGTGTGTGGGCAACTGCATGACGGATACAGTACAATTTGGATAAATGTGAGGTTATCCACTTTGATAGCAGTAACAGGAAGGCAGATTATTACTCAAATGTGTGTAAATTGAGAGGTGAATACTTTGCGAGACTTTGGTGTCCTTGTGCATCAGTCACTGAAAGTAAGCGTACAAATACAGTCAGCAATAAAGAAGGCAAATTGTATGTTGGCCTTCATAGCAAGAGGATTTGAGATAGGGATGTTTTGCTGCAATTTTATAGGGCAAAAGTGAGGTCACACCTCCAGTATTGTGTGCAGTTTTGGTGTCCTTATCTGAGGAAGGATGTCCTTGCTGTAAAGGGAGCACAGCAAAGGTTTACCAGACAGAATCCTGAGACAGCATGTCTATGACCTTGGGGGAGACTAAGACAGTTAGGATGATATTCAGTAGAGTTTCAAAGGTTGAAAGGGAATCTCACAGAAACTTATAAAATTCTAACAGGGTTGGACATGGTAGATTCAGAAAGAACTTCTCCAATGGTGGGGGAGTCAAGAACAAGGGGTCATAGTTTGAGGATAAGGGGTAAACCTTTTAGAATTGAGATGAGGAGAAATTTCATCATCCAGAGAGTGAATGTGTTACATTCACTACCAGAGAATGTAGTTGAAGCTAAAATATTGTGCGATTTCAAGAAATTAAATATAGCTCATGGGGCTAAAGGGATCACGGGATATAGGAGGAAGAGGGAATCAGGATATTGAATTCGATAATCAGCCCTGATCAGAATATATGGTGGAGCAGGTTCGAAGATTTGAATGACCTACTCTGCTTCTAGTTTTTATATTTCTAAGTTTCTATCCTAATACATGTGACAATAATACAGCAAATCAAAAAAGCATTATTTTTGTGGAACAGCACTGTCCTCTGGTGGTGAATTGGGGAAGAGCAGGCAGTAGCTCAGCCTTGTGTGTTCATCACCAGGTTTAAGTCCAACCGATTTATTTGATAGTAAACTCACAAGCTTTCAAGGTTACCCTCTTTGTCAGGTGAACTGTTCGCCTACAGGAAGGGAACAGTCTTGCCTGCTGATTGTCGAGCGATGTTCATTCATCAGTTGTCGTAGCATCTGCATGGTCTCCCCAATGTACCATGCTGTGGGACATCCTTTCTTCCTGTTGGCGAACGCTTCAGCAGTCACAGGCATTCGGCCTCCAACCTTCGAGTAAGCATTCTTCAAGGTGGCCTTCACGACACACGACAGCGCAGAGTTGCTGAGCAGAGACTAATAGCACACGTAAGGACGGTTTCAACAGGGATCTTGGGTTTATGTCACCCTAACTGTAATCCCCATGACTTGCCTGGGTTTGCAAAACCTCACTTACTGTGCTGTCTGGAGACAATACACATCTCTCTAACCTGTGCTCAGTGCTCCTTCCACTCACATTGTCAGTCACTTTAAGATTTGAATAGCAGGTTAGGTGTAAAGATTTGCATTCTAATCAGTAATCTGTAAACTATCTGTTCTGGTCTATGTGCTGTCTGAAACCAGAACACCTCATTCACCTGACGAAGAGGGTAACCTCGAAAGCTTGTGAGTTTATTATCAAATAAATGGATTAGATTTAAACCTGGTGTTGTCAGACATCTTACTGTGTTTACCCCAGTCCAACACCAGAATCTCTACATTAAGTTCATTACCAGAGGACAATGCCACTCCGGCTTTTTCCGGGTTTACCATCAGCTGGCAGTGCCGAAGCATGTTCTTCACCAGTTGAAGTTGATTTTACTGTGAGATTTCTTACTGTGCTTACCTCGGTCCAATGCTGGCATCTTCCAGCCTCCTGGGCTATCTGGATCACTCCAGTTTACCTACTGCAGCAAAAGGTCCACAGCAATCTGTGGACCACAAAAGGTCCACATTTCCCTGGTCCTGCACTCAACCATGGAACATCTAGATAACAATGACAGCTATGTCGGACTCCTATTTATTAACTACAACTCAGCCTTCAACATTATTATTTCCACAAAATTCATCTCCAAACTCTGTTGCTTGGCCCTTGGCACCTCCCTCTATGACTGGATCCTAAACTTCCGAACTCATAGACCAAACTCAGTAAGGACAGGCAACAACATTTCCTCCATAATCATCCTCAACACCGGTGCCCCCCACGGCTGTGTTCCCTACTATACTCCTTATACACCCATGACTGTGTGACCAAATTCCCCTTCAACTCAATTTTCAGGTTTGTTGACGACATCACTGTAATGGAATCTCAAACAATGACTAGACAGATTTCAGGAGTGAGATAGAGAATCTGATGAACTGGTGCAGCAACAATAATCTCTCCCTCAATGTCAACCAAATCAAGGAGATTATCATCAACTTCAGGAAGCATAAAGAAGAACATGCCCCTGTCTACATTAATTGGAACAAATTAGAAAGGGCCGAGAGCTTCAAGTTTTTAGATGTCCAGATCATCAACAACCTGTCCTGGTCCCCCCCATGCCAACAACACCACTACTTTCTCAGAAGACCAAGGAGATTTGGCATGTCAGCTACATCTCTCACCAAGTTTTACAGATGCATGATAGAAAGCATTCTTTCTGGTTATATCACAGCTTGGTATGGCTCCTGCACTGCTCAAGGCTGCAAAGAACTCAAAAGGTTGTGAGCATAGCCCAATCCATCATGCAAACCAGCCTCCCATCCATTGACTCTGTCTCTATTTTCCACTGTCTTGCAAAGCATAATTATACACCCCTGACATTCTGTCTTCCACCTTCTTGCTTGGAAAAAAATACAGAAGTCTGAAATCACGTACCAACCAACTCAAGAACAGCTTTGTCCCTATTGCTGTTAGACTTTTAAATGGACTTAACTTACATTAAGCTGATCATTGTCTGCACCCTAGCTATAACTGAAACACTACATTCTGCAGTCTCTTGTTTCCTTCTCTATGAACGTTATGCTTTATCTGTATAGCACGCAAGAAGCAATACTTTTTATTGAATGTTAATACATGTGATAATAATAAATGAAATCACATCAAATGACATCTTCCTCAGTTCACCAGCAGAAGGGAGCTTTGTTCTCTCGTGGTGAATTGGGGGATAGCAAGCTGTTTTACTGCCATCTGGCAGTGACTTGGAGAAATGCAATGGTGTACCCAGCCCTGTTAACCCAGCAAAGTCCTCCTCATTAATCTATATAGGCAAGAGTTTACAAAACTCTCCCTCAAACTGGTCAAGGGACATCCTGAGATAGCCATGGAACCATGAAAACTGGAAACTATGCATGAACAGGGATATCCATTACTTCTGGGTATAGTGCCAGAAGACTGGAGGATAGCGAATGTGGTCTACAAATTCTAGAAATTCTACAAACTCTACAAAGTCTGGAATGTGGTCTACATATTCTACAAATATGTGAAAAGTAAAAGGATGAGAAGAGAAGGGATAGGACCTATAAAAGGTGAAGGGGGAAAAGTCTGTATGGAACCGGAAGAAATGACAGAGGTGCTTAATGAGTACTTTGCCTCAGTATTCACAGTGGAAAGTGATCTGGGAGGATGCACTACAAGTTTGCGGCAGACTGAAAAGATTGAGTATGTAGATATTAAGGAAGCGGATGTGTTAGAACTTTTAAATGCTATCAAGGTAGACAAGTCTCCGGGACCAGATGGGATGTACCCCAGGTTATTGTGGGAGGTGAGGAATGTCATTGCAGAGCCCCTGGCGATGATCTTTGTGTCGTCGATGGAGACGGGAGAGGTTCCGGAGGATTGAAGGATTGCGGATGTGGTCCCTATTTTCAAGAAAGGGAACAGGGATAGTCCTGGAAATTACCAACTGGTGAGTCTGACCTCAGTGGTTGGTAAGCTGATGGAGAGGCTTCTGAGGGACAAGATTTACGAGCATTTGGAGAAGTTTAGGTTGATTAGAAATAGTCAGCATGGTTTTATAAAAGGCAGGTCATGCCTTACAAGCTTAATTGAGTTCTTCGAACATGTGACTGAACACATTGACGAAGGAAGAGCAGTGGACGTGGTGTACATGGACTTCAGCAAGGCATTTGACAAGGTCCCCCATGCAAGACTTCTTGAGAAGGTGAGAGGCCATGGGATCCAAGGGGCGTTGGCCTTGTGGATCCAGAACTGGCTTGCCTGCAGAAGGCAGAGGGTGGTTGTGGATGGCTCTTTTTCTGCATGGAGGTCGGTCACCAGTGGAGTGCCCCAGGGATCTGTTCTAGGACCATTGCTGTTTGTCATTTTCATAAATGACCTGGATGAGGAAGTGGAGGGATGGGTGAGTAAGTTTGCCGATGACACGAAGGTCGGTGGTGTTGTGGATGGTCTGGAGGGATGTCAGAAGTTGCAGCAGGACATCGACAGGATGCAAGACTGGGCGGAGAAGTGGCCAATGGACTTCAACGCGGATAAATGTGTTGTGGTCCATTTTGGCAGGTCCAACGGGATGAATGAGTAGACTATCAAAGATAGGAGTCTTAGCTGTGTGGAAGAGCAGAAGGATCTTGGGGTCCGGGTCCATAAGACTCTCAAATCAGTCTCTCAGGTGGAGGATGTGGTTAAGAAAGCTTATGGTGTACTGGCCTTCATTCATCGAGGGATTGAGTTCAGGAGTCAGGAGGTAATGCTTTATAGGACCCTTGTCAGACCACACTTGGAGTACTGTGCGCAGTTCTGGTCGCCTCACTATAGGAAGGACGTGGAAGCTATTGAAAAGGTGCAGAGGAGATTTACAAGGATGTTGCCTGGATTGGGAGGCATGCATTATGAAGACAGGTTGAGGGAGCTGGGACTGTTCTCCCTGGAGAGACGAAGGTTGAGAGGCGACCTGATAGAGGTTTACAAGATGTTGAGAGGAATAGATAGAGTGGACTCTCAGAGACTATTTCCCAGGGCTGAAATGGTCGCGACGAGAGGGCATAGATTTAAGGTGCAGGGAAACAAGTACAGAGGGGATGCTAGGGGAAAGTTTTTCACTCAGAGGGTGGTGAGTGAATGGAATCGGCTGCCATCAGTGGTGGTCGAGGCGAACTTGCTGGGGTCTTTTAAAAGACTTCTGGATGAGTATATGGGATCCAATGGGATTGGGGGTTATAGATAGGTCTATGGCTGGGTAGGTTTTGATGTGTTCGGCATAACTTGTGGGCCGAAGGGCCTGTTTGTGCTGTAGTGTTCTACGATCAATGTTCTATGTTCTATGGTCCCATTGTTCAAGAAGGGGAATTATGGGCCGGTGAGTCTTACTTCTGTTGTGGGCAAAGTATTATTAGAGATAGGAGTTATAGTTATTTAGAGAGAAATGAATTAATTGGGGATAGTCAGCATGGTTTTGTGAAGGGTAGGTCGTGCCTTACTAACCTTATTGAGTTTTTTGAAAAAGTGACCAAAAAGGTGGATGGGGGTAAGGCGGTTGATGTGGTATATATGGACTTTAGTAAGGCGTTCGATAAGGTGGCCCATGGAAGGCTTCTGCAGAAAATGCAGATGTATGGGATAGAGGGGGATTTAGCTAATTGGATTAGGAATTGGCTAGCAGATAGAAGACAGAGGATGGTGGTTGATGGAAGTTATTCATCGTGGAGTTCGGTTACAAGTGGTGTACCTCAGGGATCTGTTTTGGGGCCCCTGCTGTTTGTAATTTTTATAAATGATCTGGATGAGGGTATTGAAGGATGGATTAGCGGATGACACCAAAGCCAGAGGAGTGGTAGATAGTGAAGAGAGGTGTTATAGTTTGCAGAGAGACTTGGACAAGTTGCAGAGCTGGGCCGGGAGGTGGCAAATGGAGTTTAATGTGGAAAAGTGTGAGGTAATTCACTTTGGCAGGAATAACAAATGTGTAGAGTATAGGGTTAATGGTAGGATTCTTAATAGTGTTGATGAACAGAGGGATGTTGGTGTATGTGTGCATAGATCCCTGAAAGTTGGCAATCAAGTCGATAAGGTTGTTAAGGCATATGGAGTCTTAGCTTTTATTGGTAGGGGGATTGAATTTCGGAGCCGCAACATCATGTTGCAATTGTATAAAACTCTAGCGCGGCCGCACTTGGAGTATTGTGTGCCGTTCTGGTCCCCGCATTATAAAAAAGATGTGGAGGCATTGGAGAGGGTACAGAGAAGGTTTACCAGGATGTTGCCAAGTATGGAGGGGCAGGTCTTATGAGGAGAGGCTGAGGAATTTGAGGTTGTTTTCATTAGAAAAAAGGCGGCTAAGAGGAGACCTTATTGAAACATATAAGATGATTATAGGTTTATATAGGGTGGACAGTGATAGCCTTTTTCCTCGGATGGAGAAAGCTAGCACGAGGGGACATAGCTTTAAATTAAGGATGGTGGTTATAGGACGGATGTCAGAGGTAGGTTCTTTACCCAGAGGGTGGTTAGGGTATGGAATGTACCCTAAGAAGTCTCAGAACATCAGGTTAAAGTCCAACGGGTTTACTTGGTAGCACAAACTTTCAAACTCTTGCTCCTTCTTTAGGTGAGTGAAGAGTTGTATCCATAAACAGAACATAAATAGACTCAGACTCAATTGTAAATTGTATCTTGTAAATTGAATCTGTCTATGTATGCCCTGTTTATGAACACAATTCTTCACTCACCCAAAGAAGGATCAACATCCCAAAAGCTTGTGCTACCAAATAAACCCGTTGAACTTTAACTTGGCGTTGTGAGATTTTTTACTGTACACGAACTCCAGATACAAACTATGGAGAACCATCAAGGGACAGTACCAGACCAAACTAGAGTCCCAGGCTAGCCACGCAGTCTCACTGACTGTGGCAGTGCTTACAAAACATAATAGGCTACAATATGAAGGCATGTAGAATTACCAGCACCAATGCACTCTTCCCCGATGAGTTCAACACATTCTCTGTATTTTGAGTAAGAGGTCGACAAGAGAATGTCTTTCGCCCCGGAAGTTTAGATCAAACCAGTATCTGAGATCACCATTATTAGAGCAGCCTTCTCAAAAGTTAACCCACGGAAAGTAAGTGGTCGGGATGGGGTATCCGAATGAGAACTCAGATCCTGCACGGATCAGTTGACAGGGGTATTCACAGGATCTGATATCCATGCCTATTGCAGGATGGTGACAATCATCCTTGTATCAAAGAAAAGCCAGACAGCTGCTTTAATGACTATTGCCCGGTGACTCTGATATCCATCATTATAAAGTGCATTGAAAGATTAGTCATGGCACAAATCCATTCTTGTCTCCCAGACTGCCTGGATCCACCACAGTTCACCTATTGCTGCAACAAGTCCACAGCAGAAACCATCTCCCTGACCCTGCACCTGGATTATCTGGATAGCAAAAAACACTTATGTCAGATTCCTATTGATTGACTACAGCTCAGATAATAAGAAGGCAGATTATTATTTGATTAGTTTAAGTTTTGTTTAAGTTTATTAGTATCACAAGTGGATCACCTTATGAAGTTATCGTGAAAATCCCCTAGTCACCACTTTCCAATACCTGTTTGGGTATACTGAGGGAGAATTTAGCACGGCCAATCCACCGAATCAGCACGTCTTTTGGACGAATGTAAATTGACCAAGATGGGTACTCAGCGAGATCTTGGTGTCCTTGTGCATTAGTCTTTATAAGTAAATGCATAGCTGTAACAGGCAATAAAAAAGGCAAGTGGTATGTTGGCCTTCAAAGCGGGAGGATTTGAGTGTAGGAATAAGGATGTTTTACTGCAATTGTATAGGGTGTTGGTGAGGCCACATCTGGTGTTTTGATGTCCTTATCTGAGGAAGGATGTCCTTGCTATAGAGATGATTGGGAGTGGGATAGCTCGATCTTGGGTTTGGACAAAGCTTGGTACAACATCAGGGACAGATGGGCCTGTACTGTGCCATGCTTTATGTTCTAAAGGGAGTACAGCAAAGGTTTACCAGACTGGTTCCTGAGATGGCAAGACTGTTATATGAGAATCAACTCTTCCCCGGGAGACTCAGGGGGAATTTCACAATGCATCTCAATTCAGGGACCAATCAGCAGAGGGAAGCAGAGAGCAGATAAAGACAAAGTGAAAGCTGTAACAATATAATGTGATTTCCCGGAAAGCAGACTGTTTCTCAAACACTCACTGTGTTCAATAATAGACTATTTAACCACACAGGACAGGTGCTGAAGGAGGGATCAGCACTTACAGGGAGCCAAAAAGCAAGTTCCAAATCCTGCTAAAAACATTCCCCTCTTTGAGGAAGCTCAAACCAGGCAGATGATTACTGAGAAATCATTGTTTGTGAGATATTGGCTGGGATTCTCCCAGCGCGTTGCACTGCTCGAGTAGCACAGCGGAGCGGGAAACAATATCGGAGACATTCACCAGATTCACAACCAACATCTGGCCAATCGCAAGTCTCCCAGGATCTCTCTTTGGGCACAATCCGCTCCATGCTGGAATTTGGTGCAGAGCTGATTCTCAAATTAAATATAAATATATAGATATTTCACATTAACATTTCCATCTGATTCACTGGTCTGCGATGGTATTCTCTGGGTGTGTTAATCTCTCACCCACTTCCTCACCGGGAGAGGTTCCCAGCAGTGAGGTTTACATCTGCTCCCCACCTACAGGGACCAGGTGTGATTACCCACTTGTGGGATAGAGGCCATTGAAATGTCCTGGAGGTCAGGGCAATGTGGGGACCACCCCTCAGGTAATTCCAAACTGGCAGGGTCAGCCTGGCACCCTGGCACTGCCCAAGGTACACACAGGCATTGCCCGAGGGGCATACTTGCACTGCCCACTGGACACTGGGTAATGCCAAGTAGCATGGCTAAGTGATACATGGCATTCTGGGAGTGTGGCATTTTGTGAGGTGTTCAGTTGTCAGGCACCTTTTGCAAGTGGGATTGGTGGGGAGGGAGTGAAGGGGCAATCAGGGCTGATCATTGTGCAGGGAGTGGGGCTTTCAGACCTGGTCATGGTGGGTCTGGCTTTGGGCTGGCAATCAGAGTGTTTAAATTGAGGTTGGATCGAGGGGGAGATCGGATTGAGCCAGTGGAGGGGAGGGGAGCCAGGGACTAGGAGGCTGGCGATGGGAAGAGAAGCAGTGTGTGCATGCACCAATCTTCCCACTGACAGAGCAGCACATGCGCAATGGCTCACTCAGCACTCTGCTGCCAGCTTCTCGAGAGGGATGAAGCCCCATTCACAGCTTTTCAGCGTGAATCTGTCTGATGCATAGTGCGATGCACACCCGCAATGCCAAGTGCCATACACTCAAAAAATGGACAGGAAATAACCCCGTTTTCCCCCCCGTCGAACACTTATTTTTCTCACACCACCAGGTTAAAATCCAATAGGTTTATTTGGTAGCATGAGCTTTCAGAGCGCATCCCCTTCATCAGGTGAATTCTCAAACAAAGCATATATACAGACTCAATTACAAGATCATGGTTGGAACATGAGGTTCTGGGGAAGGCTCCCAAAGTTCAATTCCACCATCAAACTCACCATGGGCTACTCTCCAGAATCGGTTACATTCTTGGACACACACATCTCCATCAAGGACAGTTATCTCAGTGCTTCACTGTACTGCAAGCCGATGGATAAATTCAGATGCTCCATTTCTCCAACTTCCTCCTTAAACCATATCATATGGACATCCCCTCCGTATTCACAAGTGCTCATATGAGGAGGACTCTACAAGACATGATAGATCATTGACATGGGGTAATACCAGGCACTGGGATCAGAGTCTACACTGGAGACAACTGCATTAGGAGAGTGGCTTACAGAATAAGGTTAAAGTTTAAGTTTCTTTATTATTGTCACAAGTAGGTTTACATTAACACTACAATGAAATTACTGTGAAATTCCCCTAGTTGCCACACTCCAGTACCCGTTCAGGTACACTGAGGGAGAATTTAGCATGGCCAATGTACCTAACTGGCACATCTTTCAGACTGTGAGAGTGAAGCGGAGGACCCAGAGGAAACCCATCCAGATACCGGGAGAACGTGTAGACTCCACACAATGACTGTGATGCAAACTAAGGATTGTACCCAGGTCCCTGACATATTTGAGGTGCCACCATGCTACCCCATGGAAGATACTCTCACGGGAGACGAATCAACAGGGATTGTACCCATGCATTTTAGGGCTTGTGATTGCAGTAGGGGGAGCTGGTTGAGATGGCCTGGAGGGCAAGGGCCTAACAGCTCTCTGTCTGTCAGGTCATTGCTGCTGCTATTGAGCATGTGCAGCATCAGAGGCCTGCACATGCACAGTAGCTCCCTCATCAGGTGATGAATTAAGTCCACCCCACTCCTTGCAGCAGCTAGAAACAGTCTACACCAGTTCTGCAATGACAAAGTGCATAAGATTGGGAATGAAAAATCGCTCAAAAAATGGATCGCAATCTCTCCCATTTTCACAATAGTTGTTCACTTCAGACAGGATCTTACGATTTCCTCTAGTGGGACTGGAGGTTCCTGCCCGAGATCAACAAACATTGACTTTGTTTGCTCCTCCCCTGCCTCCCACCCCCAGTGATACCACTGTTTAAAAAAGGAGATAGACAAAATGCAAGTAGTTATAGGCTGGTTAGCTTAACTTCTATGGTAGGGAAAATGCTTGAATCTATCACCAAGGATGAAGTAGCAAGACATCTGGATATAAATAACCCCATTGTTAAGATGCAGCAGGGTTCATGAAGGGAAGATCATGTTTGACTAATTTGGCAGAATTTCTTGAGAACATTACATGTGCAGTTGACCATGGGGAATCTGAATGTGTTGTATCTGGATTTCACACCAAAGACTGCTACATAAAATGAAGGTGCACAGTGTTATGGATAATCTAATAGCATGGATCGAGGATTGGTACCTAACAGAAAGCAAACAGTGGGGGTAAATGGGTGTTTTTCTGGTTGGTGATCAGTGACTAGTGAAGTGCCTCAGGGATCAGTGTTGGGAAGACAATTGTTTATGATTTATATAGGTGATTTACAGTTGGGGACCAATTGTAGTGTGTCAAAATTCACAGATAACACTAAGATGAGCGGCAGAGCAAAGTGTTCAAGAATCAAACAGATATAGATAGTCTAAGTGAGTGGGAGAGGGTCTGGCAGATGGAGTACAATGTTCATAAATATGAGGTCATTATTTTGGTTGGAATGGGAAATTATTTAAATGGTAAAAAATTAAAGCATGTTGCTATACAGAAGAACCTGGATGTCCTTGTGCAGGAATCAGAAAGATTTGATTTGTAGGTGCTGCAGGTAATTAAGAAGGCAAATGGAATTTTGTCCTTCATTGCTCGAGGGATGGAGATTAAAAACAGTGAGGGTATGTTGCAGCTTTATAAGGTGCTGGGGAGGCCACACCTGGAGTACTGTGTACAGTTTTGACCTCTTCACTTGAGAAAAGATATAGTGGCACTGGAGAGGGTGCAGAGGAGATTCATTAGGTTAATTCCGGAGTTGAGAGGGTTAGCTTATGAGGAGAGATTGAGTGAACTAGGGCTATGCTCATTCAAATTCAGAAGAATGAGTGGAGATCTTACAGAAACAAATAAGATTATGAATGGAATAGACAAAATAGAAGCAGGAGAGTTGTTTCCACTGGCAGATGAAAATAGAACCAGGGGGCATGGCCTCAAAATAAGAGTGACCAGATTGGGACTGAGTTGAGGAGGAACTTCTTCACACAAAGGGTTGTGAATCTGTGAAATTCCCTGCCCAGTGAAGCAGTTGAGGCTACCTCAGTGAATGTTTTTAAGGCAAGGATAGAAAAATTTTTGAACAGTAAAGGAATTAAGGGTTATGGTGAGGGGGCGGATAAGTGAAGCTGAGTCCACAAAAAGATCAGATATAATCTTATTGAATGGCGGAGCAGACTCGAGGGGCCAGATGGTCTAGTCCTGCTCGTAGTTCTTATATTCTTATGTTCTTATTCCGTGGTGGACAAAGCAATAGAGTCAATTTTGTCAAATTCTACCCATTAAGTTTAATCATAACCATGATCAAAATTGATGGCGGAGCAAGCTTGAAGGGCCAAATGACTTTATCAACATTCGTGTCTTTTGACAACCCCTTCCACCACAGAACATCCCAAAGTGCTTTGTTCACAATGAAGAAGTGAGAATGTGGACACCTGAGTTCCAGCTGAAGTGGGAAGTGGAGCACGCCCACCTCTGAGTCAGAAGCTTGTGAGTACAAGAGTCACTCCAGAGGCCTGAGCACAAAATCCAGGAGAGCGCTGAGTGAGTGTTGCATTGTTGGAAGGAAGGTCTCTGTCCCCGGGAGACTCAGGGGCAATTTCACAATTCACCACAATTCAGGAACCCAATTGGCAGAGGGAAGCAGAGAGCAGATAAAGACAAAGTGAAAGCTGTAACAATATAATGTGATTTCCCAGAAAGCAGACTGTCTCTCAAACACTCACTGTGTTCAATAATAGACTATTTATACAACTTGTGGTCCGTGGTGATTTTCCTGTTCTGTTTTGAAGGTCGCGGTTGGAGGAAATAAAGTTTAACTGGTATGCTATCAACTGACAGGTCCTTGCAAAACATTCCCACTACACTTCTAGATAAACACAAGAGTATATTTGAAGAGACATTGAGTTCAATGAAGGGAGTTCAAGTAAAACTCAAAATAAAACCCAATAGTCAATCAAAAAGTCTCAAAGCAAGAGCACTGCCACATGAACTTCATCCCAAAGTTGAAAAAGAGTTAGTGAAACTTGTCACCGCTCATGTATTAAAACAGGTTTCAAGGAGTGGCTGGGTAACAGCCATCATACTTGTCAGGAAACCAGATGCCGCAGTTCATATTTGTGGCAATTTTAAAACAACTGATGTGCTTCCTGGATAGAGCACATCCTTGTAACCTTCACTCCTCAGATCAATACATGGAGGGCTCTGTAGCTAAAGCAGGCTGTAGACTCTTCCTCTGTGTGAAAGATATTTTTAAATGTTAAATCCTGCCCTGGGTCCCTGTAGATATAGTGGAGTATTCAGCTATTGCATTTTGTACAAGATCCTCACAATGATGCGTTTGACATTTCAGATTCACTCCTGCACTTCCTCCACTCTCACTCTTCTCATCATCTTTGGCCCACTCAATATTATCTTACACCTTCCCCTCTGTGATCCTTAAATCTGTCCCTGGGATCCTGAAACTTTTTGCAATTTCCTTTCACAAGTCACCTCACGCTCCCCCCTCCCCCACCGTGCCAACACATATGTCTGTGCAATGCCCAGTCTAACCTCAACGTTCCCATTATTATCCTCAAAGCTGTTGTCCCCTCCCATGGTGCTCCCTTCAATCTATATGAGGTCACCAGCAACCTCCTGATCAAACTGTTAAACAGATCAAACTTTTATTGTGCCAGCTATGCACAAGCAGGCGATAAATTGCTTGCCTTCTTCGAACATGACGGACATGCCAGATATTGTCACTGTATCTGAAAAGGGCATTTGAAAGGCGCATGGATGTTCACATTCTGCGTCATCAGTCCTTTGGTTACTCCAATCGGCTAAGTGTGTCTACCTGTTACTTTATTGCCTTTGCTCAATGATTGTCTTCATTCTGATACCCACTTTGGCAACAAGGGAATGAGTGTGAATATGTTTCATACCTGGTGGCACCCCTGACTAGCGGAGGCAGCCCAGTCTCGTCTCGCATCATGTTTGACATGCCAGCAAAACAATGTTGGTCAAGGGATGAGATGCTCACCAGGAAGAACACTCTTGCCAGGTGGACCGTTTGAATATATTCAGCTAGATTTTATTGAATTGCTGCAAGTATATTGCTGTAAGTATTGATTTGTGATTGTTGATGTATTTAGTAGATGAAAAGAGGCTTTCCCAATGACAAACAACAAGGCCTCGAAGGTTGTAAAATTGTTACTAACTGAAGTAATATCAAGGTTTGGGATGCCTTGACAAATTAGTTCAGATAATGGCCTCCACTTTGTAGGAAAAGTCAACAAGGAATTGTTAAAAATCCCGCAACAATTCCACTGTGTCTCCCTTCCCCAGGCAGCAGGAATAGTGGAAAAAGCTAATGGAACTCTTAAAGCTAAACTGACAACATTAAACCAGCCTTAACTGGTTAAAGGTTTTGCCTCTAGCTCCATACCACAATAATACCTCACACCACCACTGGATTTTCGGTGGCAGAAACAATTTATGGCCAACCCAGTAGAACACCTGAGTGCAAATACAAGCCCATTCACCCAGATAGATTTATATGTTATGGGTGATGAAATGCAGAAGTACTTCTGACAGCTAAAATCATCCATAAGATTCTTCATTAACAGGTAGATTGCGCTTTTGGATGAACTCCACAGACACCGGACTAAGATCTTGACCCACAGGAGACTTTGTGCTGATTCGAGATTGGGATCATCCCAAACTTGGACCAAGATGGAAAGGACTATTTCAAGTGCTTCTCCAAACTCTGATTCCAAGTGATGAACCCCCACAGTGAAGTGATTCAACATGAAGACGTGTTTCCTAATTCTTGGCCTCCTGGCCCTTATTTTTTCCCATCATCCGAATCAGTACAGGAGTGGAGTTTGAAAGATGGACTAACTAATGGATAATTTCACTTTAACACATTTTCATACATGTCTTACGAGTATGCTGTAAAATTTAATGTCAGTAGGTGTTGGGTCTGCATACATATATCACCATTTGCTAAAGAAGGGGTTCTTTTGTTCCCCATTATGGGAATATTATGGAAATATGGAGCATATTTAAGGAACAGCTTCTGCATGTCCTTAATGAATATGTACCTGCCAGGCAGGGAGGAAGTGGTCGAGTGAGGGAACCATGGTGTACAAGGGAAGTTGAATCTCTGGTGAAGAGGAAGAAGGAGGCTTATATAATGATGAGACGTGAAGGCTCAGTTAGGGCACTGGAGAGCTATAAATCATGATGTAGAGATGCCGGCGTTGGACTGAGCTAAACTCAGTAAAGTTTTGCAACACCAATTTTAAATCAAACCAATTTAACCAAATTTAACCAATTTTAAATTGGCCCTAGCGAGATGTTCATCCGGAGTCGGGGGTGGGGATGGCCCTAGCGAGATGTTCATCCGGAGTCTTCAACATGTCATCGATGATGATGAACATCTCGCTAGGGCCATCCCCACCCCCCCCACTTCTTGCTTTCAGACAACCGCACAACCTTAAACAGATCATTGTTCGCAGCAAACTACCCAACCTTCAGGAGAACGGTGACCACAATACCACACAACCCTGCCACAGCAACCTCTGCAAGACATGCCAGATCATAGACATGGACGACATAATCAAACGTGAGGATACCATTCACCAGGTACACGGTACATACTCTTGCAACTCGGCCAACGTTGTCTACCTAATACGTTGCAAGAAAGGATGTCCCGAAGCATGGTACATTGGGGAGACCATGCAGACACTACGACAGCGGATGAATGAGCATCGCTCAACAATCACCAGGCAAAACAGTTCCCTTCCTGTGGGCGAACACTTCAGCAGTCATGGGCATTCGGCCTCCGACCTGCGGGTAAATGTTCTTCAAGGGGGCCTTCGTGACACACGACAGCGCAGAGTCGCTGAGCAGAGACTGATAGCCAAGTTCCGCACACATGAGGACGGTCTTAACAGGGATCTTGGCTTCATGTCACACTATCTGTAACCCCCGTAACTTGCCTGGATTAGCAAAAAACCTCACTTACTGTGCTGTCTGGAGAAAATACACAATTCTCTAACCAATGCTCAGGGTTCCCTTCACACACATTGTTAGCCACTTTAACGCTTGAATAGCAGGTTAGATGTAAGGATTCGCATTCTAATCAGCAATCTCTGACTGTCTGTGTGAATATGAGTGCCTCTGCAGATCAGAACACTGCATTTGCCTGAAGAAGGCACAACACAGTGTCGAAAGCTCGCGGATTTACTATCAAATAAATTGGTTGGATTTAAAATTGGTGTTGCAAAACTTTACTGAGCTATAAATCAGCCAGGAAGGAGCTAAAGAGGGAGTTGAGAAGAGCTAGAAGAGGACACAAGAAGACTTTGGCGGATAGGATTAAGGAGAATCCTAAAGCTTTTTACAGGTATATAAATAATAAAAGTTTGGTTAGGGCAAGATTAGGGCTAGTCAGAGATAGCAGTGGGAAGTTGTGCGTGGAGCCTGAGGAGATAGGAGAGACACTGAATGAGTATTTTTCGTCAGTATTCACGCAGGAGAAAGACAATGTTGTCGGGGAGAATACTGCGATACTAGGTTGTAGACTGGGCAGGATTGAGGTTCATAAGGAGGAGGTGTTAGCGAATCTTGAGGGTATGAAAATTGATAAGTCCCCTGGGCCAGATAGGATTTACCCTAGGATTCTCTGGGAGGCTAGAGAGGAGATTGCAGAGCCTTTGGCTTTGATCTTCATGTCGTCGTTAGCTACAGGTATAGTGCCGGAAGACTGGAGGATGGCAAATGTTGTCCCTTTGTTCAAAAAGGGGAGTAGGGACCATCCTGGAAATTATATAGAACATAGAACATAGAACATAGACATTACAGCACAGAACAGGCCCTTCGGCCTTCGATGTTGCGCCAACCAGTATAAAAAGCGATGCCCCTCCAAACTAAACCATTCCCTTCTCTTCCATATACTTATCAACTAAGCTCTTAAACGCCACCAAACTTGGCGCATCTACAACTGCTGCAGGCAGGGCATTCCACTCCCGAACCACCCTTTGGGTAAAGACCGGTGAGCCTGACTTCTGTTGTGGGCAAGGTCTTGGGAAGAATTATAAGGGATAGGATTTATAAGCATCTAGAGAGAAATAAATTGATTAGGGATAGTCAGCACGGTTTTGTGAAGGGTAGGTTGTGCCTCACAAACCTTATTGAGTTTTTTGAGGAGGTGACCAAAGAGGTAGATAAGGGTAAGGCAGTTGATGTAGTGTATATGGATTTTAGCAAAGCGTTTGATAAGGTTCCCCATGGTAGGCTACTGCAGAAAGTGCAGATGCATGGGATTGAAGGTGATTTAGCAGTTTGGATTAGGAATTGGCTAGCTGATAGAAGACAGAGGGTGGTGGTTGATGGGAAATATTCAACCTGGAGTGCAGTTACAAGTGGTGTACCTCAAGGATCTGTTTTGGGGCCACTGCTGTTTGTCATTTTTATAAATGACCTAGATGAGGGTGTAGAGGGTTGGATTAGTAAATTTGCTGACGATACCAAAGTGGGGGGAGTTGTAGGCAGCGAGGATGGATGTTACAGTTTGTAGAGGGACATAGATAGGTTGCAGAGCTGGGCCATGAGGTGGCAAATGGAATTCAATACGGATAAGTGTGAGGTGATTCACTTTGGTAGGAATAACAGGCATATGAAATATAGGGCTAATGGAAGGACCCTTAATAGTGTTGTCGAGCAGAGGGATCTTGGGGTACAAGTACATAGCTCTTTGAAAGTTGGCACCCAGGTTGATAAAGTTGTTAAGAAGGCGTACGGTGTGTTAGCTTTTATTGGTAGAGGGATTGAATTTAGGAGCCGTGAGGTTATGTTACAACTGTACAAAACTCTGGTGCGGCCGCACTTGGAGTATTGCGTACAGTTCTGGTCGCCGCATTATAAGAAAGATGTGGAAGCATTGGAAAGGGTGCAGAGGAGGTTTACCAGGATGTTGCCTGGTATGGTGGGAAGGCCTTATGAGGAAAGGCTGAGGGACCTGAGGTTATTTTCATTAGAGAGAAGAAGGTTACGCGGTGACCTAATTGAGGCGTATAAGATGATCAAAGGACTGGTTAGGGTGGATAGTGAGAGCCTTTTTCCTCGGATGGTGATGACCAACACGAGGGGACATAATTAAGAGGTGGTAGTTATAGGACGGATGTCAGAGACAGGTTCTTCACACAGAGGGTAGTGAGGGCGTGGAATGCCCTGCCTGCAGCAGTTGTGGACTCGCCCACTTCGGGGGCATTGAAATGTTCGGTGGATAGGCATATGGATGATATTGGAATAGTTTAGGTTAGCGGGTCCACTGACCGGCGCAACATCGGGGGCCAAAGGGCCTGTACTGCGCTGTAATGTTCTATGTTCTATGTTCTATTCCTCTCAATGTCCAGGAAATGACAGAATAGATTTTGTATCAAAATGAGACTAAAAACAGAATGAGGGCTATGTTCAAACCTACAAGCTTCATAAAAGTTGACATGGAACATAGAACATTACAGCGCATACAGGCCATTCGGCCCTCGATTTTGCGCCGACCAATGGAACCAATCTAATGATCTAACCTAACAATCTAACCTAAACTATTCCAATATTATCCATATGCCTATCCACTGACCATTTGAACGCCCTTAAAGTTGGCGAGTCCACAACTGCTGCAGGCAGGCATTCCATGCCCTTATTACCCTCTGAGTAAAGGACCTACCTCTAACATCCATCCTATAACTACCACCCCTTAATTTAAAGCTATGTCCCCTCGTGTTAGCCATCACTATCTGAGGAAAAAGGCTCTCACTGTCCACCCTATCTAACCCTCTGATCATCTTGTATGCTTCAATCAGGTCACCTCTTAACCTTCTTCTCTCTGATGAAAACAATCTTAAGTCTCTCAGTCTTTCCTCATAAGACCTTCCCACATTACCAGGCAACATCCTGGTAAACCTCCTCTGCACCCTTTCCAATGCTTCCACATCTTTCTTATAATGCAGTAACCAGAACTGTACATAGCCGTATCAGAGTTTTGTACAGTTGCAACATGATCTCACAGTTTCAAAATTCAATCCCTTCACCAATAAAAGCTAACACACCGTACGCCTTCTTAACAATCTTATCAACCTGGGTGCAAACTTTCAGGGAGCTATGCACATGTACACCAAGATCTCTCTGCTCATCAACACTACCAAGAGACCTTCCATTAGGCCTATATTCTGTAATCCTGTTACTCTTACCAAAATGAATCACCTCACACTTTTCCACATTAACATCCATTTGCCATCTCTCAGCCCAGCTCTGTAGCTTATCTATGTCCCTCTGCAAACTGTAACATCCATCCTCACTTTCTACAACTCCTCTGACTTTAGTGTCATCTGCAAATTTACTAACCCATCCTTCTACACCCTCATCTAGGTAATTTATAAAAATGACAAATAGCAGTGGCTATTTGTCAAAACAGATCCCTGCACCACTAAAACCTGAACTCCAGGTTGAATATTTCCTATCTACCATCACCCTCTGTCTTCTATCAGCTAGCCATATCCTGATCCAAACCGCTAAATCACTCTAAGTCCCATACATCTGTATTTTCTGCAGTAACTTACCATGGGGAATCTTATCAATTGCTTTACTAAAATCCATATATACCACATCAACTGCTTTGCCCTTATCCATCTCTTTGGTCACCTTCTCAAAGAACTCAATAAGGTTTGTGAGACACTACCTACCCTTCACAAAACCATGTTGACTATCCCTAATCAAATTATTTCTCTCTAGATGATTATAAATCCTATCCCTTATAATCCTTTCCAAAACTTTGCCAACAACTGAAGTAAGGCTCACCGGTCTATAATTCCCAGGATGGTCTCTACTCTCCTTCTTGAACAAAGGGACAACATTTGCTATCTTCTAGTCTTCTGGCACTCTACTTATAGTCAATGATGACATAAAAATCAAAGCCAAAGGCTCTATAATCTCTCTAGTCTCCCGTAAAATTCCATCCAGCCCAGGGGACTTATCTATTTTCATACTTTCAAGAATGGTTAACACCTCCTCCTTATGTACCTCAATCCCGTCTAGTCTAAAAGCCTGTCTCTCAGTATTCTCCTCGACTACGTTGACTTTTTCCTGCGTGAATACTGAAGAAAAATATTCATTTAGTGCCTCTGCTATCTCTTTAGGGTCCACACACAACTTCCCACTACTGTCCTTGACTGGCCCTAATCTTGCCCTAATCAATCTTTTATTCCTGAATGGACAGGATATCCCTCTATCGTTACCTTCGGGCAAAAATATTGCTCAATTTGCAGAGAGGTATAATATAACGAATTCTTTTAAGAACCATTGGCTTTTATTGGTAGGGGGGTTGAACTTCAGAGCCGCAATGTCATGTTGCAACTGTACAAAACTCTGGTGCGGCCGCACTTGGAGTATTGTGTACAGTTCTGGTCCCCGCATTATAAGAAAGATGTGGAGGCACTGGAGAGGGTGCAGAGGAGGTTTACCAGGATGTTGCCTGGTATGGAGGGCAGGTCTTATGAGGAGAGGCTGAGGGATTTGAGGTTATTTTCGTTAGAAGGAAGGCAGCTAAGAGGAGACCTTATTGCAACATATAAGACGATTAGAGGTTTAGATAGAGTGGACAGTGATAGCCTTTTTCCTCGGATGGAGAAAGCTAGCATGAGGGGTCACAGCTTTAAATTAAGGGGTGGTAGTTATAGGGCGGATGTCAGAGGTAGGTTCTTTACCCAGAGGGTGGTAAGGGTATGGAATGCCCTGCTTGCTGCAGTTGTAGATGTGCCAAGTTTGGGGGTGTTTAAGAGGTCCGTGGATAGGTTTATGGATGAAAAAGGAATGGTTTAGGTTGGAGGGTCATTGCTTTTTCTTAATTGGTCTGCGCAACATTGAGGGCCGAAGGGCCTGTTTTGCGCTGTAATGTTCTATGTATTAATGTTCATGGGTATTAACATCCCATGAATCTCCTATTTTCTTGGCCATTTGTACAAAAGTTTTGCAAGCTGAGATCCTGCAAAATTGCAAATGCAGCTGGTTGCATTAAGATAAAGTGAAAAGTCTCCATTTGCTTAAAGTTGTGATTAACTGCATCTTGTTTGAAACAACCTGTGCTGATACTCCCTATTCTGAATTGTCACCCTGGTCTTGTAAATAACGAAACATAAAACTTTTGCTTTATTAAATCAGTCTCGACTGGATTTGGCTAAATGCTGTCCTTGTTTGAAGGAGATAACATTCACTTTATGGGCAAAGTAATGTCCCAAGCTATATATGAGAACGGTTGCCATCTCACACCGGAACAATGGTGGACATGCAGTTTCAGTGGCAACTGGGGGGAATGGGTTTTCGACATATTTTTATTCACATACTGTATAGGTACTCTCTTTTGCTGTTGCTAACCACATGATCTGGGTGAAATTATATTGTGTGTATGTGACTAATTGCTGTAAAAAGATTATAAAAGAGGAGATTCCTCACTATTCGAGAGAGCATCACTCAGATAAGCTCAGGATACTGTTCTGAGTTAGTAAAATGATCCTCAGAGACAGCTTGTACTTGCTTGAGAATAAAGGATTGAGTTTTCTTATACAGATCAATGTCTTGTTCTTGCATGAAGTACATAAGAGTCTCTGAAAAACGAGCCTGACACTAGGGTAGGATGTGTAGATATCCTGGTTCATATTGATCTCAAAAAAGAGGAGGTATTGGGCATCTTAAAAAAGAATTAAAGCTGATAAGTCCCCAGGGCCTAATGGGATCTACCCCAGAACACTGAGGTTGGAAATTGTTGGGGCCTTGAAGAAATCTTTCTATCGTCATTGGCTACAGGTGATGTTTCAGAGGGCTGGAGGGTAGCCAATGTAGTTCCATTATTTAAGAAAGGCACCTTCTTAAAAGGATAACCCGGGAAATATTAGGCTGGCCAACCTTACATCAGTGATAGGTAAATTTTGGAAAAGATTCTGATGGACAGGATTTACTCACATTTGGAAAGAAATGGACTTATTAGTGATAGCATGGTTTTTTGAAGGGGAGAGTTTTTCAGGAGGTGACAAAGATGATAGAAGAGAGAAAGGCAGTGGATGTTGTATACCCGGACGTCAACAAAGCCTTCGACAAGGTCCCTCAGGGTAGACTGGTATGAAAGTCATATGGGGTCAGAGGATGGCTGCCAAGATTGATATAGAACTGGCTTGACCATTGAAGACATAAGAACATAAGAAATAGGAGCAGGAGTAGGCCATCTAACCCCTCGAGCCTGTCCCACCATTCAATAAGATCATGGCCGATCTGAGTTGAGTTCCACTTACCCGCCTGCTCTCCATAACCCTTAATTCCCTTTTTGATCAGAAATCTATCTATCTGTGACTTAACATATTCAACAAGGTGGTCTCCACTGCTTCAATGGGCAGAGAATTCCAGAGATTTTGCACTACCCTCTGAGAGAAGAAGTCGCTTCTCAACTCTGTTCTAAACTGATCCCCCCTTATTTTGAGGCTGTGCCCTCTAGTTCTTGTTTCCTTTCTAAGTGTCCCTACTCTGTCTAGACTGAGTGTAGCAGTACAGGGATGCTTTTTTGAATGGTAGATTGTGACTCGTGATGTTCCACAGGGATCAGTTTGGAACCTTTGTTGTTATAGTGTATATAAATGATTTGGAGGAAAATGTAGTTGCTCTGATTAATAAGTTTGCAGATGACACAAAATTTGGTGGAGTTGCTCGTGATGAAGAGAATTGTCAGAGGATGCAGCAAGGTATTGACCGGTTGGAGACTTGGACAAAGAAATGGCAGATGGAGTTTAATCCAGACAAGTGTGAGGGAATGCATCTTGAAAGGTCCAATGCATGTAGGAATTATACAGTAAATGGGAGAACCTTTAGAAGTATTGACAAGCAGAGAGATCTGGGCATACGTATCCACTGATCACTGGTAAGTGGCAATACAGGTGGGTAAGGAGTCAAGAAAGTATGTGGCATGCTTGCTTTCATTGATTGAGGCATTGAGCATAAAAATTGGTAGATCATATTGCACTTGTACAGTACTTTAGTTGGGCCTCATTTGGAATATTGTGCACAATTCGGATTGCCACACTCCAGAGGTTGTGGATGCTTTGAAAAGGATACAGAAGATGTTTACCAGAATGTTATCTGGTCTGGAGGGTATTGGCTATGGGGAGCTGTTGGATAAACTCGATTTGTTCCCTGTGGAACGATAGAGGTTAACGGGTGATCTGATAAAGGTTTACAAGTGGCATGGACAAAGTGGATAGTCTGATGCTCTTTCCTAGAGTAGAAAACTCAAGTACCAGGGGACATAAGTTTAAGATACGTGGAGGCAAGTTTAGAGAAGATGCACGAGGCATATTGTTTTACACAGAAAGTGGTGAATATCTGGAATGTGCTGCCCGGGGAGCTGGTGGGAGCAGGTACGATTTGGCATTTAAGGGATAATTAGACAAACAGGATAGGAATGGAAGGATGTGGACTCAGCAAGTGCATTTGGTTTTAGTTTAGTTTGGGCATCATGATCGGCGAAGGCTTGGAGGGCCGAAGGGCCTGTTCCTTTGCTGTACTTTGTTCTTTGTTTTGTCCCTTGTATATGTGACTCCACAGCCACAGTGATTGGCTGACTTGACCTCTGAAATGGTCAGTTCAGGGACAATTAGGGATGAGCAACAAATGCTAGTGACACTCACACTCCATGGGAGAATAAAAGAATTTGTCTGTGTGCAGGCTCAACTCTCAAACACTGGCACATGTCTCAGTTATAGGTTTTATTGATTAAAAATAATTGACAGCAGAGCAAATAATAATATTGTACAAAATTACAGTGGACGTGTGTGATACAAATCCACCTTAGATTATGCTGTTAGTATGAAAAGCAGATTCACCATGGTTACTTGAGCAATCATTCTCCATTTTAATTGAAATATCTCATCACTCATCACCTTTGTCTAACTCCTACCTCCTCACCATATTATTGTCCTTTATTGTATGACACAGGGAAAACCACGTTCATTTTGCATTTGTGCCAACTCTCTACTTTTTAATTCTTCCATTCTCTCCATTTGGTGTCTTGTTGCTTCTCTTTCCTCCCTCAAATTTTCTATGAACTTGTTCATAGTTTCTTCATGGCTCCGTGCCATCGATTGCATCATCTCTTTCATCATTTGCAATTGTTGATCATTTGCAGCTTTTTGCAGCTCTAGCTGGGCCTGTTTTTCTTTCTCAGCTGTAAAAATTACAAATATTAATCCTTGAGAAATTCTAACAACATCGGAGGAATTAATCACAACTTATTAAATATGCCGCACAGTGATGTCACAACGCTTCCACCTAGTTACATATGAAGGTGATCTTAAGGTACAAGACTTTGGTAAGGCCACACTTGGAATATTGTGAACAGTTCTAGTCATCTTACTAAAGAAAGGATATTATTAAACTAAAAAGAGTGCAGAAAAGATTTACTAGGATGTTACTGGGACTTAATGGTTTGAGTTATAAGGAGAGGCTGGATAGACTGGGACTTTTTTCTCTGGAGTGTAGAAGACTGAGGGGTGATCTTATAGAGGTCTATAAAATAACGAGGAGCACATATCAGCGAGATAGTCACTATCTTATCCCAAAGGTAAGGAAGTCTAAAACTAGAGGGCATAGGTTTAAGGTGAGAGGGGAGAGAGATACAAAAGTGTCCAGAGGGGCAATTTGTTCACACAGAGGGTAGTGAGTATTTGGAACAAGCTGCCAGGGTAGTGGATACAATTTTGTCTTTCAAAAAGCATTTAGAGAGTTACATGGGTAAAATGGGTGTAGAGGGATATGGACCAAAAACAGGCAATTGGGACTAATTAGAGGTTTTAAAAAAAGGGCAGTATAGACAAGATGGGCTGAATGACCTGTTTCCATGCTGTAAACATGGCTCTATGGCTCTATTACTCTGTGACATGATTCAGATTACGGATTAGGATTGTAATGCATGCCCTAATTGTAATTAATTGTCATTTAATTTGCAGTGGTTTAACACAAAAAAGTGTATTGGTTTGTGAAGTCACTTCAAAAGGCTGTTATTAAGTGTGTAGGACTGGAATCACAAAGGTTAGAATGCTGGCCATGTTCCTCATCCCCTTCCCAGCCTCCAACTCCCCAGTCTCATCACTCACTGCGTTAGTCTAGCCCCTACCACTTCACCATATTAATTTCTCTCCACCTGTTCATTGCTACTTCATCTTTATATCCTCTTATCTATCCCAGCAGCCCCCTGACCAGCCTCCCACATGCTCATCTCCATAAACCCTGTCCTAATTCCTCTCGAACTTTTGTCTGTTTTAGTTTTAGACTGTGTCTCTTGCTATACTAATTATCCATGCCTTTTCCCACTCTGAAATTTCAATTTCCCTGACAATTTCTTCTATCCTCTTGGCTATCCACAATTTATCTTTTTATTTATGGTAAATCAGTAAGAACAACAACTATTTTCATTTATATAACATCTTTAACTTATCAAACGTCCCAAAGCGCTAATGCACAGTGGCATATTAAATAAATTTTGACATTGACTCATACGATGAGATATTCGAAAACATAACAAAAGTTTGTTCAAAGATATATGTTTTAAGGCCATAGGAAATAGGAATGGGAGTAGGCTGTTTGGCCCCTCGAGCCTGTCCCATCATTCAATAGGAGGATATGCAACAATTTGGAACTCCTGTAGCATTATATGGGCTCTATCTTTCTTTACAAGCTCAAAATCCTGGTGTACTGTGTAATTCTGAACTCCTGCACTAGATACAATTCTAAAGTTACACCTCATTCATTATCATGGGTATGTGTGTGAAAGACAGAACCCATTGAGATGCTGTTGTCTTGGGGAAAACTACAGGTTTAATTCAGTGATATCACATAGTTTAAGTGGACATTGTGTGGAACATCTAATTAGCCTTGAATTGAATTAAATTGGTGGGGAACATTTCAGTTAAGAGGTCCCAATGTTTGTGAGCCATGGCCTCCTAGCCCAGGTGATATCTGATAATATCCCACTGTTTGCAAATGCTTTGCCCAATTTTCCAACAGTTACAGCTTTCAGCAGCATACCAGCTCCCCAAGATACCCACAATCAAATGATAAGACAGAAAGAGACATCTGCACTCTTAAAACTCTCCTGTGAAGAAAATGACACCCCACCAACGGCACATCCAATAACTCACACATCCATCCCATTGCAATGTGGGCTAGCCCCACAGCAGAAAACCCAATTGCCTTCCTGTCAGAGAAAATAATCTCAGGATTGGCAGTGATTAACAACCAAAATATTCAGGGCTGAGAGCAGATCTATAAAGAGCAGTAGGCTTCCACATACATTGCAATGTATTGCCAAATTATTACAGGTACCATACCAGAAACCTGCCTCAATTACAGAAAGGGGACAGAGTATGATTCAGGGACCTTGAAAGAGAAGCCTCTTTATCTGGACGGGGAATAGTCAGCCAAGATCACACGTCATCCATTCACCGACAGTTACGATCAGGATGAAGAGAAGAAGCTTCTTCCTCATCCCTTGAGGTAAACTTCCTGCTATCTACTTGAACTTATCGAAAGAAAATGGCCAAGTACCAGCAAGACAAACAGATACCAGAACCCCCAAGTAAACAAAATTTTCCCCAATCAATGGAGAAAAGTCATCATCTACTCTTCCGACTGTGACCAGAATGAGATAGAACATAGAACATAGAACATTACAGCACAGAACAGGCCCTTCGGCCTTCGATGTTGTGCCGACCAAATAAAAAGCAATGCCCCTCCAAACTAAACCATTCCCTTCTCTTCCATATACTTATCAACTAACCTCTTAAACGCCACCAAACTTGGCGCATCTACAACAGCTGCAGGCAGGGCATTCCACTCCCTAATCACTCTTTGAGTAAAGAACCTACCTCTGATATCCGTCCTATAACTCATACCCCTTAATTTAAAGCTGTGTCCCCTCGTGCTAGCTTTCTCCATCCTAGGAAAAAGGCTATCACTGTCCACCCTATCTAAACCTCTAATCATCTTATATGCTTCAATAAGATCCCCTCTTAGCCGCCTCCTTTCTAACGAAAACAACCTCAAATCCTTCAACCTCTCTTCATAGGACCTGCCCTCCATACCAGGCAACATCCTGGTAAACCTCCTCTGTACCCTCTCCAATGCCTCCACATCTTTCTTATAATGTGGCGACCAGAACTGCACACAATACTCCAAGTGCGGCCGCACTAGAGTTTTGTACAGTTGCAACATGATGCTGCGGCTCCTAAATTCAATCCCCCTACCAATAAAAGCTAAGACTCCATATGCCTTCTTAACAACTTTATCCACTTGACTGCCTACTTTCAGGGATCTATTGACACATACACCAAGATCCTTCTGTTCCTCAACACTATTAAGAGCCCTACCATTAGCCCTATACTCTACACATTTATTGTTCCTGCCAAAGTGCATTACCTCACACTTTTCCACATTAAACCCCATTTGCCACCTCTCGGCCCAGCTCTGCAACTTGTCCAAGTCACTCTGTAAACTATAACACCCCTCTTCACTATCTAATCTGGAAGATTCATCAAATCTCCAAACTGTCTCAATCTGTAAAGTCAGAAACTTGAGGGGAAGCAGAAGGAAAACTCAATTAAAATGTATATGTATTCATTAGAAATTTAGGGGAGGTGTAGTATAAGGGTATCTAGCATAGCAAGGGTTAATGTGGGACTGGGTACAGTGCCGCCTAAGTGACCTGTAGAGTGTTACAGGACTTGGGACAAGAGAGACTTGTGGACCAGACAGAGGCCTGTACAGAAATAAGCATGGAGTTAGCTCATAACTGTTTATTTGTACTTAGTTGTATGATACCAATGAGCATTTATATTTAGCAATGCAAGACTAAGAACTTCTTCATGAGATCTACTGGATATGAAACATACAACAGTCATTATCTGCACAGCAGAACAGGCATCAGAGGACAAATGCTCTGTTCCTGTTCTTGTTTTTTAAGTTCTTACACACATGAAAGGGTTAATAATCACATAAGCTTAAATATCACAGAAGCTGCTATGAAAGAAACCAGAGGTCTTTATTAAAGTTGACAAAATAAGCATCAAGGCCCTTAGTTTTTGTTCAATCGTGAAACATGGGCATCACTGTTTGGTCAACATTTATTACCCTTCATTAGTTGCCCTTCCCTTAAGGACATTAATGAACCAGATGGGTTTTAGTCTGAGAGAATTGATTAAATCAGATATCTAAGAAGTGATTACTTTCCACAAACACAGACACAAGCTGGGACATGAATGATAACTTGTAACAATGTGAATTAGGGAAGCTAACATGACTAAGTCTTCATGCTGATTGGATATTATAATTAAGCAAGTGTTCGATGGTAGTGAATGGTGTTTTAACATTTGTAACTTATGCATGATGTAATCTAAATCAATAGTTGTAATTGGATCGAGATAACTCCTTTACCTTGATTGGTACATGTCAATTATTTGTAATCTGCTTATGTGTTCCTCAGTCCTGTACTCTAACGAGTCACAGATGATCTTCCAGAATTCTATAGCTATAGAATGAATCACCATTGTGAAATAATCTACGGCTCTGTCTGGTTACTTGAAGGGAACAAATTAGTAAATACACTAAAAAGTGGAACATCAGAAAAAGATCCACAAACACCAATCCAGAATTTAATGCAAGAGTCTGGGATAGGCTGGACTGGGGTTTGAACTTTATATTTTCTGAATGCTGACACTAAAGTGGGGGCTCGATCCAGCAGGATACTGAATGCTGCATATTCAATCAGTGTAATAGTAGTTAATAGGGATACACTGCTGGATATGAAGTTTTCTTCTCAGTGTTTATTAGAATTTATGTCAACTGGATTAGGAGTCAATAGCAGTGCGATATGTACACATGTCACAGGAATTAAGTTTGAAAAATGTCTGGTAAAGTTATGGAATCAGAGTGAGAACAGCTCAAAGGAAGTTCCCGGCCAGAGGAATTAACATGCTTGGGGAAAATTACTTGCCTTCTATTTTCCTTTGTTGCTCTGTGAGTCCCTGATCCATCTGTCGAATGCACTCCGATTCAGACATTCTCTGATCTAGAAACTCTTTAAGAATTTCCTTTGCCTATAGAATAAACAGATAAAAAGTCTTAACATGATGACTTCAAAAAGACTGCACCTTCACGCCCTTCCCAAAAAGAGTGGTGCTAATTCCAAACCACCCCAAATCCCACCCCAAAACCCCTACCCACTGAGTTTAAAACGTTAAACCTGTTTGCTTATTGGCAGCCACTGCTGTAAAAATTGGGGCGTGGTTTCCTTACCTTCGACTCGACTGGAGCCGTCTGAATTAGAGTGACCTCACCTGGCCCTAAGCTGGAAGATCTGGCAAGATACGAGCGTATTCACTTTCCAGAATGAAACTAAGAGTGGAGGAGCAATCCAACTCAACCACAACTCAAAAGAATTTGCAGGGCAAGCTTTTACAAATTTACCATGCATTTCTCACCACACAAAAAAAAAGGTTTCTATCACTCATGTCTGTCCCAGGTGAAAATGGTGTTGAAGAATGAATGTGTCCACTTGATTCCTCTTGTTTCAGGCATCAGAGTCCCACCAAATAAATCCAGAACAGATACATTGTTTAAGATGATCAGTCTAAAAAGTCCTAACAGACAACACTGCATCATTTTATTACAATCAATCATTCTAATTTTCTGAAAAGAATTACCTTAACTCCTTTTTGTGAGGTTGAATTATAACTTTTCACAGCATCGTTTCGATCTGTCAGATACTCAGTGTATCCTCCGGCCTTTGCATAGCTGTTACTTGTGATTTTTCTATCTATTTCCTCAAATAGTTCCTTTATTAGGCCTTTGCATTTTTCCTCAGATTTCTCTTCATTTCTTTTACTATAATCTTCAAAGATTTTCTTAATATCAGCCTGTGAATGTAAAGAGAAGTTAATTAGATTACAAACATGCAAACATGGGCCAGATGAGGTCATTCAGCCCATTAAGTCCGTTTGGCCATTTAATAAGATTGTGACTGATCTAATGTTAATCTCAAATCTGTATCCTGCCACTCCTGATATCCTACCACCTTTTCATTTACCAAGAATCTACCCACTTCACCTTTGAAATATCCAAAGACTCTGTTCCCACTACCATTCTAGGAAGAGAGTTCCAAAATCCCCAACCCTCCAAGAAAACTTTTCGCATCATTTCTATCTTAAATACAGGAGTTAGTACATCTTGTTGAAGTTTTACAAGACATTGGTAAGGTCACACCTGGAATACTGTGTGCAATTCTGGTCATTATTATAGAAAGAAAAAGTTGATAGTAAAGTTGATATGTTATATTTGTTCAGTTGATACAAACCTCCAGTCTGTCTTTGTATTTCTCACTGTGCCCTAAAGCACGTTTCAGGAAAATGTCAAATGCATCTTTATGACACTTTTCATGAATGTTATTCAGTTCTGCAGCAGTTTCTGTTGGGAGAACCACCATCTGATTCATATTCACTTCATAGTGTTTCTTAGCTTCATTCACAGCTTTCTCATTCTCTGCTTCAGCCAACGTCTCAACAACTTTGTCAAGAATGGCAAGCTTTCCGCTGCCAATTACGTCAACATACACATTCACAAGATGTGCAAACACTAGAGAAATCAATAAAAATATCACATTGAGAAATTAAAATTAAAGACAAAGCTTTTCAGATGCTGAAAATCTAAATTACAAACAGTAAATGCTGGAAACACTCATCATCTTCAGGGAGATATGTTGGAGTAGAAACATCAGGGTGATATTTTCTGTTGTTGGCCTTTCTTCACAATTCAGAAATACAATAAAGAGTTCAGGAGGATATAAACAGACTGTGAAATAGGCAGACATGTGGCAAAGGGGAGGAAAAGGCTGAGTGGTATTATCGCTAGACTGTCAATCCAAAAATTCAGCTAATACTTTGGAGGCCCAGATTGGATGTTGAATGATGATGGAATTTGCCATAAAAAAATCTGGAATTAAGAATCTACTGAAGACCATGGAACCATTGTCAATTGTCAGAAAAACCCATCTGGTTGACTAATGTCCTTTACGGAAGGAAATTTGTTGTCCTTACCTGGTCTGGCCTACTTGTGACTCCAGAGCCACAGCAATGTGGTTGACTCTCAACTGCCCTCCAAAGGCAACTAGGGATAGGCAATAAATGCTGGCCAGCCAGCGAATAAAAATGAAAACTAGAACAGAGAAGTGTCGAGAGATACATGTTGTAGGAAGGAAGGCTGAGCTGATATAATTTTAAAGGCAGTTCTGGAACAGAGAGGCTTGAGGGTTAATATAGACAAGTTTTTGAATGTGACAGAATAAATTCAGAAGGCTGTTAACATGCCAATTATCCCGTTTGGCTCTTCACATTTTTCCTACCAGAGCTTTATCACATTTTTCTGTGTTAGATTTCATTTACCATATATTATTCATTTCATCATTCTGACAATTGTCTTCCTCATTGTTTAATAATAAATATCACTTCCAAATTTTGCTCTATCTTCAAATTTTAAATTTTGCTCTGCACACCCCAAGTCTAAGTGGTCAACATCAGAGACAACTGGGGTTCAGGAACTGAATTTGGGTAATCCCACCTTCCTCCTGTCTGAAAAAAAGTAGCATTCATGATGTAGAGATGCCGGTATTGGACTGGGGTAAACTCAGAGAGGTCTGACAACACCAATTTTAAATCCAACCGATTTATTTGATAGTAAACTTGCAAGCTTTCGGCCTTTGTAGCCTTCACCTGACGAAGCTAGCAAGTTTACTATCAAATAAATCGTTTGGATTTAAAATTGGTGTTGTCAGACCTCTTACTGAAAAAAATAGTCACTCGCAGTTTCCATTTTCTATACAGTAGCCAATTTTGTCTCCATACTGCTTCTTTTATCACACAGATTTCAATTTTGTTAACAGGAGGACATTGCCAAAGCAACAAACCATCTGACATGGGTACATTTCCCTTGTACTTTTTTATTCATTGATGGGATGTGGGCATCACTGTCTGGGAGAGCATTTATTGCCCATTTCTAATTGCCCTTCAACTGAGTGTCTTGCTGGACCATTTCAGGAGGTATTTAAGAGTCAACCACATTGCTATGGCTCTGGAGTCACATGTAGGTCAGGCCAGGTATGGACAGCAGACTTCTTTCTCTAAAGGACATCAGATCATTGGCCATTAATCCACAAAACCCATTTCTCTGTGCTCTCATCCACCTTTCTTGCTCTCAGTAGAAAGCTGAACTGGATTAGTCAAACATGATTTGACTTTAATAAATCTGTTCATTGCTAGCCCACACTTATCCTCAATGGCTGTTATTTTTCTCAATAAGAAGAATGACAACACTAGGTTTAAGTCCAACCAATTTATTTGATAGTAAACTCACAAGCTTTCGAGGCTATACTCTTCGTCAGGTGAATCTTTACATCATGTTATTTTTCTCCCAGATTATAATTTTGAAAAGATTTCTCACCTCAGAGAGGTTAAACTAACTGGCTGCAACTGCCAGATTTAACCTTGTCCCCTTATGTGAGTTTATTCTAACATCTGTGATCCAGTATTTTGGAACCACGCTTTTACCATAGAACACCTACAGTGCAGAATGTGGCCAATCAGCCCATCAGGTCTGAACCAACTCTCTAAAAGAGCATATTACCCACCATCCCCCCCCCCCACACACACACCCACACACACACACACCCACACACACCCACCCACACCCACACACACACCACACAATGCCATATCCCTGCAACGCCACTCATTTGCTGTGGTCAATCCACCTAAGCTGCACATCTCTGGACACGAAGGGGTAATTTAGCATGGCCAATCCACACAACCTGATGCAGATACAGGGAGAATGTGCAAAGTCCATACAGTCACCGGAGAGCAGATTGTGGGCAGCACTTGTGCAATTACTACCTTCACTTTGATATCTGTCACTTGTAAATGAATCAGATACATGAAGTTGAAGGAATGCATTTAGATGGATGTGTCTGAAATAGGAGGCCATTCGTTAACGGTAAGGTGCTGCTGGAGGTGGAACTCGAGAGAGAAACTGAGGGTGTAAAACAAAAGGTGAGTCAGAAGTCATTTTCATGCACCTCAGATTGTGTCAATCATTTCTTTGTAGCTTGTGATTGTTACTGAGATCAGAGCCAAGAAACTGCTTCAAGTGCACCAACCAATAGCAAAATCTCAAAATTAACCCAACAAATTGGATAGTGGATTTTCTGTCCTGCTTTGGAACTGTCTGTATTTTTTACTTATTGGGCAGCTTTGATGGTTTAGACTGGTTTATGTATTTCCAATCTGTACACACAATTCAAAAGGACTTACTTTCACCAGTCACCATCTTGTTCCCAGTGTTAGGAACTGTTTTCTTCTCTGCCTTTGTATAAATGAAGTCACAGAATTCATTGCATGCTTGAATAAAATCTGGTTCCAGCTCACTCTCATTGGCTGTTTCTATGTTCTGAAGAACGTGTTTATTTCCAGGGCAATCAAACACAAAGCAATTCCTGGAGCGAAAGTAATATCTGATACACTGTTTGGGCAAATTAAACTTCTTGGTTTTCTCATCTGAACCTGTAACAGAAATAAAGATCACTTATTGTTCATACAGAACTGTGCTGAATGAGAAATATGACGGGGCAGAATTTTAACTATCAAGGTGAAGTTCATCTGGTTTATTACTTTATTAATAATGGTGAGTTACAGGTTCCTGATTTTCATTGTGATACATCTGGCTCCCAGCAGGCTTTGCCTTAGGATTGAGCCAAAACTTCCAGCATTCAGGTTCAGTGAATTAATGTAAACAGATCAATGTGACAAGATCAAGGTTTAATCTAAAGGATATCTCGGAAACTGGTAAACAAATTATAACAAAGGGGGAACAGTTCATTATAGAATCCCTACAGCACAGAAAGAGGCCATTCAGCCCATCAAGATTGCACCAACCATAATCTCACCCAGACCTTATGCCCGTAACCCCCTTGAAAGTAGGATTAATTTAACATGGCCAATCAACACAACCCACATATCTTTGGACGGGACTGAGATGAGGTGAGACTACAGAAATATCAGGAAAATGTAATGATTGAAAATGACTGATTTGCTAAAGAGAAGAGTAGGCAGGATTAGAATGGATTAAAACAGATGAGGATATTGGCTGGACAACTGAACACAAAACTGAAGAAAAGATCAGTGATGAGTTTGATATGGGCTTGATGAAGTATGAAGCTAAAATTTGGATACTGAGGTTAAGAAGGTCAGGCATCCAATGAGTTGTCATTTGGAGATGCACAGAGAAAGTAAATAGATAAGAAAAACACTGAAACAAGAGGACCCCATATTCATTGATATCAGAAAGGGCAAAGGAATTGGGTCACACATGGGATTGGGGATCAGATGTTGAAGTGAGGGTAGAAGGATGATTGGAAGTGAAAAAACTAAAGGGAGATGTTTCTACGCAATCCAAAAACAGAGAACTGAAGGAGACATCAGACAGGATTGAAAAGAAAGGAGATCGGAGCCAGAACCTGCTTCAGGGAGCCCATTGATGATGATGTCAACTGGATCACGTGACGATTGCTGATGTTTCTCAATCTTGCTTTTGCCCAATAGGATTGTGCAACATGCCCAATGAAGATTAATCTATTAAATTTGCATACCACTTGATTACCCGCAAGTTTTAACAATTGTTTCACTTCCTTACCATGTTTCAGTTTAAGGGCATTCTCCAAATATTCATCTGCTGTTACATTTTTCTTGTTAATTTTCAGCTCCAGAGTAAAATCTCGCACAACCCAGACAAAACCAGGAAAATATTCCATGAAGTCTTTTCCTTCATTATTTTCTGTTTCAGACTTGGTTCGGATGATGTTGGTCAGTTGTGTTACATAACTAATCAACTGTTAAGCAGAATAACTAAGAAATAGGTGAACACAGCTATCACTGCACACGTAGATCTCTTACTGCAACAAAGAGTAATATTGAAAATAACAACAATGGAAAGATGGTTTTATGAGTGTGATTGCATCGATTGAAGTATGTAGAGGTGAAGGGTATTGGTACAATGCTTAATAACTGCAACTTGGTATTTAACACCTAGAACATAGAACATAGAAGATTACAGCGCAGTACAGGCCCTTCGGCCCTCAATGTTGCGTCGGCCAGTGGACCCTCTAACCTAAACTATTCCAATATCATCCATATGCCTATCCACCGACCATTTGAATTCCCCCAAAGTAGGCAAGTCCACAACTGCTGCAGGCAGGGCATTCCACGCCCTCACTACCCTCTGTGTGAAGAACCTGCCTCTGACATCCGTCCTATAACTACCACCTCTTAATTTAAAGTTATGTCCCCTCGTGTTGGTCATCACCATCCGAGGAAAAAGGCTCTCACTATCCACCCTATCCAGTCCTTTGATCATCTTATACGCCTCAATTAGGTCACCGCGTAACCTTCTTCTCTCTAATGAAAATAACCTCAGGTCCCTCAGCCTTTCCTCATAAGGCCTTCCCACCATACCAGGCAACATCCTGGTAAACCTCCTCTGCACCCTTTCCAATGCTTCCACATCTTTCTTATAATGCGGCGACCAGAACTGTACGCAATACTCCAAGTGCGGCCGCACCAGAGTTTTGTACAGTTGTAACATAACCTCACGGCTCCTAAATTCAATCCCTCTACCAATAAAAGCTAACACACCGTACGCCTTCTTAACAACTTTATCAACCTGGGTGCCAACTTTCAAAGAGCTATGTACTTGTACCCCAAGATCCCTCTGCTCGACAACACTATTAAGGGTCCTTCCATTAGCCCTATATTTCATATGCCTGTTATTCCTACCAAAGTGAATCACCTCACACTTATCCGTATTGAATTCCATTTGCCACCTCACGGCCCAGCTCTGCAACCTATCTATGTCCCTCTGCAAACTGTAACATCCATCCTCGCTGTCTACAACTCCCCCCACTTTGGTATCGTCAGCAAATTTACTAATCCAACCCTCTACACCCTCATCTAGGTCATTTATAAAAATGACAAACAGCAGTGGCCCTAAAACAGATCCTTGAGGTACACCACTTGTAACTGCACTCCAGGTTGAATATTTCCCATCAACCACCACCCTCTGTCTTCTATCAGCTAGCCAATTCCTAATCCAAACTGCTAAATCACCTTCAATCCCATGCATCTGCACTTTCTGCAGTAGCCTACCATGGGGAACCTTATCAAACGCTTTGCTAAAATCCATATACACTACATCAACTGCCTTACCCTTATCTACCTCTTTGGTCACCTCCTCAAAAAACTCAATAAGGTTTGTGAGGCACGACCTACCCTTCACAAAACCGTGCTGACTATCCCTAATCAATTTATTTCTCTCTAGATGCTTATAAATCCTATCCCTTATAATTCTTTCCAAGACTTTGCCCACAACAGAAGTCAGGCTCACCGGTCTATAATTTCCAGGATGGTCCCTACTCCCCTTTTTGAACAAAGGGACAACATTTGCCATCCTCCAGTCTTCCGGCACTATACCTGTAGCCAACGACGACATGAAGATCAAAGCCAAAGGCTCTGCAATCTCCTCTCTAGCCTCCCAAAGAATCCTAGGGTAAATCCTATCTGGCCCAGGGGACTTGTCAATTTTCATACCCTCAAGATTCGCTAACACCTCCTCCTTATGAACCTCAGTCCTGCTCAGTCTACAACCTGGTATCGCAGTATTCTCCCCGACAACATTGTCTTTCTCCTGCGTGAATATTGATGAAAAATACTCAGTGTCTCTCCTATCTCCTCAGGCTCCATGCACAACTTCCCACTGCTATCTCTGACTGGCCCTAATCTTGCCCTAACCAATCTTTTATTATTTATATACCTGTAAAAAGCTTTAGGATTCTCCTTAATCCTATCCGCCAAAGTCTTCTCGTGTCCTCTTCTGGCTCTTCTCAACTCTCTTTAGCTCCTTCCTGGCTAATTTATAGCTCTCCAGTGCCCTAACTGAGCCTTCACGTCTCATCATTATATAAGCCTCCTTCTTCCTCTTCACCAGAGATTCAACTTCCCTAGTACACCATGGTTCCCTCACTCGACCACTTTCTCCCTGCCAGGCAGGAACTTATTTATTACGGACATGCAGAAGCTGCTCCTTAAATATGCTCCACATTTCAGATGTCCCCAGCCCCTACAATATCCTGCTCCACCCTATACATCCTAAATCTCTCCTAATAGCCTCATAATTACTTTTCCCCCAGCTATAACTACTGTTATTCAGTATGTGCCCATCCCTTTCCATCACTACGGTAAACGTAACCGAATTGTGGTCACTATCACCAAAGTGCTCACCCACCTCCAAGTCTAACGCCTGGTCTGGTTCATTACCCACTACCAAATCCAATATAGCCTCACCTCTTGTTGGCCTATCTACATACTGAGTCATGAAACCTTCCTGCACACATTGAACAAAAACTGACCCCTCTAACGTACTTGAACTATAGCTTTTCCAATCGATATTAGAAAAGTTAAAGTCCCCCATTACAACTACCCTGTTACTTTCACACCTATCCAGGATCAACTTTGCAATCCCTTCCTCTACTTCTCTGGAACTTTTTGGAGGCCTATAAAAAACTCCCAACAGTGTGACCTCTCCTTTCTTGTTTCTAATCTCAGCCCACACTACCTCAGCAGACAAGTCCACATCAAACGTCTTTTCTGCCACCGTAATGCTGTCCTTAACTAACAATGCCACTCCTCCCCCTCTTCTACCACCACCTCTGCTCTGACTGAAACATCTGAACCCCGGAACCTGCAACAACCATTCCTGCCCCTGCTCTATCCACGTCTCTGAAATGGCCACAACATCGAAGTCCCAAGCACCAATCCAGGCACCAAAGTCCCAAGCACCAATCCTGTCAAAACCTAAAGTCTATGCATGTCTGAGATTTGTGCACAATCAAATCATTTGAATACAAATTGAGTCTCTAGGATTCCTAGAGTGAATTTCTTTACTCTTTTCAAATTCCATGACATATTCTTCTGTGGACCAATTGTCCATCTTCTTATGGAATATTGACAATGTCTGCTAGGCTTCCAACAAGCTTTCTTTAAGTTTTAAGTTTGTGTATTAGTGTCACATTTGTCTTACATTAACATTGCTGTGAAAATTCCCTACTCGCCACATTCCCGTGCCTATTCCGATGCTCAGAGGGAGAAGTTAGCATGGCCAATGCACCAAACCAGCATGTCTTTCAGAATATGGAAGGAAACTGGAGCATCCAGAGGAAATCCACGCAGACACAGTGAGAAGGTGTAGGCTCTACACAGACAGTGACCCAAGCTGGGAATCAAACCCAGGTTCCTGACGCTGTGAAACAGCAGTGCTAACTCACTGTGTCACTCTCAATAATACTACACTCATTCTTCTAAACTCCACTGAGCACAAACCCAACCTACTCAACCTCACCTCATAAGAAAATGCGATTCCGATTTATCTGGAGGTAATCATTGTTTGTGTTCCTGCAGCATGAATCAGCCAGTTCACCTGCAAAGGCACCGTGAGCTTTACCTTTATCAGAAACAGGGACTGGTTTCTATCCCTTCCCACCTCAAGACACTGACATCAATCCTCTGCTGTCATGTATTGTACTGGGGCAACCCGGTGGCACAATAGTTAGCACTGCTGCCTCACAGTGCCAGGCTATTGGGTTTAATTCCCAGCTTGTCTCACTGTTGTTGCGGAGTCTGCACGTTCTCCCCATGTCTGCATGGGTTTCCTCCCACAGTCCAAAAGACATGCTGGTTAGGTGCATCAACTGTTCTAAATTCTCCTCAATGTACCCAAACAGGTGCTGGAATGTGGTGACTAGGGGATTTTCACAATAACTTCATTGCAGTGTTAATGTAATAAATAAACTATGTTTTACAAATAAATATCCATTTTCTGAATTGTGCAACATTCTAATGATTCACTGAGATTTTATTGCAATATTACAGTTCAATGTTAACACTGATTTTCACACTTCCCTTTTGACTTTGATTTCCTCCCATATTCTGAAAGACGCGTTGAATAAGTGCGTTGACCTGAATAGGTGTCGGAGTGCAGTGACTAGGGGAATTTCATAATAACTTCATTCCAGTGTTAATATGAGCCTTCCTTGTGACTAATAAATAAACTTTAACTTTTTTCCAGGCACCCACCATCCTCCATGTGAAAAACTTGCCTCACATGTCTCCTTTAGATCTTGTCCCTCACAACTTTAACCCGTGCCTCCTAGTAATTGACTTCTCCATCCTGGGAAAAAGCTTCTGACTATCCATTCTGTCCATGCCCCTTATAAACTTGTAGACTTCTATCAGGTTGATCCTGGACTTCTGTCATTCCAGTAGGAACAAACCAAGTTTCTCCAACCTCTCCTCATAGCTAATGCCCTCCATACCAGGCAACATCCTGGTAAATCTTTTCTGTACCCTCTCCAAAGCCTCTCCATCCTTCTGATTGTGTAGTGATCCACCTTCTCCACCTGCATTGCCATTTTCAACTACTTGTGTACCTGTACACCCAGATCCCTCTGCCTCTTAAGGATTCTGCCATTTACTGTATATTTCCTTTCTGTATTAGACCTTCCAAAATGCATTCCTCACATTTATCCAGAGAGATCAGAGGCAGGGACACTATAAGCTGCATCACAAGATCTCCTCACTGTTAACTGTTCCAGAGTTTTACAGTGTCATTTTGAGTTAAATGCAATCAATTGTTATTTTCTGATAAAGAGAATGAAGAACCTCATGTGAAGGATACTCGATGTCCTGCAGTGCCTGTTGGTCGATTGTTCCCTTGCTGTTGTACACTAACATACTGCTCAGCAGAATGGCTAATGCGAAAAGTTTGTTATCATTGCTTTCATCACCCTGCAGTACAGAGATAAAGAGTGACTGACATTAATCATCATGGTTTATTTCATCAATTACAATCCCAATGTTTCAAATAAAACTCTGAAAGTGAAGATAAGGCACCCCAGGGATGAATTCCTAATATTTAAATGGAAAATTAATGAGTGAAATGGATTGCTGTTTGTGTTTCAGTTTCAGTTTCACAATCAGTAATTATGAGAGTGGAGGAAGATGATGAAGATTCATTTCTCAAACCCTTCCCATCAATTCCTGGGCAGAAGAGGTCAATGGTTGTGTTTGGACAGAGCTGAAATTTATCTTGGTGATGTTCCATTGCATGTCCCTGTCTCCTCCCAAGATGTGAAAATGTGTCTGATCTCAGGCTGAGGGTATGAAACAAACAGGCAAATATTGGGCAGATTTCCCAGCATCTGCATCACAAAGGCTGTCTGTTCACCTCAGTTCCAGAGTTTACATTTACAGACGAAAGAAGCAATATGAAAGGCTTTCACTGATACCAGAACCTCTCATGCCATGGGGACAATAACGTCATCGTAAGAAGTATTTTCTACTGATTGGATGTTGATATTCTAGGGCATGTTAATATAAAATCAGAGGAGGTATTGGGTATTCTATAAAGCACTTAGATAGACAGTTCCCCGCGATTTAATGGGATCTGTCCCAGAATACTGAGTGAGGTGAGGGAGGAATTGCTGAGGAAACCTTTCTATCCTCGTTGGTAGATTTCCCAGAGGACTGGAGAATAGCCAATGTTGTTCCTTTGATTAAGAAGAGCAACAGGAATAATCCGGAAAATTACAGGCCGGTGAGCTTTACATCCGTGGTAGAGGAATTATTGGAAAAGATTCTTGGGGACAGGATTTACTCACCTTTGGAAATACATGGTCTTATTAGCAATAAGGTGTGTGTGTGTGTGTGTGTGTGTGTGTGTGTGGTGTGTGTGTGTGTGGTGTTGTGTGTGTGTGGTGTGTGTGTGTGTGTGTTGTGGTATCTGTGTGTGTGTGTGTGTGTGTGCATCTGTGTGTGTGGGGTGGGGGGGAGAGAGAGAGAGAGAGAGACAGTCTTAAATGGGTTCAATCACTGGACAGCCATAACCTTCTCGGATAGAGATGAAGATTCACAGACCTCTGAGTGAAGTGATTTTCCCTCACCTCAGCCCTCAATAATTGCCTCTTATCCTGAGACTGTTGAATTGCAGTGGAGATACCGGCATTGGACTGGAGTAAACACAGTAAGAAGTCTCACAACACCAGGTTAAAGTCCAACCAGTTTATTTGATAGTAAACTCACAAGCTTTCGGGGTTTCCCCTTCGTCAGGTGGGTGGAGAGTCCTGGTCTCAGACAGAGCATATAACAGCACAGACAATTTACAGATTACTGATTAGAATGTGAGTCTTTACAGCTAACCTGCTATTCAAGTCTTAAAGAGGCAGACAACCTGAGTGGAAAGAGCATTAAGCACAGGTTAAAGAGATGTGTATTGTCTCCAGACAGTACAATAAGTGAGGTTTTGCAAACCCAGGCAAGTCATGGGGGTTACAGATAGTGTGACATGAACCCAAGATCCTGGTTGAGGCCGTCCTCATGTGTGTGGAACTTGGCTATCAGTCTCTGCTCAGTGACTCTGCGCTGTCGTGTGTTGTGAAGGCCGACTTGGAGAATGCTTACCCGAAGATCAGAGGCCGAATGGCCGTGCCCAGGTTAGTTCTAAAGACTCCCATTCTAATCAGTAATGTGTAAACTGTCAGTGCTGTTATATGCTTTGTCTGAGACCAGAACTCTCCATTCACCTGACAAAGGGGCAAACCCCGAAAACCTATGGATTTACTATCAAATAAATTGGTTGAACTTTAACCTGGTGTTGTCAAACTTCTTACTGTTGAATTGCGACAGATTGAATTGATGTGCATTTATTCAGAAGACAGTATACATGCAAACGTTGTTCTCCATGTTACAGTGAAAAGTGAACATTTCTACCTTTTCCACATCTCCAAGACCTTCAGTGTCCAACAGCACCAAGCAGTGATCGGTCATCCGTGGGTGTGGGCGACACCATAGCCAGATTCCCTTGGTCGCTGACTGTACACTTCCTCCAAGAGGAAATCCTGGTGAAATAGGATAAATTATAAGATGTGTGAGAAATATTTCCTCGCTGGTATTTAGCGTAACATTCTTGACAATTTCACTCAGTTAATAATAGTCTGGTCTTTTTATTAGAAGGTGTTGTCTTTGATACCAATGCCAACATTTATACACAGAGCCTAGGCTGTCACATGCAGAAGTGAAGGACTGACAGCCTTTTAAAGATTACACCTTGCAGATTAATCAGAAAACAAAAGTCTCACTTGCCAGTAAACGTTGATATTCCTCAACAAAATGTTTTACTCAATCGAGACAAACCAAAAGTAGATATTTGCCATGATGAGTTAACAAATGCATTATGGTAGTATCGCATGATCCCTTTGAGTCTTTGGTTGAGTGGTAACATTTCTAGAGGGGGACAGTCACATTGTGGCTCCCAATGTTTCTCTGCAACACATAAAGTTCTGGTCCATCCACATTGGCCAAATTCTGAGCCAAGGAGGAAATTCTGGGCTCTTAGGGAGAGGTCATTGTTCACACTGACCGAGTGCAGGATCGGACATTCTAACATCATTAAAAACTCCTTCCCATTTGCTGCAGGACCAGCCACCCCCATCTGCAGTTTCCAACATTCCTTCAGTTCTCAGCTCACACAGCCATCAGCCTCCACAATGGGCAGGAGGTGTTAATTCTCCCACAATCTCAGACTTACCTTTCTGTTTTCCTGCAAGTCGATTTAGCAGAAATGATTTTCCTGTGCGGTATTTTCCAACAATCGCCACAACAATCAAAGGCTGGCCAATGCTCTTTAACACCTTCATAGCCTCTTGGCACACAGACAGTCTCCCTTCTACCGAGTTCTCAATCAGAAGCATTGGGGATTCCATTTCTGTGTTTGGTGCCATCCTGTTAACTGAAGCAGTATAGAATCATTGCGGAGAAATACGATATATATGCTGTAACTATTGGCATTAGTAGTGTCATGTGAGTGTGCCTGTAAGAGAAGTTTATTTTTAAAGCTATGCAGCTTGTAGCTTGAGTGATGAGTGATGTCATTGGTGTGGAATTAAGCTGTGGCAGTCAGGTGTTGGGGTATTTTCCTTTGAGCTTTCAGTTTCATTTTGGAGAGTTTCTTTCTGGGAAGCAATTTAGCAGCAAGCTAGGAAACAGATTCTCTCTCTTTCTAATGTTCTGTTTAAGAAACAAATTCCATTACAATCTCCTGTGAGTTTCTTCACAAGGGATTTTCAGCATTCAGTCCAGAAGGCGGGATTCCTCTAGTGAGTGGGCACTAACCTGTGCTGTATTGTGCTTATTTGGAAGGTTTTGGATGTTGGCTTAGAGATATTTCCTAAAGAATTATACATTACCATAGTGTTGTGTTTCTTATTTGTATTTGTTAAAAGTTCTTGCTAATTGTCTTACTATACATGTCAACAATATTCTCAATTAATCTTTGTTTTTGATAAAAACTTCTCGTGACTCAGTTAAATCAGACCTGAAGTGCAACCTCCCATGCTCATCCTCACCAAATTCATCAAAAACAAAGATTAATTGAGAATATTGTTGACATGTATAGTAAGACAATTAGCAAGAACTTTTAACAAATACAAATAAGAAACACAACACTATGGTAATGTATAATTCTTTAGGAAATATCTCTAAGCCAACATCCAAAACCTTCCAAATAAGCACAATACAGCACAGGTTAGTGCCCACTCACTAGAGGAATCCCGCCTTCTGGACTGAATGCTGAAAATCCCTTGTGAAGAAACTCACAGGAGATTGTAATGGAATTTGTTTCTTAAACAGAACATTAGAAAGAGAGAGAATCTGTTTCCTAGCTTGCTGCTAAATTGCTTCCCAGAAAGAAACTCTCCAAAATGAAACTGAAAGCTCAAAGGAAAATACCCCAACACCTGACAGGCGAGCTTCATAGAACACCGTGGAGTGTCCAACCTGTTTTGTAACATTAGGCTGTTAAAATACCACAGGAAATTATACAAAATATTATAGTTGCTCCCTTACTGGACATCTTCCTTAATACATCCCACAATTCACAATCAAGGCTTTCACACTGCCCTGGGAGGTGTATTGTTTATCCCAATGATAGTTGACCTCAGTTTTCATCTATCAATTCTGCCCAAAATGATTCTATGTTGAACGTGTCCTTTTTTTTATATCTTCTCTCTTACATGTTCAAGATTTGAGTTTTAGATAGACTGTCACCCCACCTCATTTTGTTCCAGTGTGGTCTGTTCTAAACAATTATATATTTGAAGATATGTAACTCATTGATTAGAATCTTAACACTAGTCCTTTATGGTGTTAATAATTTCCACTCAATCAGTCCTTCTCAGACTCTCATTATTTGTTTCTCACCATTGCAGTTAGACTTGGCCAACTTTAGTTCATATTTTCACAGATGCATTTCAATGTTCTCTCCAATTGGGGTTTTTTGTATCAATCTAAACAACTGGGGTGTGCAGTGCTACAGTTGCTAGCACTGCTACCTACAGCGCCAGGGACCTGGGTTCAATTCATGGCTTGGGTCACTGTCTATGTGGAATCTGCACATTCTCCGCATGTCTGCATGAATTTCCTTTGGATTCTCTATTTCATCCCACAGTCCAAAGATGTGCCAGTTAAAGTTTTTTGAAGTTTACTTATTAGTCACAAGTGAGACTTACATTAACACTGCAATGAAGTTGCTGTGAAATTCCTCTATTTGCTACAGTCTAGTGCCTGTTCAGGTACACTGAGAGAGAATTCAGCATGGCCAATGCACCTAACTAGCGTGTCTCTCAAAATGTGGGAGGAAACCAAAGCACGCAGACATGGGGAGAATGTACAGACTCCACACAGACAAAGCTGGGAATCCAACCCAAGTCCCTGGTGCTGTGAAGCAGCAATGTTAATTGTGCTATCTACCCTGCTGCTCCACGATAGGTAGATTGACCATGCTAGATTGCTCCTTGGTGTCAGGGAGTTAGAAGGGTTAATAAGTAGGTTATGGGGATAGGGCCTGGGTTGGATTGTGGTCGGTGCAGACTCGATGGGCTGAATGGCCTTCTGCATTGTAGGATTGTATGATTCAATGAACTCAGTATCTAGTTTACTCACTCTCCCGCTATTCTCCCTATCTTGCTTAAAAATACCTCCCCGCCCCCAATTTGTTTTGATGGAAATTACTCAATATTTACAAATTCTCTTGATAGAAAATTTTTGAAGAATTAACATCCTGATTCCGAATATCAAATTGTGAGCCATGTTTTGTTTTGTGTACTTACCCTCAGTCTGGAATCTCTTGAAAGTGGCACAGGTTCAGCAAATACTACACCAAATGTCCTGGAATTCTAGTCTATTTGTATCCAGATTATTTATTCTCAGGCTGAGAACAATTGTTGCCCTTTTACTTCCTGTAGCGTTCTAACAACTCAGAACATCAGATTACTGACCTGTGCGGCGGCTAACAGATAACATCCACGCGCCACCCCCACCTCCCCCTGGTCTCAGTTCTAACTGGATGCTGAATAATCGAATCCTCCAACGCTGTATCTTGTCTCCGATTCTGTCTCTGTCTCTGTCTCCCTTTTCCGAACAGGCTGCGGGAGCACCCAAGGGTGCAGTGCATCCTTACCCACCACTCTCACCTCTTGTCTGACCTTCATCTCTGCTCCCACCCCATGCTCTGACAGAGATCCCTCTCCTATAGGTACCAAGGGAGACAGACCCCTTTCCTCCACCGAGCCTCAGATTTAAATGGGAATTTTTGCTGTTTAACACTTGATATTCTCTTTCACAGCCCTGATCTGTTGGGCATGTATTGAAGTACTCACCTCTCCGCTGTTCAGATTCTGTCTTGTTCTACCCAGTAGTTGTGAAGCTGAATCAGTTTCTGTTCCTGGAAGTGCTCCAGTATTTATAAGGCAACTCAACCAATCACAGTAAAAGCTGTTCTGAAATGCAGAGCCGGAAAATCTTTTTAAACTGCACTGTAAAAACGTAGCCTCCGCAAGAACTACAAGAAGTGGTCAGAAACAGGAGTAACTAGAGAAGAAGGAACTCTCAAATCACCTCGGGATTGTCTCAAAATTCACATTTTAAATTCCCAGCAATTCTATACCTTATTAATTAAAGATAATTTTGCCAATATTTTTAGGCAATATTTTTAGTTAGAACTTCTTGCCCATTTTCCCTCCCTGCAGATTCCGTTGCGTTGATCCAACGCTTTCTGTTTTTTACCCCAGATTACCCAGGAAGGGCAAATTATCTAAAAAAGTTACAGCGAAAGGTAAAACTAGTTGTATCACGCTGCTAATAGCAACACGAGTTGTACTTAAGGCACAAAGATGTTTTGCCCACCATCTGTTATGTCAACATCACTGCCAATGCGATGCCAGGTACATAAACCGTGCAACTAAATGGTAGGTGTCTTCATTTTCTGAGTCTTCTGAGAAAGTAAAGGCATTGATAGGCTTTCTTTGGAAAGTGAATCTGGTTTTGAGTTCATCTAGCTTGTTTTCCAGAATCGGACATTTGCCAGTAGTAAGCTGGGGTTTGGGGGGGAGGGCGCTTGGGACTGCGTTGTTTCACACTCACCTACAGGCCTGCACAATTTTCATGCTTCCTAAAACTACATAGACCTCGGCATGAAGGGAAAGGTGGCGGGAGGTGGGGGGAAATCCAACTTAGGGCACCCAGGTTTAAGGCTTTGGATAAGGCATACAGGAGGAATGTAAGGAAGGTGGGCAGCACGGTGGCACAGTGGTTAACACTGCTGTCTCACCGTGCCAGGCACCTGGGTTCAATTTGAGCCTTGGGTCACTGTCTGTGCAGAGTCTGCACGTTCTTCCCATGTCTGTGCGGGTTTCCTTCAGGTGCTCTGGTTTCCTCCCACAGTCCAAAGATGTGCAAGTTAAGTGAAATAAAAGCAAATTACTGCAGGTGCTGGAATTTGAAACCAAAAGAAAAAAATGCTGGAAAATCTCAGCAGGGCTGGCAGCATCTGTCAGGAGAGAAAAAAGCTGACAGCTTTGACAAAGGGTTGTCTGGACCCAAAATTTCAGTTCTTTTCTCTCCTTACTGTTGCTGCCAGACCTACATCATGGAGTTCGGTTACAAGTGGTGTACCTCAGGGATCTGTTTTGGGGCCCCGGCTGTTTGTAATTTTTATAAATGATCTGGATGAGGGTATTGAAGGATGGATTAGTAAATTTGCGGATGACACCAAAGTCGGTGGAGTGGTAGATAGTGAAGAGGGGTGTTATAGTTTGCAGAGAGACTTGGACAAGTTGCAGAGCTGGGCCGAGAGGTGGCAAATGGAGTTCAATGCGGAAAAGTGTGATGTAATTCACTTTGGCAGGAATAACAAATGTGACGGATATAGGGGTAATGGTAGAACTCTTAATAGTGTTGACGAACAGAGGGATCTTGGTGTATATGTGCATAGATCCCTGAAAGTTGGCAATCAAGTCGATAAGGTTGTTAAGAAGGCATATGGAGTCTTAGCTTTTATTGGTAGGGGGATTGAATTTCGGAGCCGCAACGTCATGTTGCAACTGTACAAAACTCTAGTGCGGCCGCACTTGGAGTATTGTGTGCAGTTCTGGTCCCCACATTATAAGAAAGATGTGGAGGCATTGGAGAGGGTACAGAGGAGGTTTACCAGGATGTTGCCTGGTATGGAGGGCAGGTCTTATGAAGAGAGGCTGAGGGATTTGAGATTGTTTTTGTTAGAAAGAAGGCGGCTAAGAAGAGATCTTACTGAAACACATAAGATGATTAGAGGTTGAAATAGGGTGGACAGTGATAACCTTTTTCCTAGGATGGAGAAAGCTAGCACGGGGGGACATAGCTTTAAATTAAGGGGTGGTAGTTATAGGGCGGATGTCAGAGGTAGGTTTTTTACCCAGAGGTTGGTAAGGGTATGGAATGCCCTGCCTGCTGCAGTTGTAGATGCGCCAAGTTTGGGGGCATTTAAGAGGTTAGTAGATAAGTTTATGGATGAAAAGGGAATGGTTTAGGTTAGAGGGTCATTGCTTTTTCTTAATTGGTCGGCGCAACATTGAAGGCCGAAGGGCCTGTTCTACGCTGTAATGTTCTATGTTCTACTGAGATTTTCCAGCATTTTCTCCTTTTGTTGTAACTTAGTTGAATTGGCCATGCTAAATTCTCCCTTAGTGTCTCAAGATGTGTAGTTTAAAGGATTAGGCACACAAGGGTGATGAGTTATGGGGATAGGGCAAATGGTGAGCCTGGGTAAGATGCTCTATCAGAGAGTCAGTGATGGGCCAAATGACTGCCTTCTGCACTGTTGGGATTCTATGGGGCAGGATATTGAGGCTGTTCATGCCAGCAGGATTTTCCAGTCCCACTGCAATGAATGGAGATTTGGTTGTGTCAAATCCTCTGTCCTCAGTGGCAGAGGTGGGGAGAGAGAAGGGGGAGGAGATGAGATGGCAGGAAAATCTGACCTATGATTCCATGAAGAAACTTTTAACAGCAAATGGCAGTGACCCAGAACTCGCTGCCCCTGTGGAGATGGTAAATGGTTTCAAAAAGAAATTGGAGGGCATTTGAAGGAATTACAGACCACTTAGAGTGTCCTCAGGGTAACAGAGATCGAGGAGAGTCAGGGAGGAAGCCGGTTGTTCTTCAGAGGACTAGCATGGACCTGATGGCCCGAATAGCCTCACCTGTGGCCATAATGATTCTGTAATTCTAGAGAACCAGATAATCCAGAGTTTCAGAAACTGAGTTCAATATTTCAAACAACCAGTTTGGGATTTGAACTTATCAGAAACACCAGCACTGAGCACTTACTGATCAGAGTTTCACAGCGGAAAAAATTAACACTGATAATATCAAAAAACAATGAGGATATTTATAATTCCTTCGTAAAAATGTCCATCTCAATACAATGTTTTATTTCAATGCACGATCACAATGAGTTTTAGGGTAATTCCGAAGACATTATCGCGAGTTTAAAAACCGACAGAGCAGGCATTTCAGGGTCCAGTTTCACTAAGCTGCGGTTTCGATTTGAATCAAGAGTGAGTGGGCACAAATTGCTTGATGGACCTGGAGCACCCTCTATCGTTAGGTACAGCCTGTCTCACTGAGTGTCTCCTATAGAAAGCCCGCAGATTTCCAAGGCTCAGCACACCCCACAGAATCAGCCAAGTGACACAGTCTGGTGAGTGTCTTCGCTCTGCCTTTACCCTCTCTCACTATTTCTGTCATTCCAGCTCTCCTCTCAAATCTTCCCTGCCTTTGAATATTCTCACTCTGTGTCCTCTGGATGTGAGAAACGTTTCTGACACTGGAAATGCCTTTCATTCTTCTCCTCCGCTCTCACTGCTGCCTCCTTTACTCTTTGGAGGCGACCTGTTTCTTACTGAAATACTCATATATTCACTTGTAAGTATTAGACCTACTTCCTGAAGGAAAATTGCGCAGACCAGTTCGTTATTTAAGGCTCAGTAAATTTGTGAAAACACTAAGTAATTAATTGGAAAGTCGCAGAGCCCCGAAATCACAGCGAAATTTGAGCGATCTGTTTTCATTGTGGCATTTATTACTGTTGATATGAATTGAAAAGGGTTTTCTTGTCTGAATTCACATTTCCGCATCCTGTTTATCAAACTTCTGGCAGCGGCACTGCAATTAAATCTTTAGTGATGCGAATGTACTGAGCTGGTTACTACCTTGTTCAAATATTTTAACTTCACACAGAGATGAAGGGATATCAATGTTTAATAGCTACAGTTCATCTTCCTGACCCAACCGCTGTGAAAAGTGCAGACTCCAATCGAGTGAAAATTGCCCTTTCTGTGGGAACTGGCTGCAGTTTGCATAAAGACCAGCCCCGCTCCCCTTGTTAAAAAACTGCATAAAAGCAAATCACTGCGGATGCTGGAATCTGAAACCAAAAGAGAAAATGCTGGAAAATGTCAGCAGGTATGGCAGCATCTGTAAGGAGAAGCTGCCTCACAGTTCCAGGGGCCTGGCTTTGATTCCTGGCTTGGAGCACTGTCTGTGTGGAGTTTGCACATTCTCCTCGTACCTGCATGGGTTTTCTCTGGGTGCTCCAGTTTCCCCTTACAGTCCAAAGATGTGCAGGATAGGTTGATTGGCCATGCTAAAGTTGTCCTTTAGCGTCCTGAGATGTGTGGATTAGTGAGTAAATATGTAGGGATATGGGGATAGGGCCTGGGTCGGATTGTGGTCCGAGGCAGCAGGAAGTGTAGGTAGAGTCAATAGATGGGAGGCTGGTTGGCATGATGGACTGGGCTTCATTCACAACCCTTTCTAATTTCTTGTGGTCTTAGGCAGAGCAGGAGCCAGACGATGTAACGTAATGTTTATTTATTAGTCACAAGTAAGGCTTACATTAACACCAAATTCCCCTAGTCGCTACACTCCAGCACCTGTTTGGTCAAAGCACCTAATCTAAGGACCTAAGGATATGCAAAATATTAATTTTCTATTGTCACAATATTTCACTTGCCTGGATGGTGCAGCTGCAACAATATTCAAGGATCTTGATATCATCTGGGACAAAGCATCTGGCTTGATTGCACCACATCTACAAACATCCACTCCCTCCACCATCGACACTCAGTAGCACCAGTCTGTACCATCAACAAAATGCACTGCAGCAATTCATCAATGTTCCTTGAGCAGCATCTTCCAAACCCACAACCTCTACCATTTTGGACAAGAGCAGCAGATATCTGGGAACACCACCTCTGGAAGTTTATTTCCATGCCACTTGTAATGGGTGTCTTGACAAATACATGAATAGGATGAGAATACAGGGGTATTGGCCCAGAAGGATAGGGGTTTTAGTTCAGATGGGCAGTATGGTCAAAGCAAGCTTGGAGGGCCAAAGGGCCTGTTTTTGTGCTGTAATTTTCTTTGTTCTATCTTCTTTGTTCACTTATCATCCTGACTTGGAAATATTTTACTATTTCTTCACTGTCAAAATCCAGGAACTCCCTCCCTAACAGCACTGTGGGTGTACTTACACCTCAGGAACAGTAGTGGATCAAGAAGGCAGCTCACCACCACCTTCTCAAGGAGCAGGGAGCAATAAATAACAGCAAAGCCTACATCCCTTAAAGAATTTAAAAGTTGGTTCTTAAGTGAACAATAACTGGCAAGTGGAGGGCCTCAGTCTGGGTGAGGCTCACCTGCATCAGAACACTGCAGGCAGGTCAGGGCAGGGTGGAGAGAGGAGTGGTGGGAAGGCCACCCATTGAATTTTACAATTCCTCAAGCTGCAAACGCATTGGTGGATGAGAATAGAATTCAGCCTCATGTGTACAATAAGCTTATTGTTATGGTCCTGGTGATTTGTACAGGGATGGCTCAACTGATAATTTCAGAATGGTTATTTTTGAAAATGAATTAAATAAATCTGATAAGATGTGGCTCAGTATCTGAATAAATGAACAAGAAACCAGTCAGTTGATGTAAACTGATTACCCTATCGGCACTGACCTACAAGTAACCCCAATTCAACAAGTTGTAATTAAGTCTGACCCGATTGTAACTTTGACCCCACATTCCTGCCTACCCCAATAATCTTTCACTTCCCCTTGTTCATCAAGAATCTATCTAATTCTGCCTTATTCCACTTCCACTGCTCTTTGCGGAAGAGAGAGGAAGGCAGAAAACACAATCTTCCCGGTGTTGATGATAGTCCAAATCCCAAGGAAAAGGAAAAATGCTGATGTTATTGAAACACGTGACAATGACTGGGACATAGATTTAAAGTTAGTTCAAATTTCGAGTTGAGTCAAACTTTCCTTCCAGAGGGTAGTGGGCCTCTGAAATTCACTGCATTCAGGAGTGATAGAGATAGAAATGCACATTGCATTTAAAAAGCACCTGGATAGGTACTTCAGATGACATAACCTACAGGACTATAGACCAGGAACCGTAAAGTGGGATTAGATTGGACAATTCCTTTTTGTGCTAGCAGGAAGCCGATGGTCGACTGGCCTCAATTTGTGGTGTAGATTTTTCAATGTCTTCCTGTCAAACAGCTTGATATTTTCCAGTCGGATGGAGGCTCCAGTTTGTCTCATTGAAAACACAAAGGATGGGAAGCTTGTTCCAAGACCTGATGCTCTGAAAATTCTAATTTCTCTCAACCAGCCATTGGTTATTGTGTCTATGATTGGGAAATACGGCACAGGAAAATCCTACCTACTGAACATTCTCGCCAACAGAAATGGTAAATATTCACGTAATAAACTTGTTCTATCAACATACACCCCTATCAGTTTCCAATTTAAAACAGACTAGTTTCAATCCTGGATTATAAATGTTTTACGAATTGATACTATTTAGAACATACTTTAAACAGTTTTGATCTTAAACAAGTGATTGATCCGAGAATTGTTATCCCACTGTTTTAGTCGTGAATTATGAACCTGGGGAATTAGCACCAGCAATTCAATAGGAACAAATGTCAACTGTTCCTACAAGAGTGTGGGTCAACTGGAGCAGCATGTCACGGAACTGGGGAAAATATCCAGAAATTCCAAAGACAAAATTCCAAAGGCCATTTCAGAGACTTGGGTAGAGCAGGGACAGGAATGGATGTTGCAGGTTCCGGGGTACAAATGCTTTAGTCGGAGTAGAGAAGGAGGTAGAATGGGGGGAGGAGTGGCATTATTGGTCAAAGACTGTATCACGGTGATAGAAAAGAAGTTTGATGAGGACTTGTCTGTTGAGGTAGTATGGGCTGAGATTAGAAACAGGAAAGGAGAGGTCACCCTGTTGGGAGTCTTTTACAGACCTCCTAATAGTTTTAGAGAGGTTGAGGAAAGGATTGCAAAGTCAATTCTGATTATGAGTGAAAGTAGTAGGGTAATTGTGATGGGGGACTTTAACTTTGCTAATATTGATTGGAATAGCTATAGCTCTAGCTCGTTAGAGGGGTCAGTTTTCGTACAGAGTGTGCAGGAAGTTTTTTGACTCAGTATGTAGATAGGCCAACTAGAGGTGAGGCTACATTGGATTTGGTGCTGGGCAATGAGCCAGACCAGGTGTTAGGCTTGGAAGTTAGTGAACATTTTGGTGATAGTGACCACAATTCGGTCACGTTCACCTTAGTGATGGACAGGGATAGGCATGAGGCTGGGGGCAGTAGTTATAGCTGGGGGAAGGGTAATTATGAGGCCATCAGGAGTGAATTAGGGTGCATAGATTGGACTAGGAAACTACAGGGACTGGGAACATCTGGAATGTGGAACTTATTCAAGGAGCAGCTGCTGCGAGTCCTTGATAAGTATGTCCCTGTCAGGCAAGGAGGAAATGGTCGAGTAAGAGAACCTTGGTGTACGAAAAAGTTGATTTGCTGGTTAAAAGGAAAAAGGGGGCTTATGTCAGGATGAGGCTTGAAGGCTCAGTTAGTGCAATGGATAGCTATAGATTAGCCAGGAGGGAGCTAAAGAGTGAGTTGAGGAGAGCTAAGAAGGGACACGAGAAGACTTTGGCTGATAGGATCAAGGAGAATCCTAAAGCTTTCTTTAGATATGTTAAGAATAGAAGATTGGTTAGGGCAAGATTAGGGCCAGTCATAGACAGCAGTTGGAAGTTGTGCGTGGAGCCTGAAGAGATTGGTGAGGCACTGAATAAATATTTCTCTTCGGTATTCACGCAGAGTGCTGGAAATGTAGCTATGGAGATCACTGAGGTACAGGGTTGCAAATTGGGGAGTATTGTAGTAGATAGGGAGGATGTGTTAGAAATTCTCGAGGGTTTGAAGTTGGATAAGTCCCCTGGGCGGGACGGGATTTACCCTAGGATTCTCTGGGAGGCAAGAGAGGAGATTGCAGAGCCTCTGGCTCTGATCTTCAGGTCCTCGTTGGTTACGGGTGTGGTTCCGGAGGACTGGAGGATGGCGAATGTGGTCCCATTGTTTAAGAGGGGGAAGAGAGACCTTCCTGGGAATTATAGGCCAGTGAGTCTTACTTCTGTGGTGGGCAAGGTATTGGAGAGAATTATTAGGGATAGGATTTATAGTTATTAGAGAGAAATGAATTGATTGGGGATAGTCAGCATGGTTTCGTGAAGGGTAGGTCATGCCTTACTAACCTCATTGAGTTTTTTGAGAAAGTGACCACAGAGGTGGATGGGGGTAAGACGGTTGATGTAGTATATATGGACTTTAGTAAGGCGTTTGATAAGGTGGCCCATGGAAGACTTCTACAGAAAATGCAGATGTGTTGAATAGAGGGTGATTTAGCTAATTGGATTAGGAATTGGCTGGCAGATAGAAGACAGAGGGTGGTGGTTGATGGGAGATATTCATCGTGGAGTTCGGTGACAAGTGGTGTACCTCAGGGGTCTGTTTTTGGGCCCCTGCTGTTTGTAATTTTTATAAATGATCTGGATGAGGGTATTGAAGGATGGATTAGTAAATTTGCAGATGACACTAAAGTCGGTGGAGTGGTAGATAGTGAAGAGGGGTGTTATAGTTTCCAGAGAGACTTGGACAAGTTGCAGAGCTGGGCCGAGAGGTGGCAAATGGAGTTTAATGTGGAAAAGTGTGAGGTACTGCACTTTGGCAGGAACAATAAATGTGTAGAGTATAGGGCTAATGGTAGGGCTCTTAATAGTGTTGAGGAACAGAAGGATCTTGGTGTATGTGTCAATAGCTCCCTGAAAGTAGGCAGTCAAGTGGATAAAGTTGTTAAGAAGGCATATGGAGTCTTAGCTTTTATTGGCAGGGGGGTTGCATTTAGGAGCCGCAGCATCATGTTGCAACTGTACAAAACTCTAGTGCGGCCGCACTTGGAGTATTGTGTGCAGTTCTGGTCCCCACATTATAAGAAGATGTGGAGGCATTGGAGAGGGTACAGAGGAGGTTTACCAGGATGTTGCCTGGTATGGAGGGCAGGTCTTATGAGGAGAGGCTGAGGGATTTGAGATTGTTTCCGTTAGAAAGGAGGCGGCTAAGAGGTGACCTTATCGAAACATATAAGATGATTAGAGGTTTAGATAGGGTGGACAGTGATAGCCTTTTTCCTAGGATGGAGAAAGCTAGCACGAGGGACACAGCTTTAAATTAAGGGGTATGAGTTATAGGACGGATATCAGAGGTAGGTTCTTTACTCAAGGAGTGATTAGGGAGTGGAATGCCCTGCCTGCAGCTGTTGTAGATGCGCCAAGTTTGGTGGCGTTTAAGAGGTAATTGATAAGTATATGGAAGAGAAGGGAATGGTTTAGTTTGGAGGGGCATTGCTTTTTATTTTGGTCGGCACAACATCGAAGGCCGAAGGGCCTGTTCTGTGCTGTAATGTTCTATATTCTATGTTCTATGTTCTAAAATCCTGATGCCTCTCAGCTCCAATAAAAACAGAAATAAAAGAAACAGAACCTGTAGGAAATTTAAACTAAAAACAGAAATTTCTAGAAATCCTGAACAAATATCAGGAGGGAGAAATGATAGGCTGATTTATCAGTTATGGAATCACAAAAAAGAGTTCATCTCATATCTTGTACATGGGAGGCCAAGATGGACATTGAAACTCCAAGATGGAGTTTGCGCATTCTCCCCGTGGTTGCGTGGGTTTCCTCCGGGTGCTCCGGTTTCCTCCCACATCCCAAAAATGTGCTCTTAGGCTGATTGGGTAACAAATTGTCCCTATATTGGTCCCTATATGGGAATCTTCAACAATAGGCATAGCCTAAAGACAAGGATATGTCATTAAGACGTTAGGACGGCGGCGTGGGCTCGTTGGGCCAAAGGACCTGTTTCCCGTACTGTGTTGCTCTTTGTTCTTTGTTCTTTGAAACTAATTCACCAGAGGAATCAGGTCACAAGCCCACCCAATTTTCATAGAACCCATACAATGCAGAAGGAGGCCATTCGGCCTATCAACTCTGTAATGACTCTCCGACAATCCCCCTCGCCTCTCTCCCATCTCTCCCCTTTCTCCCCTCTGCTCCCTCCTCTCTCCCCCTCCCTCCTCTCTCTCCCCTTCCTCCTCTCCCTCCACTCCCTCCCCCTCCTCTCTCCCTCTCTCCCTCCTCCCCCCCTCCTCCTTCCCTTCTCTGCCTTCCCCTCCCTTCCCTCCCCCTCCCTCCTTCCCCTCTCCCCTCCCTCCTTTCCTCTCTCCCCCCTCCCTCCCCCTTACCCTCTGGCCCCACTCTCCCCTCCCCCTCCCTCTTTCCTCCCCACCCACTCCCTCCTCCCCATCTCCCCCAGGATTCTCACAGTTCCTGCAGATAGTTAATAATCAAAATACAGTCACATTTTGTCTCTGACAGCAAATTCAAATTAAATATGTTTTTTCTGCTCAGGTTTTTCAGTTGGAGACACAGCCCAAGCTCACACAAAGGGTATCTGGATGTGGTGTGTCCCACACCCTCGCAAACAACATCACTGCCTACTGCTGTTGGACACGGAAGGTCTTGGAAATGTCGAGAGTGTACGTTAACTGCGTATCCTTAGCACAAGCTGCAAAACATCCATATCGAGGGAATACTGTGTCCTGAGCTCCTGCCATCAGTGAGGAGACAGTCAGAAGTCTCACAACACAAGGTTAAAATCCAACAAGTTTATCTGGAATCATGAGCTTTCGGAACGCTGCTCCTTCAACAGATGAGTGACTCAGCTAACTCAGCTCAGGACTTACCTGAGGAAGGAGCAGTACTCTGAGAGCTGGTGATTCCAAATAAACCTGTTGGACTTTAGCCTGGTGTTGTGAGACTTCTTACTGTGCCCACCCCCATCCAATGTCAGCATCTCCACATCAGTGAGGAGACTAGCTCACCAAGATGGATCTGATGGGCAGAGTAGTCAAGGGTTCTGACTATACTGTGCTCATGGACAAGGCTGCCTTTTGTAGAATGACCTTGAGTAATTAGCATGATGGATGCAATATTAAGAAACTCACCCACAATGCTGTTAGGGAGGGATCAAAATGTGCCACTGTTATTTCTGGTGCCAAGAGCAATGCTGTGTCTTATTCCTATTCAATTTTCTGTGGTGGTTTGGTATGGCTAAGTGTCTTGATTGGCCAACAGAGAGGGCAGTTAAGAATCAACCACATTGCTGTGGAGTCAGCTGTAGGCCAGACTTGGTAAGGATGGCAGATTTCCTTCCCTAAAGGGGAACTAATGACCCTGATGGGTTTTGACAACCCAGTAGTTTGGCGGTCACGGTGATTGAGAATACCTTTTCATTCTGGATTTATTCATTAATTGAATCTAAATTTCACCAGCTGTCATTGTGGGATTTAAATTCAAGCTCCCAAAACATTAACCTGAGTACTGGATTGTGTTCAATAACAATGGCAATGTCACCATTAATAATATGGAAAATAAAGATTCATAGAGATTCACATTTACTAAGTTGCCAGAATGCAGATAGTACACACACTGTAGCCACTGTTTGGGAGGTTCCTGGATGAAGTAATATCTAGATCTGGTATTTGTATAGAAATGTTGTAATTATTATAATTTGAAGCTTCAGATTTCACAGGGATTCATTTTTTCTGCTCTTATTATAGGAAATCGAAGAGATTGACATGTGGATATGCGCTCTCGCTCTCTTATTTAGTAACGTCCTTGTGTTTAACACTATGGACGTAATTGACCACACTGCACTGATGAAGCTTCAGTATCCTTAAAGTCTTCACATTTTCATGGTGGATTTTATGTTATTCTATTAGCCATTTCTTTCCGATCTTTGAGGGGCTGCAGTTTAGCAGAGAGAGGTTGGCGAACACAGAATGAACAGCGAATGACTCCTGTCACATTCTCTACATCTTCAGCATGACAAGTTCAGCTTTGCCCAGCACCCGAGTGAAGGCCAGGGATAGATATCGGATTCCATTGCAACTAAATGGATCCATAAAACATCAATTCCATAGGGATGTCTCCAGTGTCCGAAATGTACTTGAAATATGACCAAACCTGGAATGGATCACATTTGAATGAGGAGGATTAATCCCTGATTCAGCTCTCTGTGCAGAATTAGACTTAAGTCCAACCAATTTATTTGATAGTAAACTTACAAGCTTTCGAGGTTTCCCTCTTCATCAGATGAATGGAGAGTTCTGGCCTCAAACGGAGCATATAACAACACAGACAGTTTACTGATTACTGATTAGAATGCGTAATTCTATTACAACTAACCTGCTATTCAAGTCTTAAAGATGTTTAAGCATCTTTAAGACTTGAATAGCATCTTGAATAACATCTTTAAGACTTGAAGAGCAGGTTAGTTGTAAAGACTTGCATTCTAATCAGTAATCTGTGAACAGTCTGTGCTGTTATATGCTCTGTCTCAGGTCAGAACTCTCCATTCACCCGATGAAGGGAGAAACCCCGAAAGCTCATGATTTTACTATCAAATAAATCGGTTGGACTTAAACCTGGTATTGTCAGATTTCTTAATGTGTTTACCCCAGTCCAGTGAAATTAGACTTCCCTGAGCACAAACTCGCTGTGCTAATCTTTTACTGGTATTGATCTGACCAATAGTTGTCATCTAAACAGGAGGTACAAGTTTTATGTTAATGTTCACGGGGAGTCAGGAGTCCCAGGAGAACTCCTTGAGGGACCAAAGGTCACTTCCAATCCCTAAAGACTCCCCTATTATCCTCTCCTCACCCCTACATCTCAGATGGAGTTGGTATCTCACCCTGAGCCAATGGACAGCAGTATTGCACAGTAAGACACATGTTCTCTAAGTCACTGCTTTGTGACATTAACGGAAATTATTGTTTCAAATTCATTTCAGTCAAATCAAACATTATCAAAAGCTGTGATTAAAGGGCCCTCCCTCTCCAATCTGATAGACCCCTTGTTCTCTGGAGATTTCACTTCAAAATCCTTGTTCTTTGACAGCACAGAAAGAGGCCATCCAGTCTCTTTTCAATGCTGGTGGAATAGTCACTGAGTTGCTGTTTTCCCGTCTCTGTGTTCTGTCCCCAGAGAGCAGTGGAAAATCCATAGACTGATTGACAGTCACAACGTGAATATTCCTGATACCAGGGACTGATTGGGTCAACCCTACACAGCAGGAGAGTTTCATTGGCTTTCACACCTCCATTCAATAGGTAGAGACCACCAACCAGCGCTGGAACATGGATCCCCCTGGGTGTGAATCCAGAGTTCTGAACTGAAGACCCAGCCTTTATTTACCAGCACTGTTTAAAATGGGGTTTGAACTTTACACCCTCTTATTCAGAGGTAGAAATGTTGCCATTGAATTGATACAATAAGGAACTAAGCTACTGATATTAATCAGTGAAAGAACTCAATCTAAATGCATTTTTATAATGAAATATTTTACTTTTATTTGAAAACATGGTCAGCACCCTGAGTGACGTGGAGGTTCTGCGGTTATAGAGTGTTCCAGTAATTAGTGTCCGATGCCTTTGATGTATCTTATTCCACTCTTCCTCATGTTCCATTCATTGAATTGATTCTATCCCAGAGGAAACCTTAAATGTTCATAATCACAGCTGCTTTCTGTCATTATCCATTTTCAATTAGATCAGATATTTTGTCTTTTTTAAATCTTTGTCTTTTTTTCACAGTAACTCCATTGCAGTGTTAATGTAAGCCTATTGTGACACTAATAAGTAAACTAAAAGCTAATATCCATTCTGTCCCACTGCCTGATGAATTTTACCTCATTTTAAACATTAGAATTGTTTCATTCACTAATGTGGCTGCTGCTTTTAATGACTAACAAGCAATGGAAACATGCCCGGGTGTCTAAATCATCCTGCTGGCTCTGTATCTCTCAGTTGCTCCTTCAATGTAGACTGTGTTGTGGTTTGATCTCCTTAATCCTGAATCAGCAATGCAATGAAGTTGGTCGCAACCATTAAGGAACGGCTGGAGGCCAGTGGGACATGTGAAGATTGGTTAAGGCCTGTTCCTAACCTAGTTTGGGCAATGCGGGACTTTGCTTTGGTTCTGAAAATCAATGGAGCTGAAGTAACATCAGATCAGTATTTTGAGTATATTCTTCAAAGAAGGGAAGGTAGGTGAACCCAAAGGACAGGTTGAGTTTGCAATTAACATGACCAATTTAGAATGATATTTCAATAATCTTACCCAAGCTATTGTGATTTGTTAATGGTTATTTGGGCTGATCATTAGTTTATATTATTTTGCATATCTGAAACTATTTTTGAGGGAAGTACCTGATAGTTCAGTGAATACCAACTTTGATCCAATTAAGTGCATTTTATTTGTTTCGAAATTCAATGTATCTTTGGTTGTAAAGCCAATGTTGCATTGGATCACCCCAATCACGCAGCTACACTGTGCTGCCATCTGCTTCCTTGATGTTCTCTTCAATATTGACTTGATTCAGCTGATTCTGCTGGACTAGAGTAGATCCCTCCAGTAGCTCCCCTAGCCAGACTCCCTGTCCTTGCCCTGAACTTGTGTCTTTCCCCAGTTTCTCTTCCTTTTTTTATTTATTTGTGGGGCATGGGCATCACTGGCAGCCCTGCATTTATTGCCCAATCTGGTGGCTCTTATTCAAAGTGCAGTTGTGGATCAACCACTTTGTTGTGGCTCTGGAGTCACATGTAGGCCAGACTGGGTAAGGATGGCAGATTTCCTTCCCTGAAGGACATAAGTGAACCAGGTGGGTTATCCCAACAATCAACATAGTGGCATAGTAGTTAGCACTGCTGCCTCATACTGCCAGGGATCCAGGTTTGATTCCTGGCTTGGATCACTGTCTATGTGAAGTCTCTCCATTCTCCCCATGTCTGTGTGGGTTTTCTCTGGGTGCTCCAGTTTCCTCCCACAGTCTGAAAGACGTACTGGTTAGGTGCATTGGCTATGCTAAATTCTCCCTCTGTGTACCCGAACAGACACCAGAGTGTGGCGACCAGTGGATTTTCACAGTAACTTCATTGCAGTGCTAATGTAAGCTTACTTGTGACACTAATAAATAAACTTTTAAAAAAGTCACGAGGTGTCATCCATCTTCTCCCCTATCCCACCCCCTGCACGACCCCTGTCCCCATCTACAAGGCACAAGTCAGGAGTGTGATGGAATAGTTCCCACTTGTCTAGTTGGGTTTGGGCTCCAACAAACTCAAGAACTTGACACCATCCGGGACGAATCAACTTGCTTGAGTGGAACCCCATCGATTACCTTCAACATTCACTCCGCCAGTGCTCACACACTGTGGCAGCAATGTGGATCACGTTCAAGATGCACTGCAACATCTGACCAATGTTCCTTTGATAGCACCTTCCAAACACACAACCTCTCCCACTGTTACATGTTTAAAAGGGTTGCAGGTTTCTTGAAGAACTGATCACATGATTTGATAATGATGACATTCGGATGTTTGCAGAAGTTTTATTTTCTGAGCAGAGAACATTTATTTCAATAAAACCTCCAGTGTGTTATTTTGAATCTAAGTGTGCAAACCATATTATTTTCTTTTTGTTAAAACCGACTATCCCTAATATAGTCAGGACATTACAACCCCACAGAAGGACAAGGGTAACACCACCTACTAGTTCCCCTCCAAGCCACACACCATCTTTTCTTATAATCACTGTTCTTTCACTGTCACTGGGCCAAATTCCTGGAACTGATAGGATCAGGCAGGCTAGGAAGGTGTATGTCTGGAGTAAGGGGAAATATGAAAACATTAGGCAGGTAATTGGATGCATAAACTGGAAGGAGGTGTTCTTGGCGAAGAGTACAAAAGGAAAGTGGCGGATTTTCAAGGAATGTTTGTCTGGGGCACTGCAAGACAACGTTCTGAGGAGTCAAGGAGGTTCTGATAGGACGCGGAAACCGTGGTGCACGAAGGTTGTGGTGAACCTAGTTAGGAAGAAAAAAAAGGTATATAAAAGGTTCAGAGAGCTAGGGGATGTTAGGGATCTAGAGGAGTATAAGGTGTGTAGAAGGGAGCTTAAAAAGAAAATTAGGAGAGCCAGAAGGGGTCATGAGAAGGCCTTGGCAGGTAAGATTAAGGAGAATCCCAAGGCCTTCTACAAATATGTGAAAAGTAAAAGGTTGAGAAGAGAAAGGATAGGGCCTATAAAAGGTGAAGGGGGAAAAGTCTGTGTGATTCTGGAAGAAATAATGTTTTAGAACATAGAACATAACAGCACAGAAGAGGCCCTTCGGCCTTCGATGTTGCGCTGACCAATATAAAAAGCAATGCCCCTCCAAACTAAACCATTCCCTTCTCTTCCATATACTTATCAACTAACCTCTTAAACGCCACCAAACTTGGCGCATCTACAACTGCTGCAGGCAGGGCATTCCACTCCCGAACCACCCTTTGGGTAAAGAACCTGCCTCTGATATCCGTCCTATAACTATCACCCCTTAATTTAAAGCTGTGTCCCCTCGTGCTAGCTTTCTCCATCCTAGGAAAAAGGCTATCACTGTCCACCCTATCTAAACCTCTAATCATCTTATATGTTTCAATCAGGTCCCCTCTTAGCCTCCTCCTTTCTAACGAAAACAACCTCAAATCCCTCAGCCTCTCCTCATAAGACCTGCCCTCCATACCAGGCAACATCCTGGTAAACCTCCTCTGTACCCTCTCCAATGCCTCCACATCTTTCTTATAATGTGGGGACCAGAACTGCACACAATACTCCAAGTGCGGCCGCACTAGAGTTTTGTACAGTTGCAACATGACGTTGCGGCTCCGAAATTCAATCCCTGTACCAATAAAAGCCAAGACTCCATATGCCTTCCTAACAACCTTCTCGACCTGACTGCCTACTTTCAGGGATCTATGCACATACACACCAAGATCCCTCTGTTCATCTAGACTACTAAGAATCCTACCATTTGCCCTATACTCTACACATTTATTATTTCTGCCATAGTGCATTACCTCACACTTTTCCACATTAAACTCCATTTGCCACCTCTCGGCCCAGCTCTGCAACTTGTCCAAGTCCCTCTGCAAACTATAACACCCCTCTTCACTATCTACCACTCCACCGACTTTAGTGTCATCTGCAAATTTACTAATCCATCCTTCAATACCCTCATCCAGATCATTTATAAAAATTACAAACAGCAGGGGCCCCAAAACAGACCCCTGAGGTACACCACTTGTCACCGAACTCCAAGATGAATATCTCCCATCAACCACCACCCTCTGTCTTCTATCTGCTAGCCAATTCCTAACCCAATTAGCTAAATCACCCTCTATCCCATACATCTGCATTTTCTGCAGAAGTCTTCCATGGGCCACCTTATCAAACGCCTTACTAAAGTCCATATATACCACATCAACCGCCTTACCCCCATCCACCTCCTTAGTCACTTTTTCAAAAAACTCAATGAGGTTAGTAAGGCACGACCTACCCTTCACAAAACCATGCTGACTATCTCCAATCAATTCATTTCTCTCTAAATAACTATAAATCCTATCCCTAATTATTCTCTCCAATACTTTGCCCACAACAGAAGTAAGACTCACTGGCCTATAATTCCCTGGAAGGTCTCTCTTCCCCTTCTTGAACAACGGGACCACGTTCGCTATCCTCCAGTCCTCCGGAACCACACCCGTAACCAACGACGACCTGAAGATCAGAGCCAGAGGCTCTGCAATCTCCTCTCTTGCCTCCCAGAGAATCCTAGGGTAAATCCCGTCCGGCCCAGGGGACTTATCCAACTTCAAACCCTCGAGAATATCTAGCACATCCTCCCTATCTACTTCAATACTTTCCAGTTTGCAACCCTGTACCTCAGTGTTCTCCATAACTACATTTACATCACCCTGCGTGAATACCGAAGAGAAATATTTATTCAGTGCCTCTCCAATCTCTTCAGGCTCCACGCACAACTTCCCACTGCTGTCTATGACTGGCCCTAATCTTGCCCTAACCAATCTTCTATTCTTAACATATCTAAAGAAAGCTTTAGGATCCTCCCTAATCCTATCAGCCAAAGTCTTCTCATGTCCTCTCTTTGCTCTCCTCAATTCCCTCTTTAGCTCCCTCCTGGCTAATCTATAGCTATCCATTGCACTAACCGAGCCTTCAATCCTCATCCTGACATAAGCCTCCTTCGTTAGAAGCCTTTCGTTAGAAAGGAGGCGGCTAAGAGGGGACCTAATCGAAACATATAAGATGATTAGAGGTTTAGATAGGGTGGACAGTGATAGCCTTTTTCCTAGGATGGAAAAAGCTAGCACGAGGGGACACCGCTTTAAATTAAGGGGTGATAGTTATAGGACGGATATCAGAGGCAGGTTCTTTACCCAAAGGATGGTTCGGGAGTGGAATGCCCTGCCTGCAGCAGTTGTAGATGCGCCAAGTTTGGTGGCGTTTAAGAGCTTAGTTGATAAGTATATGGAAGAGAAGGGAATGGTTTAGTTTGGAGTGGCATTGCTTTTTATATTGGTCGGCGCAACATCGAAGGCCGAAGGGCCTGTTCTGTGCTGTAGTGTTCTATGTTCTATGTTCTAAATGGCAGAGGTGCTTAACGAGTACTTTGCCTCGGTATTCATGGTGGAAAGTGAACTGGGAGATTGCACTGCAGGTTTGAGGCATACAGAAAAGATTGATCATGTGGATGTTAGGAAAGAGGATGTGTTAGACCTGTTAAATTTTATCAAGATAGACAAGTCACCGGGACCGGATGGGATGTACCCCAGGTTATTCTGGGAGGTGAGGGAAGCGGTTGCAGAGCCCCTGGCGATGATATTTGCATCATCCATGGAAACGGGAAAGGTTCCAGAGGATTGGAGGATTGCGGATGTGGTTCCTATCTTTAAGAAAGGGAACAGGGATAGTCCAGGAAATTACTGACCGGTGAGTTTGACTTCAGTGGTTGGTAAGCTGATGGAGAGGCTTCTGAGGGATAAGATATATGAACATTTGGAGAAGTTTGGACTGATTAGGAATAGTCAGCATGGTTTTGTCAAGGGCAGGTCATGCCTTACGAGCCTAGTTGAGTTCTTCGAAAATGTGACTGAACACATTGACGAAGGAAGGGCAGTGGACGTAGTGTACATGGACTTTAGTAAGGCGTTTGATAAGGTCCCCCATGCAAGGCTTCTGGAGAAGGTGAGAGAGCATGGGATCCAAGTAGCTTTGGCCTCGTGGATCCAGAACTGGCTTGCCGGCAGAAGGCAGAGAATGGTTGTCGATGGGTTTTGTTCTGCATGGAGATCAGTAACCAATGGAGTGCCCCAGGGATCTGTTCAGGGACCCCTGCTGTTTGTCATTTTCATAAATGACCTGGATGAGGAAGTGGAGGGATGGGTTAGCAAGTTCGCTGACGATACAAAGATCGATGGTGTTGTGGATGGTCTGAAGGGATGCCAAAAGTTGCAGCGGGACATAGACAGGATGCAAGACTGGGCGAAGAAGTGGCAGATGGACTTCAACGCAGATAAATGTGTAGTGGTCCATTTTGGCAGGAATAATGGGATGAAGGAGTACAATATAAGGGGTAGGAGTCTTAGCTGTGGTGTAGAGCAGAAGGATCTCGGGGTCAGGGTCCATAGGACTCTTAAATCAGCCTCGCAGGTGGAGGAAGTGGTCAAGAAGGCATATGGTGTACTGGCCTTCACTAATCGAGGAATAGAGTTTAGGAGTCAGGAGGTAATGATGCAGCTCTATAAGACTCTTGTCAGACCCCAGTTGGAGTATTGTGCGCAGTTCTGGCCGCCTCACTACAGGAAGGATGTAGAGGCTATTGAGAGAGTGCAGAGGAGATTTACAAGGATGCTGCCTGGATTGGAGGCAGGCCTTATGAAGATAGGTTGAGGGAGCTGGGACTCTTCTCACTGGAGAGACATAGGTTGAGAGGCGACCTGATAGAGGTTTATAAAATGTTGAGAGGAATAGATAGGATGGACTCTCAGAGACTATTTCCCCGAGCTGAAATGGTCACTACGAGAGGACACAGATTTCAGGTGCAGGGAAGCAAATACAAAGGAGATGTCAGGGGTAGGTTTTTCACTCAGAGGGTGGTGAGTGAATGGCACCGACTGCCGTCGGAGGTTGTTGAGGCAAACTCACTGGGGTCTTTTAAGAGACTTCTGGATGAGTATATGGAAAAGAATAGGATAGGGGGTTACAGATAGGTCTGTGGATTGGTAGATGTGATCGGCGCAACTCGTGGGCCGAAGGGCCTGTTTGCGCTGTATTATTCTATGTTCTATGTTCTAACTCCCTCCTAACAGGACTGTGGGTGTACCTACACCACATGGACTGCAGCAGTTCAAGAAGGCAGCTCATCATCACCTTCTCAAGGCCATTTCAGGATGGAAAATAAACATTGGCAACACCCATATGTCCAAAGAATTCTCCCAAATTAGTGCCTAACTCTACTGAAACTCCATCTTTGTACTCAATCGGCCATCTGTTTCTGAGCTGTGCTGAAATCAATCTTATCAATGTCACAGATGATATGCTGAGTAATTGTCCCATAGATAAATTATCCATCCCTGTTCTTTGTAGCCCACCTGTAGACTTTAACATGATTAACCAAACCATCTCCCACCAAAGCCTTTCCACCATCATTCAGCTGATGAGTCCACACTTGCCCGGTTTCATTCTTATCAATCTAATACAACCCAAGAATTGGCATCAATAGTTTCTCTTCCCAGTCCCACTGTTATCTTTGCAATTCCCAAAGGATCATTCTTTGGCTTCTCCCATTGCTCATCTACATGTTGCCCCTCAGTGACATCTTTCAAAACCATGGTGCCAGTTTCCACAGTGCCCCAGGTGAAGCCCAGCACTATCTCACCACCAACACATCCTCCACTCCTCTAGAGTACTGCTCGACATCCAGTTCTAGGGGCCAGATATTTCCTCCAGTTAAATATTGGGAAGATTGGAATCATTGTTTTTATCCCCACCATAAGCTGCATTGACTTGCCCCCGACTCCATCCCTCTACCTAGCATCTGAGATATGACTATTTACAAACCAGTGTCATATCTCAGCCTGAGATGTGCTTTCAGCTACATATCCCTGTTGTCACAAAGACCACCTGTATCTCCCCACAACATCACCCAGTGTTGTCCCTGCCCCAGCTCAACTGATGCTCAAACCCTCAGCTGTGACCCTTCCAAAACATCGTTTACCAATTACTCTCGATCTTGCTTTTGTAAATCGTGAGAGGGCATCTGAAATTTTGCTGCCCCTAATTTGTAATTTTGTTTAGAAACACAGAATAAAAGCTTGATGCCAGCAAGGTCAACTGATGAGGGCTGGATCTATCAAACCCTTATTTACAGAAGCTTTGTTTTGCTGTGAGCACTGTTAGCCTTTGGGGGATTGCAGGAAGTTTAGTTTCTTGGTTGAATCTTTGGGGAAAATGCAGACTGGCTGCTGAGAAATATTGATTGTTGGAACCCATGTTAAATAATGATAATTACAGCAGATTTGCATAGCTGCTGTCCTGCCTGTATCTCACATACAGGCAGGAAACATATTGTGACATTGGAGACTTGCTGTGTCAATGTATCAATATGACACTGACTGAAAACACAGCACTGGAAATATCCCACAGAACAGTCAGGGTCTGTGCAGAGACAAAGTATCATAGTTCCTGGTCAAGCCCTACCTGCCTCTTTGTGGGATTTCTGGAACATTCCTTGATTCAGTGTGACATGCTGATGATTCTATGGGCACCATTGCCTGCTCTCAGTACAAACTGGGAACTATCACTAACTTTGTCTCCAAGTTCCACACTTCTCTCACCTTCAGCCCCTCCATCTCTGACTCTTTGCTTCCCCTCCTTGACTTTTCTGTCTCTTTTTCTGAGGAAATATTTTCAACAAATAGTCAGCTCTAATCTCTACCTGTAACTCGTGTCCTCAGTGTACTCACTGCTTATGGATGAGGGAGGGAATTCCCAGTTGTTGTCTCATTTTAATGTCACTTTTCTCAGATTTCTGCTGCTCTTTCATTGATAGATGAATGGGACAATTTTAGGAAAATCACTCCCTCTCTCTTCCTCCTTTACACTCCTCGTGTGCCCAGAATGGGAAGTGTTGCCTTGCACGGCATTGAGCTCTCTGACTTTGCTCAACAAATTAATATCACTGCTGTCTTCTTTCAATGAATGGGAATTCTACAGTTAGGGAAAGAGGTGCATTCTGAGGATGCAGGTAAGGAAGAGCCGGAATTGATCTGGGGCAGCACAGTGGCACAGTGGTTAACACTGCTGCCTCATAGCGCCAGAGACCCATGTTTGATTCCCGCTTGGGCCATTGTCTGTGTGGAGTTTGCATTTCTCCCCGTGTCTCTGTGGGTTTCCTCCAGGTACTGCTGTTTCCTCTCATAGTCTGAAAGGCGTGTTGGTTAGGTGCATTGACCCGAATAGGTGCCAGATTGTGGTGACTGGGGGACTTTCACAGTAACTTCATTGGAGCATTACTGTAAGCTTTACTTATGACTAATAAATCAACTTTACTTTTACTTTACATCAGGTTCCAAAGGGAAAACGCAGTTCAATCAGGCAATGGAATCTTTGCAGAGATTCTTTCCCAATCGGAAATGTTTTGCCTTTGCTTTTCCCTCAATAAATCGGAATCAGAGATGCCAAGGCAAAGTAGATGAAGAATTCATTAGTGATTGTAAGACATTTTGCAACTATATATATGGACTTGATCCAATAAATCCCTCCGCAGCAAGCAAAAAGGCCAGTGGTGAAAGTAAGTCATTGAGCATGATACACAGTTCGACATAAAACAGAAGCATTATCTGCTGTGGACTGGTTTATAACCCAGTGTCCAATGGTTACAATCTACGAGAAAACGGTTTATAATGTGTTGCTTAAATTAATTGCAATCTGATTGATGAGCTATTCTGTGCCAGTTTACAATCTTTGTCTGATCATTTACAATCTATCCTATATTAGTTTATGATTTGTTTTACAATAGTTGAACACCCATTGTAAAATCAGCCTGTCAGTCAGTCATTGAGACTGTAATTCAGCCTGTGGATAGCCTATCAATCAGTCTGTCAATCAATCATTGAGACTGTAATTCAGCCTCTAAATCAACCTGTCAATCAATCTGTCAGTCATTGAGACTGTAATTCAGCCTCTGAATTAGTCTGTCAATCAGTCTGTCAATCAGTCATTGAGACTGTAATTCAGCCTGTGAAAGCCTGTCAATCAGCCTGTCAATCAGTCATTGAGACTGTAATTCAGCCTGTCAATCAGCCTGTCAATCAGTCTGTCCACCACTTTCCTATTCAGCCTGAAATTCAGCCAGGCTGCTATGTTGGGAGTCATGAGAAGATGTCCGGGGCTTTGAGAACCCAAACGTTTGGGTTTTTTAGACACAAACTCTTCTCCTCTTCCAGTGAGTAGCAGTGGGGTGAGGAGTGGGTGGAGAAAGCAGTGAAATGTTGTCCTCAAAGGATGTGAGGAATGGGAAGGTGAATGGGGAAAGTGGTGAAACCAGCAACAATCATGAGTGAGACGTGATTCACTGCATTTCTGTAGAGAGAAGGGATTGAGGCTGGGGTTACAGGGATTGAATAGTTGGACTGATTTGGCTTTTATTTACTTTTAAAATGTCTTCAATTCAAAGAGTTAATCTTTGGCTTTCACCCTGTTCCCTGCAGTATTCGCTACATTTGTGAGAGACTGCGTAGGTCTGCTGATCTCCTGCCATAACACAAGTCTGCCACCACAATCTCGAGACAGTAATGTTGAAATAACTGTGCCACTTAAAAAAAAATCATGTTCCAGCAGCAGCAACAGCAACATGGAGAGTTTTCCCAATGGAATTACAGGACCATTCCCAGGTTACAACATGTCAACCTGGGAAAATAAGGCTGCATATAATGAGAGCTCCAATAAGATACAAGAAAAGATGGAAGTATGTGATAAGGTTGTGGGTTGTATGTGCATAAAATAAACTCACTGCCAATATTCAATTCATTCCAGTAAAACTCTTGGACCGCCATTCTCCTCTCTCATGTACACAAACTCAAAATGATTCATAGAAATGTAAAAACTAGAAGCCGGAGTAGGCCATTTGGGCCTTCGAGCCTGCTCCACCATTCATTGTGATCATGGCTGATCATCAAATTCAATATCCTGATTTCCATCCCTCCTCCCACCACTCACCATACTGCTCCATATCCCTAAACCCCTTCAGTCCCAAGAGCTGCATTGAATTCCTTATTGAAATTAGGCAATGCTTTGGCCTCAACTACTTTCTGTGGCAGTGAATTCCACACCTTCACCATCCTCTGGGTGAAGAAATTTCTCCTCACCTCATTTCTAAAAGATTAACCTCTTATCCTCAAACTACGGCCCCTAATTCTAGACTCCCCCACCATCGGGAAATTTCTTTCTGATTCTGCCCTGTCTAACCCTCTGAGAATTTTATAAGTTTCTATGAAATCCCCTCTCATTCTTATAAATTCCAGTGAATATAATTCTCACCAACATCGTCTCTCCTCACATGACAGACCAGCCATCCAAGGGATTACTCTGGTAGACCTTTGCTGAATTTCCTGTATAGCAAGAACATCCTTCCTCAGATATAGACACAAAAACTGAACATAATATTCCAGATGTGGTCTCACCAACTTCCTATACAATCCCTATTCCTAAACTCAAATCATCTCACTATGAAGCCCTACATACTATCTACCTTCTTTACTAGCTGCTATACCTGCATGCTTATCTTCAGCAGCTGATGCACAAACACACCAAGATCTTGTTGAGTATCTATCTCTCTCAATTTACACCTCTTCAAATAATAGTCTTCCGATTATTGCTACCAAAGTGGTTAACCTCACATTTATCCACATTACACTGAAACTGCCATACAGATGCCCGAACACTCAGTGTGCCAAAATCACACTGAAGCATCTTTGCATCCTCCTCACAGCTCACCCTCCCACACAACTTTGAATCAACTGCAAATTTGGAAATGATACATTCAATTCCCTCTTCCAAATATGAATAGCTGGGGTCATTGCACAGATCCCTGTGAAACCCCACTCGTCACTAACTGCCAATCAGAAAAATACCCATTTATGCCAACTCTTTGTTTCCTATCTGCTATCCAGCTTTCTATCCATCTCAAGACATTACCTGCAATCCCATGTGCTTTAACTTTACATAATAATCTGTTATGTATGACCTTGACGAAAGCCTACCAAAAGTCTAAATAAACAAATCCAACGGTTTATTCCATTAGTTACATCAGCAAAAAATTCCAATAGATTCATCAAGCATGATTTCTCTTTTGTAAATTCATGCTGACTTTGTCTGATTATAGCACTGCATTCAAATGCTGAGTTATAAATGTCTCAGTTTTATCATATACAGATTACAGCTTCCTTCTTACACCATTTATATTTATTTGTTTAATCAGTCTTCTGAGTGTAGACATTGCTGGCAAGGTTGACTTCGTTGACCATTCCAAGTTGTCTAGGATTTATCTACTTGAAAGAAAGGTAGAAGCAAATTCAATTGCAAATTTCACATTGGAATTGGATCAAAAGTTGAACAGGAAAAATGTGCAGGGCTACTGGGAAAGAGCAAGAGGGTGGGACCAATAGGATAGCTCTTTCAAAGGGAGGGCAAGATGGACAAAATGTTCTCCTTCCGTGTTACATGATTGTCAGGTGAAGTGATCCTTCTTCTTGAAGCACTGTAATCCATATGGCGTAGGTACAACCAAAGGACTATTAGAGAGGGAATTCAGGATTCTGATCCAATGACACTGAAGAATGATATAATTCAGGATGGAGCTTGGTTGGGATGGGAAGTTGTAGATGGTGTGCTACCTATTCACTCTCTGCTCTTATCTTTCTAGGTGATGGAGGTCGCGTGTTCAGAAAGTGCTGCCAAAAGAACTTTGGTGAGTTCCCACAGTGCGTCTTGTAGTTGGAATAATGGAGAAGTGGTGGGAGGATTCCCAAGCTGATTCTCAGCCCATGAAACCATCCTATGAACTCGCAAGGCATAGTCAACAAATCCTGGGGCTGGACTTGTATCCGGAGTTTCTGGTCCAGAGGTAGGGACACTACCACTGTGCCAACAGAACTCCTTGCCATAGGATGATAGCCATCCAATCATTTGTGGAAATAATCCAAGAAGAATTCAGCCAGAGAACAAACAGAACTTTGAGAATTCGGACCACGTGGAAACTGGAAGCAGCAAACTCTAGTGTCAATGATGACATTGGCATTGTCCATAATCTTCAGAGTTCAGAGTTTGAAACAAGGAAAAGTGTTAATGAAACTGGGAGAGAAGTAGAGACATTTCTCAGACTGAACTAAACATTGAAGAGGTTGAGATAAGGGCAGAGGCAGTGGATCACTAAAGGAACAATAATCATGTAAAACCCCAGAGACACAATATTAATGCAAACATTAATTGTCAATACAGTGAATCTGGCTAGTAACTGCAACAGTGAAGGGGGTTCCATCCAGATATCCATTTAAAGTGGCTAACAATGTGCCACTTTAAGACTTGAATAGCAGATTAGGTGTAAATATTCACATTCTAATCAGTAATCTGTAAATAGGTATGTGCGCTGGTGGAGACCAGAACACCTCATTCACCTGACAAAGACCATAGAGGTGAAAGCTTGCGAGTTTACTATCAAATTAATTGGTTGGATTTAAACCTGGTGTTGTCAGACTTCTTACTGTGTTTACCCCAGTCCAATGCCGGCATCTCCACATCATGCAGAAAGATAACAGAGAAAGTTTTACACAGACTCTCTTCACCTTTCCCACTTCAGTAAATTCAACATTTCCCAATTTTAGAAGCAAAAAGGGGAAGAAATATTCACAAGCAAATACCAGCACCTGCAGGGGTGGCATGATGACACAATGTTTAGCACTGCTGGCTCACAGCACCAGCGATCCGGGTTCGATTCCCAGCTTGGGTCACTGTCTGTTCAGAGTTTGCATACTCTCCCTGTAGGTTTCCTCCGGGTGCTTCCATTTCTTCCCACAGTCTGAAAGACGTGCTGGTTAGGTGTATTGGGCATGCTAAATTCTCCCTCGGTGTACCCAAACAAGTGCCGGAGCCTGGCGACTTGGGGATTTTCACAGTAACTTCATTGCAATGTTAATGTAAGCGATTTGTGATACTAATCAATAAACTTTAAAAAAAACTTAAAACATGCGCTCAGAGCCATGGACTGAAACCTCCATTCACCAAATCGTCCCATATTTTAAGAAATGTTTTATTGCCAAACTGTTAAATTGTCACAGAAACCCATTTGTTTGACTAATGTTCTTTAGGAAAGGGAACTTGCTGACCTTACCTGGTCTGGGCCTGTTTGTGACTCCAGTCCCTCACCAATGCGGCTGACTTTTAACTGATTTGTTCTGAAAAATGGATTAAATGTATCCTCAGCAACGCTGCCCATTTCCTGAGTGAATAATTAAAAGCAACATTCTAATGTAAGTGACATATTAATTCAATAATTACATATCAATCTTGTTTGAACTGATGTCTCCAATTCTGATTCAGCACCATAGCCAAGGTCATGACCCTGAACATTCTGAAGAAGATGAAGAATTGACAGAAAAACATCAAAATCTCTTAAAATCTCTGTTTAAACCAATGGATGACAAGTTAAAGGCCGGTGTCTATGCTGTGACTGAAGGTTATCAGAGATACGTGTATGAACGAGCTGAATTGGAAGAAAGATATCGCTGTGAATTGGGCGATACAATGAAGGTATAAATATTAATCATCCCGAATTGTCTTTGAGAAGGTGGTGATGAGCCAACTCTTAACTTGCTGCAGTCCAAGTGGTGTAAATACAGCTCTGGAACTGAATCACTGGCAATTTGGAGACAGTGAGAATTCGGAGAAAAGTGGGAATGATCTAGTATATCAAATCAATCCATATATATCTGATGATGATTTGGTTTGATTTATTATTATCACATGTATTAACATACAGTGAAAAGTATTGTTTCTTAAGCACTGTACAGACAGAGAAAGAAAGGAGAGAGAGCAGAATGTAGTGTCACAGTCATAGCTAGGATACAGAGAAAGATCAATTCTATTGCATGGCAGATCCATTCAAAAGTTTGATGACAGCAGGGAAGAAGATGTTCTTGAGTCGATTGGTACGTGGCCTTTGACCGTTGTATCATTTTCTCGATGGAAGAAGGTGAGGAGATAATGTCCAGGGTGTGGTGTCTTTAATTATGCTGGCTGTTTTTCCAAGGCAGAGGGAAATGCAAACAGAGTCAATGGATGGGGACTGGTTTCCATGATGGACTGGTCTTTGTTCATGACCCTTTGTAGTTCCTTGTATTCTTGGTCAGAGCAAAAACCATACCAGTTGTCTTTCTATGGTAATCTGTAAAAATTGGTGAGGAATATAGCTGGCATGCCAAATTTCCTTAGTTTTCTGAGAAAGTAGAGGCATTGGTGGGCTTTCATAACTATAGTGTTGGCATGGGGGAACCAGGACAGGTTGTTGATGATCTGGTCACCTAAAAACTTGAAGCTCTCAACTGTTTCTATTTATATAGATAGGGGCATGTTCTCCTTTACGCTTCCTGAAGTCTATAACAATCTTCTCCATTTTGTTGACATTGAGGGAGAGATTATTTTCGCTGCACCAGTTCCCGAAATTCTCTATCCCTTTCCTATATCCTGACTCATTGCTGTTTGAGATCCGACCCACCATGCTGGTGTCACCAGCAAATTTGAAAATTGTGTTGAAGGGGAATTTAGCCATGCAGTCATAGCTGTATAAGGAACATGGTAGGGGGCTGAGGACACAGCCTTGTGGGGCACTGGTGTTGAGGATGATTGTGGAGGAGGTGTTGTTGCTTATCCTTACTGATTGTGGTCTGTGGATTAGGAAGTTCAGGATTCAGTTGTAGATGCAGTTGTGATAGTCAGAGAGGACGTGCCAAACTTCCTCAGTCTTCTAAGAAAGTAGAGGCATTGGTGGGTTTTCTTCACTATAATATTGGCATTAGGGATTAGGGCAGATTGTTGATGACCTGGAGACTTAAAAAACTGAAGCTCTCAACCATTTCCACTTTGTCCCAAGTTATAGTTACAGAAGCAATGGGGCAGAGCACTCCCTACACACTCAGTAGGTTATTTTCTCCACTTTCAAGCTACATTAAGATGAGAGTTCTTGGGTTTTTTTTAAACAAAGAACCTTAAATAAATTTCTCATCAGGGTGAGAGTTACACAAGCAGCAGGTTTTAGATGTGCTGATCTCACAGCTTAAGAAAGTGCAGTCAGACAGGAAATGGGTGTCCATCAATCAGAAGAAGAGAGGCAGGCAGCTTGTCAGGAAAGGCTGAGAGAGCATCTCATTCAAGGACCATTTTTCTATGTTGGAAATGGTGAGAGTTTCGCTTTCTCTGGGGAGTGCAGCCAGAGTTTCCACTCTCCATCAGCTTGTGTTCATCCAAAACTCTGTACCCTCAAGATATTGCCTACAATCCCATTGTGCTTTCACTTTACATAGTAGTTTGTTATGTGAAACCTTGTTAAAAACCTTCTCAAAGTCTAAACCACATAAACCTGCTTTTGCATGCTTGTTACATCAGGTTTTTATCTGTTCCCGTTCCCTATTCCAGCTGAGTTTTGCACTGCTGCCAGATCCACCCAAAGTTTCCAGTTTAATTACCGTAGAACAATTCAATGATTCAGATTGAATTGTTGGTTATGACATTCTGTCTGAACTGAAATCAGGATGGGGACCTGAACTTCATGGAGTCTTCATAGAATCCTACAGTGCAGAAGAAGCACATTTGGCCCATTGATTCTGCATCGACCACAATCCCACCCAGGGCCTATGTCCATAACTTCTTCCATTTACCCTGGCTAGTTCCCCTGACATGAAATGCCAATATAGTACACTAATTCACCTAACCCACACACCTTTGGAGTATGAGAAGAAACTGGAGCACCTAGAGGAAACCCACACAGACACGGGGAGAACATGCAGACTCCATACAGTGACCCCAGCTGGGAATCGAACCCGGGTCCTGGTGATGTGAGGCAGCAGCACTAACCACTGTTGCACTGTGTCACTCTGCTTATATTGACTCTATTTCAAAGTGACCTGGGCCGCTCATTGCCCAGGTCATATACAGCTGGAGTGGCAATGTTGATAATCTCAACACATCTATCACAGATGATTGCAGATCTGTCACATTTTCTTGGATATTTTGGAAATATTTGCACCTTTCGTGGTGAAAAATAGATTTTCTGATGTATAGATTAACATCTGAGCAGCAACAAATATAACTGGAAGTTCATGAACCATTTAAATACCAATGCCTACTCCCTCACTCCAAGACTGTTAGGAATGAATGGTGGAACAGACTCAATGGGTCAAGTGGCCTAATTCTGCTCCTATGTCTTATGATCTAACTCTTGTGCCTCAGGAAAGTGTTATCTGCACATACTAATCATGGCCATATTCTCAACATACAGATGTGCTTTCTCACTCACTTGTTTTCTTTTCAAAACAGGCAAATGAAGGTTTGGAGAAGTATTTGAAAGAAAAAGTCACTGAATCTGAACTGGTTCGAATGATGGATAAATTAGTAACAGACAAAGCAAGGGAACTAACAGGCAAGTTACATTTTGATGATTGTGTTTCAAACTGGAACAACTCACAAGGCTGAAACTGATCTAGGGTCAGATACTGGCGATGGAATTCTTTTGAAATCTCCAAGCGGACACTGACTGCTTGGACTTTGGCAAATTTGACAGAAGGGCCATTAACCACTGTGCCCCACCACCCTACCCTGACCCCCAATGCCAGATAGAAAGTCCGGGAAGAGCACAAAAACAGAGATCTTTCAAATCTTTAGGGGACTTGATTGACATTTGACAGAGAAAGTTTTGAGGCTTCTTCTGGACTTCCATTGGGACACAGACCAGATCACAAACTCCAGGATTTCAGGCAAAACTTTTTTTAAGGTTGGGGGGGCGGATTTCAGGAGCAATCTAGAAACTCTTCAAACATAATCCTTCAGCATGGCATGACGGCTAGGAAAAGGCTGCATGGAAAGTGTATAGAGCAGTATCGTAGAAGAAAACAGGCCCATTTTCCAGCAGCAATACTACTCTGAACAGCCACAGGATCAATGCTCACTGAACAGATGCATTGGGTAGATCATTCAATCCTTATGATGCAAAAGAAAGCCATTTGGCCCATTGAGCCTGCACGGATAATCCCACGTAGGTCCTATCCCCGTATCCCCTCGTATTTATCCAGCTAATTCCCCTGACACTAAGGGGCAATTTACCATATCTAATCAACTTAATCTGCACATCTTTGGAATGTGGGAGGAAACAGGAGCACCCAGAGGAATCCCATGCAGACATGGGGAGAATGTGCAAATGACATACAGACAGTGACCCAAACCAAGAATCAAACCAGGGTCCTTGGCGCTGTGAGGCAGCATTGATAACCACTGTGCCACCATGTCGCTGTAGAGATTCCCATTGCACCTCCTGTCAGATTCCTGGTGGGCAGGAACAGAGAATCCTGCAAAAGGTTTTAAATCCACCATCATAAAAACAGTTTGTAATTCTGATAATGGCTTACTGACAGCTTGGTTCTGACACTGCAGCAGCCTGAATGCAATTTCTATTCACTGAAATCCCGTGAATGCCTACTGAAGCAACTGCTCACTGCAATCTCCTCACGCTTTCCATGTACCCCATGGCCGTAGGAAAAATACAGCAGCCTCAAATCTGTTTGGAAATTAGTGATGTGCACAGGTCAGACTTCAGCTCCCTTGTAATTCAAGGAATATCCACCGGATTTTATCCCTAATTTCTTTGTAGGTGAATATCTTTTATTCATTTTCTACAGCTTTAAGTGAACACCTTGCTCTCAGTGAACAAGAAAAAAGAACGCTGTGTCTGAAATTGGAGGAGAAAGAGCAAATTATCAAGCAACTGAAAGCCCAACTCGGGTACCACGAGGGAAAGTGAGTCACTTTGATGATAATGCAGGAATTTGCAGCTAGCGAGTCTCTCATTAATGTTGCTTAGAGCGTGACTTTGCGCGATTATATTAGAAAACAGAAGTAGCTGTGCATGTAAATCACTGAATAGAAATTAAAATTGATATGTTTGTATTCTTTAATCACAAGCAAATATAAACTTTGATCGATTGATTTGAGACTGAATTGATTTTAATGAAGTGTTATTCTATCTAATGTGTATAAAATGCTTCTTTCATCAAATCCACCTCCAGGTCAGAGTGTGTCTGATAATATTCCCGAGAATCATCTTCAGTTTACTGGATCAAAAACTCTGGAAATTAAAATTAGAATCATAGGAACTCACATCAGAAAAGAAAGGAGACCATTGTGCCCAATGTGTGTACACTGGGTATTTGTCCTTAATCTCACATTCCTGCTTTTTATCCAAAATCTTGGAAATTCCTCATCCTCCAGCACTTGGCCAACTCTCTTTTCCGATTATTTCTGGAATCAGCTTCCACCACATTCCCAGCTCGAGTATTCCACATCCCGAAAACTCTCATTCCTCCCCATCTGCCCTCCAGATCTTTACCCAGTGATTGGAAATCGATGATCGCTGGTTACTGATCCGTTCACCAGAGGGAATAGATTTTCTATCAAAACTTCACCATCTGAAAAATCTCCATTCAGTTACCTGTTGACCTGTTTTAAGGGGAACAGTCTAAACATTTCCAAACTCTCCTCATCTTGGGAATCTCCGCTGTAAGAAACCCCAACAATTTTGATTTAGTGATTTATAGATTTCCATCTGACCTCTTTGCTTTTATATTCTATTCCAATCTTCAATACGAATAACTCACGTTTTGTTCCCCCACCTGATTGTTTTGCAATGCTACCTTTAAGGATTTATACAAATGCTCATCAATGCGTTTCTGCTCATTGGCATTTTCCAAAATCATCCCATTTTTGGTAAACCGTATTTGCAAGTACCCGGTTCACTATTCTGTTTACAACATCCTAAAATCTGTAACCTCAAACCAAGGCAGCAATTCTTCCAAAAGTGCTGAATTAGTGAGAAAACCGATCACTGTTTTTTTCAGTGCAACCTCAGACAGGAATATCCGCACTCTTGTCACTGCAGAGATCCCAATCCTGAATTTCATTAAATCCCAGGGGGTCGGGACCTATTCACCCTGGAGTCTGACAGCTCCGGGAATCTGTGCCTGTGCAGCAGCCCCGGTCTGTCTGACTCCCCAGTCACTGGCCAGTCTGGGATTCCCTCCCCCGCCCCCCCAAGCCCTCCCCATGATCCAATCGCCCCATCCAGGAACACCCCAATGTCCTGACCATCCCCGAGCAGTGGGAATTTCCCCCACCCCCGCTGACCCCATCTAGCAGATCAACACCCCCCCCCCATTCCCCGAGGTAGACACCACTATTCCCCTCCCCCCCCAGTTACTGCCCTCCCTGCAGCCTAGTCCAATCTGCAGAATGGCAGTGGGGACACCCTTCCCCCCCAATCCTACCAATCACTCTCTAGACCCCATCCCCGGCACTGTTCAATGGGCAGTGCCAATGTGCCCCTGGCCATGGGCATTTTGCCTTTTGGGCAGTGCCAGGGCACAGACTGGCTCTACCAGGGTGACCCACACCTCCCCCCTCCCCAGCCATCTGACTCACTGGGCTGCTCCGATCGCCTCCCCTTCACTCCACTGGGGTCTCCCGCTAATTCTCAGAATGCGGGGAACTAAACAGAACCAAATACCTCCAGCGGGGAGGGAGATGCTATCAGAGTTGGCAAGTTAAAATAAATTCAAAATATATTTAAAGCAGATTAAAATCACTTACCTGTCTTCCTGTTGATTTCCAGTGCGGTCCTGACCTTGACTGCTCTCTGGCTCTGGGAGACGCGCAAGTATCAGGAAAACATGTTCCGATCCCACAAAATTGCCGACATGTGATTGTCTGATACCCACCAGAGAAGTTTGTATCATCTTCAAATGTTACACTGCTGCTCCTTACACTCCTAGTGTAAATCTAATAGTGGACCCAAAACTGACCCTTAGGAAACACCACTGTAAACCACCTCCCATTCTGTACGGGGAGGCAATGGTCTATTGGTATAGCTGAATCATCAATCCAATGTTCTGGGGATCCAGGTTCGAATCCCACTACAGCAGATGGTGGAATTTGAATTCAATAAAAAATATCTAGAATAAAGAATCTGACCACGAAACCATTGTCGAACGTCAGAAAAAGCCATCAGGTTCATTAATATTCTTGAGATAAAGAAATCTACCATCCTTCGTGGTCTGGCTTACGTGGGGGCAGTAGCACAGTGCCGTGTCACCGTGCCTGCTTTTGACTGGTGGCTTGGGTCACTGTGTGGAGTATGTACATTCTCCCTGTGTCTGCGTGAGTTTCCTCTGGATGCTCAGCTTTCCTTCCACAGTCTGAAAGACATGCTGGTTAGGTACATTGACCGTGCTAAGTTCTCCCTCAGTGTACCCAAACAGATGCCGGGACTGTGGTGACTAAGGGATTTTCACAGTAACTTCATTGCAGTGTTAATGTAAGCCTATTTGTGACACTAATAAACTTTAAAAAATGTGACTCCAGAACCACAGCAATGTGGTTAATTCTCACTGCCCTCTGAAATGGCCCAGTTCACCACCACCTTTCTCTAGGGTAACGAGATATGGGCAATAAATGCTGGCCAGTGACACCAATGTCCCACAAAGACATTGATGGGCAATTCAGCAAAGGTGAAGGCCACAGAGTTATGGAGATGGTTAATGGCACTTACACAGCAAGAATATTACTTGCCACTCATCAGCCAAAGCCTGAATGTTGCGCTGGTCTTGCTGGACACTAATAATGTCTGCTTCAGCATCTGAGGAGTCACAAATGGTGCTGAACTGATGCAATCAACAAACGTACTCATTTTTGATCTTATGCTGGAGGGAAGATCATTGATGAAACAGTTGACAATGGTTGGTCATAGAGCACCACCATGACAAACTCCTGCAAGAATGTCCAGCCTGCCTGGTACATCACCAATCAATGGGAAATTTTACTGCATTCTCAGTTTAATTTTATTTGGGTTTCCTGGTGCCTGTCAAATTCTCCCTTGATGTCAAGGACAGTCACTTACGTCTGAAATGCATGTTGTTCACATCTGGCTGTGATGATATTTGGAACTGAGTAGTTCTGGCAGAATGCAATCTGAGCACTGATGAGCAAGTTATCGGTGAATAATTACCACTTGGTAGTTGTGTTGATGACTCCTTCACTTTGCAGCATTGGGTTTGTGTTGCTTTTTGTGGGAATGATATAACCCAGCAATGTTTCACTGTTGAGTAGATGTCAGTGCTGTAGCTGTACTGGACCAGTCATGGATCGGGGTACTGCTAGTTCTGGTGCTTACCTTGAGCATTACAGCTGGAATGTTGTCAAGTCTCCCAAATGTAACATCACTTGGAGTGAATTGACTGGTGACTAGCATTGGTGATGCTGGGAAATGCAAGTGGAGACTCAGAACACCATGGCACATATGTAACACAGAGCACCAGGAAAACATGCTGACAGCAAACCAACTTATCAACCCTCCAGGGTCTGGAAATTAGAAACCTCCTGTACAATGCTGTAAGCAAAATCTTCGAGAGATCATACATATTCAGGAAAATATTTTCTTCTGCAGTTTGAACATTTATTGATAAAAATATTGGGAGGTGGTTTGAGAATTTACTTGGTCAATTAGGTGAAGAATTTGCCTGTTTCCCAACTGGCTGTTTGAAGACAGCTCAAACCGAGGATAGATGTATCAGATGGCCAATGACATCAGACAGGGCCACTGGGGGAGGGATGGTCGGGACAAAACTTCCAGACAGGGTCACTGGGGGAGGGATGGTCAGGACGAAACTTCCAGGAATTCACCTTACCACAATCTGCAATCCAACCAGGAATACGGGGACCAATCACAGTGAGACGCACTAGTCATGTCATTTGTGTAGAATTTCTCATTTTTATAGATGTTAGAATGAATATTAACAGTGGACATCAAAACAAATATGTACAATAGTGAGGATCAATGTGGAACATTTTTCTGATAGCTTCACCTGAGCAAACAACCAAAATGGCCAGGCAACCAAGGTCTCCCACCTGATTAGAGGTGCAATACCTCTAATAACTTGACCTGGGACACTGACAATGCCAGGACTTTGGTGACTAAATCTAAACAAGTTAAATTTGAAGCTGATAATGAACTGAAACAATTAAATAATCAAATGTAAAGCTGTACGGAGATTATGACCAGCAAATGGTCTTCCTTTTGACAAACGAACTGGGTGCAGGTCTGTATTCAACAGGAGGCTGTTAGCAAGATCTGTCAGATATTTCATCTGGTAATTACTGCCAGAATAACTCCCTGTGCAACTCCGTGCATCCCATTTATTGCAATCCCAATCTTCTGCTATCTCCCCTGATTGTAAAACATCCCCATACACATCACAAGAGCAAAAAAGTTAATGGCCATTCTTTCCTTAAAAAAGGAGATCAACTGGGTGAGTAGTCAAAGTTTAAATTATCAACTTGATCAATGAAATTAATATTTAAGTTATGAAGTGAGGCAGAAATCATTGAATGGATCTGCAGATAAATTGGAAGTGGCTTACTCACAAATCAGTGCTGAGGTCACCCTTGTTTTCACAAAAGCCTATGTATATTTTGTACAGCGTTAAGGACTCAGAACATCCCAAACCACTTCACAGCAAATGAAGCTCTTTTGAAGTGTAATCACTATAGCAACGTCAGAAATATGGCAAAATAATTTTCACTCAGCAAGATCCCAGAAACAGAAATGTTACAACAGTCCAGATAATGTGTTCAGAGATGGTGGTTGAGGGATTGAAGAAAAAATGTTGGCTAGAATACTGTGGACAACTCCCTTACTTTTCTTCAAACTGAGCATGGGATCATTCAGCTCCACTTGAGACAAAGATGGGACTTTGATTTAACATCTCATTCAAAGGTTCGCACCCTCGACCGGGCAGCATTTGAACTGGACTGCAGCATCAGCTTGAATAGTGTACTCAATGAAATTCAAACTAAAACCCTTTCTGAATCAGAGGCAAGACTGCGTGCACCAAGCCTCAGCTGATAGCTATAAATGTCCGTTCTGTCTTTATCGAGGTGATTATTTGAATGTGATCAAGATCATCTCAGAATTATCTGAAAGCACATAAGTAGGAGGCTTGGTAAAAACGGTGAGGTAGGCTGTGAAAAATCTTCAGGAAGACATGGACAGGTTAGTGGAATGGACAGATTGGTACAAATTAGTTTGTGTAAGTGTAGGGGAAATATACCTTAAGAGAGAAGTATGGAATAGGAGTGAATATGCAATCGAACAATTTTGCAGAGTGCAGATGAAAGAGATCCAGATGAGCAAATACATAAAGCCCTGAAAGTAATAGCACTGATAGATAAGCCCAAACAGGAAGCAATATCATTTTTGGCTTTAAGATTAGTGACATAGAGAATGTGCAGTAGTGTGGTGGCTACGTACTACACTATTAATCTAGAAAACATGATGGAAACTTGATCTAGAAATAAAATGTTACATCAGCAAAAGTGACACCAAGTTCAAATTTTCATAAAAACCCAAGATATTTACTCATGTCTATTAAGACTGAAAATAGTTGTCTTCGCCCAGTCTGCCTATATATGACTGCGGACACACCATAATGTGGATGAGTCAAATTAGCCTCTGGAAGTAACCTAGCTGGCCACTCAATTGTTTTAAGACTGGTAAGAAAGTCCACCAGCATCTTCCCATGGTAACTGGGGATAGTCAAGCCAGCAGCACCTACATCTCAAAAGGACTAAATAATAACGTTCTTAGTTTTGTGATAAATTTGATAAACCATTCACAGTTCAGGTACTGTGTTTAGTATTGGGAACTTCATCAAGGCTGTAACACATCACCATGGAACCACTGTCGTAGGGAGGGACTTCAGATACAACAAATGTTTCACTAATTTTAAAATCTTAGATAATATCTTTGGTTAACAAAGAACAAAAAAATTAAGGAATCTGGGAAAAGGTGAGTTAACATAGTTAGTCTCAGACCAATCATTATTCCACTGAATGGTGGGACAGACTAAGGAGTCAAATGGAATGCTCTAAACTCCACCTAACCACCTTAGTTCTATAAACTACAGTATGCCCTCTTAAAAAAAAAACTACCAATGCCAGTTTTGAACTTTCAACTGACTCTCACCCTTTGGGGACTATGTCCAGAATTCCAGTGTATGCGTGAAGTGCTTCCTGACATCACCCCTGAACAATCTCGCTCGAATTTTAAGGATATGTTCCCTTCTGGACTCGCCCCACAAGAGCAAATCAAATGCCCTTCCTTTCCTCTTTAATCATTTTAAACATTCACTTGGATCATCGCTTAATACATAATGGAACGCAGGCCTGGTCCACGCAATCTGTTTCTGTAATTATTGATCAACCATGTAACACTGTGATGGGTAGGCTCAAGGAGTTGAATGGCCTACTCCTGTTCCTGTACTGGGACTGCTGTTCATTGTAACACAGAGGAGGGTGAATAGAAACACCCTGTGAAAGATCGTTTCTGTTGGTTGAAACATTAGTTAAAAGTTATCACACACAGAAAGAGGGATTATTTATTTAAGGCTAGATGCTAAACCTTTCAAAATAAAAGGGAGAGCTAGATAAATATTAGCAGCAAATAGGATACATGACTAAGAGGAGGAAGCAGGAAAGTGGGATTAGAAAACAGGTTGGTGGGCAGAGTGGGATGAATGGCCTCCTCCTGTACTGAAACCTCACGCTGTGAGGAACAGACTGATGCAGTAAGTGCACTAGTTTGCCTAACATAACCTGTAACTGTGGAACCAGATAATACCCGTTTATAAAAATAAGGTTCACAAGAATTCTCTCTCCCAAAAAAATGGCAGAAAGAGGAGAGATCAACCAGGCAAAATAGTGGGTTGTTTGGCAAATAAACTCCAAAAACACAAACATTTTGTGTGGATGGGGCATGGGCGAAGGTTACAGAAGAAAGCGAGACAATCTTGGAGAGAAGTGATCAACTCTGTTCTGGTCCTGGTGGCATCGTGGGAATCAGCCGTGTCACTGATACAGATTCTAACATCACAGCGATACCTGCAGCAGTTATAGCTGGATGAATTAGGAGGATTGTACCAGTTTGACCTTCCCTCAGGGCACCTAGCAAACTGGCTAGAATCCAGTGCAAACAGTCCATGGCCCCTTGGAAATGGGTGACTCAAATGGTATAAATAGACTTTCATCAGTGTACTTAACAACTGTTCTTTAAAAGGAAATACTAAAGCCATCGCTATACAGCATGCTAGATATAAAGTGAGAATTCACTAGTTAAATTATATTCTTGATCTGCAGAATCCCTGATTGTAAAAGTCAGTCAGTTTCTTTTGTTTGCAGCAATACACAGGTTTTCCATTGAACTCATGACACACAGCGCATGGACCACACTGTAAAGTGCAAAGACAAACCCATTAAAATAGAAACACGGTCTTTTTTTTGTCCCTTTCTGACTGTATCACAGCCTGCACAGAGCAAAATATAGCAACGGCTGCACTCCAGGAAGGTCGAGCGCTGGAACTCAGTTGGTTCTGGTGTCTAATAGGGAAGAGAACGAGTCCTTGTTGTATGCAGGGTGGAAAAAAAAAGTCCTTTTCTCCCACTCCAGCTTGTCCTGCCTTTACACCTTTAAACCAACAGAGTCTTCAGAGATAATCACACAGGGGCAACCTGGCAATGAGAACAAGAGTTTAATAGTCATTCCATTTCATGCGAGTAAAACACACGTGGTTGGGCAGCATTCAATGTTCCCCCAAAGCTCTGCAGCAATTGGAATTTGCTGCACTGGGAACAAACAGGTCATCCACAAGCAACACTCCCTTTCAGACATGTGAACAATGACATAGTGTTAATGTCACTGGACTAATAATCCATGGAGACAGAGTCAAGTTCAAATCCCAACACTGCATTAAAATTATAATTTAACTGATTAATTCAATTAAATAATACTTGGCCTACTTCTGTTCCTAAGTCATACTTCTGCAAAAATCTGAACTGGAATTCCCCAGCCGTTCCCTACAGGAATCTCTTCTCCTGCTGCAATACACGGAGATTCGACACAGTCCCAATTCTCTATCCTTGCTTGCAGCGGTAATGGGGTGCGAACTGCCAGAGAATTCCAGCCCTGGAGTTGGAAGCTAGGGAATGTTGCCTTGAAGCTGACATCAATCATAAAAATCTCATCTGGTTCGATAATGTTCTTTAAGGAAGGAAATCTGCCATTCTTACCAGATCTAGCCTACGTGTGACTCCACATCCATGTATTGACTCTAATGCCATCTGAAACGGCCAAGTGAACCACTCAGTTGAATCAAATTGCTACATAAAATTCAAGAAAGAATAACTGGGGCAACCTGATGGCATCAACACGGGTGCTAGAAATGACAATGGCCCTGTCACCATGGGCCCCACTGGTCCAAGGAGTCATCACTCCCTTCAGAGGCAATGAGATATGTCTCACAAATGCCAGACTATTCAGTGATGCCCAAATCCCACAAAAGGCACATTAAAAACAGGCACGATCTTAAAAAGCACTACACAGTGCAACAAGCTGGCCAAACACATGGACCAAAAATTGAAAGGACTGCAAGTTAATACGTTATATAAATGGAAGTTGTTGTTACAATCTCAAGGGATTCGAATACAAAAAAATGAGGATGTCATGTTTCAGCTCTACAGGACCTTGGATTTCATTTGGACATTATGACCTGGGCACTTCAACTTGAAAGTCTATACTGGTCTTGATAGGATTAGAACATAAACATAGAACACTACAGTACAAACAGGCCCTTCGGCCCACAAGTTGTGCCGATCACAGCAGTACCTACCAGGCCATACAACTATCTGTAACTCCCAATCCCATTAAATCCCATGTACTCATCCAGAAGTCTCTTAAAACAGCCCAGTGAGTTCGCCTCTACCACCACCGACGGCAACCGATTCCATTCACTCACCACCTCCGAATGAAAAACTTACCTCTAACATCTCCGTACTTGCCCCCCAGCATCTTAAATCTGTGTTATATTGTAAATTCACCAGATGATGTGAAGGGGGGACTGAATAGTTTAAAAGTTAGGAAGACATATGTATAAAATTATTAGACTAATCTTCAGCTTTCTCTTTTGGAAAGAGAAGCCAAGATGGTCCATCCTTTCCCACTAGGTACAACCTTGTCCTTTTTTTGGTATAATCTTATGAGACTAAAACATGAAAATAAATTTATAATTGGTGAGTGCTCTCTGCTGGTCAGTACAAATTAGTGAATTATTGTCCGTGATACTCCTCTTGGTGTGAAGTTACTGTAGAGGATCAGCCATGAGCTTACTGAAAAGCAAAACCGGCCCAAGCCACTGTCCCTATTTATTACATTCTCGAAGACAGAATTTTTAAATAAATTCTCCAAATATACAAACACAGAATAAGGAAAAGCATATCCATGTCTTTTAAGCCTGGATTATTAATGAAATCTTATTAAATGCAGTGTTGAAAAGGTTCAGATACTCACCATAGAACCCCAATCAGATCTCTTTCTCGTTACCACCAACTCCAACAGACAGCAACAATCAGGATGAAAGCACAAACACTTGCACCAGTCGCACCGATCACTGTACCCAATGGTACTCTGTGAACTGCAAAACAATGAAACATTACTGTACCATTCTTGCACAGTTCCAAAAACACAAAAAGAATCTCAGAATCACTTTCTGATTGGTGCATTTACCTCTTTAAATCAGCCACAATATATTCTGCTGAATAGCAGCAGCAAGGAATCTCATTCTTGTTCTGAAATCCCTCCGTGACGCTCACCCCTCCCTATCCCTACAACTTCCTCCTGCCCTACAATGCTAATCACTCTGCTCCTTCAATTCTGGCAATCTGTGTATCACTAATCTTAATCACTCCACCAGTGGTGACCTTGTTTTCAACTGCCTAGCCAAAGGGTTCAGGAATTGTGTCGCTTTCAGTCTTCTCTCTATTCCCTCAAAATCCTCCCTATCATTTTGACCAAGCTTTTGGTCACCTGTCCCAACATCCAAGTCTCTGTCAAACTTTGCTTGATAATGTTCCTGTAAAGCGATTTGGGATGTTTTAGTACATTAAAAGGTGCTATCTAAATGCAAGTTGTTGTGAGTAAAGCAGATATCCTGGAGTTCAAGTTTGAGACTTAGTCCATCACTCAAACATTCTCACTCCTGCTGGAATCAGGTACGTAGTCTGTGGCCTCTCACACTTCAGGAAAATGTGCTTGTTGGACAACTGGACAGAGCACATGATCTCATTCCTGCCTCAAAGCTGATTACAAGTCAGGACGCCCATTATTACAGGGATTTGGAAATATCGTTGATCCTTGTACTTTTGTCTTTGTTGCTGACATTGTTGCAAAAATTCAAAGAGCTCATCAATATCCTTCAGGAAGATCTGAGCAATAAATACTTCCTCAAAAACAATTTAAAAGAAATAACTGGATGGTTGCTGCTCGTCTGCAGTGAGAGGAGACCAGGACACCTCAGGTGGCAGAAACCAAACGTGCCAGGATTTCTAGCAGAAAATTTCAAATCTGTATCACCGGAATTTTGACTGATTCATTGAGCCACTGATATGTTACCATCCTATGCAACCTGAGCTTAATTCAACTTTCACTGTTTTGGAATGGGATTATTTTGGTAGCAAAAGCCACGAGGTTTCAGAGCACTGTCCCTTCATCGGGTAAGTGGGAGTTCTATTCAAAACAGGGTCTGTAAAGACACAAACTGAATTTACAAAATAATGGTTGGAATGTGAGTCTTTACAGGTAATTAAGTTGTACGATACAGTCAATGAAAGTGGAGAAGCGTTAAACACAGGTTAAAGAAATGTGTATTGTCTCCACTCAGGACAGTCACAGGAGATTTTGCAAGTCCTCGTCACAATGGATGTCTCAGCATCTACACCAGCATCCCCCACAATGATGCATTGCTACAACTGCCTCAATACTCAATGCCGACAACTGCCAGTTTCCAGATGCAATTTTACAACCCATCCACTTCATCCTGAGCCACACTGTCTTCACCTTCAACAACCAGTTCTTCATCCAGGCATACGGATCAGTCACAAATTTGCACCTCAATATGCCAACATCTTCATGCCCAGGTTCCACTATGCCACCAATCTTAGTGTCATCTGCAGACTTACTAACCATGCCCCCTATATTCTCAGTCAAATCATTAATATAAATGACAAATAAAGATGGGCCCACCACTGATCTCTGAGACACACCGTTGGTCATAGACCTCCAGTTTGAAAAGCAACTTTCTACAATCACCCTCTAGCTTCTGTCACGAAGTCAATTTTGTATCCATTTAGATACCTCACTCTGGATCCTGTGAGATTAAACTATATGCAACAGCTTACCATGCGGTACCTTGTCAAAGGCCTTGCTAAAGTCCATGTAGACAACATCAACTGCACTGCCTTCATCTACCTTCTTGGTTACCTCTTCAAAAAACTCAATCAAATTTGAGAGACATGATTTTACACTCACAAAGTCACGGTGACAATCCCTATTCAGTCCTTGCATCTCTAAATGCCTGTAGATCCTGTCTCTCAAAATACCTTCCAACAATTTATCCACCACAGATGTGAGGCTCAGTGGCCTGCAGTTCCCAGGCTTTTTCCTGCAGTCCTTTTTAAACAAAGGCACAACATTTGCCAACCTCCAATCTTTAGGTGTCTCACCCATGACTATCAATAATTCAAATATCTCGGCTAGGGGCCCTGCAATTTCTTCCCTAGCCTCTCAATATCCTGGAATATACTTCATCAGGCCCTGAGGATTTATCTACCTTGATGCGCTTTAAGACTTCCAGCATCTCCTTTTCAGTAATAAGTACACTTATATGTGACTTAGGTGGATTGGCCATGTTAAATAGTCCCTTAGTATCCGGAGAACTAGCTAGGATAAATGCGTGGGTTTATGGGGATAGGATTGCGCTTGATGCAGGCTCGATGAGCTGAATGGCCCCTTTCTGGACTGTAGGATTCTATGATTATATCCAAGACTACCCACTGAACAATGGATCAAATGTAGATGTAATTCATTAGAATGACAGAATGAAGGAGGCCAGCTAATTAAAAGGACCCATGCACCGTAAGCATACCCTCTTCCATCCGGAAAAAGATACAAAAGCACAAAAGCCTGACCAACCGACTCAAGAACAATTTCTTCCCTGCTGCAATCAGACTTTTGAATGGACTTATCTTGCATTAAATTCTCTACACCCGAGCTATGACTGTAACACTACATTCTGCAATGTCTCCTTCCCTTCTCTACGAATTTTATGCTTTGTCTGTATAGCACACAAGAAACAATACTTTTCACTGTACGCTAATACATGTGACAATAATAAATCAAATCAAAACCATTCATCCCAATTGTGCACGTGTTAACTTTCTGGAAGAGCTGCTGAATTAGTCCCACTTCCCATAGCGTTAACAATTTTTCTTTTTTGAGTATTTAACCAATTCACTTTACTTCCACCGCTCATTCAGACAGTTCTGGTGGAAAAGTAATTCTCTCTTCACTCATGTCCCTATTGTCGATTATATTAAAGCCGTGGAAACTGATTCTCAAAACAGGAGAGACCGACTAACAAAGGTCAGATTAAACTTATTCAGACACCAATAGACAGCATCAATGACAATACCCATTCTACATCGTTTTACTGAAACATCGCCATACTCACTCAAGCTGAAAGTCGACGACAATCCTTCATCCAACTGCTGGTCCCACATCGAGCATGTGTAGTTACCGGTGGGCCAGTTATCCATTTCCAATATGCTCTTCACACAGATACTGCCACCTGTGCAGTTAGATAGCTCAGTATGCGAGTATCTGGTCAGATTCGCCCCTAGTCCATTTTCCCAGGTTACGCTAGGAGCTGGGTACCAGCCAGACGACTCACAGATGAGCACCAACAGACCCAGGTCATTGGAAGATGAATGAATGATGGGCTGTGTGCCAACAGCTGAAAAGCAAAAAGCAAACAATCTGAACTGAGTTGCCAAGGCTGATGAAATCTTACCTCGTTGGGTCTTCTTCTAATTCCAGCACTGCTGCTGGGTTTGGATTTTCAGAGAACAGCTGCATAGAAATCGATGACCCACTTTACAGCTAGATTTATGGAGTGGCGAATAGGATCGGGGAAGCCGATCAGAGAAAGAGATGGAAACAGAATCTTGAGGTTCAACTGCCTTCAGCAATGGCAAATTAACTTGTTGTCAAAGTCAATCTGATCTTGGGCTTTGCAAGCAGGGATAAAAATCAATAATGGTTAACATTTACAAAACTAAAGACAAGTCTCATTTGGGGTAATTCTGGGAATGATTCTTCAGGAAGAGGTAACGATCTTAGAGAAAGTGCAGAGGAAATTCATCCTAATGAGACCGGGAACGACAGATTTCAGTTACATGGAGATATCAGGGAAGCTGGTTTTCTCCTTCAGGCTGAGAAGATTAACAGGTTTACAAAATTATTAAGGATTTGGAATAAATAAGGAGATACTGCTTTCAGGGAGGGTCACCCTCGTATCTGTGTGGGTTTCCTCCGGGTACTCTGGTGTCCACCCACAGTCCAAAGATGCACAGGTTAGGTTGATTGGCTATGCTAAAATCGCCCCTTCATGTCCTGAGATGCATAGGTTAAAAAGATTAGCAGGTAAAATATGTAGGGATATGAGGTAAGGGCCTGAGTAGGATTATGGATGGTGCAGACTCAATGGGCCAAATGGCCTCTTTCTGCACTGTAGGGTTTCTATGATTCTAAGAACATGGATTTCAAATAATTGGCAAAGATCAAAAACAAAGATGAGGATTTAATTTTTTTTAAACATAGCACATTATCATGATCTGGAACACGCTGACTGAAAGGATGATACAGCAGGTTTAATACAATTTTCAAAATGGAATTGGGAAAGTATATCTTTTAAAAGAATCTATTATGTGATCTGGATGCTGCTGGCTTGGTCAAGATTTATTGTTTATGCCATAGAGATCTAGAAGGATTTACAGCATTTACAGGGCCACGGGGAAAAGAACAGGGGAGTGGAGCTCATTGTCAATGGGCTGGAATGGGCATGATGGGATGAAGGTTATCCTCCCCATGCTCTACAATTCAATGTGATTTGTGAATATAAAAGATAGTAACACTGGATGTGTCAATTCAAGTTGAAAATTCTTTAGTAAAACATTTCTTTATTCTCTCAATGTTTCTAAAACATGGCATCACGTGTTTGGCTGATCCTCCACTCAAATTAAATCCCACAAAGTTTAATACACTGGACGGTCTGAAGCAGCAAATGAAAGATTAAAGAGCAAGAATCCACGTTGTTGTACTTTCCAGTGAACATCCAGTAAAAAAAAAAAAATTGATATTAAGACTTCTATTTATTGCTCATAATGTTCTCTGATCCTGCCTTCTTAACCATGATCTGAAAACTGGCCTTTTGATAATCAGCCTTGAATTGGAGACAACTCCCATCTCCAAGTCAGAAACCATAGAATCGGTGCCATAGGATCTGGAACAGAAATCTACCTTTCAGCTCCAAGATATAAAGTACACCCCAACCACTTTCAAATAATTGATGGTGAATCATTGATCTTATAGAGTTAAACCTTAATGGGAAATAAATTCTTTTTGGTGATAATGCTGGCTATTTTTATATTTTATTCACCAATTCTGATTGCACTGTCAACAGGTCAGGCAGACACTGTACGTTTCCCACCATCAGCCCCTGCCATTCCCACTCCACATTCAAGCCTATCATTATAATGCCTCTCTTCCCCTCCAATTTCAATTATACAGGCTGGGAGTTAACAGAAACTTCACTGGGCACTGTCTCACTCCAAACTCTCCAATGTGTAGGGGTATGGGGAAAAGGTGGGGATGGCACTAAGTCATGACATTCATTTGGAGAGCCAGTACAGACACAATGGGCTGAGTGTTTTCCCTTTATGCTGTAACATAGCCCTGCAAATCAACACAGTCTGACATTAAGCTCTACTGTCTCTCCTACCCTCCTTCAGCGAATTTGGGAAGTTGTAGTTTTATAAAAACTCTCATTTCAGGGGGTCATTTGCTGCTTTCAGCTATGGTTGAGTGGACAACATTTCTGCTGCCCTCACAGTCAGTATATTGTGGGTTTAAGCCTTCACTTCAGGAGACCTGAACACTAAAGTATACCAATATTCCCAGTACAGTACTGAGGGACTGTTACACTGTTGGAGGTACCACCTTTCAGATCAGACATTAAACCTGATCTCAAAATCCTCACCATCAGCAAAGATTGTCTTTTTCTGCCTCCACAATAGTTCCCACCTAACCCCCTAGCTCAGCTCATAAGATAACTAGGTTGCGATACAGAATTATATTACTGATAACGGTTCAATCCCCGTATCGGCTGCAATAGTTTCTCTTCGTCTTGCTGCATATTTGAATGTGGAGTGATGGCCTTTTAGCTATCTAACCATTTGTCTTTCTCTAACAGAGATGCCTGTACCCTCTCGTGAACTGTGACTAGCTACCCTCCCCTGATCCAACCCACTTGCCACTGAAACCCTCATCCATGCTCGTGTTAATGCCCAAATGCAATCTGCCCAAGGCCATTCAGCTGGACTCCCAACCTCCATAAGCTTCAGTATCCAAAAACCCAATTTATTCACCCTTTATCCTTCATAATAGGACACCTGGGTCTATATGTGACTCCAGTCCCAAGAAAGAGGCCAACTCTCAACTGCCCTTTGAAGGAAGCCAGTTACCAGCCCAACCTCAGGGCAAGAAGGGAACGTGAAACAAAGGTTATGCTTGCCAAGAGAAGTCCACATCCCGAGAATGGAGAGATAATAAAAAAAATCTAGACAGAGAATAGCCATGTTCCTTGACTCAAAGTCTTAACATTGGTTTGTGAATATTCTGCAACAAAAATCAAACCTTCCAAGTATGTGCACCGTATGACAATCAACAAGACAATTATGGATTATACTTTACTTTTATCAGTCCAACGAGATGACAGACACAACGCATTCCAAGGCAGAGGCATCATACACATTTTAAATTACCTTGTCCAGATGGGAGCAGCAGTACTTCCTGTTGAAAGTACTCCTCTCCAGATCCCTTCTGCTTTTAAAAAGCATTGATGAATAAGGAGGCAGCAATGTGGCACATTGTGTTAGAGCTCTGACATACGACCACAAGTAATAGCAAAGAGTCTCAAGCCATGATCCCAATCCCACACACGATGATTTCCTGGACTCGCCTGGGCTGCTGTGGAAAGATGCTGGGCGCAGAGTGAGGGAAGGAACACAAACAAAGCCCAGGACAGGATTTAATTTTGATTTTTAAAAAATATATATATATCTGTATAAATAAATGCTTTTAGTATCCAAGTTTAAATACTGCTTTTCTCCAATCATGATCAGACTGACACCTGTACAAGAGTTTCTGAAAGAAGCAATTAATCCATTTTGTTTTAGTCAGTCAATGTAACGCGTACCCTATTCTTACCTCGTATACTGAGGAAGACCTGTGTCTCAGTGCTTTGTGAACGACTGGCAACAGACAGTTTGTAGGTGCCAGAGTCAAACAGAGTCACGTTCTTCAACCTTAGGGACACATTGCCTTTTCGCACCTCATTGTCAAAGATCTCAGCTCTTTCTCGGTAGCTGGGGTTCTGCTCTCCGAGGCTGCTATGGCTCATGGTGTAATTGTAGATTATCCCCATAGCATTCTCCTTTTTCCAAACGAAAGCCACGCTTCCAGCCTTATTTCGGGAATAAAACCGACACTGGATAACATCATCTTCTCCGGCCTTGGCCATGATTCGCTCCTCTTTACACTTCACACTAAGACGACCTGTAAGCAACACATTCAGAAGAAGATTACTCATCACTATGTTAACACACTACCTCGCAACATGCCCAAAACACTCAAAGGAACTGGAGGAGGCCGCGAGCCCCTTGGACATGTTTATCACCTCGCAGATTGTAACAGGTTTGCTTCATCCCTCATTGATAATGGCTCCTCATACAGTGGATCAGGCAGTATCTTTCAAGTTCTGGTACATGAATTGGGATGAAGCTTGGACTGAGACCCGGAACACCACTGAAACCACAGGGTCTAATTCACTGTGAGCCCACATGAACAATGTTAATTTGTACCTCGGAATAAATGGAATTGTCAATGGATACAATTGGTGTGTGAATTTGGGTCTGAGCACTGAAATGCTCGTATCAGCGACTGCCGAATACAAAATCATCAGTAATAACCTTTACCAACACAAATCCGCCGCAACCAATATTGGGAAAATGACTGGATTCCAAGCAGAAGAAGAAACCTTAGTCAACTGTCAGTTCCATTGCCCAAGAATAACATCCAGGGCAAGGCATGACTGTCATGATCTGTGTGGCTCTGTCACTACATACACTGCCATTAACCAACACTTGTCGTTCAAAGAGCAACACCAATGTGATCAAACCTCCGGCCCTGCAAACCCAGGTACGAAGCACATCACGGCCAGATAATCTCACAAGAGGGGCCAATACACAATTTGCTCTGGGGAGTATCCTTCCCCTTATTAACCCTCCTGCAATGCAGTTTGTTCACACCCAGGAAGGACACAAACCAGGGTAGAATGTTTAAATCTTAATGTAAATATGCGATCCTGGGCTTCAGCCAGATTCATCCAATCCCCAGTATTCACCGATGCAACAGGAAGCTAGTAGGGATCACTCCTGGTCTCCACAAATGGAGACCAGTCGTGATAGTCCATGCCAGGGAGGGTGGTAACTGTTTTCACCCCTGGATGGTCAGCAGCATGATTGGTATCTCCTGGGGTGATGGGGAAGGTGGTATTCTTTGCCAGTGAACAGAGAGATCTGCAATGTTGTCTAGAGATCAGGGCACCCATCCCAAGAAGCCAAGCTGGCCACTGTCTATAGGTTTCTCATCCCTTTACCAGCCACAAGCTCCATAAAAATGACCAAATGAACATGGACTGCTGCTGAAGGACACTGACCCACCCAGCGAGAATCTCACCAGATTTCCCGCTGGGGACATTCAGAAATGTTTTCGGTGAACTGTGTCTGAAGATTTGGATTGGTTAATTCCCCTTTTAGCACCAGCCAGCTGATGAACTCAAATTGGAAACTGTCTGCTTTTGGAATATTAGTTTGGATCAGAACCAGAATGCTGATATTGCAGGCATTAACTCCTTACAAGGGTGAGGAAATGCAGAAACATCGATGGGAACACTTCAACCATTTGTTTTCACCTGTCACCCTTTCCAAGCAGAAAAAGGACAAATAGACAACAGGTCAGCTTTGTCCGACAACTTTGAACTGCAAACACAGGAAAAGAAAGTTAACCTTCCATCCTTACCAATGTTTAATTTTAGAGAATTCTCTCCTGTGGACATTGAAGTGATTTGAACTCCAGATGGCGCTCTAGATGAGGAAATGGTGGCACAGTTGCTATAACACTGGGCTAGTAATCCAGAGACCCAGGTTAATATTCTGGAGATATTAATGGGGGGGGGTTTGAGTTTAAGAGCCGTGGGGTTATGCTGCAACTATACCAGACCACATTTGGAATACTGTGTGCAGTTTTGGTCATCTCACTTTCAGAAGGATGTGGAAGCACTGGAGAGAGTGCAGAGGAGATTTACCAGGATGCTGCCTGGTTTGGAAGGCAGGTCTTATGAGAAAAGGTTGAGGGAGCTGGGGCTTTTCTCTTTACAGCAGAGTAGGATGAACGGCGACTTAATAGATGTTTATAAGATGATGAGAGGGATAGATAGAGTGGAAATGCAGAGATTGTTTTCTCCAGTGGATGTAGCTGTTATTAGGAAGCATAACTATAAGGTTCATGGTGGGAGATACAAGAGGGATGTCCGAGGTAGATTCTTTACTCAGAGTAGTTGAGGTGTGGAACGGATTGCCTGCTGTGATAGTGGAATCAGACACGTTAGGAACTTTCAAGCAGTTACTGGATAGGCACATGGAGCACACCAGAATGACAGGGAGTGGGATAGCTTGATCTTGAGTTTGGATGTAGCTCAACACAACATCAAGGGCCAAAAGGCCTGGACTAAACTGTACTGTTCTATGGCATGGATCCAAATCCCGCCAAGGCAGTGGTGAAATTTAAATTCAAGACTAGTCTCAGTACTGGTGACCATGAATCTTTGTCAATTGTCGTAAAAACACATCTGGTTCACTGATGTATTTTAGGGAAGGAGATCTGTCTTCCTTACCTGGTATGGCTCTATGTGACTCCAGACCCACAGCAATGTTAATGGCCTCTGGAATGATGTGATAAATCACTCTCATCACTAGCAATGCAGGATACTGGTTTTACCAGCATTAAATAAATTTTTTAAAAAATCACGTTCGCAATTTTATTCACAAATGTGCAATCAAAATTCCACATGAAAAATTTGAGTGTGTCAAGGGGAGGGAAACAAAGATTCAGCATCCATTCTGGACCCCATGGCACCAGGTCAAACATGGGCAATGAAACCTCTTGACGATTATCACACACTACTTTGCCCATTCCCCACCCTCCTAATGAATCAGTCCTCCTCCTCCATGCTGAACACCAGGTGGAGAAAGCACTGTGTGGCAAGGGTGCAGAATATACTCTCACCAACCTACCTGCTGAAGATGCATCTGTCTATGACAGTATTGGTCCTTATGGAGTCGATCATTTTGTGTGGCACTACCACCGTGCTAAATGGGACAGATTTTGAACAGACTTAGCAACTCAAATCTGGATATCCATGAGGCGCTGTGAGAACTGTACTCAACCACAATCTGTAACCTCATGGCCCGGCATATCCCCCACTCTACCATTACCATCAAGCCAGGGGATCAACCCTGATTCAGTGGAGAGTGCAGAAGGGTATGTCAGGAGCATGCACCAAGCATACCTAAAAATGAGGTGTCAACCTGGTGAAGCTATAACTTTCCTGCCAAACAGCAAGTCAGAGCTAAGCAATTCCACAACCAATGGATCAAATCTAAGATCTGCAATCCTGCTACATCCAGTTTTGAATAGTGATGGACAATTAAACAACTCACTGGAGGAGGCGGCCCAACAAATATCCCCATCCTCAATGATGGAGGAGTCCAGCACATCAGTGCAACAGATAAGGCAAAAGCATTCGCAGCAATCTCCAGCCAGAAGTGCTGAGTGGATGATCCATCTGGCCTCCTCCAGTGGTCCCCAGCATCACAGGCATCAGTCTTCAACTAGTTCAATTTACTCCACATGATATCAAGAAACAGCTGAAGGTACTGGATACTGCAAGTGCAAAGAGGCTGACAATATTTCAACAGTAATAGTGAAGGTGCTCCACAACTTGCTGCGTCCCCGGGCAAGCTGTTCCAGTACAGCTACCACAGTGGCAATCTTGTTCATCAGTAAAATGATGGAAGGGTCATCAACAGCGCTATCAAGTGGCACTTAGAAGCACAGAATTCCTACAAAGGAGCTATTCAGCCCATCGAGCTTGCACTGACAACAGTCCCATCCACCTAACCCCATCACCCCACTATTTAACTACTAATCTCTCTGGAGACTAAGGGATAATTTGGTGTGGTCAATCAACCTAATCTGCACATCTTACTCAGCAACAATCTGCTCATGGTCGCACAGTTCGGGTTCTGCCAGGATAACTCAGCCTCTGACCTCATTACAGTCTTGGTTCAAATATGGACCAAAAAAAAAAACCTGAATGCCAACAATGAGTTGAAGTGACTGCCCTCAATATCAAGACAGCATTTGACCAAGTGAGGCATCAAGAAGCCCTAGCAAAACTGATGTTAGTAGAATCTGGGAGAAAAGTCTCCACTAGTTGGAGTTATACCTGGCACAAAGGAAGATGGTTGTGGTGGTTGGGGGTCAATCATCTCACCTCCAGGACATCACTGCAGGAGTTCAACAAGGTTAGTTTCCTGGGCCCACCACTTTCAGCTGCTTCATCAATGACCTTCCTTCCATCACAAGGTCAGAAGTGGAGATGTTCACCGACGACTGCACAGCATTCAGCACCATTTGCAACTCCTTAAATACTGAAGCAGCCTGTGCCCAAATGCAGCAACAGTTGGACAATATCCAGGCTTGGGTTGACAAATGGCAAGTAATATTCAGGCCACACATGTGCCAGACAATGAGATTCTCCCCAACAAGAGCAAAGCTAAGTGTCGCTGGATCAAAATCCAGGAATTCTCTCCCTAACAGCACTATTGATTTACCTATACCTCAAGACTGCAGTGATTCCAGAAGGCAGCTCACCACCACCTTCTCAAGGGCAATTAGGGGTGGACAATAAATGCTGACCTAGCCAGCGATGCCCATATCCTATAAAAATAAATTATTTAAAAACTGACCCATTTTGAGCACAGCTTTAAACACCTGCCCTAATATCTCCAATGACTCAATGTCAATATGTTATCTGACTTCTATAAAACATCTTTGAAGCGAATAGTTGCCATAAAAATGCAATTTATTGTTGCCCATCACTTTCTATCTAATTTTACTGAGCAAATTTGGGGCAAAACAATCAGACAACAAATTCCTCCAGCACTGCTATGGGTTAAAGTAATGTTGATAGCAGTTAGAGATTGAGCCAAGACTTTGCTTCACAGCAAAGCAACTGATTACAAAATCACTGGTTATCTGGTTTACAAACATAGAACTTTACCCACACAAGGTCATTCCACCCATTGTGTCAATTTCAGCTCTCAAACAAACATCTGCTACGGCTACTTCCCTCTTGCTGCGTTTTACCCCACTGCCTCCTCCTTCCCTCCCCCACCATTCTCTGAAATGTTTATTTTCCAAGGAATTATCCATTTCACTTAATTCATTGCGCACGCTAAAAAAAATGAATTGTATGAAGGAAACTTGGTGTCCTGGTACATGAGTCACAGGACGTTAGCTTGTCAGTAGAGCAAGTGATGAGGAAGGGAAATGGAATGTTGGCCTTTACTGTAAAGGAAATGGAATATAACAGCTGGGATTCTTTGATGCTGCTGTGAGACCACATCTGGAAGATTGCTTTTATCTCCCTATTTGACAAAAAGATATGTCTGCTTTAAAAGGAGTTCAGAGAAAGTTCATGACTCAATCTTGGGATGAAAGGCTTGCGTTATGAGGCAGGTTGGATCCTTAACTACTGGAGTTTAGAAGAATGACCATTTGATGAGCAACACGACAGCTCAGTGACTATCACTGTGCTGTGCAGATACATGGATTTGGGGCCTGTGTCTGTGGGAGTTTGCGCATTCTCCCCATGCTTGCGTGGGTTTTCTCTGGGTGCTCCGGTTTCCTCCCACATCCAAAGATGTGCTCTTAGGCTGATTGACAGAACAAATTCTCCCTAAATTGTCTCAAATTTGATTTCAATGCAGATTCTATAAACATAGACAGGGATCATGGGTGCTTGGGGTCCTTAATTATGCTAGCTGCTTTGCTGAGGCAATGGGAAGTGTAGACAGAGTCAATGGATGGGAGGCTGGTTTGTGTGATGGATTGGGTTACATTCACAACTTTTTGTGGTTTCTTGCAGTTTTGGGCAGAGCAGGAGCCATATCAAGCTGTGATACAACCAAAAAGAATGCTTTCTATGGTGCACCTGTTGGTGAGAGTTGTAGTTGATATGCCAAATTTCCTTGGTCTTCTGAGAAAGCAGAAGCATTGATGGGCTTTCTTAACTATAGTGTTGGCATAGGGGGACCAGGACAGATTATTGGTAATCTGGATATCTGAAAACTTCAAGCTTTCCACCCTTTTCACTTCGGTCCCTGGGATCACAAAAGTGACCTCTTTCTAAAATAACTTAATTCACTACAAGGCACTTTGGGAAGTTCCAAAATTGTGAAAGGTGTGGTATAAATGAAAGTTCTTTCCAGTCTTTGCAGAAGCTTAGGGTACTGTGACCAGGTTTGATTGTCTGAATGGCATTCTCTTGTCACCATTTCAAATGACTTTTGCCTTTAGGAAATACTCCCTTCCTGACAACATGATGGCCCATATCGATTCATACAGCAATACAGCATGGAAGCAGGCCCTTTGGCCCCATCCACATGGACCATGCTGCCCTCCCAGCCCAGTCCCAGTTGCCTGCATTTGTCCCATATCCCAATTAACCTTTTCCATCTCTATATTTATCCAAATGCTTGTTAAATGCTGCTATTGTACCTGCATCAACCACTTTCTCTGGCAACTCATTCCATTTATTCCCCATCCTGTGTGTGAAGAAGTTGCCTCTCAGGTCCCTTTTAAATCTTGTCCCTCTCATCTTAAATCTGTGCCCTCTAGTTTTTAATTTCCCTTCCCTGGAGAAAAGACTGTGTGTGTGTTCATTCTATCAATGCGCCTCATGATTTTACACTTCAATAACGGCACCCCTCATTCTCCTACATTTCAAGGAATAAAGCCCTGAGTCTGGCCGATTGTTCCCTATAACTTACACGCGCTAGCCCTAGCAAAACCCTTGTAAATCTTAACAGTACTTTTTCCACTTTATCAACATCTTCCCTATAACAGGGTAAGCAAAACTGTACACAATACTCCAAAATGTGGCCTCATCAACAACTTATACAACTGTGACATAATGTCCCAAGTCCTATACTCAACGCCCTGACTAAGGAAGACCAGTTTGCTAAAAACCTTCTTTCACCACCCTGTCTATCCGTGACACCACTTATATACTTGTAATCCTAAGTCTGACTGTTCCTCAACACTCCCCAGTGTACTAGAGGTGTGGTCACTCACCTCCAACATGTCAAATCTACTCTGCACTAAGCATACCAACGCAAACTAAAAGTTAATTACCACTCGTGATTGGTAAGTACAGCTCATTGCATTCCCCAACAACTGAGTGAGAGCTACATCTGTGTTTGGCAGTCTCAAATTATTCTGGTTCCTAGCTATGTTAGTTTTCACTTAAACAAAACCCGACCTCAAGGCAGTACTTGCACCACCCAATTCAGAATATAAACCTACTTACTTTGCTATAATTAGCAGTCAGCAATCTTTCCAAAGCACATGAAACTAATCTTTGTGACTATTTATGAACACCTCAAAATCTACTATTACAGTTACTGAACATACACCTCCCACTCTCAACAGTATATCACAAATAGCAACCATAATGTGAACTTGATATCAAGGAGAAACAAGAGTCACAAACAAAGATCTTAAACTTGCAAAGGACCTTTGCAGAGATGAAAAATGAACTTGTTTACAGTAAACTTGACTGAATTACTCATGAATGTTGTAAACCTACAGACCATGGGGAAAAATTCAAAGATCTATTTGGTACCCCACCAACAAAAGATAAACACTCCACTCATATGTTTAAATAACCATGTCAACAACAAGGTCAGAGTCAGTAACTAAGCTAAAAGAAATGGATTACTCAAATACAAGGTTGAGTGCAAATCCAGTGGGCTGCGAGAGCTATATAAAAAAAAAGGATACAAAGAAGTAATATAAAGATGCAAAAAAAAAAATCAAAAAAAGGTCTTGCAAAAGATCAGGCAAGAGGATTCTAACCGAGGTGTACAAAGAAGTTTATTTATTTATTAGTGTTATAAGTAGGCTTATATTAACAGTGCAATGAAGTTACTGTGAAAATCCCCTAGTCGCCACACTCGAGCGCCTGTTTGGGTACCCCAAGGGAAAATTTAGCGTGGCCAATGCACCTAACCAGCATGTCTTTCAGACTGTGGGAGAAAACTGGAGCACCTGGAGGAAACCCACGCAAACATGGGAAAAATGTGCAATCTCCACATAGACAGTGAACCACGCCAGGAATCGAACCCGGGATCACTGACATTGGGCAGCAGTGCTAACTACTGTGCCTACAAGGTAAGCGGGATTAACAAAGTAGATGTGGAGAGGATATTTCCACTTGTGGGACAACCTAGAACAAGAGATCATAGTTTTAGGAGAAGGGTTGGCAGATTTAAAATAGAAATGAGAAGAAACTACTTCCCTTAAAGGGCCGTGAACCTGTGGAATTCACTATCCAGAGTGTGATGGATGCTGGGACATTAAAGGAAGAGGTGAACAGATTTTTAATTACTAATGGGATTGAAGAATTATGAAGACTGGGCAGGAAAGTGGAGTTAGGGTGAGATGAGATCAGCCATGATGGTATTGAATAGTGGAGTAGGCTCGAGGGGCTGAATGGCCTACTCCTGCTAGTCTTTGACTTCTTACAGACTTGAGTACAGAAGCAAGCATACCTTGTTGCAATTATTACAAGGCTTTGGTGAGGCCACACCTGGAGTATTGTGTGCAGTTTGGGTCTGCTTAGCTGAGTAAAGATTTTCTTGCGATAGAGGGAGTACAGAGAAGGTTTACCAGATTGATTCCAAGGATGGCGGGACTGATGCACAAGGAGAGACTGAGTTGACTAGGATTATACGCACTGGAACTTCGCAGAATATGGTGGGGGGGATGTTACAGAAATCTATAAAATTCTAACACGATTAGACAGGGTAGACACAGGAAGGATACTCCTGATGCTGGGTAAGTCTGGAACAAGGGGTCACAATCTGAGGATACAGGGTCAATCATTTAGGACAGAGGAGAAGAAAAATTTCTTCACCCAGAGAGTGAAAGTTGTTAGCACACAAAGTAATTGAAGCCAAAATAATTGAATGTTTTCAAGAAAGAATTAGACACAGCTCTTGGGGTTAAAGAAATCAAAGGATATTTGGGGCACTGAGTATAAAAATTGGCAGGTCATACTGAAGCTGTACAGAATCTTAGTTAGGCCTCATTCAGAACATTGTGTACAATTCTGGTTGCCACACTACCAGAAGGATGTGGATGCTTCGGAGAGGGTGCTGAAGAAGTTTACCAGGATATTGCGTTGTCTGGAGAGTATTAGGTATGAGGAGAGATTGGATAAACTCAGTTTGTTCTCACTGGAACGACAGAGGTTGAGGGGTGACCTGATAGAGGTTTACAAGATTATGAGTGAAATGGACAGAGTGGATAGTTAGATCCAAGGGTAGAAAAGTCAAGTACTAGGAAACATAGGTTTAAACTGTGTGGGGAAAAGTTTAGAGGAAACGTGAGAAACAAGTTTTTTTTTACAGAGGGTGGTGAATGTCTGGAACATCCTGTCTGGGGGAGGTGGTGGGAACAGTACAATAGCAACATTTAGGGGGTAACAAGGCTAAAATATAAATATGATGGGAATGGAAGAATACGGACTTCATAACTTTTAGTTTAGGCAGACATCATGATCAGAACAGGTTTGGAGTGCTGAAAGGACTTGTTCCTGTGCTGTTCTGTTCTTTGTTTGTTGTTCTTGATATGGGGAAAGGCAGGATCAGGCTATTCAGTTAGATGATCAGCTAAGATCATAATGAATGGCAGAGAGCAGTCTCGAAAGATTAACTGGCCTCCTCTTGTTCCTATCTTTTATGTTTCTAGATATCAGATTGGGAGAAAGAGCGCATTATGAACCCATCAAAGGCATATGGAGGTGAGATTAGCAATGATAATAAAGAAATGGCAGATGTTAAATAACTTATATCCATCTTCACAGTACATAAAAATATAGTACCAGAACCTTAAAATAAGGAGGAACTGATGAATTAATACAAATAAAGTAAAAATAAATAAATGTACCATACATGTTAGATAGGTGGAATGGGAGTAGCAAAATTGTTTTGCAGTGTACTAGCATGAACATAAGAGGTTGGATGGCGTTCTGTATTCATTCTCAGATTTTATTTAAATTTATGGGATCAGATGGTTTCCACTCTATAGTATTTAGATAATTATTGATGCATTAATCTTAACTTTGCAAAGCTCACTCAATTCGAGAATTGGGCCAATGGAGTGGAAAGCTTAATGTGCATCTGGAAGGAAGCATGACATTATAGCCAGGCATCTTGCCCACAAAACAAACTCCCTGGAAGTTGAGAAATAAACTATGAACAAGGCTAATATTCTTCAACACTGAAAGATGTACTAAGGTGATACAAATGCTTAAAGGAATAGGGTAAGTAAATCAGAAGCATTGCTCAGGTTTAGCTAACACAACAAGTCAAGTTCAGAATACAATAGGTGTAGTTTAGGACAGGCACTTGATGTAGTTATTCCTCAGGGAGTGATCAGTGTCTGAACTAGTTTACCAAGGAGGATATTAAAGATGAGAACTGGGCTCAGATTTAAGGCACAGTTGTCTGGTGCAAATGGGAAGATGGAAGGATCAGTACTCTGCAAGGAAGCTACATCAAATGCACCAAAGTAGCTTTCTGTATTCAAAACGCACAGCACAGGCCACTCTACCCAAATAGTAACTACTGGGAATTATGCTCCATACATTACTTCATTTTCACCCCTCTCCTCATTAAAATACCCTGTCATCCTAGAATCTCTACAGTTCAGGAGGCCATTCAGCCCATCAAGCCTGCACTGAAAACAATCCCACTCAGGCCCTATCCCCATAATCCCCATGTCTTTTCCCTGTTAATCCCCTGACATTAAGGGGCAATTTAGCGAGGCCAATCAACCTGAACTGCATATCTTTAGACTGCAGGAGGAAAACCAGAGCATCCAGAGGAAGCCCATACGGACACAGGAAGGTCATCCAAACTCCACACAGTGATCCAAGGTCGGAATCAAATCTGGGTCGCTGGTGCTGTGAAGCAGCAATGCTAATCATTGTGCCACCTTGCTGCCATTCCTCTCTTCCTTGTGCTTATTTGGTTTCCATTAATTAATCCATGATAGTCACCTCAATTATTCCAGGCTAGAAAGTTCAAACAAACTAACTATTCTCTGTGTAAAGGGCTGTCCCAAATTCTCATATTTATATTTTCAACCCCCAGTTTTGATCTCCCCAACGATTGGAAACATCTTGTCCAGGTCAATCCAAATGAACACCATCATAATTTTAGAATCATAGAATCCTACACTGCAGGAGGTGACCATTTGACCCATCGAGTCTGCACCGACCACAATCCCAATCAGGCCCTATCCCCATAACCCCAATGCATGTCTCCCTTACACCAAGGGGCAACGTAACATGGCCAATCCACCTAACATGACATCTTTGGACCGTGGGAGGAAACCGGAGCACTCCAAGGAAACCCACATAGACACGAGGAGAACGTGCAAACTCCACACCGACAGTGAGCCAAGCTGTGAACTGAACCTGGTTCCCTGGCGTTGTGAGGCAACAGTGCTAACCACCGTACCACTCTCTTTAAAGACTTCTATCAAATTAAAGCTCAGCTTTTTCTTTCTCAGAAGAAAACATTCCACCTCTTAGTTTCAGCTACTGGATAAAGCTTCTTGGCACTGGTCTTGTTTTTGGAAATTCTTTTTTGTACTTTCCCCAGCATTTAATCTGAACCTGACTTGTGAACCATTTCTGTTTGGGAATAAACTAAATCCTCTGTTGGCATGGCCTAGGATTTGCTCCATTTGTAATCTCTTTAATTAATTCCTTAATTTGTAATCTTGGAAAGAATTTCAAAGACTTTTTTTTTGTCCATTCCTGGGGTGTGAGCTTCACTGGAAAGGTCAAGACTTGTTACCCATCCCTAATTGCTCTTGAGAAAGTAGTAGTGAGTCCCTTCTTGAACCATTCAATTCACGTGGTATAGGTACAGCCACAATACTGTTTGGGAGAATTTGTAATGCAGAGACAGCGCTAGTATATGCACAAGTCAGGATTGTGCGTGGCTTGGGAGGGAAGTAGCATGTTCCCATGCACCATAAGAAAGTTTTGTTTTATTTAATTCCCCAATTAATCAGCTTGGAGAACAGGTTTTATCACAATTTCCCCACATTACTCTGCCAATGTAGTTTAGCTAACCAGTTTCAATCTGCTGTTCACAAGGTATTGATGCAACTCAAATTAATTTCAGTGATTATCTCATTATGTTATCATAATTGGAATTTCATCCACTGTAGATGGCTATGTTAGCTGGCACCTAAAAAAAATGCAAATTGTGTGAGCTGATACAGAAATCTCTGTTTGTGAGATCATGACATGGAGATGCTGGCGTTGGACTGGGGTAAACACAGTAAGAAATCTGACAACACCAAGTTTAAGTCCAACCAATTTATTTGATAGTAAACTCACAAGCTTTTGAGGTTTGCTTCTTTGTCAGGTGAATGGAGAGTTCAGAGAATGGAGAACTCTCCATTCACCTGACAAAGAGGCAAACCTCGCAAGCTTGTGAGTTTACTATCAAATAAATCGGTTGGACTTAAACCTAGTGTTGTTAGACTTCTTACTGTGAGGTCATGGTACAAAATGTTTTCACTGTATTCAGATCAGGGAAGGGGGAGGGCACTGTGAGGGGAGATAACTTCATAATGTGAGATCCAACTGGTCAGGATAAGACCTCGTTTGAAGGACTGCAGTCTGATGGTCCACGTACAATTGTCCAGATCCACAGACTGAGCTGTGCCTTGCTTCAGTGGCTGCTCCAAATCAACAGTGATGTCGCTGAGATGTTTTTAAGATGATACAAAGAGCTGATAGGGTTAAAAAAAGACAAATTATTTTCTCTGGGTGAGGTACTCCTGCGTGATAGGGACATAAAAGTAAAGTATTTTTATTAATCACAAGTAAGGCTGCAATGAAGTTACTATGAAATTCTCCTAGTTGCCATAGTCCGATGCCGTTCAGGTCAATGCTCCTAACCAGCATGTCTTTCAGAACATGGGAGGAAACCGGAGAACCCAGAGGAAACCCACACAGATACGGGGTGAATATGCAAACTCTGCATAGACCCAAGCCAGGAATTGAACCCAGGTTTCTGGTGCTGTGAGACAGCAGTACTAACCAGTGTACTACTGTGCTGCCCCAGCATTTGTGGAAAATAGAACAGACGCACTGAAAAAGAATCTAGATAAACTGGAGGGAAAAAGGAATTATGTTGATTCGATGAGATGAAGTGAAACTAATGCAAAGTGTGAACATTAGAATAGAGTAGGCAAGATAGCTCACGTAGAATTGTGCTGACTTGCTGAAAGAACTATCTCATTTGTCCCAGTGCCCTAACTCTTTCCCAAACCTCTGCAAGGTACTGCAGTATATTTTATATACTTCTAACTATGCTGTCAAGTGATGCCAACTCCAGCAAATCAGTGGACTTGTGCAATGTCCCAAATACACACACTGCATCTGTGTACCCAGATCACCAAATGCATTGGATGAGTGGGTGAGGGAGGTGGAGGGTAAAGTCTGGAAAACAAAAACACAAATCCATTTACCTGTGGTCATTTCAGTGGCAGCCAGTAGAATGAGTGTGTGGAGCAAGTAATTCATTCTAAAAGGAAAAAAGATCAAAAGTTAGAAACTGCATTTTCCAGCAAACTAAATGAGCCTCTCGGCCAGAACATGATTCTCTACCTTTCCACAGGGACCTCACGACAGCATGCACGTTATTTGTGATGATTATAATTCCAAACCTCATTCCACTGCCCCCACCCCTCAGACATCCCAGACTGTGTACAGTTCCTGGTCTGACAGAAGATAGGGGTGGGGGAACAGTTTCTCCAAACATGCACCACACCACAGGCAAATACTGACTTTTGCATCCTGAGGTTCTATATTGCTTGAAACCCATCTCCCCATATTTTAAGTTTATTTATTAGTGTCGCTTACATTAACACCACAAAGAGGTTATTGTGAATATCCCCCGCACCTGTTCCGGTACACTGAGGGAGAATTTAGCACGGCCAACGTACTCTAACCAGTGTATCTTTCAGACTGTGGGAGGAAACCAGAGCACCTGGAGGAAACCCATGCAGACATGGGGAGAATATGCAGATTCCACACAGACAGTGAGCCAAGCTGGGAACTGAACACAGAAGCCTGGTCCTGTGAGGCAGCAGTGCTAACTACTGTACTACACACGTACACAAATCAAAACTTTCCATGTAAAGGATGAGGGCTGTAGAAATTAAGTAAGCAAACACTTTACCCCCACCCCAGATTTTATTCCAGGAATAGATAACACAAGCTGCACCTAATTCCTAGAACTGGTTTCAATCTCTAAGGAGGCAAGAGAGAATTTTTTTAAATTGTTTTTGATTCTACTTAGTCTGGAAGTGAAGGACTGAACTGGACCCTAAACACTCGGAGGCTTTTATTTAGAGACCAGCACTGAACAAAACATGTACCTCCCAACATGCTTTCCTATCCCTTACCTAACAATCTAACAATTCAATTGACTCCCAAAATTCACAACCTTTTGTGATGGGGATAAAGCTCTCAAATTTCAGTTGCTCTGTGTGAAGGAGTGTTTCTCAATTTCACTCCTGAACAGCTTTGCTTTCATTTTAAAGGCTGTGTATCTCACCTGATGGAGACCAACTGTCCTCCCACCTCCCTCCCCCTCTCCCCAAACAGAAAGATCAGTTTCCACGTAAGCTTTTAAATCCCTCTATGGTGTGAAATATCTCGATGGGACGGAGGTGCAGCTGAGTAGCAGATACCTGAACTTCCCTGGGATAAAATAAACAGGAAATGAACTGAACTGGTCAGTGCAGAGTAAAACTGTCACAGAACAGAAAACCAGCAAAGCTAATTTGAAAATCAGCTGGACAACTCTACCATATATAGTAGATATATTATACCATATTACATAACCACTGCGATTACTCAGCACATCACAGGAGCACCCTGTCACTTAATACTGGGATCAAGGCCCAGAGCTTAAAACAGACAGGGGATAGTAGAAAGGATGCCAGTTCAGTGGGACAGGGGATTGGAACTGTCCCTAAGTCACCCTGGAGACTGGGTCTGTCCGCCACTCACTCCCTCCTGGGAGCTGGATCTATTATTCACTCCAGGGGGGACTGGCTCTGCCCCTCCCTCACTTATCCTGGGGACTGGCTCTGTCCCTCTCTCTCCCTCACCCTGGGGATTGGCTCTGTCCCTCTCTCACCTTGGGGACTGGCTCTGTCCTTCTCTCTCTCAGCCTGGGACTGGCTCTGTTCTTCTCTCTCTCACCTTGGGGGCTGGCTCTGTCCCTCTCTCCCTCACCCTGGGGACTGGCTCTGTCCCTCTCTCACCTTGGGGACTGGCTCTGTCCTTTTCTCTCTCACCCTAGGACTGCCTGTGTCCCTCTCTCCCTCACCCTGGGGACTGGCTCTGTCCCTCTCTCCCTCACCCTGGGGACTGGCTCTGTCCCTCCCTTACTCACCCGCTGTGGTTACACAGTATCGACTGCTGCTCCCAGCTACAATGTATCAGCTCTGGTATCAATCCAGCAACATGTGAATGAAACCAGCTGTCAAACACGCCATCCCGGCTCCTTATTGGCTGACTGGACTGTCGATCACACAACTCCAACCCCTTATTGGCCAAGTGGTCTGTCAATCACATCAATAAATTCCCACATCAGCCACTTTGAATGCCAATCGCCCTGGCCCCACCCTCAGTGCCCTGGTCCCAAGGCTGGGTGTAATGCTAACTACTTTGCCAGGCTCAGTAGCTGGGCTTTTCGCTGTGGGCATTTATCAATCCAAGTACCATGTTGTTCTCGTTAATATGTCAGGAATGTGCTTTGTATTACAGTTATCTGTACAGTCTATCTATTTTTCCCACAGGGCTGGCACTGAGCTGTATATCCCCGCGGAATACTTGGCTACACTGGTTATTTCTCTCCCAAGCAGCTTAACAGAATACTGACCTCAAGGTAACCTCAGTTTTAAAACCATCACAAGTCAAAGTCAAGATCTCTCACGTGGAACACAACATCCCCAGGAGCAATATAAAAACAGTAACAAAACTGCAGCTCAACATTAAATGTTTCCATTTAAGAATACATTCAGTTTTGCACAGACTAAATATTCAGTGGATTCTTGTGGTGGGAACATTGCCCACAAAATAGGCTTTAGAAAATCATGCAGGGAACATTAGAAGCAACTCACTTCCAGTCCACAGTTCAAGCTGCACACATAACATGGAATCACAGAACCCCACAGTTTAGAAAGCGGTCCTTCGGCCCATCGAGTCTGCACCGAACACAATTCCACCCAGACCCCTACCCCCATATCCCTACAGATTATACCGACTAATCCCTGGATACTAATGGGCAATTTCTTAGCATGGCCAATCAACCTAACCCTCACATCTTTGGACTGTGGGAAGAAATCATGCACCCAGAGAAAACCTGCACGGACACGAGGAGAATACGCAAACTCCACACAAACAGTGACCTGATCCGGGAATCGAACCCAGGACCCTGGAACTGTGAAGCATCAGTACTAACCACTGTGCTACTGTGCCGCTGCCGTAACATTACTCCTCAGATTGTATTTTACTAGGTAAACAAAAGATAGTTTTAAGGGATTTGTATCAGTAAATATAAGATGAGGTATAGATTTTAGTTTGTTTAATTAATGTTTCTGTGTAAGGGTTTATTCTAAGCTGATCTTCGCTACACTGTAGCTATGACTGTAAAACTACATTGTGTCCTATCTTTTTCTCTATGAACAGTATACTTTGTATAGCACATAAAAAACTTTTCACGTATGCTAATACACATGACAGTAATAAATCATCTGCTGGAGGAAAGCATTTGAATGGGTGGGGGTTGGTTCAATTTAAACTATTGTGCTTAGAGAGGTTACCAAGTGAGGAATAAATAAAAGCTGCCAGAAGGAATTGTTGTTTAGCAACAGGGGCTCTTTTAAGGTCGAAAGGTCTTTTCAGTTCAGTTTTAGCTGAATTTAATTTGCAATTGGTTTAGGAAGCTTAGGAGGGAACATCGTTCTCAATTTTGCTGGAAAAAAACCATACCATGGGGTAATTGTTTAGAAAACAGGTGCAGAGAACTAAAATCCAGCTAGTCAAGGAAATTTAAAATGAAGATATGTTTCCAAGAAGCCTGAGGATAAAGATAACAGAACAGAGAACTGTTTAGTAAAGACAGGAAGGACTGTCTAGTTAGAGACAGCTGCAGCCAGCAGATTTAAAATGGGAAAGCAAACTTTGGAAGCAAATCAAAAGTTTGATGCCTTTTTAACCATCAATTCCCAGACTATTAAATTGACTGTGAACGCAAACAATTCTGAAGGGGGAAGGTGTAAAACTTGTAAGCAAATACTTGATGTATTCCTTAAGAGGGAAAGCCTTGTTTAAAAGGAAATTTGAAAGTGCATCATTCATGTGGAAGCCCGAGTTCAGAGACAGAGTGGCTAATGATATAAGAACAATCTGGGAGCATTTTGAGGAGAAATCCACAGATGTTCACTTGGGTTGAGAACGGAGTGTGTCTAACCACAGTCATCTTGTGTGTTTAAAGGGACTGTATGTTACTGCACACATTGAAGATTAAAATATACTTTGTAACCCTGTTAATCTTAAATATATATGTGTGTGTGTGTGTGTGTGCATATATATATATATATATATCTTTGTGAAACTAATCTGGGAGAGTATTATAATCAACTTTACATGTTCCATAAATGTTTTTCTTATTTTTAAAACTGATTAGTAGCCCTGCAGTTCTGTTCCTTCATGTTTTCTAAAAGTAAAAACTGCAGTCTTTTGAACCAAAGTTCCATTCTGGGATCTCCCTGTCCAGTTATAACATTAGTTGGTATCATGAGTGTTTCTGTATACATACTGTTAGGAAAGAGAGGTAGTTGAATTATATTTTTTATTTGTGGATATCAGGAAATAGTTTTAGCTTTAAATTTAATTTATATTCTTTATTTGTGGATTAAAAGTGTTAAACCTGGTTCTAGTTTTATTTGAGAGCAGGTCTAGAGGTCTAGAGAGTATAAATGCATGGGGTTTTACAACCCTTGAAGTAGTTCAGAGAAGTTAAAAAAAAGTTGGAAAAAGAACAGCTTTTGCCTCACAATGGGGATCCAGAAGGAAAAACAGAACAGTAATGTTTAGTTCAGTTGGTAATTATGCCCCAGAGTGAAGGTGGAAGTTTAAATTTAACTGGACACAAAGCCACAGAGGTTTACAGCATGAAAACAGGCTCGTCAGCCCCAACTTATCCATGCTAGCAGATTACTCAGGGAAGCAAATCTAAGAATCTTTGATGAGCTGCTCTGAAATTAAAGTAATTGTGAATGTCAAGTGAGTTCTGGACCTCTGACCAATTTTATCAGTTGTTTATGGGAGAGGGAATTGCAGACAGCAGGTACTAAAGGAAAATAAAGACATTTAATTCCAAGAACAGGTATCTGGAACAGATCCTGTTCAATGAAGTTAGGAATCAGGGGCACAGACAGGTTTCAAGTTTAAAACGAGAAGCAAATTTATTGTAAAATGCACCGAGAAACCGGAAATTCAAGGAGCCAGCTAAAGGCCTGGAACTCTTTCCTACGGGTCTGTGAAGTAGTGCTGCTCAGTCAGTATGGCTGAGTACCTGTTGTAATGTAAGAATAAAAATAAAGGAAAACACACAGCAAGATCCCATCAATAAAAATGTGACTTAAATAGACTAACTCATTAACTCGGGTTAATTTGTTTGTGATTCACGGAAAGCAAATAGTTAATCCCTGATAAAGGACACAGTTGAACTGGTGTAACTCATCCTTCTATAGAATCTTACAATTTCCCACTCTATCCAACTGTTTCCCAACTTATTCTATTGCTTTCACCATCCCTCATTCACCTAGAGGATAACTCAAACATTACTCATTGTGCATGAAAAGGAACTTTGTGATCCCAATCAGAACTTGCCTTCAGTTAACGTGTGGATTAGGGTAGCGATTGAGCTTCTCTGTTCCATTTACTGTCCATCCCACTTGGTGGACACAGTAGCCTATTGATTGTTTTAGATCTAATTAGTCAAAGAAGAGGAGTTTAAATTGCTCTGAGTAGCTGTTACACTCAGGTGTACTTCCAAAATGTAACACATAAGCTTAGATAGATTAGTTAACTAGCAGGAAGCAAAAAGTAGGCATAAAATGGTAATTATTGAATAGGCAAGGTGTAACAAATGGAGCGGCAGAGGGATTAGTGTTGGGATGTCAACTTTTTTACAATTTATATTAATGACTTGAATGAGGGAATCAAATGTATGGAAGCTAAATTTGCTGATGACAAAACATAGGCAGGAAAACAAGAGGATGCAGAGTCTGCAGAGGGATTTAGGAAGTTTAAGCGAGTGAGCAAAAATTTGGCAGACCGAGTTTTTATGTGGGAAAAATGTAAACTTGTTCATTTTGAAAGGAAAAATAGGAAAGTAGCAGATTATTTAAACAGAGAAAAATTGTAGAATTATGAGGTACAGGGTGTCTACATATCCAAGTGCAAGAATCACAATAAGGTTGTATGCAGGTACAGCACGTGATTAGGAAGACAAAGTGGACATTGGGGGAGAATTTTCCCATCTTGCCCACCACAGGAATTTTAGCAGGCAGAGGGAATGAACCATGCAAAGGTCCATTGATCTTGGGCTGGATTTTCCAGTTTTGGGGTGAGCACGGCTGAAAAATCCCATCCATTATTGTTTATCATGAAGGAAGAGGAATAGCAAAGTTGGGAATTTTTGCTACAGTTATACAGGGCATTGCTGAGACCATATCTCAGATCCTGTTTTCAGTTTTGGTCTCCATATTTAAGAAAGGATATAAATGTGTTAGCAGCAGTTCAGAGAAAGTTCACTCAAAGCCCCTTTTTAGGGTTCAGTCATTTTGAGAGGACTGGGTTGGGTAGGCTATATCTGTATCGGTTACAGTTTAGAAGATCAAGAGGTGATCTTATTGAAACACGCAAGATCTTGAAGGTCTTGACAGGGGATGCTGGAAGGATGTTTTCACCTGTGAGACAGAATAAAACAAGGGGATACAGTTTAAAAATAAGGGAAGGTTTTTCTTTCAGAGGGTCGTGAATCTTTGGAACATTTTTGCACAGACTGCAGCACAGAAGAGTAACTGAATATTTCTAAAGCAGAGGGGGAGGTGGGATGAGGTGCAATGAATGTGGAGTAGCTTGCGTTTCTATTGAAAAGGCCATAACGTGGAGATGCCGGCGTTGGACTGTGGTAAACACAGTAAGAAGTCTGACAACACCAGGTTCAAGTCCAACCGATTTATTTGATAGTAAACTCACGAGCTTACTATCAAATAAATCAGTTGGACTTAAACCTGGTGTTGTCAGACTTCTTACTGTGAAAAGGCCATAAAGCAGGCTCAAGGGAGCAAAAGGCCGATTCCTGCTCTCAAAGTTCACATGATTGTTTGATCAATTTAAAATAATCTCTCTGCAGCTGTTAGATCATCGGGACATTCATCGACCTGCTGTGATGATTAGGAGCTATTTTCTAACCTTGTTTACTTGCTTTCTCTGCAACTAATTGATCTTGTGATATCAACGATGACGTAGAGAACCCCCAGCTCTTTTCAAAATAAAAACTCCCTTTTGTCCTTCAAAGAACTATTATCGAATTCTTCATGTCCACCCTGAGAGGGCAGATAGCATTTAAACAAGAATTTTTCAACACTTCATCCAAAGGTACACACTTTCAACAAAGCAGCATTCCCTCATACTACATTGGTTGTGTCAGTCTGGATTATGTATTCATGTCTTTGAAGTAGAATTTGATCTAACAATCTTCTAAACCTGTGACCGCTACCATCTTAAAGGGCAAGAGCAGCAGACATATGGGAACACCATCACCTGGAAGTTTTCCCTCCAAGTCACACACCATCTTGACTTGGAAATAAATCAACTGTTTCTTCACTGTCGCTGGGTCAAAATCCTGGGACTCCCTTCCCAACAGCTCTGTGGCTGCGCCTATGCTTTAGGGACTTGCCACAGTTCAAGAAGGCAGCTCACCACCACCTTCTCAAGGGCAAATAGGGATGGACAATAAATACTGGCCTCGCCAGCAATGCCCATGTCCCATGAAGGATTTTTAAAAAACCTCCCAATGCAGAGATGAAAGTGCTCCTCATTGATCCATGGCTGACAAGCCCAGCTACATTTACTGGATCGGGTAGACGTCCAACACATCGAAGGGAGTCAGTGCCATTACAAAGGGATGATTCCCTGAAGGCAAAACATTTAAACTCCCCAACACCGAGGAATCCACTGAATTCAGGCTGTCACAAAACGTGCACTCAAGTTTTCTCGAGCACGGACTTGTTATCAGCCCAACAAGGGAATGCAAGGACCAGAATACTTATGTTTCCATTCGCAGGCTGACACACCATTGCAGTATTGAGGGTATGCAGTACCGTCAGAGCTGCCAGCATTATGCTGAGAGGTTAAATCAAGGCCCCAGGTACTCTCAGGTAAATGTGAGAAGATCCCAGGGTCACTATTCATTAGAGCAGTAGGTGAGTTTTTCTCCAATGTCCTGGTCAATATGTATCCCTTAACAACAGAACTAAAATAGATGATGATGTGAATGTCCGTGGGAGCTTGCTGTACACAAATTGATTCTCATACTTTCAAAACGACTTCCTTGATTGTAAAATGCTTTGGGATGTTCTGACAGTTCTTCTTTTTAAAAGAATTAATCCATCAAAAATATCAATCTAACCATGATTAATTTTAATTCCTTAAGGGTGTCTTCCCTCTTATCTCAAAACTTCATGAACGTTCCAAAAGAAAAATGCTGCAGATGTGAAAAATCTGAAATAAAAACAAAAATGCTGGAATACTCAGCAGGTTAAGCAGCATTTCGAGTTAATATTTCAGGCCCCTGACCTTTCATCAGCATGGTTCAAACAGAAGGTCACTGACCTGAAATGGTCTCTCTCTCTTTCTCCCCTCAGATACTTCACGCTCTTGCAAATACTTACACTTTCCACTTACTTTTGCAACTCTCTCTGCATTGTGAATTAGTTATCCCTATTTCTAACAACTGAAAATCAATCTAAAATATGCAGTAATAATTTTAATGTTGTCATATTTTGAATGTTTGGCCAAGTTAAATTAATCTCACTGCAGCACTTGGAATATTATCAGTACATTGAAAAGCTGCTGTGATGATAAGAAGCTTTTTCTAACCTTGTTTACTTCCCTTTTCCATAATCAACTTGAAATTGACATCCAAAGAATTTAATTTGTCACTACAATCTCATTACAAAACCAGATAATCTTTATATTAAAAAATGCTCGCACGGGATGTGGGCATTGCTGCAAAGACCAGCATTTTTACTGCTCATTCTAATTGTTCTTTGAGAAGGTGGTGGTGGTGAGCTACCTTTTTGAACGACTGCAGTTCATATGGTATAGTGTTGTAAGGGAGGGAATTCCAGGATCTCGACCCAGCAACAGTGAAGAAACAGTGATATATTTCCAAGTCAATATGATGTTGGATAGAAACTTGCAGGGAACGTACTGTGTTATTAGCACAGGTATAGTTCCTTTTTGTTGGAATGTTCCTTCTAAATAGTGCATTCAATTTAGAGTCATTCTGGCACAGAAGGAAGCCATTCAGCCCATTCAAACCTATGCTAACTCTCAGTAGAGTAATCCAATCAGTTCCATTTTCCCACTTTACCCAGACAGGATTCAAGAGGGTGAGGGAGAGCAGATGAGACTGGTGGTGGGGTAGGGGTGCTGAATTCCAGAGCTTATGGTCAACGGCTGAAGATGCACAAAGGATTGAGTTTGAAGGAATGTAAATATCTTGGAGAGTTGGATGAGATTACTGAAATAGGAAGCAATGAAATCATGGATAAAATTTGAACATGAGGATGTGAATTTTAACATTGAGGTGCTACTGAAAAAGATTCAATTTGAATCTGGAGACAGCAGCAGAGTTTTGAGTGAGCTTTAGATTCTAGAAGATTCTGGACTGGCCAGGAATGCATTGTTATAATCATAACCAGCCCTGTTTAGGACCATTAGCACAGCTAGCAACATTTACTATTATTTTTTCTGCTCAAGGAGAGCGAGTTTAAAGTCCTGTAACAATTGTGTGACCTTCTGTACATTACTTGGCACTGCTTATCTGTTACTTTTAATAAATGTGTTCTCTGATCTAAAGTCTAAACCACATTTTGGTAAGAGTGTTATTCTTTCATTATCTGAAGGTTAGGTGATCACGAGGGAACATGGAGTCATATCCCATATGCTAATTAAACCAACAAGGATTACTGTACTAGCTCTAGGCGATACTAAAGTTAGCCAATGGAATCGATTCTCTAGGGTCTTTGAAATTCCCTCTCCAGTCAAATAAAAACCATCCAATTCTTTATTTGTGCAAAACTCATCAATAAATGATTGTAATTTATTTTATTTTATCTTCAACTACAATTAGTTTCTTTCAAAGAATCCCCACAAACACTGTGAGCCGCGAGGCCTCTTTTCTGTGTGGCATTCTCCTAAGTTTAAATTTATTTATTAGTACAAGTCAGCTACCTTAACACTACAATTAAGTTACTGTGAAAATTTCCCAGTCACCACATTCTGGTACCTGTTCGGGTACACTGAGGGAGAATTTAGCATGGCCAATGCACCTAATCTATACATCTTTGGAAACCGGAGCACCCGGAGGAAACCCACACAGACACAGGGAGAATGTGCAAACTCCACTGACAGTGACCCAAGCCTGGAATTGAACCTGAGTTCCTGGTACTGTGAGGCAGCAGTGCTAACCACTGTGCTGCCCCTATAAAGCTGTGTACCCTTCATTCATACTTACTTCAGAAAAATATTTACAATAAAGTATCATCCAAGCAGATCATTCAGCCTCTCTTTTTAATGCTGACATGTTTCAAACCTCAAGATATTAGCTGAGGCCCAGGCTGATTGATTTCAGGAGACCATTTCGCCCATTGCATCACCACTCACCTTCAGAACAAGCAAATCACTGTGGCGTTCTTCCACCTTTTCCCATAATCTTACACATTTTCTTTTCAGATAACAGTCTAATTGTCCTTCAATTGAACCTACCTCTCAAGTAGTGCATTCCAGATGTTAACTATTTGCTGTTTTCTTTCATATTGCTTTTGTTTAAATTAGATTAAAGAAGTATTCTCCGATTTTCGACCCTTTCATGAGTGGGAACTCTTTCTGTCCATCTACTCTGTCCAAACCACTCATGATTTATAAATACCATTCCCAGCATCTCAAATTCTCCTCCTCATGTTCAAATCTTTCAGCGGCCTTATTTCCATAATCATCTCCAGTGTTCAATCTTTCAAGATTTCTGTAATCTTCCAGTTCTGATCCCTTGCACTTGTCTGTTTTCCTTTGCTCAGCACTGCAAGCTGTCACTGTTCTACAACATTCCTTCTCTAAACCTACTTCTCTGAAAACCTACTTCAAATTTTTGGTCATTCACTCTGATACCACCTTTGGTAACTTGGTGTGAAATATTGCCCGATCATGTTTTTATGAGTAATGTTTTACTATGTTAAAGTGGGCAAGTGGGCTGAGGAATGGCAAATGGAGTTTAATTCAGATAACTGCGAGGTGAAGAATTTTGGTAGATCTGACAAGGGCAGGATTTACTCAGTTAATAGTAGGACATTGGGGGGAATTCCAAAACAAAGAGATCTAGGGGTACAGATTCATAGCTCCTTGAAAGTGGAGTCACAGTTGGACAGAGTGGTGAATGCAGCATTCGGCATGCTTGGTTTCATTGGTCAGAACAGTTGGGATGTCTTGCTGAAGTTGTACAATTAGTAAGGTCACACTTGGAATACTGTGTAAAGTTCTGGTCATCCTATTATAGAAACAGTATTTTTAAACAAGAAAGAGTGCAGAAAAGATTTACTAGGATGCTATTGGGACTCAACAGTTTGAGTTGTAAGGAAAGGCTTGATAAACTGGGATTTTTTTCTCTGGAGTGTAGAAGACTGAGGAGTGAATTTAGAGGTCTATAAAATAACAAGGGGCATAGATCAGCTAGAAATTCAATATCTTTTCCCAAAGATAAGGGAGTTTAAAACTAGAGGGCCCATGCTTTAAGGTGAGAGGGGAGAGAAAGAAAAATGAGCAGAGGGGCAATTATTTCACACAGAGGGTGGTGAGTGTCTGGAAGAAGCTGCCAGAGGTAGTAATAGAGGCAGGTACAATTTTGTCTTTTAAAAAGCATTTAGACAGTTACATGGGTAAGATGGTTATAGAGGGATATGGACCAAATTGGGACTAGCTTAGGGGTTTAAAAAAAAAAGGACAGCATGGACAAGTTGGGCCAAAGGGCCTGTTTCCATGCTGTAAACCTCTGTGACAATGACTCTAAGGTGCTATAAAAATCAAAGTTGCTATTGTCAAAAAAAGTTGCTATTGTTTGCAATTCATAGATAGTACATGATTAATCCCAGATGAAGGACACCATTGAGTTGGGTGCAACTCATCCTTTTATGGAACCTTACAATCTCTATATATTCAATTGTTTCCCAATTTATTCATTAGCTTTCACCATTCTTCATTCGCCCAGAGGCCAATTCAGATATGTGGAGGCAATTGTCTAGTGAGTGGTATTATCGCTAGATTATTAATCCAGAAACTCAGTTAACATTCTGTGAATCCGGTTTGAATCCTGCCACAGTAGATGGTGGAATTTGAATTCAATAAAAAATATCTGGAATTAAAAATCTACTAATGACCATGAAACCATTTCTGATTTTTGGAAAAACCCATTGGTTCGTCAATGTCCTTTCGGGAAAGAAATCTGCAGTACTTACCTCGCCTGGCCTTCATCTGATTCTAAAGCCAAAGCAATGTGGCTGACTCTCAAATGCCTCCAGGGGCAATTGGGGATGGGCAATAAATGCTGCCAGCCATTAATTCATGGACATGAGTGTCAATGAAAAAAAAATCAACATGTAGGCAAAACAACTTCCTGATTCAAATCAGAACTTGCCTTGCAATGAGGATGTGGATTAGAATAGCCTTTTCTGTTCCATTTACTCTGAACGTAGATACACAAGAAAATTAAAGATAACAGGTGAAAACTTACATCAAATCCTCTTTCCTACACAATCTCTATGTCCCTCAATTCCTGTAGGGTGGAACTTTACAACCCCATCATGCTGAGGGGAGGGCCAAAAAATACAGAAAGACTTTGGTGAGACTGCACAAGTTGGCCAGAGCAAAGGGCCACAAAATTTCACCCACAGTCTCCAAAAATCTATTGATTTCAGTCTTGAATATAGTCAATGACCGAACATTCACAACTCTCTGCGATGAAGAATTCTCAAGGTTCATGACTTCCCTCATCTCAGTCCTAAATGACCAATCCCTTATCCTGATACTATCACCTCGAAATCTGAACTCTGCAGCAACGAAGAAACAGCCTCTCAGCACCTATCCAAACATGATGGCATCCAATTGCTAAAGCCACTCACTCCCCCCACCCCGCCCCCCAAATTGCTACAAAATAGAAAGTGCACTTTCTCAAGACAACTGTGAATGGGCGATAAATACCAGGTTTATCAGCAACTTCATCATTATGAAGTGCTTTGAAAGGCTAGTCATGACATGAATCAATTCCAGCCTCTTGGACTACCTGGATCCACTAGTTTGCCTACCGCTGCAACAGGTCCACATCAGACGCCATTTCCCTGGCTCTACACTCAACCATGGAACATCTAAATAACAAGGACATCTACGTCAGACTCCTATTTATTGACTACAGCTCAGCCTTCAATACTATTATTCCTACGAAATTCATCTCCAAACTCTGTGGCCTAGACCTCAGCACTTCCTTCTGCGACTGGATCCTGAACTTCCTAACTCACAGACTACAAACAGTAAGGATAGGCAACAACACCTCCTCCATGTCATTCTCTACACCCGTGTCCCACATGGCTGTGTTCTCAGCCCCCTACCATACTCCTTATACTCCTATGACTATGCAGCCAAATTCCCCTCCAATTCGATTTTCAAGTTTGCTGTCAATACCACCATAGTGGGTCAGATCTCAAACATGAGCTTACGGAGAGTGACTCACTTGATGAAGGAGCAGCGCTTTGAAAGCTCATGATTCCAAATAAACCTGTTGGATTTTAACCTGGTATTGTGAGACTTCTTACTATGCCCACCCCAGTCCAATGCCAGCACCTCCACTCAAGTTTAATCTCGCCTTGTGTTAGCCTGTTTCATTAATTCTGTGGGCTGTTTCTCTCCTCTGTATTTGATCATCCCAAAGGAAGAAGCTTTATGTCACACCACGCAGATATGCACCTACAGAAATGTTAACAGGTCTTAAAACTTGGAAGTAAAAAGGGAAAACACTCTGTCCTTCTGCAATCAGAAGCTCGGACCTGAATACTTCCATTCTAAATGACTTCTAACAGAACTACCAAAATTTCTCGGCCTGCAGCGTGTGTACGCATGTATAAATAAAACCAAATTTTTTTAAAAATCTGGAAATACAAGCAGGTATAAAGAGATGAGTCCTATACTTAACTTTCTGGGTGTGCAACTCTTTATCGCAACTGCAATCTAAAAGATAAACATCTATTTTAGTAAGTTTGATAATAATAGAACGTGAAGAAAAGGGGAGGGAGAAACCAAGTGAGAGAAATTAAGGGGGTGAAAGCTCTGTTTAAAATTTATTCACAGGCATCACTGTAGTGGCCATTCCTAATCACTCTTTGAAATATTGCAGAGGGCAATTCAAAGTCAAAATCATTGCCGTGGGCCTTGAGTCGCATGCAATCCAAAACAGCTACATCAACAGATTTCCTTTCCCGATGAATATTCATGAGCCAGTCAGGTTTTTAAGATGAATCTGGCAGTTTTGTGACCCCCGTTACTGAAACTAGTTTTAAACTCCAGATTTAATTGACCTTAATTAGGTAACTGCTGACCTGTCCTCATTGGAGGAGAGGGTGCTGCCAACATCTCAGTACAGGAGGCAGTAGTGGAGAAATTGAATAGGATAAAAATAGAAGAGGCATTTAATTAGAAACTGCTAGTAGAAGACTTTTAGAGGACAAGATGTCAGCTGTGGGTCAACGGATAATTCTCTCTCTTCTGAGCCAGAAGACTATGGGTTCAAGCACCACAGCAGGGATTTGAACACGCAATCTGGAAATCTGAGTGCAGTAAAAAGGGTATGCATCACTGCCAGGGACGTTACCTCTTAGATGAAATGTTAAACTAAGACTCTGTCGGGGCTTTTGAGTGAATGTAAACGATCCCACTGCAACTATTTTGGAAAAGGGCAGGGAAGTTCTCCGGGCCAACGTTTATCCTTTATTCAACGTTAATAAAACAGATTATCTGTTCCTTGCCACAGTGCTGTCTGTGGGAGTTGGTTGGTGCTGTGCTTTTTGCATTACTTCACTGGCTCTAAACTACTGAGTGGCGGCACAGTGGCACAATAGTTAGTACTGCTGCCTCACAGTGTCAGGGACCCAGGTTCAATTCCGGCCTTGTGTCACTGTGTGTGGAGTGTGTATATTCTCTCCATGTCTGCGTGGGTTTCCTCAGGGTCCAGGATCCTCCGCAATCCAAAGGTGTGCAGGTTAAGTTGATTGGTCATGCTAAATTGATCTTAGTGTTGGGGGATTAGGAAAATAAGTGAGAGGGGTTACAGGAATAGGACCTGGGTAGGATTGTGTTGGGTGCAGACTCGATGAATGACGGCCTCCTTTTGCACTCTAAGGAGGCTATGATTTTATGAGTTATAAGGTGTTTTTTTCTGAAACAAAGATTCTCAGTGAGGTAACGGAGAAACATAAAACAAGGAGTAAATGTTGGAGGGCAGGGATGTGAATAAGCAGGGCATAGTAATTTGGTGGGCTACAGGAAAGCAGGGTCACACATACAGATAGAACTGTTCAGCAAAAACCATCATTTAATTTGTGTTTGGAGAAGATTGCTTGGACAGTATTGAACACAAAAACAGAGATGGACATTTAAAAGAATGTTGCAGATGGAACAAATGCTTGGGGCCCTATGACACGGGGCCAAATTTTAAAAAATTGAGGCACCACTTAACCTGGAGCAGTAGGTCAGTGGGCAAAGAGTGAACAGAACTTGATGTGAGTTATGATACCGTCACCAGGGTTTTGGAAGTTTTATGGAATGATAAAGGTGAGAGGCTGGTCAGGAATGCAATGGAGCTGCATGCGTAGTGGTGTTCCATCTTGGAGTCTTACCACCTGCAGTAAGATACCGTAGTATTCCACCTCCCCTCAGATTCTGCAAGGATGCCCTTGTTCAGTCCATTTCAATTCCTGTATTTGTTCCTCACTGGTACATGTGTTGGTATTTATGCTCCATGCAGGTTTCCACACAACCTATTGGTATTCTCTTTCTATTCCTAATGTGTTTGTTAGCATGACCTGAATAGTTCTTTGTGATAAATTATTCTACGTTCTAACCATTCCCTGGCCTGAGAAGTTTCTGCTAATTTACTGCGTCTTCATAAACTGATGCTCCTACACAAGTGGAAAAATGTACTCTGGGGGTGGGATTATAACACCCCTCTTCCCTAATGTTTTGGCGTGTTTCTCAACAGCCTAGTATGGGCCAGTGGTGATATCTTCCAGTCCTGCCACTATCAATGGGATTTCCCATTGAATCCATGCCCAGAAAATAGAGGAGGAGTGTGTGCTGTTGGCAGAACAGGAAAATCCTGCCTGTGTGTACAGGCAGCAGATTGTGCTTTATGTCTTTTCTCATCTCAGTGCCACACCTTAACAGACCACTGCTCGTGACCCATGTACATATTCAAGGCACCCAGTTTCACTTCAGCAAACCCCTCTCAACTCGTCCTCTCTGTTATTTGTAAGGCTGCTTATTTGACATGCTAGATCAGCAGAAATTTCCTCCAGCTAAATCCATCATTTTCCAACCCTGCCACAAACTCTGTCCCTACCAACCAACTCCATCCTCCTCTCAGAGAAGTGTTTGAGACTGAACCAGACTGTTCATAATCTTGGTGCCTTTTTTTGAGAACACTTATCCTGGCCATCCCTAAGACTGATTATTTCTTCCCTCTGTTCCTGTCTCACTTCAACCTGCTGCTGAAACCCTCACTCATATCTTTATTGTCTCTTAGATTCAACGACTCTGCTGCATTACTGGCCAGCCCCCCACATTCCTCCAACCCCTTCACAACTCCCAAAACTCTGCTTATTGTTTCCTAACTTACAGCAAGTCTTGTTCAACCTTTTCTCACTGACTTTCTTTGGCTCAAGATTAAGTAGCACTTTGATTTCAAAATTCACAACCTGGCTTTAAATATCTCCATAGTTCTCCCTTGCTTATCCATAACCTCCTCCAGCCCAACAACCCTCTGAAATATTTGCGCTCTTCCAAATCTGCCTTCTCAATTTTATTGTCTTCACCATTGATTGTAATACCTTGAATTGACTAGATGCCAAACTCTGGTATTTCCCTTTCTAAATCTGTGCCCCTTCCTGCTCCAACTCTCTCCCCCTCTTAAGATGTTTTTTAAAATCTCCACTTTTGACCAAGATTCAGTTACCTGTCCAAATCCACTTTACACGATTTCATAGCTTTTTTTTTTGCTAACGCTCTAGTGAAATACCTTCACTGCTTTAAACAGTGCTATGTAAATACACGTTGTTATGTTTTTATCCAATATCCTGTTGAGCCTTTGAGTTTTAATAATTATTAATCACTCCTAGTCTTCTCCGCCCAAGGGAAAAGAACCCCAGCCTGTTCAGCCTTTCCCGAGAGCAGAGCAAAAGGTCACAGCTATCATTCACATCACTGCCTGTGATTGCTCACCACTGAGAGCCAGGTGGTCATTTGAACCCTTTTATAAAAGTGTGATAACATAGCACACTCATGCAGTCACACATATCAAATCAAAATTTCTTAATCTTGCATTCTCTGTTACTTCTTCTAGGTACCCCAAAGATATCTGTAATAGGGGTGAAGCTGCCTAGTAACCAGCTGGCCCTATTGTCTTGGATGGCCTTGGCAGCTTTCTGCTGGAGACTTGAGGCATGGAGGGCCCCGGCTGGCTTTGGCTCTCCTGCTGTGGGAGTAGCTGCTCCTTGTGGGTCACAGAGGATGAGACCAAAGGAGAACTGGCAAAGGGGATTCCAAAGGGCCAGACACCTTCAGAGTCCTGAATGGTGATCCCGGGTGTCTAACTCCTCCTGTTGGGTGCCTGAGTGTCCCTGGCTGACTCCTTGAGAAGGGACACCTCAGGACAGGTCAAGGCACCCTGATTTGCTATCTCGTAGCCACTGCAACAGGTCACCCATGGCTATGGGTCACATTGGACAGAGTAGCCTTTGTTGTCCAGTACTTCCCCACAGCGGAGAAGCTACGACATCTTCTCTGGAGACTTCAACATGTCATTGATGAAGATGAACACCTCACCAGGGCCATTCCCACTCTCCCACTTCTTGCCTTCAAACATCTGCCCAACTCAAACAGACCATTGTCTGCAGCAAACTACCCAACCTTCAGGGCAACAGTGACCATGATACCACACAACCCTGCCACAGCAACCTCTGCAAGACATGCCGGATCATCAACATGGATGACACTATCTCCCAAGTATATGGCACATACTCTTGCAACTCGGCCAATGTTGTCATCTAATATGCGGCAGGAAAGGATGTCCCGAAGCATGGTAATATTGTGGAGACCATGCAGATGCAACGACAATGGATGAATGAACATCACTTGACAATCACCAGGCAAGACTGTTCCCTTCCTATTGGTAAACACTTCAGCGGTCACGGGCATTCAGCCTCTGATCTTCGATTGTGTTCTCCAAGGTGGCCTTCACGACACATGACAGCGCAGTCGCTGAGCAGAGACTGATAGCCAAGTTCCGCACACGAGGACAGCCTCAATCAGGATCTTGGTTTCATGTCACACTATCTGTAATCCCTATGCCTTGCCTGAATTTGCAACAACTCACTTACTGTCCTATCTGGAGACAATACACATCTCTTAAACCAATGCTATCTCCACTCACATTGTCTGCACCTTTAAGACTTGATTAGCTGTAAAGACTCACTTTCTAATCAGTATTCTGTAAACCGTGTGCACCTTTATATGCCCTTCTCTGATCAGAACTTTCCACTCACCTGACGAAGCAACAGCGTTCCGAAAGCTTGTGGGTTTACTATCAAATAAACTCGTTGGACTTTAACTTGGTGTTGTGAGACTTCTTACAGTGATGGAGTGCAGGTCTACACCTATCTCCAGCAGAAATTGGGCATTCTACTGAACCAGGCTCACAATGGTATCTTCTATCCTCCTAAGGAGATCTCGCTTCATCACTTCATCAGCCAGCAAAGGAAAAGACTCTTCCATCTCATATAGCACTCTGTTCTGGGCCTCCAACACTTATGCCTGATGTTCCCTCATTTGTTGCAGTTTCTGTAACATCTCGTGCAGAGCGCATCCAACTTGGACGTTGTAGATGCCCACTTCCTCCAACAGTCCTCCAAGTACTAGTGAGTCTGGGTGACCCTGAGTCTTCCTGTCTCAGACATGTGTCCAAGGATTGACCACCAGAATGTGAGACCCTGCCTGAAATGGATCTAGGACCCACCAAGGAGTGTATCTGTGTGCTGGAGGGTACAGGTGACTGCTGTGATGGCTCTACAGGTGCACTTTCTTCCACTTTTGCCAGTGTCCTCTGTGAACTGGAGGAACTGCTGGACAGGGTTTTCTCTTCTTGCCTTCCCTTCTTCCTGCTGGCACCTGTGAGACAGAGAAAGAGAGAGAGAGAGAGAGAGACAGAGAGACCGAGTGACTGCATGAATTGCCTCCAACAGCAAGGAATGCATGATGTTCAGATTTCTAAATGACTACATTATGTACAGATCCTTAACTGAGTGGAGACCACCTATCCATCGCTCCATCCGCACAAGTTCCTACCCTGACAGCAGGGCTGCTGCTCTTCAACATCACTAAGTTCTGGAGGTCAGGAGGACCCCCTTCTGTCTTCTCACTCTTGTCGTATTGTGCCTCCAATCTCCTGCACAAACAAAGAAGGGTTGGGGGCAATTGGCTTTCAGAGATCTTTCTCTTGCTTCCTCAGTAATTACAAATTCTCCACTGGATTGTGTGCTATTTGATTGATGCACTGCAGGTGGTCCTCAAGTGTCTGGGGCAGCAACTCTAGAGCACTGAGCCCCTGCACTTAGAGGGATAAGCTTCACAGAGGCATCTCAAAAACGTTCCTTGCTGGTGCCTTTAATGCCTAGCCCTCTTTCCCACTCCCACAGACAGCAACTGAATTCCCTGCGCTAAAGGGATCAGGAACCCACAGTGGTTTCTGCACTTGCAGACAAGATGGGGACTATAAAGTATCACATTGTCACACTGAGTAGCTCCTTTATACAGGGGCTGCATGGATGGCATCTTTGCCAATAAGCTTACGTCCTCTCCACCATTCAGCCAGGTGAGTGGGAGCAGTTGAGGGTTCACAGCTTGTTGGTATAGTTGATTCATTCATCTACTTGTGATGTTGTAGGGCAGTCCTCTGCTGGGTTCCCCGAGATGTCCTTCCATGCAGAATTAACCTGATGACTCAGCCCCCCTCCTGCATTAAGCACTTAGAGATGCGTCACTGAACCTAGGATTAAAGCTCCCTGTGATCAGTGAGCCATCACCTCCTTTGATTTGATTTATTATTGTCACATGTACTTAGTGAAAAGTACTGTTTCTTGAGTGCTATTCAGACAAAGCATACCGTTTGTAAAGAAAGAACCGAGAAAGTGCAGAATGTCATACAGCTAGGCTATAGAGGAAGGTCAACTTAATGCAAGATAAATCCATTCAAAACTCTGACAGCAGCAGGGAAGGAGCTGTTCTTGAGTCGGTTGGTACGTGACCTCAGACTTTTGTATCTTGTTCCTGATTGGAGAAGTCCAAGGTGCATGAGGTCCTGAATAATGCTGGCTGCTTTGCCAATGCAGTGGGAAGTGTAGACAGAGTCACTGGATGGGAGACTGGAGTTACAGAGGCACAATGGTTATGGAAGAAGTTGAAAAATATAACAGCATGACGCACACCATCTAGTCCTCACATTACACCAAGCAACCCCTCCACTGCATAATTAATCAGGCTAGAATCACACAATTCGGTGCAAATTCCCACAGGCCTCCACAACAGGATACATTGCTGGTTCCTTCCAAGGACATGGATTCAGAATGGAAACTTCCACCCAACAAATCAATAAAAGAGTGGCAACAATTCCAAATCCAGGGCTTAGCTTCATGTCCTCATGGAGGCGAGTACAACACTATTCAGTGATCACAAAGATTCTGTGAGTGATAATGATGCTCTGGTGTATATCAAATATTTCATTCTAGGGACACGAGCATCATATCACAGCCAGCACTTTATTGTTCATCCCTCGGTGCCTGAGAAGGTGATGGTGGACCTTCTTCTTAACAGTGGTGGTAGATTTTGATACAAATGAATGGTTTACTGGGGAACATCAGAGGAGTGTTGAGAGTCAGACACATTAATGTGGGGCTGGAGTCATGTATAGATCCAGACTGACAAAGACTGGCAGAATTCCTTCCCACAAAGGCATTAGTGTTGATCTGCTTTCCTCTTCAGAATTGACAATCCCATTCGTTGCCCACCTCCAATTCCCTTTCTCTGTATTTTGTGAAAGGTTGTAATTTTAGCTGTCTAGTTTTAAAATGCCAGGTCTGGGTTTTTCAATTTGCACGTCTAATGAATGGGTTCAACATTCAAAAATAATCTGTTTTTCTCGTTACAAACACTGACTCACCTGCCATGCGCGTGTATTTTTATGTCTGAGCCTCAGTCTTTTCTGCTTTTTATTTTAATTTTACAACACATTTGAACTGGAGATTTTCTGTTGCAGTGGGTAACATCCCTGCCTCCTGAGCCAGCAGTTCTGCGTTTGAGTCCCATCCCAGGACCCCATGGCCAAGAAAGATGTGTTCAAAACACAGCCAAACAGGTTTGAGTATCAACCTGTAAAATCCTTCCAACATGGAAATGGCTGGCAGTGAGAGAGAATCTGATGGAGGGATATGAAATTTAAAGAGAGATTGATAGAGTAAGTGTAGACCAAATATTTCTTCTCATGGGGCATTTTCGAACAAGAAGTATAAGTTGTGATGTGGTAGATTTAAAACTGAGATGAGGAGGAGCTACTTTTGGCAGAGGGTGGTGAATCTGTGGAACTTGCTGTGCCATAGTACAGTGGAGTCTAAATCATTGAATGGTTTCATGATGGAGATATATTTCTAATAAAAAAGGGATAAAAGGGGAACAGATCGGGAGGTGGATTTGAGACCAGGGAGAGATCAAGCTATGATCTGATGGAATGGCAGAGCAGGCTCGAAGGGCTGGGTTTGTCTACTTCTGTTCCTAATTCCTATGTTCCTATTCCTGGTCAGTTGTGTGATGCTAGAAAAGTTCTGACTGCACCATTTAAAGTGCATGCTTCAGAACCACTGACTCCCTGAATGGTCTGTAACACACCAAACATAAATACCTCTATGCTGAGCTTGTATTTTCCGGTGCAATTGCATAAGATTTCATGTGTCATCACTTACCCAAGTGTGAAATTTCACAGAAACTTTACTCCACTGGATTATACTTTGCATTCTTCTGATTCTGCCTCATTATCCTTATTTAATGTTTTAAAAAAGCCTTATTCAAACTCCCCATGGCACAGGATAATATAAACATCTAGTATTTAGTTAACGTTTTTAACATAGTACAAACACCGCCCCCCACTCCTCCAAAGACCTTTTGGGTGGCATGGTGGCACACTTGTTAGCACTGCTGCCTCACAGTGCCAGGACCCAAGGTTCAATTCCAGCCTTGGGTCACCATCTGCGTGGAGTCTGCATGTTCTCCCCGTTTCCTCCCACAAATTCAGTCCAAAGATGTGCGAGTTAGGTTGATTGGCTATGCTAAGGTAACATTAGTGCCAAGGGATTAGCAGGGTAAACATGTAGGGTCATGGGAATGGGATCTGGGTGGGATTGTGTTCACTGCAGATCCGATGGGCTGAATGGCTTCCTTCTGCACCGTATGGATTCTAGAAGAAAGAAGCAGATACTGATGTCCAGCCAAAAAAGGACAGGTGCCAAAAGCTTGTCTAAGAGATTTTTAAGGAGTTGGCTGGGCAGACAGGTTCAGAGAGATTCAGAGTTTTGGGCCAAGTTAGCTGAAAGCAAGAATGATGCTCAGCCTGAATTGGAGAAATGCAAATATCACAGAAGATGAGATGACACCAGAAGTGGTTAGAGGATTAGAGTGGCACAAACTGGGGAAAGGATTTGAAAACAAGGAATAGAATTCTATATTCAAGGCATTGTTTGACCTGCACCCAATGTCAGCCGTGCAAGGTAAAATGGATTAGCATTTACAACAGAGATTTGTACGACTGAAAGATTACGGAGGGTGGAATGTGGGAGAGCAGTAAGGCATGCTTAGAATAGTTGATTCTACAGGTAGCAGTAGCACCAATGAGGGTTTCAGCACCAGATAAATAGAGGCAGGGATGAAGTTAAGCTTCATCTTTTGAGATAGAAACAGCTGGTCTTTGGGATGGCATGAATGTGTGGTTAAAAGTGCATTGCAAGGTGGAATATGACACCAAGTTTAGCAATCTGATTCAACTTTAGATCAGTAGCCAGAGTTGAAATGGAGTTTGCAACAAGGGCCAAAGGCAATGGTTGCATTCTTCCCAATATTTAATTGGAGGAAATTTCTGACAATCGATACTGGATGTCCAGCCACTTTGCAAATTAGAGACTGCCAACATGGAGCGGAGACAGGACTGGATGCAATTAGTGATGCTGATGACATTGCCAAAGGGCAGCATGTAGATGAGAAATAGAAGAGATCAAGGATAGATACCAAAGCTGGAAGAAAAACCATTTTGCACAATTCTATGTGCACAGTTAACAGACAAGTGTGGGACCAGGTGAGTGCAGTGCCATCTAGCTGGAAGAGTGGAGAGGTACTGGAGGGTAGGTGGTCAACCATGTCAAAGTGACAGTTCACCAAGGTATACAGTTGATTTTTGTCACAGTTTCAAAGGACGTAATTTGTGAATTTGGCAAGAGTCATTTTGGTGCTATGGTAGAGGACGGTACTAAGGGAATTATTGGATGTAGGGATTGTATGGGAAGGTGGAATTAAGGTCGAAGATCAGCTATCATCGTACTGAATGGTGGAAGGGAACGGCACGGTAGTTAACACTGCTGCTTCACAGCGTCAGGGACCTGGGTTCAATTCCAGCCTTAGGTGACTATCTATGTTGAGTTTCCATTTTTCCAGTGTCTCTGTGGGTTTCCTCCAGATACGCTGGTTTCCTTCCACATTCCGAAGATGAGCAGGTTAGGTTGATTGGCCATGCTAAATTACCTCTTAATGCCAGAGGGATTAGGACTGTAAATATGGGGTTATGGGGATACGGCCTGGGTGGGACTGTTGTCAGTGCAGGCTTGATGGGCCAAATGGCCTCCTTCTGCAGTGCAAGGATTCTATGAATAGTCTAATCCATGGTCCTAGTCAACAGCTTTCAGGAGGTGGAAATGCAAATCAAACAATGTCCTCTAATAGGTGTCCTCCAAAACAAGGGCCAATGCTTACAATCTGAAATTACTGAACAGTATTGAGTCTGGAAGACTGAAAAGTGCTTTCATCAAGCTTTGTTGATCACATTGGAAGAGTATAGGGGTCCCAGGTTGAACGGCAGCGTGGGGGAGAATTAGTGACAGGATAGCAGGAGCTTGAGGTCATGCTTGTGGACTGAACAGGTCTGTTCAGTGGTGAAAATGCTGGAGAAGGACCCATGGAAAATGATGGATTGGAAGATGAGGGCAAGAGAAACCCCACTGTGATCTTGGAAGTGAAGAATGGGACAAGGTCAGGAGGGTGGGGCTGAGTACTAGCCCTGTTAATCATATTTGGGAAATCATCGATTGAGGAAAAAGAAGACCATATTAGAAGTACATCCAAACAGATTCGACAGAGACTCAAACTGAGAAAATTCCTTACTGAGGAAGTGAGGAAGTGCAGTCAAGAATCAGAATCAATAGATCTATTGTGGATTTTAGTCAATTGCACATCCCTGAAGTGGATATGCAAAGTAGAGGGAGGGAAGAGCCAATGGAGCACGGAGCAAGGGAACAGCGGATTCACTTCAGGCTCAAAACAGGAAATAACACTGATAGAGTCCTCAATGTTTCAGAAAAAGAGATGGGAGAGGATACTAGAGTAGGATTGGAACAAAGAATGTTCCACAACCAGGATCAGCATGGATTCCCATTGCAATATCCTTTACTTGGAGAAAGTAAATCCAGTCAATGTAGAGGTTTGGCTGGGTGTCTGCTGAAATGACAGCTTCACTACTTCCTTGATTTCTCTAGAGAAAGATCCACTGAGATGGAGTAGTGTCTCAGTGTGAAAAACGGCACATCAATACTGCACTGATTAGCCATTCAGCCCTTTGAACCTGCTTCGAATTTCAACAGGATCATAGCTAATCCTCTATCTCAACACTATACTCCCACACTCTCCCCATACCTTTGGCATCTTTTAGGGTCTCAAAAATACCTATTTCCTTCTTAAATACATTCAGTAACATAGTTCCCACAATCTTTTGTTAGAGAGAATTCCACGGATTTCTCATCCTTGAAGATTTAATTTATTATTGTCACACGTACTGGGATACAGTGAACAGTATTGTTTCTTGCAACCATACTGGCAAAGCATACGTTCATAGGGTACATAGGGGACAAGGAAAGATCCTCATCTCAGTCCTAAATGGCCTGTATATATCCTGAGACTGTGAACCTTTGTCCTAGACACCCCCAACCAGAGCAAATAACATCGCTGCATTCAATCTGTCCAACCCTGTCAGAATTTTATTCATATCAATTGAATCTCATTTTTCCAAATTCCAGTGAATTCAAATCCAATTGATCTAATCTCTCCTCATTCAATGATCCTGCCACGCCAGAAAACAGTTTGGTGAACCTTTGCTAAACTTCCTCCATATAGCAAGCATATCCTTTCTTAGATAAAGAGACCAAAACTGCACACAGCGCTCCTGGTATGGTCTCATCAAGAATTAGTACAGCTGCAGGAAGACATTAATTGCTCCTGTACTCAAATTCTCTTGCAGTGAAGACTAACTTACCATTTGCTTTCCAACTGCTTGTTGTACCTTCATGCTTTCTTTCAGTAACTGGAGTAATAGGACACTCAAGTCTGTTTGTAAGTTAGGATTTCCCAGCTATCATCATTTAAATAATATTCTGCCATTCTGTTTCTCTGTCCAAAGTGGGTAATTTCACATTTATCCACGTTATGCTGTATCTGTCATATATTTACTTATTCATTCAACTCTCCTAAATCATCCTGAAGCCTCTCAACATCCTGCCGTTAGTAACCTTGAAAATATTACATTTGGTTCCTTAATTCAAATCATTGATGTACATCGTGAATAGCAGGGGACAGGCACTGAATCTTGTGGGACATCACTGGTCACTGCCCACCACTCTGAAAAAGACCCATTTATTCCACCCTCAGGTTCCTGTCTGTGAACCAATTCTCAACCCATGCTAATGCATTATTCTCAATCCCCATGCTCTTTAATTTTGCGTACTTAGGTAGGACTTGATCAAAAGCTTTCTGAAAATCCCAACACTCAACATCCACTGGTTCACCCTTATCTATTCTACTATTTACATCCACAAAAAAAACAAAATCCAGTAGGATTGTCAAACAGGATTTTCCTTTCATAAATCCATGTTGATCTGTCTAATCCCATTGGTGTTTTCTAAAGTGTCCTGTATCACATTCTAAATAATGGACTCCAGCATTTTCCCTACTACTGATGTTAGGCTAACCAGCCTGTAATTCCGTGTTTTCGCCCTCTCTCCTTTGTTAAATATCAGAGTTGCATTTGTCACCTTCCAATCTGTTCCATAATGTACAGAATTTTATAGATAACAACTAATGTATCCATTATTTCCACGGCCACCTCTCTTAATACCTTGGAAATTACATTATCAGGCCCTGGGGATTTAATGGCTTTCAGTCCCATTAATTTCACCACAATTTTATAGTACTATCAATTTCCTTAAATTCTTCCTTCGTACTAGATTCTTGGTTCCTTAGTATTTCTAGGAAGTTATTTATATCTTCTTCTGTGAAGACAAAACTAAATTAATTGTTTAATTGCTCTGCCATTTCCTCGTTCTCTACTATAAAAATCTCTTGTTTTGGGCTGTCTTCGCTAATCTGTTTGTTTTTGTATACTTACAGAAGGTTTTACAATCCACTTTTATGATCCTGACAATTTTGCTCTCATGCTCTATTTTGCTCTCTTACTCAAATCACTTCGTCCTCTTTTGCTGAATACTAAACTGAATATCCTCAGGCTTGTTACTTTTTGTGTAACTTTATATGACTCCTCTCTGGATTTTAAACCATCCTGTATTTCTTCTGTAAGGCATGCTTCATTTTCCTTGTGTTTTTGCAATGCATACATTCATTCTTGAATATTAGGCAATGCCTATCCAACTTCATGCTTTTTAACAAAGTTTCCCAATCTATCTTAGTCAACTCAGGCCTCATACTTTCATAATTTTCATTATTCAGATTTTCAAGCCTAATTTGATTGGTCTTCTTCATTCTATTCATTTGTTGGACATGGACACTGCTGGCTGGCCAGCACTTGTTGCCCATCCCTAGTTGCTGGAGGGCAGTCAACAAGATTGCTTTGGCTTTGGAGTCACATGTAGGCCAGACCAGGTAAGGACAGCAGATTTCCTTCCCTAAATGGACACTGTCGATTGTCAGAAAAACCCATCTAGTTCACCAATGGTTTCATGGTCATCAATAGGTTCTTAATTCCAGGTTTTTTATTGAATTCAAATTCCACCATCTGCCGTGGCGAAATTTGAACCCAGGTCCCCAGAACATTAGCTGAGTTTCTGTGTTAATAGTCTAGTGATAACACCACTAGGGCATTGCCTTCCCACGTCACTTCTACACTAATGAAAAATTCTATTGTATTATATTTGCTAATTTCTAAAGAACACTGCACAACAAGATTATTAAATAAACATTTCTAATTGCATCACATCAAAACTAGGATAGCATGTTCCCTAACTAGTCCCTCAACATACTGTCTTAAAAGAACATCTTGTACATGCTCCTTGAATTCATCTGTCACAGTATTGTTGCTAATTTGATTTGTCCTGTACACATGTAGATTAAAGTCAACCTTCTTACAAGCATCTCTAATTACCTGTTTAAGACCATCCCCTACTTTACCATTACTATTTGGAGGCCAACAGACAACTCCCACTAATGTTTTCAGTCTCTTGTTGCTTCTTCGTTCCACCCAGACCCGTTCAGCATCTAGATTTTCTGAGTCAATATCTTTTCCCACTATCGCACTGACTTCACTACCTCCTTTTCTTTTCGTCTCTCTTTCCTAAAGATTGAATACCCTTGGATATTCAGTTCCCAGCCTTGGTCACCCAGCGACCATGTCTCCGTAATCGCTATCAAATCATATCCATGTATACCCCTGTTAATTTGTCTACCTTATTGTGAAAGCTCTGTGCGTTCAGACATAGTGCCTTAGACTTTTTAACACTTTTACATTGTTTTTGTGCTGTGACTATTTGCTGTTAGCCGTTGTTTCTCCTGCCTTCCACTTGAGTTTTGTACTGTTCTGTCTTTCACTTCTGTTTTTGTTTCTCTCTCTTATCTCCCCATTCAGGTTCCCATTGTCCTCCACTCTAGTTTAAACTCTCCCCAACAACACAAATAAATACCACTGCAGGGATACTGACCCAGCTGGGATGCAACCTGCCTAGACCACGCAGATCCCATTTTAACCAGAATTGATCTCAAAGAACAAGAATAGTACAGCACAGGAACAAGCCCTTCGGCCCACCAAGACTGTGCTGACACAGATGCCTCTCTAATCTAATATTTTCTTGCCTCAGTATGGTCCATATTCCTCTATTCCCTGCCTATTCATGTATCTATCCAGTTACCTCTTGAACATTGTTATAGAATCTGCTTCCACCACCTCCTTCAATAGCACATTCCGGGCATTCACCCTGTGTAAAAAACTTGCCTCTTACATCACTTTTAAACTTTTCCCCTCTCACTTTCAACCGATGCCCCCTGAGTAATTGACCCTTTGCCCCTGGGGCAATTCACTCTATCCAAGCATATCATAATCTTGTAAATCTCTATCAGATTCCACCACCACCACCCCCCCCCCCCCAATCGCTCCAATGAAAACAATCTAAGCTTGTTCAACTTTTCGTCATGCTCCATATCCTGAGGAATTCAAATCCCTCCCTCTTAAAAAATCTCTCCAGCCATGCATTCATCCGGTCTATTCTCTTATTCCTGCTTTAGCATGTGGCACTGGGAGTGATCCTGAGATTACTATTGAGTCAGCCTAGATTCTGGGCTCAAGTCCATGAAATGCAACTCAAACCCACGACTTTCTGACTCAGGAAGGGAGAATACTACCCACTGAGCTATGGCTGTCACTTGGTATTACCCAATGCCTCTTGGCTTTTCCTAAATTTCTTAATGCGTTTTTTTCTACGCAAATCAAAATAGTCAGTGATTCAAAAACATGGCTGTGCGAGTCATCTCAGAATGTGACACATCATTAGTAATCAATTGAACAGACAAGATTTTTCCTCCTGAAAGACAGAGAAAAACATTAAACAGAACAATTTGTTATAAGGAAACTGGTTGGGATTTGATTTTAAATTTGAGAAGTTGTGTTTTCAACAGTCAAGACCTAGAACTCCTTTCACAAACTTCGCAGCTTCTATATCTTAAAACTTAAGGCACTCCTTAAAACCTCCCTTTTTCAAGAAACCTTTGTCCACCTGCCCGAATGGGGCTGTGTCATATTTTGTTTTCTAAGAATCCTGTGAAGCACATTAGGATGTTTAACACACGATACAAATACATCAGAAAATCTACTGACCTTTCTGTACCAAGTATATATATTCCTGTCCTATTTTGCTTGCTTTATCATTCAATCTATTCTGCTTGTTACAGATCGCCTTTTTGTCCTCTCCCTCTTCCTTTTCCCCGCCTCCATACTTACTTAAAACCTGAATTCTGGCCAATATTTATCCCACTATCATAAAAATAAAACATTTTCCGATTCTGACGAAGATCCGTCAACGTGAAACATTCACATTAAGACTGGCAGTATTGGATCTTACTGCACTGTCGGAGGTGCCATCTTTCAGGATGAGACATTAAACCAAGGCACCATTTTCCCCTTAATCATGTGGATGTTAAACAGAACCTCTAATGAACGCTGTTTTGAAGTAAAGCAGGTTCTCAGTACTCCGGTCAAGATTTAACTCACAACAATCAAAACACGACGACAAATTAAAAAAAAACATCTGTCCATTATCTCACTGCTGTTTGTGCAAATCTTGTCGTGTTTTCTACATAACAAAACACATCAGCGGCTGCAAAGAGCGCTGGGACATCCTGTGAGCACCAGAGGCGTTTTTCTCAATGCAACTTCTCCCAGTTTTTAAACAAAAAACGAAAAAAAAAAATTCGTTCTTCTTTCCGATTTCGGCTTGTGCCGAGCTGCTGGATGTTGGCAGCATTTTCTCTGGTGGGTTTGAGATTGCCAGAGTGTATTGATCGATGTGTGAGGAGAGCTTTTGACTGAACCAGCAGCCAGTGTGAACAGGCTGGAACCAGTTACACAGAGACAGGCAAAGAGCTTTCAATAGCTTCAACCTGCCCCCAGTGTCTCTCTCAATGCAGAGTCATCATCAACCCCTCCACACACACACACATACATACATACACATCAGTGAGAGTGCAGAGAAGAAGTGGAAGGTATTTACCTGGAGATGTGAAGATACACACACACAGCAGTTAGATACAGGAACAGCACTGTGAGGGTGCAACCCAGTGACAGACACAATCCTCTGGGAGGGCGGGCTCTAGCCTCACATCACCACATCCCTATTGGTCAGTGCCCACTCTGACTGACAGCCGCCTCTTGCCAATGGGCTTTCGAGCGCCCACAAGAGACGTAAGGGGGGGGCGGGCACTGCATGCAATACCCTCTCCCCCCCCCCCCCCCCCCCGCCGCCGCTGATTGGCCGGAACCCTGCCCCCTCCCCTCGGGAACGCGCCCCGCCCGGTGCGTGCGCGCTGGCTGAGTGCGCGTGCATGAGGGGGTCCCGGCTTCCAGGTGAGTGGCGGCGCGCGGACTCCTTACCTGGCGCGGTGGGGTCGGGGGCGGGGGAAGGGGTCTCTGGTGGGTATGGGTTGCATTTATATATCAACGGCGGCGTCCCTCAGGCTTGGAATGCGGACGATGCAGAATGTGTGAGTTTGCTGAGGGTGGATCCGCCGCGGCAGCCTTGCACAATGTGAATCTTCCCTTTCTGACACACACACACACACACACACACAGACAGCAGAGTCTAAAACTGTTACAAATCAGATGCTATGTATCCTTGATTAGTTCCTGTTCGGGGAAATACAATAACAACACCTCTGTTTCACCAACGCCAACCACCCCCCCCCCCCCCCCACGTCCCTCAAGGACATTGTGTCAATGCACTGAAGTCAAGGCTGTAGGTACTGCAAATACTATGGCCACATTTTCATGTGCAAATTGTGCAGTGAACAAGGCTACATTCCCATCTCTTGTTGCTACAATTCAGTTCTCAGTGTGACATTCAGCGTCACTGGCCAGAGAACAAGTGTCCCCATCTCCAAAGGGGGAGAGGAGAAGAGAGGAGGCTCAGTTCAAACTGGGAGGTAGGTGTGGGATTCAGTAGGGGTGGCACAGTGGTTAGCATTGCTAACAGATTCTCTGCTAACGCCAGGGATCCAAGTTCAATTCCCAGCTTAGGTTTACTGACTGTACGGAGTCTGCACATTCTTCCTGTGTCTGCATGGGTTTCCTCCGGCTGCTCTAGTTTCCTCCCACAGTCCAAAAGACGTGCTGGTTCGGTGCATTGACTGTGCTAAATTCTCCCTCAGTGTACCCGAACAAGTGGTGGAGTGTGGCAACTAGGGGATTTTCACTGTAACTTCATTGCAGTTTAGTGTAAGCCTGCTTGTGACACTAATAAATAAAAGATGTGGTTGTGCCATGTGTCAAAGTTTAGATAGAAACATTATTCTGTCAATTGAGTGTCATTCAGGGACTTATCACGTAACAATCATAAGAAAATATCAGGCAAAAAACAGGAGAGGAATATCAGGCCAGGGAGCACAAAATACAATACACTATGTTAGTGCTAAGTTACCTTACTTATTAGTGACACCAATAGGCTTACATAGGCAATCAAGTCGATAAGGTTGTTAAGAAGGCATACGGAGTCTTGGCTTTTATTGGTAGGGGGATTGAATTTCGGAGCCGCAACGTCATGTTGCAACTGTACAAAACTCTAGTGCGGCCGCACTTGGAGTATTGTGTACAGTTCTGGTCCCCACGTTATAAGAAAGATGTGGAGGCATTGGAGAGGGTGCAGAGGAGGTTTACCAGGATGTTGCCTAGTATGGAGGGCAGGTCTTATGAGGAGAGGCTCAGGGATTTGAGGTCGTTTTCGTTAGAAAGAAGGCGACTAAGAGGAGACCTTATTGAAACATACAAGATGATTGGAGGTTTAGATAGGGTGGACAGTGATAGCCTTTTTCCTCAGATGGAGATGGAGAAAGTTAGCACGAGGGGACATAGCTTTAAATTAAGGGGTGGTAGTTATAGGACGGATGTCAGAGGTAGGTTCTTTACCCAGAGGATGGTAAGGGTATGGAATGCCCTGCCTGCATCAGTTGTAGATGCGCCAAGTTTGGGGGCATTTAAGAGGTCCGTGGATAGGTTTATGGATGAAAAGGGAATGGTTTAGGTTAGACGGTCATTGCTTTTTCTTAATTGGTCTGCGCAACATTGAGGGCCGAAGGGCCTGTTTTGCGCTGTAATGTTCTATGTTCTTAACACCAGTGAAATTACTGTGAAAAGAACTGAGTTAAAGACTGAGCCAGAGTAAAGGAGAAAGTAATAAAGTCTAAATCAGAGAAATAACAGGGACTTGCAAAAATCATAGCTTAATTCTAATGAGGCATTTCATTTATCCAAATATAGATTGGAATATTGGTAGAATCATAGACTTTACAGCACAGAAGGAGGCTCTTCAGTCCATTGTTTCTGAACTGCCCATCAAGCACCTGTCCTAATCCCATTGTCCAGCACTTGGTGCCCAGCATTTCAAGTGCTCATTCCTAATGCTGCTTAAATGTTGTGAGGATTCCACAAGCCTCTGATACCCTTGTCAAGCATGAGTTCCAACCTCTGGGTGAAAAAGATTTTTCTCATATTCCTGCCCCTTGCCTTAAATCTATGCCTCCCTAGTTATTGACCCCTTTACTAAGAGGAAAAGTTCCATTCCATCCTATCTATGTCCTTCAGAATTATATGTACCTTGATCAAGTCCCCTTCAGCCTTGTCTGCCCAAAGGAAAACAACCCCAGCCTAACGAGCCTCCCTTCATTGTACAATATTTTTTCTAGGTTGGCATCAGACTTCTTGAATGTTGTTAGAGCTGCACTCTCCGGCAAATGGAGAGCAATCCATCACACTCCTGTTTCTTATAGATGGATTTGGGGAGTTACTCATCACAGAATTGCTCAATGCTGTCCTGGTGTTGTAGGCTACAACTTTAGCCCATATCCTTTAATACCGTTGACTAACAATTTGTTTTTTTTTTAATTCATTCATGGGACATGGGCATTGCTGGCTGGCCAGTATGTATTGCCCATCTCTAGTTGCCCTTGAGAAGGTGTTGCCTTCTTGAATCGCTGCAGTACATGTTCTATGGTTAACCCTCAATGTTGTTACGTAGAACATAGAACAGTACAGCACAATACAGGTTCTTCGGACCTCGATGTTGTGCCGAGCTTTGTTAAAAACCAAGATCGAGCTATCCCACTGGTGTGCTCCATCATTCTGGTATGCTCCATGTGCCATTCCAATAACCACTTGAAAGTTCCTAAAGTGTCCAACTCCACTATCACAGCAGGCAGTGCATTCCATACCCCAACCACTTTCTGAGTAAAGAACCTACCTCAGACATTCCTCCTATATCTCCCACCATGAACCTTATAGTTATGCCCCCTAGTAACAGCTACATCCACCTGAGGAAATAGTCTCTGAACGTCCACTCTATCTTTCCCTCTCATCATCTCATAAAGTTTATTAAGTTGCCTCTCGTCCACCTCCTCTCCAAAGAGAAAAGCTCAAGCTCTCTCAACCTTTCCTCATAAGACCTATCCTTCAAATCAGGCAGCATCCTGGTAAATCTCCTCTAAACTCTCTCCAATGCTTCCGCATTCTTCTTATAATGAGTTGAACAGAACTGCACACAGTATTTCAAACGTGGTCTCACCAAGGTCCCGTACAGTTGCAGCATAACCCCTGGCTCTTGAACTCAAATCCCCAGTTAATAAATGCTAACACACTATAGGCCTTCTTCACGGCTCTATCCACTTCAGTGGCAACTTCCAGAGATCTGTGGAAATGAACCCCAAGATCTCTCTGTCCCTCCACATTCTTCAGACCCTGCCATTGACCTTGTAATCCACATTCAAATTTGTTCTACCAAAATGAATCACCTCACACTTATCAGGGTTAAACAATGCCACTCCTCCACCTCTTGTACCACCTTCCCTACTCTTACTGAAACATCTGTACCTGGAACTTCCAACAACCGTTCCTGTCCCTGTTCTAACCATGTCTCCATAATCCCAAGTACCAATCCATGCTCCAAGTGCCTTCTTCCGGATGCTTCTTGCATTGAAGTAGACACACTTCAACCCACCTTCCTGTCTGCCAGTACACTCCTGCGACCTTGATACCCTCCTCAGTACCTCACTGTGCTCAACACTGGCTTCAGGACTACAGCTCATTTTCCCAGACGCTTTATCCTGGATTGTGTCAAGCTTCTTGAGTGTTGTTGGAGCTGCACCCATCCAGGCAAGTGGGGAGTATTCCATCACACATATGCTTGTGTCTTGTAGATTGTGTATAGGCTCTGGGGAGTCAGGAGGTGAGTTACTCATCACAGTATACTGAGCCTCTGACCTGCTGTTGTAGCCATTATGTTTATGTGGTGAATCCAGTTCAGTTCCTGGTCAATGGTAACACGAAGAATGTAGACAATGGGTGATTCAATGATGATTACACCATTGAATGTCAAGGGGTGGTAGTTAGAGTGTCTCTTATTGGTGATGGGCATTGCCTGGCATTTGTGTGGCGCAAATGTTACTCGCCACTTGTCAGCCCAAGCCTGGATATTGTCCAGATCTTGTTGCATTTGAATATGGATTGCTTCAGAACCTAAGAAGTCCCAAATGGTGCTGAACATCGTGCAATCATTGGCAAATATCCCCACTTCTGACTTTATGATGGAGGGAAGGTCATTGATGAAACAACTGAAGATTGTTGGGCTGAGGACACTCCCCTGAGGGACTCCTGCAGAGACGTCCTGGAGCTGAGATGACTGACCTCCACAACCGCAACCATCTTCCTATGTATCAGGTATGACTCCAACCAGTGGAGAGTTTGCCCCTAATACTCATTGATTTCAGTTTCACTACGGTTGCTTAATGCCACACTCGGTTAAGTGCAGCCTTGATGTCAAGGGCTTTCATTTTCCCCTCAGCTCTGGAATTCAGCTCTTTTGTCCATGTTTGAATCAAGGTTGTAATAAGGTCAGGAGCTGAGTGACCCTGGGCGAAACCCAAACTGGGCATCACTGAGCAGGTTATTGCTGAGCAGGTGCTGCTTGAAAGTCGATGACTTTACTTCCATCACTTTACTGATGATCGAGAGTAGACTGTGCAATAATTAGCCAGGTTGGGTTTGTCCTGCTTTTAGTATACAGGACAAACCTGGGCAATTTTTCACATGGTTGGGTAGATACCAGTGTTATAACTGTACTGAAGTGCTTGGCTAGGGGAGCGGCAAGTTCTGGAGTCAAAGTCTTCAGTACTATTGTTGGAATGTGATCAGGGCCCATTGCCTTTGCAGTATCCAGTGCCTTGATTCTTGATATCGCGTAGAGTGAATCGAATTGACTGGAGGTTGGTATCTGAGATGCTGGGAATCACTGGAGGAGATCAAGACATATCATCCACTCGGTACTTCTGGCTGAAGATTGCTGCGAAATTCTTCAGCCTTTTGCGCTGATGTTCTGGCTCCTCCATCACTGAGAATGGGGATATTTGTGGAACCTCCTCCTCCTGTGAGCTTTTTAATTGTCCACCACCATTCTTGACTGGATATGGAAGGACTGCAGAGCTTAGATCTGATTTGTTGGTTGTGGGATCGCTTAGCTCTGTCTATCACTTGCTGTTTTTGCCATTTGTCGTGTATGTAGTTCTGTTTGATACCTTCACCAGATTTTGATACCTCATTTTTAGGCAATGCCTGTTGCTTACAAACTTCAGGTTTCTTAAACAAATGATTTACTTTTCAATAATTGTCATTTCTGAAAGCACATTCCAAACAGAAAAATCTGCCTCTATTCCATTGAGTTTAATCCAAGGTGAACCAAATTGTGGAAGTAGTTTCATCTATCTCTTTATCTTAATTTTTTGAAAAGTTGAATTAAATTCCCCTTAACTTTCTAAATTAGTTTTTAAAATCTCATCTCAGAGCTTAACCCTTAGAATGCAGGTATTATTCTAGTAAATCCACACCTCATTCCTTCCAAGACCAGTATGCCCATCTTAAAGACTGGTGCCTCGAACTGCTCACAGTAACTCCAGATATGGTCTGACTAAAACCTTGTATAGCTGAGGTGTGGCTTTTACATAATAAATCACAGTGGATGCTGGAATCTGAAACCAAAAAGTTGGTGCTGCTGACACAAAAGTTGGAGATGTTTTGGATAGTTTGGAGGGATGTCAGATGTTGTAACGAGACATAGATAGGATGTAAGACTGGGCGAAAAAGTGGTAGATGGACTTCAACCTGGATAAGTGTGTGGTAGTTCATTTTGGCAGGTCCAATGGGATGAAGGAATATAATATTAAGGGTAAGATTTAGCAGTGTGGAAATCAAAAGGATATTGGGGTCCGGGTTCATAGGACTCTCAAATCGGCTTTGCAGGCAGAGGATATGGTTAAGAAGACGTATAGTGTACTGGGCTTCATCAGTTGAGGAAATGAGTTTAGGAGTCAGCAGATAATGCTGCAGCTGTATAAGACCCTTGTCAGAGCCCATTTGGAATACTGTGCTCAGCTTTGGTCACCTCATTACAGGAAGGATGTGGAAACCATTGAATGGGTGCAGAGGAGATTTACAAGGATGATGCCTGGATTGGGTGGCAGGCCTTATGAGGATAGGTTGAGGGAACTCAGTCTTCTCTATTTAAAGAGACGAAGGATGAGAGGTGACCTGATAGAGGTGTATAAGATGTTGAGAGGTATTGATTGAGTGGATTTTCAGAGGCTTTTTTCCAGGGCTGAAATGGCTGCCACAAGAGAACACAGATTTAGGGTGCTGGGGAGCAGGTATAGAGGAGATATCAGGAGTAAGTTTTTCACTCAGAGGGTGGTGGGTGCATGAAATCGGTTGCCGGCTGTGGTGGTGGAGGTGGTCTTTTCAGAGACTTCTGGAGGGGTACATGGGATTTAGTAAGATAGAGGGTTATAGATAAGCCTAGTAGGTAGAGATGTTCAGTGCAACTTGTGGGCCGAAGGGCCTGTTTGTACTGTAGTTTTACTATGTTCTAAGTGCAGCAGGTAATTAAGAAGGCAAATGGAATTTTGTCTTTCATTGCCAGAGATTGGAGTTTAAAAATAGCAAGGTTATGTTGCAGCTGTACAAGATGCTGGTGAAGCTACAGTTGGAGTACTGGTCTGACGCAAGATTGAAAGTCCTGATGGGACACTGGGCAGGCTGCTGTTTAATGAGCATTCATCAGAGACAAATGAATGAAAATATGTTCACACACCAGACAACAAGAAGGCCAATCCACCATTAACTCGCTACTGGGAAAATTGCAACAGGATTTCACGCTGGTGGGTTTTTGACCTTTTGGCTCCTGCTTGATTCTTCACCCCTATCCATCACCAAACCCATGGGCAAGAATGGAAGAATTTCTTATAGAATAGTTTCTTCAGTCCCAGACAGCTGGGCTGGAGATAGTGATGTGAGTGTTCTGGACTGGGATTTCAATATGGGGCTGGGACCTTCAAACCTGTCAGCTGAGGGTAGATGGATGAATCCTGACCTGCAAAGTGACTCCAAGGGAAAACAACTGGGCAAAATGAATACGATTCCAAGGGCAAATTCTGGTGTGGGATCTGCCATTCTGGCCATCAGGAAAGGCATTGCCAGAGCATCTGACACTAAGTTTCAACGACAGAGAATTCCACCCAACGTCAGAATTAATGCACTGCAAAGTGAAGAATCATTTAAAGTAGGCCAGAAGATGGGGGAAAATAAAAAAAAAATAAATTCAGAAAGATCAATGTAGAGAATTTGGAAGTAGATTAAATGACAATGTCAATATAAAAAAGATAGTAAACGAATATCATGGAGAAGGAATGCATGGATCAGAACTAAGATATCACATCATAATGGGATCAGATACAGCAGAAAAACTGCTTTGTTCAGTGTGAGAAATGAACAGGGTAATCAGAGCAATTATGTCATAGGATATCAAAATAATAATACTCATCATGATATCATTACTAACTGAGCAGGAGTGGAAAATAATTGGAGTAGGTTAGAGTAGAACATAGAATGTAGAACATAGAACACTACAGTACAAACAGGCCCTTCAGTCCACAAGTTGTGCCAATCATATCAGTTGTGCCATAGAACTATCTGTAACTCCCAATCCCATTAAATCCCATGTACTCATCCAGAAATCTCTTAAAAGACCTCAGCGAGTTCGCCTCTACCACCACTGACGGCAACCAATTGGAATAAGGAGACATTGCGGTGATGTCAGCAAGGGGTGAATACCTAAAATCATAGAATGGTTAGGGCACAAAATGAGGCCATTCTGTCCTGGCTCTCAGAAACAGAAACTCAACTGGTCCTTTTCCTTGTAGCACTGCAATATTTTTCTATTCAGATAATTATGCAGTTTTCTTTTGAAAGCGTCAATTGGATCTGCTTCCACCACACACTCAGCGCATTTCAGATCCTAACCATTCACTGTGTGAATCTGTCTCCACCACACTCTCAGACAGTGCATTCCAGATCCTAACCACTCGCTGTGTGAATCTATCTCCACTGCCTTCTCAGACAGTGCATTCCAGATCCTAACCATTCACTGTGTGAATCTGTCTCCACTGCATTCTCAGACAGTGCATTCCAGATCCTAACCACTCGCTGTGTGAAAAATGGTTCTCATTGTGTTGCAGTTGCTTCTTTTCCCATTCATCTTCAATTTGTGTCCTCTGGTTCTCAATCCATCCCCCAATAGGAACAGTTTCTCCTGATCTACTCTGTGCAGACCCCTCATGATTTTGAACATCTCTCTCAACTCTCCTCCCAACCTTCTCTTCTCCAAGGAGAACATTTCCAACTTCTCCAATTTATGCATGCATCCTCCCTGGAACCATTCTTATGAATTGTTCCTGCACACTCTAATCCCAGAGTGTAATGCCCAGAACAGGTCACACCCCAACTGAGGCTGAGCTAATGTTTTTCACAAATTCAACATAAGTATCTTCCTTGCCTTTATACTCTCTGCCTCGATTAATAAAGTCCAGGATGCCATGTGTATAACTTGATAACTCATTTCTCTATCTGTTCTGCCATATTCAATGACTTATGAATTTATGCAGCCAGATCCCTCTGCTTCTGCATCCCCTTTAGAATCTTTGTGCTATATGATACTCTCCTCATTTCTTTTCCGAAAATGAATTGCTTCACACTCCACTAGTCTAATCCCCTTTGAGGTTTTACAATATCAGTGAACAATCAGTTCACAAAACATCCCATGTTTTTGTTAGCTGCAAATTTTTGAAGGGGGGCCCTATATATCTAAGCAGACATCATTAATATGTACCGTGAAAAACAAGTGGCCTAACACTTAGCTAAGGGCAGCACTACTAGAAATCTTTCTTCAGTCTAAACCACATCCATTCACCACTCCTTTTTGTTCCCTTCCATTTAGCAAGCTCTCCCTTTTATTCCCAGGGCTCTAACTTGTTTAACAAACTTTATAGCACTTTATCAAAATACCTTTTGCAAGTCCGTGTTACCTTATTCCAATCTTTATCTTCCCTCTGTTACATCATCAAAAAACCCAAACAAATTGACTAATCACAATTTTCCCTTAACTGGTCCATGCTGGCTTTTTTTAGTTAAGTTGCATTCTCCCAAACAATTTGTTAATTTTATCCTGTTTTTTTGGTCTCTAAAAGGCTGTGACAACTGAAATTAAACTAAATGGTCTGAAAAAGGCTGTTTGCAATTCTCCAGTCCCCTGGCATCATCCTTGTATGATGTGGAGATGCTGGCGTTGGACTGGGGTAAACAGAGTAAGAAGTCTTATAACACTAGGTTAAAGTCCAACAGGTTTATTTGGTAGTAAACACCATTAGCTTTCGGGGCTTTGCCCCTTTGACAAGTGGATCACAAACTTATATGCCCTACTTGTGATCAGAACTCCCCATTCACCTGACAAAGAGGCAAAGCTCCAAAAGCTAATGGCGTTTGCTACCAAATCAACCTGTTGGACTTTAACCGTGGTTCTGAGACTTCTTACTGTGATCACCCTTGTATCTCAGGCTGCTGCAGTGAAGAGGGTTGGTTCGCATAATAAAATGGGTTTAGATAGTCAATGTGGGAAAAGAGGGATTGTTACATTCCTGTATTGAAGTCCCCCAGTAACGGGAATGGATTGATGAAGAAATGAGAGAGATTATTGAAAATAGCAGTTATAATTCTAAAATATTATTCTTCTACACTCTGCATCTCACCTCAATTGAATAAAAATGCTAATAGTAGAATCATACAGTGCAGAAGAGGCTGTTCAGCCCATTGAGTCTACACCAGCACATTAGAAATGGGGTACTAGGATATATGGCTGGAAGGATAAAATAAAAAAGTCAGGGTATAATGGTAATGAATTGGAGAATATTAGTAAGACCATCTTGGGTGTCTGTGTGGAGTTTGCACATTCTCCCTGTGTCTGTTTGGGTTCCCTCTGAGTGCTCTGGTTTCCTCCCACATTCCAATGATGTGCAGGTTGGCCATGCTAAATTGCCCTTTAATGTGTAGGTCAGGGGAATTGCTAGGGTAATTATGTTGGATTTTGAGGAAAAGGCCTGAGTGGGGTGTTCTGTCAGAAAGTCAGTGCAGACTGGATGGACTGAATGGCCTCCTTCTACACTGTAGGTATTCTATAATTAAAAACACTACATGGAGTCCAAAACCATACATCTTCTGGTTTCAATGATTGAGGCTCAGTATGAGGGGCCATAAGATTAAATGTAAAATTTGGGACAGAGAGTGGGAGGAACATTTTAATATCGAATGTTGTGTGGAATTGGTGGCTTGGTCACTATTTAAGAATGGATTATTAGTTGGTTGTGAACATAAAGGATATGGAAATTGGAAGGAATTTGGAATAATGCTTAGTTGATGATAAGCATCAAGATGGATTGCTTTGACCCAGTAACCTGTATTATGTCGATTCTGTGTATGTTTAGGAGAGGCCAATGATACCCAAGCACATTGTCTGAAAATGTCACATCTGTTTTCTCACAAACTAAAACAATATGATTTCTAACATAGCAATTAGAAAAAAAGTATTCTTTTTGTGTCCCCATTGATTTGGGTGAGGTTTCTGTTTACTTTATTTACTTTATATTTATATTTACTCCATTTACTTTATATGTATTTGCATAACCGCAAGATTTTGCTTAGAGCATCTTTTTTTGTGTTTTGTCATTCCCACACTAATTTTTACCCTTTGGGGAACAGTGGGGTGAAGTGGGGGAAGGATTTCTGAACTGCTTATCAGCCAGTTGAGACACATTGAGCAACACCAATACAACACCAGAGAAATTGGGACCAGAAAATCTGTGTTTGCATTGCTCATTGGCAGAAGTTCTGAGAGGAACAAATTTTAGTTAGGAGCTGAAGGAAATCAGTTTTTTTTTAGAGAAATGATATGGGGGAAATTGATGGCATTGAAGGTGGATAAATCTCCAAGTCCTGATAATCTTCATCCCAGAGTACTTAAGGAAATGGCTCTGGAAATAATGGATCTATTGGTGGTTATTTTCCAAAATTCTTTGAACTCTAGATGGATTTCTATGTTTGGAGAGTAGCTAATATAAGCCTGTTATTCAAAAAGGGAGGTAGAGCGAAAACAGGAAACTATATTGAGTCTAACGTCAGTACTGAGGAAGTTGCGAGAGTTTATTATCAAGGATTTCATAACTCAGCCTTTGGAAGGCAGTGGTATAATCAGACAAAGTCGGCATAGATTTACAAAACGGAAATCATGTTTGACGAATCTATTGATTTTTTTGAGGGTGTAACTAGTAGAGTTGACCGAAGAGAACCTTTGGATGGGTGTGGTTTACTTAGACTTTCAAAAAGCTTTTGGCCAGATCTCATGTAATAGACTACAATGTAAAGTTCAAGCATTTGGTTTTGCAGGTAATGTCTTGAAGTAGGTAGAAAGCTGGTTTGCAGATAGGAAGCAAAGAGCTGGCATAAATGGATATTTTCTGACAGTGACTAATAGGGTTCTGCATGGATCTGTACTAGGACCCCAACTGTTCACATCATATATTAATGATTTGGAAGAGGGAACTAAATATATTAGCTCCAGGTTTGTAGATGATACGAAGTTGGGTGAGAGGATGAACTATGAGGAGGATGCAGAGATGCTTCAGTGTGATTTGGACCTGCTGATTTTATGGGGCATATGCATGGCAAATGCAGAATAATGTGGATAAATATGAGATTATCCACTTTGTTAGCGATAAAAGAAAGACAGATTATTACTTGAATTGTGTAAATTGAGAGACGTGGTTACTCAGCGAGACCTTGGTGTTCTCGTGTATCAGTTGCTGAAAGTAAGTGTGCAGATACAGCGGGCAGCACAGAAGGCAAATGGTATGTTGGTCTTCATAGCGAGAGGATTCGAGTATAGGGATAGGGATACTTTGCTGCAATTGTACAGGACATTAATGAGGCCACATCTGGAGTATTGTGTGCAGTTTTGGTGTCCTTATGTGAGGAAGATGTCCTTGCTATACTGAAAGTACAGTGAAGGTTTACCTGGCTGATTCCTGGGGTGGCAAGTCTGTCATATGAGGAGAGATTGAGTCAGTTAGAAGTATATTCACTGGAGTTTAGAAGAGTGAGAGGGGATCTCATAGAAACTTATAAAATTCTAACAGGGTTAGACAGAGTGAGGGTGGGGGGGAGGGGGGAGTGGGCAGGGTAGGGGCATCCAGAATTAAGGGTCATAGTTTGAGGATAAGGGGTAAACCTTATAGAACTGAGGTGAGGAGAAATTTCTTTATCCAGAGGGTGGTAATGTGTGGGATTCACTACCACAGAAAATAAGAACATAAGAAATAGGAGCAGGAGTAGGCCATCCAGCTCCACGAGCCTGTCCTGCCATTCAATAAGATCATGGCTGATCTGAAGTGGATCAGTTCTATTTTCCTGCTTTCTCCCCATAACCCTTAATTCCCTTGTCTATCAGAAATCTTTCTACCCGTGACTTAAATACATTCAGCGAGGTAGCCTCCACTATTTCAATGGGCAGAGAATTCCAAAGACTCACCACCCTTTGAATGAAGAAGTTCCTCCTCAACTCTGATCTAAACTGTTCCCCCCCCCCCCCCACCCCCCACCTCCCTTATTTTGGGACTGTGCCCTCTCGTTCTGCTATCCTGTGTAAGCGGGAAGAATCTCTCTACCTCTACCCTAGCTAGAAAAATAGTTGAGACTAAAATGTTTTCTGATTTCAAGAAGAAATTAGATATAACTCTTGGGGCTTAAAAAAAAATTAAGGAATATTGGGAGATGGGTGGGGATCAGGATATTGAATTCAATGAACAGCCATGATCAAAATGAATGACGGAGCATGGCCAAAGGGCTGAATGGTCTACCCCTGCTTCTAGTTTCTATGTAAGTGGAGCTCTATTGGTGCACTGATGTGTCAGCAGAGATGATGTACATCCTCAGACAATCTTTGAAAAAGATTGTAGGAATTTTTTTTTACAGTCACCTACTAGAGTAAACTGAAGATAGCCTGTAGGTCTGTAAGAGGCATAGACAGACTGGATAGTGAGAGGCTTTTTTCCCAGGGTGGAAGTGTCAATTACAAGGGGGCACAGGTTCAAGGTGAGAGGAGGAAAGTTTGTGGGAGATGTGAAAGGGGATGTTTTTACTGCAAAGAGTGGTGGGTGCCTGAATGCGCTGTCAGAGGAGCTGGTGGAAGCAGGCACATCAGTAACATTTAAGATATGTACATGAATAGGGAGGGAATAGAGGGATAGGGACTGAGTAAGGCTAGAAGGCTTTTTTACTTTAGTTAGGGTACCATGATTGGCATAGGCTTAAAGAGCTGAAGGGCTTGCTCCAGTGCTGTACTTTTCTTTATTAGATAGATAGATAGGATCTTGATTAATAAGGGGATCAGGGGTTATGGGGAAAAGGCAGGAGAATGGGAATGAGAAAAATATCAGCCATGATTGAATGGTGGAGCAGACTCGATGGGCCGAGTGGCCTAATTCTGCTCCTATGTTTTATAATCTAATTGTCCTTATGGTCTTGTTCTTAGCCTATCTGGAAGATGCAGCATTCCCTCAGTACTGGGAATATCTCCCAGGATTATGAGCCATGCCCCTGAACTGGAGCTTGAACTCCTGACCTTCTGATGCTAAAGCAAGAATGTGATGATAACTGTAATGATCTTTTCACTGAGTGCATGGAGAGTCTGCCACATGGTGATGCTTGTGAAATTTCCTGAGGAAGCTGAAAAAAACACACAATTTAATTTTCCTTTGAAACAAAATTGACGTCAAATGGATAATCGCAGACTTGGTGTCAGCGGTAGGAAAAGTTTCAGCCTCTCCAAGAGAAAAAATATAGTATTCTAAGGGAGTGGCAGTGGTAGAACCTCACAGAGTTCGGTGTGGCGGTAGATCTGGACTTGGCCAGTGAGGAAATGCAGTGCATTTCAGGAAAGCATTTGGCAGGATATCACATGGGATGTTATGAGAGTAGATTAAGGAGTATGACATTCATGGGAGAACAGCAAACATGTTTAAAAAATGGTTAGACAAAAGTAAAAAGTAGGAATTAAGGGAATTTTAGTTTGGGTGAGTGAAAGTGGCAGTTACCCATGGTTCTGTTTTGGCAGCATTTTGGTTTACCCAGACTGAAGGAAGTGGTGTGAATTTGTAGACAATATCAAGAGAGAAAATTTAGTTAATTGGAGAACGAAATAACTTACAGAGGAGGAGGCCATTCAGCCCTTCAAGCCATTCCTGCCTGATCTTGGCTTCATAGCCACTTTCCTATCTATTTCCCAGAATCCTCAACTGCCTTAGTTCAAAATGTACCTAAAAGCTGTAATTCATTGCAACATCAAAGAAAGTTGCATTATGATATTGGGCTGGCTTTAATAGGGTGCTGCGTTCCCCCGCTGTGTTCCCAGATTAAAGAGTCATTCAGAACTATGGGCTGGCAGGTGGGATTAAATTGGAGTTCAAGTGTTTCTAATGTGTCACCATCAGTACGACCACATGTCAGAGTAGATTGACTGGATGGATGAGTGGACATGACAGAAGGATAGATTGATCTGTGTCGACAATCGCCGGTGAGCTACCTGAAGATTAAGGAGTGCCTTTGTTTAAAAAGGGCTGCAGGGAAAAGCCTGGGAACTACAGGCCAGTGAACCTCACATCTGTGGTGGGTAAATTGTTGGAAGGTATTTTGAGAGACAGGATCTACAGGCATTTAGATAGGATTAGGGACAGTCAGCATGGCTTTGTGAGTCAAAAATCATGTCTCACAAATTTGATTGAGTTTTTTGAAGGGGTAACCAAGAAGGCAAATGAGAACAGTGCAGTCAACGTTATCTAAATGGACCTTAGCAAGGCCTTTGACAAGGTACTGCCTGATAGGTTGTTGTATAAGTTTAAACCTCACGGGATCCAGTTTGAGGTAGCTAACTGGATACAAAATTGGCGTGATGACAGAAAAATAGAAGTGTTTGTAGAGGGTTATTTTTCAAACTGGAGGCTGTGACCAGTGGTGCTGGTCCACTGTTATTTGTCATTTATATTAATGGTTTGGATGAGAATTTAGGAAGCATGATTAGTAAGTTTACAAATGACACTAAGATTGGTGGCAGAGTGGACAGTGAAGAAAGTTATCTCCAATTGCAACAGGATCTTGATCAATTGGGCCAGTGGGCTGATGAATGGCAGATAGAGTTTAATTTAGACAAATGTGAGGTGATGCATTTTGGTAGATTGAACCAGGACAGGACTTACTCAGTTAATGGTAGGGTGTTGGAGAGAGTTACAGAACAGAGAGATCTAGGGATACATGTTCATAGCTCCTTGAAAGTGGAGTCACAGGTGGACAGAGTGGTGATGAAGGTATTCGGCATACTTGGTTTCATCAGTCAGAACATTGAATACAGGAGTTGGGACGTCTTGTTGAAGTTATACGAGATATTGATAAAACCGTACTTGGAATACTGTGTACAGTTCTAGTCACCCTATTTATAGAAAGGATATTTTTAAACTAGAAAGAGCACAGAAAACATTTACTAAGATGCTATGGGGACTTGATGGTTTGAGTTACAAGGAGAGGCTGGATAGACTGGGATTTTTTTTCCCTGGGGTGTCCAAAACTGAGGGGTAATCTTATAGAGGTGCATAAAATAATGAGGGCATAGATAAATAGTCATAGTCAACATCTCTTCCCAATGGTAGGGGAGTCTAAAACTAGAGGGCATAGGTTTAAGGTGAGAGAGGAGAGATACAAAAGAGTCTCAAGAGACAATTTTTTCACACAGAGGATGGTGAGTGTCTGGAATGAGCTACCAGAGATAGTAGTAGAGGTGGGTACAATTTTCTCTTTTAAAAAGTGTTTAGACGGTTACATGAGTAAGATGGTTAGATAAGGATATTGGCCAAATGCAGGCAATTGGGATTTGCTTAATGGTTATAAAAGGGTGGCATTGACAAGTTTCCATGGTGTCAACCTCTCTGACTCTCTGGGCCCAATTTTACCATCGCATCGAGTGTAAAAATGTGATAAAGTTGGAATGAGGCCATTAATGTGATCTGCTCCTCCGTCCGTGCAGATGCCCACTCTACTGAGTCCCAAGAATGGCAGCGATCCAATATGCACACAAAACAGGCACAATGGCGATTTAAATGCATTTGCATGTATTTAAATTGAATTAATGATCTGCCCACCCAGCTTTATCGGGAGGGAGGGAGGGAGGTGGGTCAGAACATTCCCTGGTGGTGGGGGAGGGGCGGTGGGTCAGATGTACCTCTGGTGGATTCAGGGGAAGGAGGACAGATCACACTCTGTGGTTGGGGATGGGGAAAGGGCAGAGAGAAGTCTGGTGGGGAGAGGGTAGGGAAGGCAGGCCTGATCATTCTCAGTTGGGGTGGTGGCCCAGTCGTCTACTAAGGGGAGGGTGGAGGGGGAGAGAGGCCAGATGGATCTCTGGTGGTGGTGGAGGAGGAGGTGGCAGGGGCAAGGGGGGTCCACTGCGATTTTTGCAGGCGATCGGTGGAGGGTGGGGGTGAGGGGGAATTGATGGATAAGGGAGAAAGTTACGTTGTCGGGGTGGGGGTGGTGTCTGTGGGAACCATTGCTCCCATTTTTCGCTACTGGGTCACTTAATCCACTTTTTGCAGCCCAGGATCGATGCGACAGGAGCGCAGTTTTCAATTCTTTTTCTAACTGCAATGCGCAGTTCAGAAGTCCAATTGTTTCGGGCACGTTAAGCCCCGCACACAGTGTGATTCAGACCCACAATACTTGAGTGCTCATGGGGGAAAGCAGATTTCCAAGTCAGATTTGATTTGTTCCCAGATTCAGCACTTGGAATCAAAATGGTAAAATCGGGCCCTATGACTCTGTGTATAGTGTTAAGCTCCTCTATGGGAAGGATGGGACAGGTTAGATCAAAACATACTGTTTCTCGTCATCAAGGGGCTGTCTTAAAGGTAAATGATGCTGAGCAGAGGGCAGAGAGAATTATGAGTTTGTGTGTTTTGTTTTGGCTTTGGCTCCTGTCACCGTCAGTATGTCACCATGTCAGAGTAGATTGACCGGATGGATGAGTGGACATGGCAAAAGGACAGATTGATCTGCTGTGGATTGTTTGCTCACGTGAAGCTTGACTGCACTGTTGTAGAGAATGCGGAGGAACAGAGATGCCTGTGCATTCATGTGCAAAGACCTTGGAAAGTAACAGGACAAAAAGCACAGTGGATCTTGGGTTTCGTAAATAGAGGAATTGAATACAGAAGCAGAGAATTTATGCTGAACCTCTGAATAAGCCACAACAAGGGCACTGCATCAGTTCTGATGACCACACTTTAGGAAGGATAGCAGAGAGAGATTTACCAAAACAGTTCTGGAAATCTGGTTTTGGGATTGGGGCTGGTGGGGGGAGGATTAATTATACAGTTCAGTTGGAGAAGCTGGGGTTTTCTCTTTGGAGCAAAGGACTTAGAATAGAATTCCATAGTCCATTCAGTCTGTCTAGTCTGTATGGACTCTCCAAAAGAGGAGCTTAACCCAGGCATTCCCCCCCACCCTATCCCCATAATCCCACATTTTTACCTACCCCAGTCCAACCCTGGCATCTTCACACCACATTTACTCTGACTAATCCACCAAGCCCACACATCTTTGGATTGCAGGAGGGAACCGGAGGACCTGGAGAAAACCAGCACAGACATGGGGAGAATGTGAAAACTCCACACAGTCACCCAAGGCTGGAATTGAATCCGGGTCCCTGATGCTGTGAAGCATCAGTGCTAAACACTGTGCCGCCCAGGAGATTGAGGGGAGATTTGATGGAGATGTACGTGATTACAGCGGGTTTAAAAACAAAGAACTGTACTGTTCAGGAAGAAGCTTTTCGGCCCACCAAGCCTGTGCCAACATAAATGTTTCTCTAATCTAGTATTTAATGCCATTACATGGTCCCTATCTCTCTATTCCCTGCATTTTCATGTATCTATCCTATGCCTCTTGAACATTGTTATAGAATCTGCTTCCACTACTTCCTCGGGCACAATGTTCCAGGCATTCATCACTCTCTGTGTGAAAAGCCTATCTCTTCAATCTCTTTCAAACTTTCTCCCTCTAACTTTCAACCTATGCCCCCTGAGTAATTAACTCTTCGACCCTGGGAAAAAGACTCTGTTTATCTACTCTACCCAAGCCTATCATATCTTGTAAACTTCTATCAGGTTCCTCGCTCATCCTCTGACGCTCCAATGAAAACAATTCAAGTTTGTCCAACCTTTCTTCATAGCCCACATTCTCCAAACCAAGCAATATCCTATTAAATCTCTTCTGCACCCTTTCCAGTCTGTCAACCCATAACAGTAGTGTGGTGACCAGAATTGTGCACAATATTCCGAATGCAGTCTAACCAAACTCTTATACAGCTGCAACATGATTTTTTAATTCCTATACTCAACATCCTGACCGATAAAGACCAGCATGCAGTATGCCTTCTTGACCACCTTGTCCACCTGAGTAGAACTGTGGATCTGAACACTTCGATCCCTCTGTATGCTAATATTTCTAAGGGCTATACCATTTACTGCAGTTTTAAATTGCATAACCTCACATTTGTCTGAGTTAAATTCTATCTACCATCTTTCAGCCCTTGTCTCCAGCCAATTTATAAAGATAAGGAACAGTATATTGCAGGAACAGGCCCTTTGGCCCTGCAAGCCTGCACTGATCATGATGCCCAACTGAACTAAAACCATAAAACACTTAAAAATAAAATTAGGTTAGAATTAGCACTACAGTCCCTGGTGCTAGATTTTCACTATAAATATTAATAGCTAAATACACTAATCTTCTACACTATTTAATTAGTTCATTTTTTAAAAACTGATTACGTATTCCTCTTGATCTGAAATGAAATTAAAACCAGTAACTCAGCATAAATTTTCAAATTTAGCCCAGATTCCCTTCCAGCCAATCAGGTCTCAGTCTCCTGTGTGATGTTACATTACTGGTTTATTCGAATTATGAAGCAAACAAAGTCTCACCGTTACCCAGCTGTCCCTCTGCCTGTCTCTGTTCACTCTCAGAATGAAGGCCATGAGTCCCTGAGGAAAAGTGTCGAGACTCTTACCTTAACCTGGCTTTCTCTCTCTGTGTTTCTCCCAGCTCAGCTCCACTTCCGCAGTGAGGGCTGCAAATCCCTGCCGTATCCTCTGACAATCCTCCTCAGTTTAGATGAGATTGAGGAAGAAAAGCTCTTCCCGCTAGCTGATGTTGCAAGGTGTCAGGGACAAGGTTTTCAGCGAGAGGTAGAGGAAGAAAAATGGTAATGACCTGAACCCACGAGGGCAGACAGAGACGATGAATGATTTCAAAGGAAATTACAGGATACTTCAAGAATGGAAATTAATGTAAAAAAAGACAAAAGTTCTGAAGATTGAAAGAATGGAAAAGCAGTGGTAAAATGATAAATGGTGGAACAGATATTACAATTTAAGTTTGTGGAAAGCATCTTGACAAGAAGACGGTCACTAACAGGAAGAAATCCACCAGAATAACAATGGTAAAGAATGACTTTCCAAACTTTAAAAATTACTCAGCACAGGAATGAATTGAGATTTTCAGGAAAGAATTACCAAGGCGGTAATTTGGAATGTCCAGTTGTACGAGGCTGATACACTGAGCTCATGAAAAGTGGACATTCAAAAGCTGGAAAACTTTTATTTAATTTATTATTGTCACATGTATTAACATGCAGTGGAAAGTATTGCTTCTTGCGTGCCATACAGACAAAGCATACCATTCATAGAGAAGGGAACAAGAGAGTGCAGAATACAGTGTTACAGTCATAGCTAGGGTACAGAAAAGGATCAACTTAATGTGAGGTAGGCCCATTCAAAGTCTGATGGCAGCATTAAAGAAGCTGTTCTTGAGTGAAATGTGGTTCTGAAGAAGGATGGAGTGGACCAGGTGGAAAGAATGAGAGAATACTGAAATAAATTGTCACAATGGTGAAAGAGAAAAGATCAGTATGGCGCATTGTAAAGGAAAAGCATCCATTGATTCTTCCCACTGCCTTGGCAAAGCAGCTGACATAATTAAGGACCCCACTCACCCCAGACATTCTCTCTTGCATCTCCTTTCATCAGGAAAATGATACAAAAGCCTGAGGTCATGTACCAACCAACTCAAGAATAGCTTCTTCTCCACTGCCATCACTTCTTCTCCACTGCCATCCAAGAATAGCTTCTTCTCCACTGCCATCAGACTTTTGAATGGACCTTGCACTGAGTTGATCTTTCTCTACGCCAGCCATGACTGTAACACTACATTCTGCACCCTCTCTATAAATGGTATGCTCTGTATAGCATGCAAGAAACAGTACTTTTCATTGTATGCTAATACATGTGACAATAATAAATCAAATCAAATCAAAAAAAAGTTGGCCACGTTTTAGGACGTACAAACTTACTGGAGGTGACTGAAGGAAGATTGTTTTTTGTCTTCATTTTGTGGGATATGGATATTGCTGGCTAACCAGCATTTTTATTGTCTAACTCTAATTGCTCTTGAGAAGGTGTTGGTGAAGTGTCTTTCTGAACTGCTGCATTCCATCTGTTGCCCATCCACAGTGCTGTTAGGGAGGGAATTCCAGGATTTTGACCCATCCACAGTGAAGGAATGGTGACATATTTCTAAGTCAGGATGGTAAGTGACTTGGAGATAAACTTAAAGATGGTGGTGTACCCAGAATAAAGGGCTGTAAACCAAGCAGGTGATAGGGAATGTTAGATCACTTGAAATTTAAAGTGGGAGGTGTCTATGAATGACTGAAGAGGGAAGCACAAAACTGAGGTGTGGAGAAGTGAGCAGAGAACTCACCTTTAGGAAGATCACTGATTTGCAATAAATTTGCAGGATGACAGAGATGGAATGAGCAATGGGACTGATTGGATTACTCAAAAGAGAGCTGGCATGGATTCAGCGGAGCCAATGGCCTCCTGTGTTGTGATGACTCTTTGACTGCCTCTATTTTGTATTTTTTATTTATTTTTATGTGAGGTTACAACAGGAATTCTTGGGCAGCAACTTATATTGTTATGGTGCCTTTATCATTATAAATCATTTCTATCTGTAGTGAACCAAGTTTCTATTTAGCTCAGTTTTTTAAAAGGTGAGTGTACGTACAAGTGTGTGCATATGTGTTGTGTTTGTGTAGTGTTTGCATGTGTTGTACGTGTGCGCTTGTGCTGTTCGTGTGTGTGTGTGTGTGTGTTCTGGGAACACTGGAATCGCTAAACAAAAACTCAAGGTCTATTGCGTTCACCTTTTACCATCCTAATAGTACAATGATTTTAATTGTGTAACTGCACGTACACACACACACACATTTCTCCTGCAGGGAATAATAGGGAGGTGGTGAACAGATTTCTAGGCTGATTAGCAGCCTGTTGAAACACAGTGGGTACATCATTTTTCCCTGGCCAACAAATCCTGGCATGGAACTTGCGTCCAGAGTTCCTGGCCCTGAGGTAGGGACATGACCCAGTGTTGCACAAGACCTCCCAGTGCAAAAAATAATGAGTTGTTATTGGAAGAATGTTTTAGCATTTAAAAAATTTGCTGACCTATCATGTGAGGTATAAAAGGTTTATGAATTAATCTCTTAGAACTGAACGTATGATTTACTCTGCTCTGAATAGATTGTTTTGTTTGGTGGGTATAAAACACTTCAATCTGCGATTAAGAATGTGACAGTGATTGTGCAATGACTTGTGGTTTTATCTTGTGATGGTCCAAGTCCAGTTAGTTGGAACAAATGCCTGAGAGTTTCCTTTGCGGAGTGAGATTGTTTTGCAGTTTGCCTTAATGTCCAAACGATTTCTGTCTGAAATCTGTACTTTGTTCTGGCGACTTGTAAATTAGGCTATTCCTCTGCCGCATTTCAACAGTTTGGAATATTCTAAGTGGGTAAAAAGGAGAAATGTTTTTTTCTCCAATTCATTCCCAGAATGTGGTATCACTGGCAGTGCTGGCATTTGTTGCTTTTCTTTGAAGTGGTGAGTTGTATTGCTGCAGGGCTCTCTTTGTAACTGTCTTCATAGAACTGCAGAGAACGAAGGCAAAGAGTCAGCGCGAGCAGTGAGAAACAGTGAAAACAGCAGCAATACAATCTATGCAGAGAGAGAAGGAGAGTGCAGTCTGAATGATAAGAAGCAGCAAGAGCAAAGGGACTATTAGCAGCACGGAGAAGGAAGGCAGGAGCTGAGTCCGAGCAGCAGGAATAGTGGGGTTCAGCAATCAGAACCTGGATTCAGAAAGGAAAATTCAGGTGTGACACCACAGGAAAGCAGGTAAGTGTTTAGCTGGTGAGTATTTCCCATCTAAACTATGGGATATTTTGCTATGTCCGGTTTTTATTAAAAAGTAAGGCTCCTTACTCGTAGTAAGGTGTGTTCAGTGTTAGTAGGAATTGTAAGAATTAGTAAAGTTAATTAGAATTGGTAAGGTTTATTAACAGTAAGGTTTATTAGCATTTCAAAAGAACAAAGAACAGTACAGCATAGAAACAGGCCCTTTGGATTTCCAAGCCTACGCAATCACATTTACCTCATCCGGACCAATTGTTTATATCCCCCATTCCCCTTTGGTTCATAATGCTTATCAAAATAAGTCTTAATTGTGACTAACTTAACTGCCTCAATCATCTGATTTGGCAGTGCATTCCAAGCACCACCTTCTATGTAAAAAAAAAACTTCCCTCACATCTCCACTGAACCTTTTTCTCCTTCCTTGAACTTGTGCCCCTTGTAATTTTCATTTCTTAAATATTGTTAATGATTTATTCACAGTAGTAATGTTTGTTATTAGCAGCTACTTTATTAACTAACAGAGAAATGGCAGGCTGGTCTAATCATGCAAGTGCACATCCTATGCTTTGTGGGACCTCCAGGACAGCTCCCATGCCCTGGATAATCTTTGTGCAAGGCGTATCATCAACTGCAGCAAGCTGAGCTCTGGGTTTGGAACTGCAACAGCAGCTGGCATCACTGCAGAGCATCCAGGAAGTTGTTGATGCATGTTTCTAGATGTAGTTATCCCACAACTTAAGATTATGCAGGGCAAGAGAGAAAGAATGACCACCAGACAGACAAAAAGAAACAGGTAGTGCAGGAGACTGAGAGTGTTTATTCTTTCATAGGATGTGGGCATTGCTGGCTAGGCTAGCAGTTTAATTTCTGATTCTTAATTGCTCTTGAGAAGGTAAAAGTATGCACATTAGCATTTCACATTGCACATGGTCAGCGCAACATCAAAGGCCGAAGGGCCTGTTCTGCGCTGTAATGTTCTATGTTCTATGTTCTACATTCTTGAATCACTGTTGTCCATGTGGTGTTGGGGAGGGAGTTGACTTGGAGGGCAATGTGAGGTGGTGGTATTCTCAATCATTTAATGCCCTTGACCTTCTGGAATCTAGGTGAGCAGAGATTGTGGGTTTGGCAGGTGCTTTTGAAGGTGAGTTGTTGCAGTACATCTTATAGATGGTACACATTGCTGCAACTGTTTGTCAGTAATGCAAGGATAGATATTAAAATTGGTAAATGGGGCACCAGTCAAGCAGCTAGCTTTATCCTGGATGTATCGAGCTTCTTCAGTGTTGTTGGAATTGTACTCAAAGTTTAAAGTTTATTTATTAATCACAAGTAGGCTTACATTAACACTGCAATGAAGTTGCTGTGAAAATCCCCCAGTCACCACATTCCGGCACCTGTTCAAATGCACTGAGGGAGAATTTGGCATGGCCAATTCACCTCACCAGCACATTCTTCAGAATGTGGGAGGAAACCGAAGCACCTGCAGGAAACCTGTGCAGACACAGGGAGAATATGCAAACAAGACAGTGACCCAAGTCGGGAATAGAATCTGGGTTCTTGGCACTGAGAGGCTGCAGTGCTAAGCACTGTGCCACTGTGCTGCCAACCAGATAAGTGGGTAGTACTCCATTACGTTCCTTACTTATGCCTTCTAGATGGTGGACAGACTTTGGGGAGTCAGGAGGTGAGTTACTCACTGCAAATTCTTGTAGCCACAATATTTATATGCTTTGTCCAGTTCAATTTCTTTTTGGTGGTAATGCAGAGGATGTTGATAGTGGGGGACTTATCAATGGTAATACTATGGAATGTCAAGGGAAGATAATTGGACTCCCTCTTGTTGGAGGAGGTCATTGCCTGGCATTTGTCTAGCATGAATATTATTTGCCACTTATCAGCCTGAGCCTGAACATTGTCCGGGTATTGCTGCATTTGGATGTGGACTGCTTCGCTATCTGTGGAGTTCTGAATGGTGCTGAACATTGTGCAGTCATCAGCAAACATTCCCACTTCTGACCTGAAGGTGGAGGGATGGTCATTGATGATACAGCTGAAGATGGTTGGACTGAGGACACTCCTTTGAGGAACTCCTGCAGCGGTGTCCTGGAACTGAGATATTGGCTTCCAACCACCGCAACTATCTTCCTTTGTGCCAGGAATAACTCCAGCCAGCTCCCCCGATTCGTATTGAGTCCAGTTTCACCAGGGCTCCTTGATGCCACTCTCAGTCAAATGCTGCCTTGATGTCAAAGGCAGTCACTTTCACCCTCTGGAATTGAACTCTTTCGTCCATGTTTGAACCAAGGCTGTAATGAGGTCAGGAGCTCAGTGATGGTGGCAAGTGCATCCCATTCTTCAACCAGTATCCCATTCTGAATACTGATAAGATTGATGGCACATGTGGGAAGTGTTGCTAGAGCTGCGTCCATGAATTCACAAGAGGCTCAACTATATAGGTTGGTACAAGAAAATTAGGAAGAGCGATAGTGTTGGACGATTTGGTAGTTATGGAAAATAGACCTTAATGCAGCTACATACATGAATGCAGGATTGTGCTTTTCCTCTCTGGTGGTAGAGTCAAGGACATCACTGAGTCTCTGCCATGCATTCTGAGGAGGGAGAGAGTGAACAGCCAGCAGTTATGGTCCTTATTGGTACCAGTGACATGAGTAGAAAGAGGAATGTGGTCCTGAAATCAGAATTTAGGGAGCTAGGTAGGAAATTAGCAATTGAGTCAGACCTAAAAAATCATAATCTCCAAGTTACTCTCAGTCCAAACACACATGATTGTAAAAATAGGAAAAAGTCGTTTGAAAAATGGCATGCTGATGGCCTAGTGGTATTATCACAAGACTATTCATCCAGAAACTCAGTTTCTGGGGACCCAGGTTCGAATCCCAGTACAGCAGATGGTGGAATTTGAATTCAATAAAAAAAAAATCTGGAATTAAGAATCTACTGATGACGATGAAATCATTGTCGATTGTCAGAAAAATCCATCTGATTTACTAATGCCCTTCAGAGAATGAAATCTGCCACCCTTACCTGTCCTGGCCTACATGTGACTCCAGAGCCAAAGCAATGTGTGGACTCTCAACTGTCCTTGGGCAACTAGGGATGGGCAATAAAAAAGAAAGAATGTGTTGATAGGTGGTGCAAGGGGATGGGCTTTAGATTCTTGGAACAATGTAGCTGGCTCTGGTAGAGATGGAATTTTTAAAGGTGGGTGGGTTGTACGAAGTAGGCTGGAGATTGAGAGTTGTTAGTGCCATTGGGGAGGGTTTAAACGGATTTGACAGGCTTGTTGAACCTGTATGTACTATCATAGAGAAATACCAGGGTGCACAAAATATGTGGAGGGACAGACAACACTGAAATAGAAAGTATTAAGCTATTAAACTAGGTCAGAGTAAGAATAAAGAAACAAAATCAGGATTAATGTGCACAAACGTAAAGAGTGTGATAACTAAGATTGGTGAGTTATAGACACAGATTGCTATGTGGAAATATGATGTGGCTTTAACAGAGACCTGGTGAGAGAAGAGAGATACAAAAGTGTCCAGAGGATAATTTTTTCACACAGGATGGTGAGTGTCTGTTATAAGCTGCGAGAGGTAGTAGTAGTAGAGGGGGTTCAATTTTGTCTTTAAAAAAGCATTTAGATAGCCACAATAGACACAAAGAAACATGGGCCAAACGTGGGCAAGTGGGACTAGTTTAGTGGTTTAAAAAAAAGAGGGCAGCATGGACAAGTTGGGCCAAAGGACCTGTTTCCATGCTGCAAACCACTAAGAATCTATGGTGAAATTGCAGTGCTAGAGAAAGAGGATGTCCCAAAGGATCCAAGGACAGAATCAATCTAGCTAGAGTTAAGGCACAAAAAAAGTGCAGTTACAATGCTTGGTGTTGTCAATAGGCCACCAACAAATGGGAAGGATGTGGAGGAAATGTAGAAGGAAATTGCAGAGAGGCACAAAAATTGTAGTTATAATTGAGAATTTTCATTAGTCGTGGTGTAAAAAACTGAGGGGAACAAGAGTTCCTAGTGTATTCGGGAAATGTTGTTCAGCAGTGTGTTTAGTGTGAAAAGAGACGCTGCTGGAGCTGGCTATTAGGAATGAAGCGGGCCGAGTACTTTAAATGATATTGGGGAGCACTTTGAGAATAGTGATCGTTGTAACATAATGTTTAGGCTAATTACAGAAAAGGTGAATGGAAATCTAGAGCACGAATAATTAACTGGGGGAAAGACAATTTCAAAGGGGTAAGAATAGATCAGGACCAAAGAAACAAGCTAACAGCAAAAGAAACAATAACTGATCAGAGACTACATTCAAAGAAGGGATGTCTCAGTCGAAATATATTCCCTCAAAAGGAAAAGATAGGGTAAACAAATCCAGCATAGCTGGATGAAAAAGTAGACAGGAATTAAGATAAAGAAGAAAGTGTGTGTTTGTGACAAGTGTCAGGTTAAAAAAATTCCAATTCAGAACCAGGTTGAATTTAAAAGGTTCAGAGGGGAGATGAGAAAGCAGGAAAGAGATGCAGAGTGCAAGTTATGAAAAGAAATAACAGCCAATATAAAAGAGAATAACAGAGTTGTCTTTAGGTATATAGATTGTTAAAAAATGCTAAAAGGAGGAATAGTGCAGCACTGTGGCAAGTGGTTAGCATTGCTGCCTCACAGTACCAGGGACCCGGGTTCAATTCCAGCCTTGGGTCACTGTCTGTGCAGAGTCTGTGTGTTGTCCCTGTGTCTTTGTGGGTTTTCTCCGGGTGCTCTGGTTTTCTCCCACAGTCCAAAGATGTGTGGATTAGGTTGATTGGTCATGCTAAATTGACCCTAGTGTCAGAGAGATTAACAGGGTAAATAAGTGGGGTTACAGGAATAGGGCCTGGATGGGATTGTAGTTGGTGTAGACTTCATAGGCTGAATGGCCTCTTTCTGTAGGAATTCTATGATTCGAGGGCTGATTAGGGTCCAGAAGGTGGATTTAAACCTGGAGGCAGGGGTATAGTTGAAGGATTAAATAAACAAATGAGAAAATAATTCAGACATTACAAGGGTTTACAACAGATAAAGAGGAAGTATTGGGTAGGCTGTGTACTTGGTGTTGATAAGGCACCAGGACCAGATGAGATACCAAGAGAAATCAGAATGCAAACTGCGGATGCATTCACCAGAATTTCTTAGTTTTGTTTTAGACTGGTGCCAGAAGATTGGAGAAGTCATGTCTTTCTTCATAAAAGCCAAGGAATTACAGGCCAATTGGTTTAAATTCTGTCGTGGAGAAACCTGCAGAAACAATAATTTGGGATAAAATTAGTAGCCACAGAAAAATCAGCAAGGATTTCTAAAGGGAAAATCATATTCAACTAATTTGCTGATGTTTTTTGAAGAGGTAGGAGAGGGTTGGTATGGGCAATGTTGTTCATGTGGCTTAGATGGACTAACAAGAGGCATTTGGTACAGTGCCACACAACAAACCTCTGAGCAAAATGATAACTCATGGGGTAAAAGGGACAGTACCAAAACAGATACAAAACTGGCTGCACAACAAGAAATAGAACACAGTGATTAATGGATGCTTTTCAGATTGGTAGAAGGTTTGTATTGGAATTCCAATGGGTCAGCATTGGTGCTCTTGCTTTTCCTTGTATATCAACTATCTGGACATTGGGATAGCAGACACAATTTCAAAATTTACAGATGAACCAAAATTTGGAAGTTTGTGAACTATGAGGAGAAGATTTTCAAGTGGACAGGGACAAGTTGAAGTAGCTGGATGGGTGGTCAATGAAGTTCAGTGTGGAAAAATGTGAAGTGATTGTTTTGTAGTAAGAACACAGATTATGTGAAACAAAAGATACTCCTTTAAATGGGGTGCAGGAGTGGGGGCCCAGAGTCTATATGTGCAGAAGTCATTGAAGTTTTAGCAGGTTTAGAACATACTTAATAAGGTATACAGAATCTTAGGTTTTATTAATAGGGATGTGTAGTATAAGAACAAGGAGGTTTTGTTGAGCTAAGGCAATAGTTTGGTATCAGTTGGAGTATCGTATCTAGACCTAGGTGTTATATTTTAAGAAGGATGTGAATGCATTATAGAGGATGCAGAAGAGGTTTAGAAGAGTGGTTCTAGGCATGAGAACCTTCAGTGATGATGATAAATTGGGGAGGTTGGAACTGTTCTCTTTGGTTGAGAGGAAATTTGATAGAGATGTTCAAAATCATGAGGGGTCTGAACAGAATAGACAGGGAGAAACTGTTCCATTTGTGAAAGGATCAAGAATGAGGACACAGACTTAAAATAATTGCCAAAAGGAGCAAAAGTGATATGAGAAAGACTTCTTGTTCACACGGCAAGCTTAGAATTCATTGTCTGAGAGTGTGATGAAGGTAGGTTTAATTAAAACATTTGAAATGCATACTGCAAGCCTGACTTGACAATCTTAAATTGTAAGTTGGGCTCGTAGTGTGGCACATTTGCGTGTACTGGAGGCTGCATAATTAATACACAGGATTAATTTCTTGTAGACAGAAACAACATTTACACACATTGCATCTGTTTCAGATAACTGAAAGAAATGACAGCCATTTGCTGATTCATTCTCGAAGGCAAAGCCTTGATCAATCAGGGTCAAGCTGTCTAGTTTACATTTGAAACAATGTTTGACAGTTATCTATCAGTCACCATCAACTGGGGCATTCTCCATGGAAACACTACATCAATCAGAGTCCACTTGTCACCCAATCAGCATTCCCTTCACATGCAGTATAAATTGTGAATTTTCCCTTATGTAGGTATTCTTGAAATGTATTCTGATGAGTGCAAGCTAAAGTCCTGTGCTACAATTCCATAAGAATTTTCTTTCCCTTTTAGTTTGATTTCATTGGTAATTAGAACTTTGATTTTGAAATGTGAAAGCCTTTCCCTTGTGAATATCATTAACGGTGTGTTCAGTTTTTGTATCTTGCAAACAGAGTTGCAGGGTTCTGTTTTTATCAGTGCTCTTCCTGGGGTGTTTTTGTGGTTGATTTGATCACATGCTAAAGGAATTTGAACCCATATCCCAACACCATCAGTGTGGATTTCTGGGTGATTTGTCCAGTGACATTTCTACCACCCACACTATGTTCAAATGCAACAAGATCTGGACAACATCCAGGCTTGGGCTGATGAGTGGCAAGTAACATTCATGCCACACATTGCCAGGCAATGACCAAGAGACACTCTAACCACTGCCCCTTGACATTCAATGGTATAGCTATCACTGAATTCCCTACTATCTACATCCTTGGGGTTACCATTGACCACAACTCAACTGGACTCACCACATAAACACAATGGCTACAAGAGCAGATCAGAGGCTAGGAATGTTGTGGCAAGTAACTCACCTCCTGACTCCCCCAAGCCTATCCATCATCTACAAGGCACAAGCCAGGAATGTGATATAATACCCCTCACTTACCTGGAGGGCTGCAGCTCCAACCACATTCAAGAAGCTTGACACAATCCAGGACAAATAGCCTGCTTGATTGACACCACATCTACAAAATTCAAGCTCTCCACCACTGACGTTCTGTACCAGCAGTGTGTACTATTTGCAAGATGCACTGCAGCAATTCACCCAAGATCCTTAGACAGCACCTTCCAAATCCATGACCACTTTCAGCTAGAAGGACAAGGGCAGCAGATAAATGGGAACATCATCGCCAGCAAGTTCCCCTCCAAGCCACTCACCATCCTGACTTGGAAGAATATCACCGTTCCTTCGTATTGTGGATCAACCCACAGAACATGGATTGTAGCGATTCAAGAAGGCAGCTCACCATTGCCTTCTGAAGGGCAACTAAGGATGGGCAATAAATGCTGACCTGTCAGCAATGTCTGTGTCCCACAAATGAATTAAAAAAAAACACCTCCCCCAGTAGTTTGAGAATCCTGTTGCCTTGTCTAAACAGTTAGATGTTTACTGCACCATTGGAGACTTTTTTTTTACATTTTTCATTTATTCTATCATGTTTCTGTTGTGCTGAGCATTCAAATTCCATTTGTCAATAATGTTAAAATTAGACTGAGGCCATTTCAGGGTGATGTGGTATCACACAAGTAGTGATAGGAGCCGAACTCTCCGCTAAGCAGCTGTAGACACTGGGAGTCAATTGAATATTCTGAAACTGAGGTCAGTATGTTTCTGTTAGATGGGTGTAAGGGATATGGATACTGATCAAATATAATCGAATAGAATAATGGAATTGAATCAAAGGGTTGAATAGTTCACCCCTGTCTCAGTAAGTCTGTTGTTATGCAGCCTGTGTCCCAATGAAGTTACCACGTTCCCTGTTTCGTTGTTGAACCAAACTGTATTCACTTTTCATCCTGTATCTAAGCAGCTCCTGCAAAGAATGAACACATTGGAACCTCTGGTACTTCTGATCTTTGACTGGCATTATGAATCATTAACAGATAATGTCAGGCTCTCACTCATTCTCTGGACCCAATGCATGTGCGCTCTCTCTCACTCACACTCACGCATTCACACTCACGTGTGCGCACACGTGTGCTCAAAAGCAATCACTAATGCTGCTCCACATGTTGCCTCACGTAGTTGATCTGAAATACTCTGCTGTGACATGTCTGCTGATTCATGAGATTTTTTTCTGGCATTCACGGTTTACTTGTGTCTGATTTGTCCCCGAGTTTATTGTTTCTGTGGAACCTTTTCACATAATTTAATTAGTCCAGGGCACGTGCTACTGAACAAGGTCAGCTGCTGATCAGCTTGAACATTTGGTTTTAGGATGACCACTGGTGTGTGGAAGTGACTAAGTTACAGCAAACCAGTGTCTTCTCCACTTCCCAGCGAGATATGAGTCTTTATCTGGTGAACCCTGGGACAGAGTCCTCTTGCCAAATGTCTTCTGGAAGTATAAACTGTTTACATCTTAGAGACAGTCCTTGCATGTTAAATTGCTGACGACATGAGGAGGCAATGACTTACTGACTGCCTTCTATACAGACTATTCCAAACATCCTATAGACTATGAGCAGTTACGGGCATTGTTTGCTACCGTGATTCTATTCCCGGGACTGAATCGTGAGTCAGCTAAGAGAACACAATTGATTTAATCATTCTGAAGGTGATAGAGTCACTGGCATTTATTGCCCATCCCTAGTTATCCCGAGAAGATGGCAGTGGGTCACCTCTCGAACCGCAGGTTGAAGTTTAATGCGATTCAGTGGCAGGGAACTGTTAACAAGAATGGAAGTGACAAGAGAGCACACTGGGTGAGGGAGCAAAAATGACACTTATCCATTGCTATTTGGACTTTGTTCCTTCAGTATTTGTCCCTTGGTCCTCGATTTAATAGAAATGATTCTTACTGTCCTCTGTTTAAGGTATTTTCTGTTACTTAAGTGGAGAACTGAACTCACTGCCATTTCTATTGCAGATGGAGTAGTAATACTAGTGATGTGTGCTGTTGTTATGGTGACTCTGAGGAAATATTTTCCATTGTTTTGATAACTTTTCATCTCTTATAGCAGAATGGGTCGTCTCTTCATTTCCATCGCACATTTCTTCATAATGCTGGCTGCAGCTCAGGGCTTCACGGTTGGTGAGTGTGTGGCTCCATCTGTCTGTCACTCTGTTATTCAGGAGCCCCTCTTCCACCGGCACCCTCTCGCCATCTTTCTCTTAGGTGATCCCCCGGAATCGAGGATGATTTGCCTCAACTCTGGTTGGGAGAAAGCTGATCAATCCAATGTGCCATATGTGGACTCTGCCACCTGCTGGGTAGGTGGTGATTGAAGAGTTGTGTAGATGGGTTGGTAAGAGGTTTGCGTGCTCCCACCAATGCCTCAACTTCACCTCTACACAATCCTGAATGAACCTTTGACATTTTGCTTGGATATTTGACAGGACCTCCTGTGAGTGGGTGGGTATGTTTCATCACTTCGAGTATGCTTGAGACACCCTGAAAATGTTTGTGCTGTCCTCTTGGCAGTCTCCGGCTGGGACTGAGTTCCGGGTGGAACAGTGGCTTTGTGAACCTGCTGTTAGGTACACAAGCAGCGTGTCTGACTCAGCGGAGCTGGTTCTAGGTGATTAACACCACAACACTCGGCGTATGGCAAAGGACAATGCTGTTGGACCATATTTCTTGCCACTGAATTTGAAAGATGCTGAGAAGGTGATTTGGGTGACACTTATCCAGTGCTCTGGGATGCTTGCCATAGGTTGTCCATACCTCCAAAACATACAGGAGAGCATGGATCACTGTGTTACTGACTTATCTTTACTCATGTTAATCCAGCTCCCTCACACTGTCACTCAGTAGCCCCTCTTCCCTCAGCTCCTTGTGTTATTGACTGTATCTGTACTGATGTTGATCCAACTCCTTCACTCTATCAATAACCCCTCTCCTCTAGCCCTCTCTGTTACTGACTGTATCTGTACTGATGTTAATCCAGCTCCCTCACACTGTCACTCAGTAACCCCTCTCCCCCAGCACCCTGTGTTACTGACTGTATCTGTACTGATGTTAGTCCAGCTCCCACACACTGTCACTCAGTAACCCCTCTCCCCCAGCACCCTGTGTTACTGACTATATCTCTACTGATGTTAATCCAGCTCCGTCACGTTTGTTAATACCTGAAGCCCTGGTTAAAACAGAGCAGTGATCTGATGCCATGTTTGTTACAGATGATTTGAAGGTTAACTGTGAGGTGGACCAAATCACAGTGATGTTTGGAAGAGATCTTCTTATTGGCTGCCGTTACCATCCTGTAAATGAATCCAAAGCCATTGCTTTCTACTGGATGAAGGTGGAGACTATGGTGATAATCTATAATTACAGCAGTAGCAGCCTGGGACGTCTGGACCCCAGCTATCAGCGCAGAGCTAAGGTCGATATCAGTGAGATCCGGAATGGGAATGTGTCCCTGAAATTGAAGAATGTGACTGTGTCTGATTCAGGACTGTACAGACTCTCTGTCACTAGTCAATCCCAAAGCAATGAGATAACGGTTGCTGTGGATATAAGAGGTAGGAAGAAGTAAATACTCTCAATCATATTGCATGTATGATTATAGCCCCCTGTCCCCCACAATCCCCCTGTCACGTGCCTCCTATCACAAACCGCAAATGGATAGGCAGCCAGAAAGCAGCAATGTGTGACCTGCACTGAATCGTTCCTGTACTTAGAATTTATACCGACATCAGTCTTTCTAAAAATCATGATGGGACGTGGGTGTCGCTGGCTTGTTCATTGCTCATTTTCAGTTATCCTTCTGAAAGTGGTGCTGAGTTGCCTCCTTGAACTGTTGCAGTCCCTGAGGTGTGGGTGCATCCACAGTGCTGATACGGAGAGCATTCCAGCATTTTGACCCAGTGACAGTGAAGTAATGCCGATATGTTTTCAAGTCAGTATGATGAGTGGCTTGGAGGGGAACTTGCAGGTGGTGGTGTTCCCTTGCCCTTCCAGGTGGTAGTGGTTTATAGTAGCTGCTGCCTATAAAGCAGTGGTGACCCCCTGCAGTATATTTTGTAGATGACACACATGGCAGCTACTGTTTGTCGGTGGTGCCCAGTGGGCATTATTAAGGTTATTAAGGCTGGCACCCCCCACCTTGTCCTCAGCTTCACCAGGGATCCCTCAGTGCCTCTGCTTCCACCAGCGAGGCCAACATTTGTGACCACAATTCGGTTACGTTCACCTTAGTGATGGATAGGGATAGGCATGAAGCTGGGGGCAGTAGTTATAGCTGGGGCAAGGGTAATTATGAGGCCATAAAGAGAGAATTAGGGTGCCTAGGTTGGACTAGGAAACTACAGGGACTGGGAACATCTGAAATGTGGAGCTTATTCAAGGAGCAGCTGCTGCGAGTCCTTGATAAGTATGTCCCTGTCAGGCAAGGAGGAAATGGTCGAGTAAGGGAACCTTGGTGTACGAAAAAAGTTAATTCGCTGGTTAAAAGGAAAAAGGAGGCTTATGTCAGGATGAGGCTTGAAGGCTCGGTTAGTGCAATGGATAGCTATAGATTAGCCAGGAGGGAGCTAAAGAGTGAATTGAGGAGAGCTAAGAGGGGACACGAGAAGACTTTGGCTGATAGGATTAAGGAGAATCCTAAAGCTTTCTTTAGATATGTTAAGAATAGAAGATTGGTTAGGGCAAGATTAGGGCCAGTCATAGACAGCAGTGGGAAGTTGTGCGTGGAGCCTGAAGAGATTGGTGAGGCACTGAATAAATATTTCTCTTCGGTATTCACGCAGGGTGATGTAAATGTAGTTGTGGAGAACACTGAGGTACAGGGTTGCAAATTGGGAAGTATTGTAGTAGATAGGGAGGATGTGCTAGATATTCTTGAGGGTTTGAAGTTGGATAAGTCCCCTGGGCCGGACGGGATTTACCCTAGGATTCTCTGGGAGGCAAGAGAGGAGATTGCAGAGCCTCTGGCTCTGATCTTCAGGTTGTCGTTGGTTACGGGTGTGGTTCCGGAGGACTGGAGGATAGCGAATGTGGTCCCGTTGTTCAAGAAGGGGAAGAGAGATCTTCCAGGGAATTATAGGCCAGTGAGTCTTACTTCTGTTGTGGGCAAAGTATTGGAGAGAATAATTAGGGATAGGATTTATAGTTATTTAGAGAGAAATGAATTGATTGGGGATAGTCAGCATGGTTTTGTGAAGGGTAGGTCGTGCCTTACTAACCTCATTGAGTTTTTTGAAAAAGTGACCAAAGAGGTGGATGGGGGTAAGTCGGTTGATGTGGTATATATGGACTTTAGTAAGGCGTTCGATAAGGTGGCCCATGGAAGGCTTCTGCAGAAAATGCAGATGTATGGGATAGAGGGTGATTTAGCTAATTGGATTAGGAATTGGCTAGCAGATAGAAGACAGAGGGTGGTGGTTGATAGGAGATATTCATCGTGGAGTTCGGTTACAAGTGGTGTACCTCAGGGATCTGTTTTGGGGCCCCTGCTGTTTGTAATTTTTATAAATGATCTGGATGAGGGTATTGAAGGATGGATTAGTAAATTTGCGGATGACACCAAAGTCGGAGGAGTGGTAGATAGTGAAGAGGGGTGTTACAGTTTGCAGAGAGACTTGGACAAGTTGCAGAGCTGGGCGAGAGGTGGCAAATGGAGTTTAATGTGGAAAAGTGTGAGGTAATGCACTTTGGCAGGAATAATAAATGTGTAGAGTATAGGGCTAATGGTAGGATTCTTAATAGTGTTGATGAACAGAGGGATCTTGGTGTGTATGTGCATAGATCCCTGAAAGTAGGCAGTCAAGTCGATAAGGTTGTTAAGAAGGCATATGGAGTCTTAGCTTTTATTGGTAGGGGGATTGAATTTCGGAGCCGCAACGTCATGTTGCAACTGTACAAAACTCTAGTGCGGCCGCACTTGGAGTATTGTGTGCAGTTCTGGTCCCCACATTATAAGAAAGATGTGGAGGCATTGGAGAGGGTACAGAGGAGGTTTACCAGGATGTTGCCTGGTATGGAGGGCAGGTCTTATGAAGAGAGGCTGAGGGATTTGAGGTTGTTTTCGTTAGAAAGGAGGCGGCTAAGAGGGGACCTTATTGAAACATATAAGATGATTAGAGATTTAGATAGGGTGGACAGTGATAGCCTTTTTCCTAGGATGGAGAAAGCTAGCACGAGGGGACACAGCTTTAAATTAAGGGGTGATAGTTATAGGACGGATATCAGAGGTAGGTTCTTTACCCAAAGGGTGGTTCGGGAGTGGAATGCCCTGCCTGCGGCGGTTGTAGATGCGCCAAGTTTGGTGGCGTTTAAGAGGTTAGTTGATAAGTATATGGAAGAGAAGGGAATGGTTTCGTTTGGAGGGGCATTGCTTTTTATATTGGTCGGCGCAACATCGAAGGCCGAAGGGCCTGTTCTGTGCTGTAATGTTCTGTGTTCTATGTTCTATGTTCTGTAACATTGGTGAGGTGCAGGTATTTTCAAGCTGGAGAGAACCTCTCCCAGTGAGGTCAGAAAGGCAAGCAGACCCAGAGGATTGATAGCCAGACTCACTAAACAGATGCAAATCTTCATTTCAATAAATTTAAATACATTATCCAGCCTCTCGCCGGAGAGGCTGACCTTGCCGGAATTCCAGCTTCCGTAAGATGACGAGAGCCGGGAAATCAGGCGATTCCAATTCTCAACTGTTGCTCAATTTTGCCAGCCCATCGATAGGTAACTGTGAGATATAGAAGCAGAATTAGGCTGTTCAGCTCATCGAGTCTGCTCCACCATTCAATTATGGCTGATTTTTTTCTTATCCCCATTCTCATGCATTTTCCCCATAATCCCTGATTCCTTTATTAATCAGGAACCTATCTATCTCTGTCTTAAAGACACTCAATGGCTTTGCCTCTTCCGGTAAAATTCTGCCTTTTGTCTTTGATCCTCTTGGGACATGATGTCTCTCCAAACTTAGTATCTTACTTAATTAATCCTGCCATTTCCCCCACCACCACCTCCGCACCCATCTTTCTTTCTTTTCTAAACACCTTTAGTGCAGTATGTTTACTATCCAATCTTACTGCATGAACCAGGTAAAGCCAGGCTTCATGTGGTAATCTGCACCTATAACTCATCAATCTCATCACCACACTCTGCACATTCACATTCATCAACAGCAGCCCTGATTTAATCTTTGTTACCCTCTCCCTTATTCTGAACACACTGAATAGCTTACAATCTCCTGTTATAGTGCTGCCTGTCTCTCCCAGTGTTCTGAACAGTTTGATATTCCTCTCTGGTATTTCCGTTTGCTTCCCACAGTCTTGCCAAGTTCCCCAACAGCACAAACAAATTGCTCCACAAGGAAATTGCTCTCGGACCTGTTCCACTGCAGCCAGTCCAGCTCCTACAAATGCTACCTCCCCTTGTGCCAGTCCCAGTGCTCCAGGAATTAAAACTCTCCCTCCTCAGCATTTTCATGGCTGTACCTATTCCTATAGTCACTTCCGCTTGCTGCTAAGGGAAGTTATTTAAATGGTAGTAAGTACAGATATGGATACTCAATGTCACAAAAATAACTTTCATCCTGGAATTTTCCATGGCTTAGCCTATCTGTTTTATACAGAAGCTCCTGCTGTATTTTCAATTTCTAAACCTTTCAATTAAAGAAATTAAACACGTTGGAGTTAGGATATGGAGTTGCCAGCTGGAGGCTGTATTGGTGTACGTCTCCAGCTAATGGGGTCACGTTGAGACAGGATATATCCAATGGTTCAGGTCTTTCATTCTTTCTTTAATCCATTTTGCCGCTACATTCCATCAGAGGTTTAAAATGTAAACTCCTTTTCATCTGACAAGAAATGTGACTGAACTGCTTAATGACTGCAGACATGGCAAGGTGAGGAGAAATCCTTTCACACAGCATCTTGTTGTGAGCTGGAATCTGCTACCTAAAATGGCAAAAAAAGTCTGATGGAAGCAGATTCAGTTGCTGTGTTTGAACGAAAGTTGGATAAAAATGGAAGTTTGCGAAGTTATGAGGAAAGGATAGAAGAAGGGGATGAATTAGTTGTCCTCTCAAAGGGCTGGCACAGGCATGGTGGACCAAATGGTTATCTCTTATGATTTATTACAAGCACTTGATATGAAATACGAGACTGTATAATGTAAATCCATTACACTTGTTAACTAGTTTGTGTTAGTCTCCAGTATTTCTTCTGTAATAGAATGTACACACTCCAGGCTATGGGTGTCTGATGGTTAAAAGTCACTGGGTAGGAGTTAAAGAACATATGGACTTTGAACACTGTTAGTATCCGATGACCCTGTAAAGTAATGGAAGGATGGAACCCATGCTGTGCCCCTGGGGTGGTGGACGCCACATTAGAGGGATCGTTAGGTAGTGTGCTGCAATGTTAGGTAAGGACATCACAGTGGTTAGCACTACTGCCTCACAGCGCTAGGAACTCAGATTTGATTCCCGGCTTAGGTCACTGTCTGTGTACAGTCTGCACATTCTTCCCGTGTCTGCATGGTTTCCTCCAGGCGCTCCTGTGTCATCCCACAGTGTGAAAGACATGCTGATTAGGTGCATTGACCATGCTAAAATTACCCTTAGTGTCAAGGGTTAACAAGGGGAAATAAGTAAGGTTTCAGGGAATAGGGCTTGGGTGGGATTGTGGTCGGTGCAGACTCAATGGGCTGAATGGCATTCTTCTCTACTGTAGGGATTCTATGTTCGCCTGGTCCCAGGGGTTTTGCAAGTTGTGTTCAAGGGGTCCTTGGTTGGGATGGATGTGTGGGAATGGGGCCACATTAAAAAGCTCCTGGGGCTGCGGGGAGCTGGGGTTAAAGGGGTGCTGGGAGAAACAGGCTTTCCTGGTAAGTGTGTACTCCATTACAGATGTTTTCTCTTCCCTCACAGCTATCGGTGAGCCACCAATCATCTACTCCTACGTTACTGAAGAGGGTATCCCCATGTTGGTCTGTGAATCGTCTGGATGGTTCCCAGAGCCAACTGTTACTTGGGAAAATGGACTTGGCAAAAAGATGGTTAAACATGTGCAAACAGAGACAATCAACTACTCAAATGGGACATTCCACACAAAGAGTACAATCAGGATAGACAATGGAATATTCGGCAATTACACCTGCACCGTAACAGACCGACAGTTGAACAAATCACTCTCATTTGAATATGTCGTTTTGAGTAAGTATAGAAGTCACGGGCCCGATTTACCCAAAACAAATTCTTCATTGCTGAGTTGGCAAGAAAACTGGTGTAAATCATGATTGTATTTTTAGTACAGCTTCAATCTCGAATCTTTGCAGAGGTCACAATCGTGAATATCATTAAAAGCGTGGGGGAGGCGGGGCCTATTCATGCTAGACTCTAACAGTTTCAGAACCCTGCACATGCACGGTGGCCCCAATCTGTCAGACTCCCATTCACTGGCCAGCCCGAGATTCTGCAGTGCTGCCCCTCCAGCTGCTCCATGGCCTGATCGCAGCTCCCACAAGCCTTCCTTGGCAACACTTGACACCCCCCTCCCTCCCATTCTGGAGCACACTGATCTCAAGCCCTCTACTCCCAAACAATGACAATCCCGTAGGAGGTCGACATCTTTCCCCCCCCCCCCCCCCCCACTGCTCAATCACTGACCTCCTTCCAGGCTCAATCGATCCCAATGCAGAATGACAGCAGGACTCCTCACCCCCACTGATCATCCCCCTCTTCCCAGATCCTCTTCACAATACACCCTGTCCCTTGACCCCACACACAATAGACCCCATAGAAATATATTCCGATGGTGAAGAAGGATTGTAGGAGAAGGGAAATATCAGCTGTGATTCTTGAGGAAAATTAAGAAGAGCATTAAATCAAAAGCTGAGGCATTCAGAGTGGCTAAAAATAGTGGGCGATCAGAGGATTGGGAAAGTTTTAAACAACAGCAAAGAATGACTAAGAAGGTGATTAAAAAAGGAAAGATAGAATATGAGGCTAAACTAGCTCAAAATATCAAAAAGGACAATAAAAGTTTTTATAAATATATAAAGAACAGAAAGGTGGCCAGAGTTAATGTTGGACCCTTGGAGGATGAGAGGGGTGGTTTAATGGTGGATTATAAGGATATTGTGGAGACCTTAAATAAATTTTTTGTGTCAGTCTTTACGGAGGAGGACATAAATAGCTTGCCCGAAATTAAGGATAGAAGGGTGGTAGGAGATGAGGTCCTAGATAAGACTACGGTCACTAGAGAGGTGGTGCTTGATAGGCTAACGGAGCTGAGGGCAGATAAGTCCCCGGGACTAGATAGAATGAATCCCAGGGTTCTCAAGGAAATGGCAGAGGTGATAGCGGATGCCCTAGTAATTATCTTTCAGAATTTGCTGGACTCCGGGAAAGTGCCGTGATTGGAAAACAGCTAATGTTACATCGCTGTTTAAAAAAGGTAGCAGACAGAAGACAGGGAATTATAGGCCGGTTAGTTTAACGTTTGTAGTCGGAAAAATGCTTGAATCTGCCATCAAAGCAGAAATAACGAGGCAATGGATACGATCTGTTTGATCAGGCAGACGCAGCATGGATTCGTTAAGGGGAAGTCATGCTTGACGAATTTATTGGAGTTCTATGAGGAAGTGACTAGTGTGGTAGATAGAGGGGAACCGGTGGATGTGGTGTTTTTGGATTTCCAAAAAGCGTTTGATAAGGTGCCTCACAAAAGATTGCTGCAGAAGGTTAGGGTGCAGGGAGTTGGGGGTAGGGTGTTAGACTGGATAGAGGATTGGTTGTCTAATAGGAAGCAGAGGGTAGGTATTAATGGGTGCTATTCTGATTGGCAGCTGGTGACTAGTGGAGTGCCCCAGGGTTCGGTGCTGGGGCCTCAACTATTTACCATTTACATAGATGATCTGGAGGAAGGGGCTGAGTGCAGGGTGACAAAATTTGCTGATGACATGAAGATGAGTGGAAAAGCAAATTGTGTGGAGGGTGTGGAAAGCCTGTAGAGGGATCTGGGTAGGTTGAGTGAGTGGGCGAGGACCTGGCAGATGGAGTATAATGTTAGCAAGTGTGAAGTTATCCACTTTGGTACGAATAATGGTAGAAAGGATTACTATTTAAATGGCAAAAAGCTGCAGCATGTGATGGTGCAGAGGGATCTGGGGGTCCTTGTGCACGAATCGCAAAAACATAGTGTGCAGGTGCAGCAGGTGATTAAGAAGGTGAATGGAATGTTGGCCTTTATAGCGAGGGGGATAGAATATAAAAGTAGGGAGGTTCTGTTGCAGCTGTATAGGGGGCTGGTGAAGCTGCAGCTGGAGTACTGTGTGCAGTTTTGGTCGCCGCATTCGAGGAAGGATATATTGGCCTTGGAGGGGGTGCAGAGAAGGTTCACTAGGCTGATACCAGAGATGAGGGCATTGGATTATGAGAGAGACTGAATAGGCTAGGTTTGTATTCTTTGGAGTTTAGAAGGCTGAGAAGGGATCTTATAGAGACGTATAAGATAATGAAGGGAATGGTTGGGTAGAGGTTGAGAGACTCTTCCCGCTTAACAAAGATAGCGGGACTAGAGGGCACAGCCTCAAGATTAGGGGGGGGCGCAGTTCAGATCAGAGTTGCGGAGGAGTTTCTTCACACAAAGGGTGGTGAATCTTTGGAATTCTCTGCCTGATGAGGTGGTGGAGGCTTCCTCACTGAATATGTTCAAGTCAAGAGTGGATAGGTTTTTAAATGACAAGGGAATTAAGAATTATGGGGAGAAAGCGGGAAAGTGGTACTGAACCACTACAGATCAGCCATGATCTTATTGAATGGCGGGGCAGGCTCGAGGGGCTGGATGGCCTACTCCTGCTCCTATTTCTTATGTTGTTGTTGGGCACCGTACCCTTCCATTCAACACCGTGGGGACCCTGATTCTCCCCCTTTACCCCTGCAGGGTCTCCCACTAGTTCCCTGCAAGTGGGGAGTTACTCTAAACCCCGCCAGACCAAATTCTCGAATTAAAGGGTGGGAGGTTCTATTGGGCCCGGAGAATTCCATGCTGGGCCTGATAATGACATTGAAAATGCATGAAAAATAGATTTAAATGATGTACCACTCCTTCTGCTGGTTTCCTGCATGGTCCCAACTGCGTCAGGAATGCACATGTGAATCCTGTGAAATGGCTGTCACGCGATCCTCCCATCCCGATGCACCAAGAAACATGAGCACCGGGTTGGGAGAATCGGACCCCATATCTTTCACAGTACCTGAAATGTGTCCAGCTTCTCTGCACCCCCATTCAGCAGCTGGACTGAGTAAAAATCACATCAAAGTGCATGTCACAAGTAAGTTTACATTAACACTGCAATGAAGTTACTATGAATAACCCCTAGTCACCACACTCCAGCGCCTGTTTGGATACACTAAGGGGCAATTTAGCATGGCCAATCAACCTAACCCTCACGTCTTTGGATTGTGGGAGGAAACCGGAGCGCCCAGAGGAAACCCACGCAGACATAGGGAGCATGTACAGACTCCACAAAGTTAGTGACCAAAGCCAGGATTTGAACCTGAGTCCCTGGTGCTGTGAGGCAACTGTGTTAACCACTGTGCCACCGTGCCACCCTGTGGTTGAGTTCAGCTTCAGGCCTTGATTATCTGGACCAGTGGGCAGCTGGCCTCTAATCACAGTCCTGCTTTCTCTTACTGAGACAAAGTGGCAGGTGAAGGGACAAGTGTAGAGAAGAAAGCGGAGAAGAAACCATGTTTGGCATGGAGTTGTGGAAGCTCCCCACAGGAAGGTTCTCCAACAAAATTTAACATGTGCCCAAGGATTGAGGCATTGAGCCAGATGCTCAAAAGTTTAGCTATTTAACAGAGCATCCCATAGAAAAAGAGAGAGAAGCATAAAAGAATGAGATGTTTTGAGAACATTGGGCCTTATAATGAAGGCTGCACCATCAATAGATGGCCAAAGAAACAAAGAACAGTTTAGGACAGGAACAGGCTTTTTGGCCCCCCAAACCAATGCTGATCATATTGTCCTATTTAGACCAACCATTTGTATCCCTCTATTCCCCACCTGTTCTCGTGTCTCTAGATAAATCTTAAATGTGGCTAACGTAACTGCCTCAACCACCTTACTAGATAGCGCATTCCAGGCCCCCACCAATCTCTGTGTAAAAAAACTTCCCCCGCACATCTCCATTGAACCTTCCACCCTTTATCGTGAACTTGTGCCCCCTTGTAATTGTCATTTCTTCCCTAGGAAAAAGCTTTTGACTATTCACCTTATCCTCATAATTGTATAAACTCCTATCAGGTTGCTCTTCAGCTTTCATCTTTCCAGGGGGGACAATCCCAGTTTATTCAATCTCTCCTCATAGCTAATACCCTCCAGACCAGGCAACATCCTGGTAAATCTTTTCTGTACTCCCACCAAAGCCACCACATCCTTCTGGCAGTGTGGGGACCAGAATTGGACACAGTATTTCAAAAGTGGCTGAACCAATATTTTAAACAACTGTAACATAATTTGCCAACTTTTATACTCAATGCCCCTGACAATGAAGATAAGTAGGCTATATGCTTTCTTTTCCCCATGAGTCCAGGGATTGGAGGAGTGCCAAGATTATGAAACCTTGTGGAACTGGGTGTGGTTAAGTAGATGGTGATGGGTGGAGGGGGGGTGCCTGGAGGTGTTAGCAGAAGTAGGTCAGCGAGCACAGTGAATGGATCTTGGTGGGAGTTGGCATATGATCAGCTAAGGTTTTAACATCCCATTAAAATATTAAATTAATATTAAAGTTAAAGTTACTGATGGAGCAAGGTAAAGAGGGCAGCAGTTTGAGCAATAACTGAAACAATTACCATTGCATATCCAGTTTTTGCCTGAAGTTACAGCAGCACAGCTGGACCATACAGAACAGACAAAACTCTGGTACACTTCCTAAAAACAAACCACCACCCAATTGGTATGGAAAGTGAGGGCTGGTTAACCCACGAATGTGGAATTGGGTTGAGGTTACAATATTTAGTTCTCGAGTTGCTCTAATTTCTGATTTAGCAAACAGCAGATGTTCAGAGTTTAACTTCTGCCACTGTTTAATGTTGAAATGACAAGGAGTATTTCTCTTTCCCCTCCCCTTCTCCACAGTTGCAGGATCACATTGGAATATCATAATCGGTACGGCTGGGACCATTATCCTGATTGTATTTTTGATTGTTTCAGTTTACTGGAGTTGCTGACCAGATGAAAAAAGGTGCTTGCAGGTAGGTGCGTGTCCATTCCAAACCTCTCTGTAGCATCAGCTGCTCACAGCAGCAGGAGAAAGCCATTCAGCCCATCAACATTATTCTACCGTTCAGTCAGACAATGACTGATTTCTATTTCATATCTATTCACCAGCTTCACATCCCATGGATGGGGGTCCATAACCCCCTCATGTACCAAAGAAACAAAAATCTATCAGATCAGAGCATTGAATACAGGAATTGGGATGTCTTGTTGAAGTTGTACAAGACATTGGTGCAACCACACTTGGAGTATTGTATACAGTTCTGGTCACCCTATTATAGAAAGAATATTATTCCTCCACTTACCTGATAAAGGAGCAGTGCTCCAAAAGCTCGTGATTCCAAATAAACCTGGTGTTGTGAGACTTCTTACTGTGCCCACCCCAGTCCAACACCAGCATCTCCACGTCATCATTAAATTAGAAAGAATGCTGAAAAGATTTAATAGGATGCTTACCAGGACTTCATGGTTTGAGTTATAAGGAGAGGCTGGATAGACTGCGACTTTTATCTCTGGAGCATAGGAGGCTTAGGGGTGACCTTATAGCGGTCTACAAAATAATGATGGCCATAGATCAGCTAGAAAATCAATATCTTTTCCCAAAGATAGGGGAGTCTAAAACTAGAGGGCATAGGTTTAAGGTGAGAGGAGACAGATATAAAAGCATCCAGAGGGGCAATTTTTTCACACAGAGGGCAGTGAGCGTCTGGAACAAGCTGCCACAGGTAGTCATAGAGGTGGGTACAATTTTGTCTTTTAAAAAGCATTTAAACAGTTACGTGATAAGATGGATATAGAGGAATATGGGCCAAATGTGAGCAATTGGGACTAGCTTCGGGCTTAAAAAAAGTGGGGGCATGTTGGGCCAAAAGCTGTAAGCCTCTGTGGCTCTGAAACTAGGGGAGAGCTGTGAAGACACGTCACTCCTGAGTGGCTGGTATTCATTTTAAGATTTTGTTCCCTTGTTTTGGATTCTTTCCCCACAACCCCCATCAGAGAACATTGTTTCTCTCCATCTGCCTTAACAAATCCCTTAACTCCCTGTTTTCCTTTCCTACCTAGCTTAGTGTCATCAGCAGATTTAACAACCATACATTCAGCCAAGTCATTGATAAATTGTAAACAGTTGAGGTCACAACATTGATACCTGTGGAACTTTATACATCACACCCTGCCAACCCAAAAAAAGACCCATTTATCCCTACTCTCTGCTTAGCTAACCAATCCTCTGTCCACACTTAGGTATAACCTACCATCTACACCATGAACTCTTATTTAGCATAGTATCCTTTCATGTGGTTTAGTATATGAGATCAAATGTTCTATATCATAATGTTCTGTGAGGGACCTGATGTGATTATATAAACGTAATATAATTGGAAAAATCCATATTCCTATTCCCTGTATTGTGAAACTATCCTATTCCACATGTTGTATTTGGATAAAACAAAATGAATATTAAACCTTGTTTTCATTGCCAGGTCCCCCCTATGTGTTTATCACTGAAGACTCTGTTGGTTTAAAGGATCTACCTGGTGCGAACGCAAGATCTACTGCAGCGGGTGAAAAGATTTTTTTTGACCCTGTACACAAGGACTTGTTCTTTTTCCAATTGGAAGACACCAGAACCAACAGAGTTTCAGCGCTTCACCCTCCTGAGTGCACCTCTTCAGAGAAATTAGTGCCTTTTTGAAACAAAATGATTGATTTTGCACTTTACAGTGTGGTTCCAGCACTGTGTCTGAGTTTCAGCACTAACCCTGCTTCTCACACTGAAGTTCAAACCTAATTCATTTACAATCAGGAATTTTTGCTGCTTGAACAATGTGCTTTGTGCTAACGGGTGTATTTCCACTTTATAACTGGCATCTTGGTTACATTACTGTTTTGTTTAGTTTGTTGAGAATTTGATTTGAATCATCTCAGTTAAAGTGGAGTTTGCACTGTTGTGGACTCAACACAACTTATTCTCTTTTCCCCAGGATGTAGAATAAGCTAACTAAATTAAATAGCGGAGAAAATTCTCCTCGACTTAGACTAGCCTGGCATGCTCTAGAATAGGGTTCCTACGTTACTCACATGTCCAGTCCTGAGCATTTCATTTCCTCTGACACAAAAGCCATGGTGCTTAATTCTCTAAATGTTAGATTAACTTAATTTTTCCATACTGTGGGAATCGCTGCTAAATCTTTCTAACACAGGAGGTAGCTCATACCTCATGCCAAGCCAGTCATGCTAAGTCCCACACTCCTTTATCTCCCTAAAACCATGCAGTTTTCTCTTTCACATTTACCATTCCCCAGAAAGATGCAGTGGTCTCGACCTAAGATACTTCCTGTAGCAAACACCAACTCCTGAGGCAAGAAGTATTTTCCTAACATTCTCACTCTTAATGACTACTCTAACTGATGGCTATTCAGCCAGAGCCAAGAATGTTTTTACCTTCTTTCTTCAGAACTTTTTTTTAAAACCGCATTACATTTGTTCTGTTAAGAAGTGGGGGAGATGGAAGATCTTTTTTTCTAGTTATTGGCATTGAGTTAACTTTCGAATTAACTCCACTGCCACTCTGTGAATTGTACAATTGGCTCCAGTGCCTTGGGAATGACAGGTAAACAGTGATCAGGATTGGGCCCAGGACTCAAGCTGTGGCCAAACTAATCTGTGTACAACAATAACTTAGTAACCACAAACAGTGGCCAGACTGAGTATTTCTAACATTTCTTCCTCACATCTTTACCAGCTCCTGGGAATAATGCTGTATTTCAAGGTCTGGCTAGTTTTCTATGTCAGTATTGCATACTGTTGGTAAAATTGTTGAGCTGCTTAACAACACATCACCTTCTTTTTCGATAGTGTGTAAGGCGGTCTAGAGCTGCTTAATTTATATTCTCCTCATCCAATCTCACTATATAGTGCTCATAAGCCTCAACCTTTTCACACACAGCTGGCAACTCAGTCCCAAGCTAGCTGGTAAAGCCTGAAACTAGACATTAATACTTCTCTTTGCAATAGGTTTATTTACAAAACGCAGCATTTAGAATGTCTGCTTTCTACCTCACACCCCTCTGTTTTCACTACTCTGTTAACAAATGGTCAAATTAACAAATCGTCAAATTAAAGGGATAATCCCTTAAAGGGACATTGTGACATAGGAGAATATTTTTAAAGGAACCCCACCAAACTAAATTAAAATTTTCGGGGCTGAGGAAACACTGCAGCTACTGCAGGACTCACCAATTGCAGGTGGCCACAAGTGTGACAGCAACACCGCCTGCTCCGTCTCCAAGGATACCCAGCTGTGAACGTAACCACATGGGAGAACAATGCAGCAGAGAGTGATCTCTATTTATAAGTTCTCGAGGTATTTAGTTAAACACTGCCCTTCACCCATGTGTCTTAAATAATATAATTAACATTAACACTTCTAGGTTACTAATTTACTTTGATGACATATAAGCAGTAGGTCTTCAAATGGAATATTTGGGTCCACACAGTGCAAACAAAGTGTTTAAAATGTGACTTTCCATTTTGTAAACCTTACTGTGTGAAGAGGGAGAAGAGGTTTGTGAAATGTTGCCTGAACGACTGCACTGTGTTTTTCTGTTCTTTGTAATGTTTGTAGCTGAAGTGTGAGCTTCACTGTGCTGCTGTAACAGGCTCCCATTGGAAATGAAGAGCAGAGAATGTGAAACACTGCTATAACCTTCCTACTGTTAAATGGATAAGAACTGGAACCATACAGCCCCTTGACTTGCTCCACCATTCAATAAGACATAACCAGACATCTACATCACAAGCAATTCCCATATTCATTTATTCCCTTAGTGTCCAAAATCCTATCAGTCTTAGGCTTGAATATTCTCAATGCCTAAGCACCCTTTGAAGAAGAGAATTGGAAAAAAATTACAACCTTTTGAGAGAAGCCCCTTTGCACTTCAATCCTAAATGGTCAATCCCTTGTCCTAAGACTGTGCCCACAAATCTCAATCATTGGGAATGGGAGCAATTGACTGCACTGGCCTTGAAGTCTCATCCTATTCAGTGTTGCTTCATTCCTTGTCCTCTTCCATTCCATTAATACTTCTGGCTGTTCTATAGATTGTATTTTCTGTTCTGCAGTAAATAAGCACTTGGTTAATTTGGGTCTATTGTGTAAGGGTCTTTGGTAACTTTGAACTCATTAACTTGCCCTGTGCTCCTGCATGTTATTTGGTGCAAAGCTGTGTCACTGTATTGTGTTGTATATTGCATACTGTCAGGCTAGCATCTCTTCATAAGCTTAGGACTTAGTGCGCTATAATAGGAACTTGAATGCTTCAGTTTTTTATACTGTGAGGCTATTCAGTTCTCTTTCTTCCTGTTGTTGTTGTTTCTGATTGCACTGTTCTGTAAGTGCTCGCCCACTGAGTACTAATTTAAACCCTCCCCATTTACACAGTAAATTCACCTGCATCCCAAGAATAAGCTATATATCAGAACCAGAGACAGGTAATGGAGTGAAAGATGTGATTTATGTGGACTTCCAGAAGGCATTTGATAAAGTCCCTCATAAGAGACTTGGCCAAAGTTGAAGATTATGAAATGGAAAGAAAATTATTACCATAGTTAAGAAATTAACCAAGTGTCAGGAAGAAGAGAGTAGCGATACAGAGATCTCTTCCAATTTTCAGCATGTGTTGAATGCTGTCCCACAAGGATGGGTGTTGTAGTCACAGAAATTCACCATATTTATTAATAATTTAGACAGTAGAACAAAAATCCACAAATCCAAATGTCATAAAGCAAAATGACATTTTAAGTCATATACATGGAGGCATAAAATTACAAAGAGATGGTGACAGATTAAGTGAATGGCAGAACAGTGGTAAATGGATTTCAATATTTGGCAAATATGAAGTCATTCACTCTGGAACTGGCTAGAATGCAAATGGTGAAAAGTCATTCACTCTGGATAGAATAGAGACAAGCTGGAAACAGTGTCCAGCTACATAGATCATTGAAGTGGCATGAACAGGTACAGAAAATGAATGACAAAGAAAACGGGCATTTGTAGAGAGCTCTGCTGTGTTAACATTATGACAATTGCACAGCTCTTCTCCAGTCTTTTCCCTGGCTTAGTTGAAGCTTTGTATCTAAAAACCTGACAAAATAAGTCTTTGTATTAAGAAGCTTCCACCTGAGAAGGCTTCAAACCAATCTGCCTCCAACAAACTGCTTTGAAAACTCTGTTCACCTTTTCGCAGCTGTGACAAATTGTCCCGCAGTGGCAGAAATAATCCATAGGGCTCTAAAACAAACAACCATATTAAAAGTCAATTTGTCCCAATCTTTCAGTGTTAACAGATCCAGAATTCTGATTCATATCTTTGTTATCAGGTATTCCTTGGGCTTTACTCTATCTGTGTACAAGGTTTACTGAGATCCATTCATTAGTTTTTGAGGTATATTGTTTACAAACAGTGATTTAAACATTGGATGATTTCCTGGCCTTCCTGTGCTATATTTCCTATAGCGGGAGTTGGCATGCTATTGGTGGGATCTTCTGGTCCCACTGCTATCAATGAGGTTTCCAATTCACTGGGAATCCTGGGTTGGGGGGGGGTGTGGTGCCATGAACAGCCAGCCAATCTTCACTCACCTTCAATGACAGAGGTAATAATAATGGTTAACAGAATATTGGCCTTCTATCTCGAGAACTAGAATACAAGAGGGTTAAGGCAATGCTTCAGCTACATAAAACCCCAATCAGACCACATCTGGAGTTATTATGAGCATCTCTTGGCATCACACCTTAGGGGGAGATATAAAATGATCCTTGGAGGGAGTAGAATGTAGATTAACCAGGAAAAAAGCTGACTTCAAATTACAAGATAAGATTAAATAAACTAGTGTTGTTTTTGCTGGAATTTAGAAGTCTACATAGTTGGTTAATCAAAGTCTTTAATATATTCAGGAGAACAGATAAGGACAAACTATTTTTGCTGGTTGGGGAGAACAGGATGAGTGATATATTCTAAAATTAATGTCAGACCTTCCCATAGTCGAATTAGAAAACTCATTGTTAAAAATTAACTAAAATGATAAAGTTTGGAACTCTGAACTTCTGCAAACTGAAATTGATGGTGGATCATTGATAACTTTAAACCTGAAGTTGATAGATTTTTGCTAGGAACATGAGATGAAGTTAGATGCCTGGAGGTAGGTTGTGGAACATACCTAAGGGGCTGAATGAATTAAAGAAAGTGCTGGGAAAACTCGGCAGGTCAAGCAGCATCTGAAACAGCATTAACTTTTCAGGTTACAGTGTTTATTTCGGTTTTCCAGAATTGGCAGTATTTTACTTCTGTAGGGAGCAAGACGGATTCCTCTCATTCATATGTGACAGCCTGTTACATATCAAACTAAAGATTTTGAACATTCTCACAACAGAGGGTGATGAGAACTGGAATACAAAGAATGTTCAGGCTTTCTCTGTGTGGAGATGATGTTCCTGTTGGAAGAAAGAAGGTACCCTGAGCCCACAGACATGTAGTAACTCCCCAACAACATTATCTTCCAGTTTCTGTGACCATTTCTCCAAACAGACATTCCACACTATCTATAATGGATGTTTTCAATAATAATTTGATTTTCACTGAACACATTCTTGTTTAAAGTCAACTGGGTGTTAACTGAGGTCATATCTGTGTAGTTTGGCTTTAAGAGTTCTTATTTCCCATTAACCAAAGAGCTATTTAAACCCTGTAATGGTCAATGATAGGACAAGCATCCCATATCAAGAGCTATCTGCCTTGGGTGAAGATAATCTAGTTAAAGGCAGATTAATTTGTCTTCCTCCCCTTAACGAAGTTGTGTTTTCCTTTATATGATAATCCTGTTACTTTGTCAGAGGGAACTAGTTTAATTTTGCTGTTCCATAGCTTCACTAGAACTGCCATCACTGCATTGTTGAGCCCGTTCTTAATGGCCATTCTTAGAAAGCGTTGCCCTGTGCTACATGACAAAGGTACAGTTGTTAATGACTATACAAGCTTAAATTATTTTAAATCCAAAATCTGGCCCCACTGAGTTAACATAATTAAGCAAGTTAGTGTGGATCTGGTTAATGCTCCGGTAATGGACATGTATAAAGATTTAACCCTTGTCAGTCACAGGATGCTTTCATGGTGACATTGCATTCGAGGGCAATTGGGAATGAGCAATAAATGCTGGCTTAGCTAGCAACGTCTACATCCCATCAACAAATAAAAATAATCAGGGAACATTACTGAATCAGATCAGGGTATATTCTGATTGAGTAGAAAATTCCTAATGACTGAACAGACCTTCCAACATTTCAATCCCAGTTACTGGATATGTGGCTTCTTCTACAATAGCACAGGGAATAGTTTATTTTGTTTTACAGTTAATACAACACATATGTACACATTGATGTTGTCATAATGGGATAGGAAAGTAACCTGTACAATATGTAGCAGCTAGGTAGCAGGAGGCAGCTATAAAGTGAGTGTTGGAAGGTAAATGGTGTGTTGTGCCCTGGTTGAGACCGTCACACCAGCAATTGAACATGATGTTCTATGCATTCCTCAACTTGCTACAAGTGCCAAAGTTTATTGGGTTAGGTGCCTTGATTCCAAGCTATGATAGCCAAACAAAGCTGCAAGACTTGGGCTAACGAAGAAAGCTGGCCTGCTCCACGCTCACCAATTCAGAGAGGTCTCCAGCTGGTGAATTATTGTAGCTCCATTGGCAAAAACATCTCACCCGGAGGTAATCAAAACCAGAACCAGGAGGATCTCTAAAGGAGGTGAATGTGCCTCTGCCTGTGCTGGAGAGTCATCTGGGACTGAGCAGCCTCTCCCTCTGGTTACAGGATAGCATCTTCCAGTGTTCTCAGCCACCTGACCAAGTTTCTTCATCATCTTTCAATCTAACCTGTTGTGCCTTGAGGTAAATTATAAGTTGGTGCCAGTTGTTGAATTGTATTAAGACAATTCTTAATACAATTGTATTAAGTTGTTGAATTGTATTAATGTGTAAAAATCAAACTCCTCTAGATAATTTATGAATAACAATAAAATACTCTCAATCAATTTCTCGTCCCAGATTCATGGGGGGACGTTGGTTGCAGAATCTTGCAGCAGGACATTGAATATAAATTGTACAGTATTATTATCGTCCATTGCTCTGTTTTTCCAATTCCCAAGTCTTCAGTCTGTATCTGGGATGCAGCTTTCATCTATCCTGAGCTTATCTGGAATCTGCAAAGCCATGTGCAATTTGTGGGAAGTTGTCCTTTCGAAGACTTCGTCTTGCTGTACGAAAAGGTGCCCTCAACTTCGCGTCATTAAACACTCCCACACAGTGAGCGGTGTACAGCTCAAAGCTCCCTCGTCTGTTAATAACTTGAGTTAATATAATGTTTCTCTGGCCAACTGTATGCAACAGCAAGTGATAACAGTCCCTCAGTAATATCAATCACACAATGTCTTGGCCTCGGATACTTTCTGTGGTAGTGAATTCCACAGATCCTCCACTCTCTGGGTGAAGAAATTTCTTCTCACCTTGACATATTTAGAATGTAGTAAAAGAAGTGTGTATAGCGAGATAACAAAAAGGGGATTTCTAGAGACAGGGGCATAGCTGGAGCTTAAATGAATATTGACAAATTAACAGTGTGAGGCGATATACATGAGTGCAATATGATTGCAACTACAGAAACATGGCTGCAGGGTGACCAAGGCTGAGAATTGAATATGCAAGGGGACTTAGTAGGACAGGCAGAAAGGGAAAGAAGATGGATGGCATTATTAGTTAAGGATGAAGTCAAAGCAATAGAGAGAGAGAGAGGATATTGGCTCAGGAAATTGGACTCGAATAGCACAAGGTGTCACGGGCTTAGGGTGAGGAGAGTAAGGTATAATTTGGATGCTACAGGGAGTTTTTTCACACAAAGGGTGGTGGGGGTATGGAATGTGCTGCCAAATAAAGTGGTGAAGGCAGGCACTCTGGAGTTATTTAAAAAATACTTAGATGGGCACATGAACAGAATGGGAATGGAGGGGTATATAAAACTGATTTAAAATAGGGATCATGAGCCTTGGGAGTCCCTGGGAAGTGTGTAAATAGATGATGATATTGATGTACTTGTTTTTATCCTACAGGTGCTTTGGTCCATCTTGTTGTCTAACGAGGAGCATACACGCGATGGGTCGTGAGAGGGCTGCTCTTGGATCTTTTTCGAGAGTATCCTAGTGCTTCACGTCGTTAGTGTACGCTTGACCTGGACCATTTGATAGGCAACACGACAGCTCAGTGACTATCGCTGTACTGTGCAGATACATGGATTTGGGCCTGTGTCTGTGGGAGTTTGCACGTTCTCCCTGTGCTTGCGTGGGTTTTCTCCAGGTGCTCCGGTTTCCTCCCACATCCAAAAGATGTGCTCTTAGGCTAATTGGCAAAACAAATTCTCCCCAAATTGTCTCAAATTTGGTTTTTAATCCATTGATCTATAAACATCTACCCTCACGGATAGAAGTGGGAACATCGGGGTGGCAGCGTGGGCTCGTTGGGCCGAAGGGCCTGTTTCCCGCGCTGTTTTGTTCTTTGTTCTTTGAAATTTAGATGTTGAATCAATCTGGGTGGAGCTAAGAAGAAATAGGAGGTGCAAACCATTTTTGTGAGTTATCCGTAGGCCTCCAAAGAGCAGTAGCAAGTTTGGGGATGACTTTAAGTAGGAAATCAGAGCTGTACGTAACAAGGATGTTGCGATAACCATGGATAACTTTAATCGACTGGGTCAGCCAAATTGGCAATAATACTGTGGTGAATGAATTCCTGGAATTCTGCATGTTTCTTTTAGACCAGTACGTTCAGGAAGCAGCTAGGGAACATGCTATCCTAGATATAGTATTGTGCAGTGAGAAGGAATTAAGTAATAATTTTGTTGTGTGGGGTCCTTTAAGGAACAACAGCCATTGCATGATAGAATTCTTCATCGGGATAGAAAGTGAAGAAATCTGAACTGAAATGAGGGTCCTCAGTCTAAACAAAGAAAACTATGAAAGTATGACTGTAAACCTCATTAAAAGGCATGAAGACCATGATCTAGTATTGAAGGAATGAATGTGTGCATTGCAACTGTTAAAGAATAACACCAAGGAAAGCAGCCTTGCTATGGCTTGTAAATACAAATAAAGGATAGCATTAGATCCAAAGAGGAGTCATGTAAAGTTTCTAGAGAAAGTAGCAAGTCTGAGGATTGGGAGTAATTTAGAACTTGGCAAAGGAGGACCAAGAGATTGATTAAGGGGGATAATAGAGTTTAAGAGTAAACTTGCAAGCAACATAAAAATGAATTGTTAAAGCTTCTACAAGTTAATAAAAAGAAAAAGATTAGTGAAGACAAACATAGGTCCGTTACAGCCCAAAACAAGAGAATTTATAAGAGTGAACAAGGAAATTGCAGAGCAATAAGCAATTACTTTAGTTCCATCTTTACAAGGAAAACATAAATAACTCCCTGGAGCATAGAAGAATGAGGGGAGATTTGATAGAACGTAGAACATTACAGCGCAGAACAGGCCCTTCGGCCTTCGATGTTGCGCCGACCAATTAGGAAAAAGCAATGACCCTCTAACCTAAACCATTCCCTTTTCGTCCATAAACTTATCTACTAACCTCTTAAAACGCCACCAAACTTGGCGCATCTACAACTGCTGCAGGCAGGGCATTCCACTCCCGAACCACCCTTTGGGTAAAGAACCTGCCTCTGATATCCGTCCTATAACTATCACCCCTTAATTTAAAGCTGTGTCCCCTCGTGCTAGCTTTTTCCATCCTAGGAAAAAGGCTATCACTGTCCACCCTATCTAAACCTCTAATCATCTTATATGTTTCAATAAGGTCTCCTCTTAGCCGCCTTCTTTCTAACGAAAACAACCTCAAATCCCTCAGCCTCTCTTTATAAGACCTGCCCCCCATACCAGGCAACATCCTGGTAAACCTCCTCTGTACCCTCTCCAGTGCCTCCACATCTTTCTTATAATGTGGGGATCAGAACTGCACACAATACTCCAAGTGCGGCCGCACTAGAGTTTTGTACAGTTGCAACATGACGTTGCGGCTCCGAAATTCAATCCCCCTACCAATAAAAGCTAAGACTCCATATGCCTTCTTAACAACCTTATCGACTTGATTGCCAACTTTCAGGGATCTATGCACATATACACCAAGATCCCTCTGTTCTTCAACACTATTAAGAGTCCTACCATTAGCCCTATACTCTACACATTTGTTATTCCTGCCAAAGTGAATTACCTCACACTTTTCCACATTAAACTCCATTTGCCACCTCTCGGCCCAGCTCTGCAACTTGTCCAAGTCTCTCTGCAAACTATAACACCCCTCTTCACTATCTACCACTCCACTGACTTTAGTGTCGTAGAGGTGTATAAGATTATGATGGGTATAGATAGAGTGAATGCAAGCAGGCTTTTTACACTGAGGCTCGGGGAGAAAAAATCCAGAGGGCATGGGTTAAGGGTGAAAGGAGAAAAGTTTAAAAGGAATATTAGGGGCGAGCTTCTTCTCATAGAGAGTGGTGGGAATGTGGAATGAGCTACTTGGACGGGTACATGGATGAGAGGGGTGTGGAGGGATATGGTCCAAGTGCTGGTCAGTGGACTAGGCGAAAAATGGTTTGGCACAGGCAAGAAGGGCCGAAAGGCCTGTTTCTGAGGTGTAATTTTCTATGATTCTATGGTAACTTCTCAATAATGCTATGGAACCAAGAGTCTGATGAGAAGAAGGAATTGAAGGAAATTAGAATTACTAAAAAAAAAGTTGCCAAAATTAATGAGACCAAAAGCCAATAAATCCCTAGGATGTGATAATTCAAATCCCAGGCTACTAAGGGAGGTGACTACGGAAATAGTAGTGATGTTAAAATAAAAGCTGCAGATCTAAATGGAATGCAGTAACAGAGATATGAGGGTGTGTATGAGCGTGAATCATTGAGGGTGGCAGAAAACATTGCAGAATGGTTAATAGAGCGATAGCATCCTCATCTTTATTAATACAAGCATAGAGTACAAGGGAATGAGATTATGCTAAATTTATATAAGACACATTTTAGTATCAGTATGAGTTCAGTTATGAGTGCTGTAAGAGAGATGTGAAAGATTGGAGAAAGTACAAAAAGGTTTCATGAGGATGATTCCAGGGATTAACAATCTCAGTTATGAAGATGTTGAGGTTGTTTTTATTGACGCAGAGAGGGAGGTTTGATTGAAGTATTCAGAATCATGACCTATCTGGATAGATACTGAACCTGCTCATTGACAGATTGAAAATGAGAGGACACAGAGTTAAAGTAAAACAAAGTATTGTGAACCTTAAAAACCAGAAATAAGATTATCTTAACTTTATGCTATTATCAGTACCATCTTCAGTCTTTAACACTACCATTAACACCTCCTTTGTCTTATGTCCACGATATTTTTGTCAATCTCACCTTAGCTCTGATCTACCCCGGACCTTCTATTCTGCCTCACCTCCTCCACCCTCCTATCTAATTCTATTTCATCACGTTTCTGTCTTTCACTTCTGTAGAAAAGTCACACAGATTTGAAATATTAATTCTGTTTCTCTTTCCATAGACGCTGCTAGATGGCATGAGCATCTGGCATATCTGTGGAGTGACACAGTGGTTAACACTGCTGCCTCTCAGTGCCACGAAGCCGGGTTCAATTCTGGCCCCTGTCTGTGTGGAGAATGCACATTCTACCCATGTTTGTGTGAGTATCCGCTGGGTGCCCTGGTTTCCTCCCACAGTCCAAAGATGTGCAGCTTAGCTGGATTGATGTTGCTAAATTGCCCCTTAGTGTCAGGGGGATTAGCAGGGTAAATGAGGATTATGGGAAGAGGGCCTGGGTGGGATTGTGGTTGGTACAGACTCAATGGGCCGAATGTTCTCCTTCTGCACTGTAGAGATATGACGAAACCTGCTGAGTTTATCCAGCATTTTCTGTTGATACTCAACTCATTTGACCGCATTATTTGTCCTGCAGTCGGACACAAACCTGGAGCTTCCGTCTCAGAGACAAGGACGCTTGCACCTATTGTACCACAGGACCATTTTAGAATTCCACTTCTGGACATTAAAATTCAATTTCTGAATTAAAAGTAATTTCCTAAAACATTTGATTTCTGAAATCAGATATTCAGGGTAATTTCTTCCCTGGGAAGAATACACTTCAGTCTGCCATCTCTGAAATGAATTCTTTTCACGCTTGCCAGAGTGACCTGTGGGTTTACTCCAACAATGTGGCTCAGATGATAAAGTGCAATATTCTTCGATATGTATCAACAATTTCTCGATAGGGTAGGGCCCCAACTCAATAAAATATTTGCATCTTAAGAACCACTGGTCCTTTTAAGGTTATATGTGGCAGCTTTTTCATTCCTCCGGGGTATTTTAGCTGCTGGTTATTGATGTTACTCCAGCGGAAACCATGACAACATCATGTCCCACTGCACTCTCTGACTACCTCATTATTATGCTCACCCTAAAGTCAGATCACTGGCTTTCAGTTTCCACAGAACAAACTGAGTTGCAAAATGTCTCAAAAACACCAATAAAAATCCAGCAACGAAATGCAACAGAAAACAGCTACAATGTTCAGTCACTGTGAAACTGCCTCTTCTGTCATAACCCCTTGTTCAGCAATGATTTTAGTTCCATGTCAAGTTTTGAATTCTCGGTTGTTTTGCCGGTTGGGGGTGGGTACGACCTCAGCTATTGAAACACTCGTTTGTCAGTATTTATGAAGTGAGTTAGTGTGAGGAACCCAACTGAAGTTGTCTAATTGCATTTCACATCACTCCGAATCACCTCATCCTTTAGAAATAAAATACTGCTGAGATCTGAAATAAAAATAAGAAGTGTTGGACAAATTCAGCTGCTTCTGTGGTGAGAGAATTAGAGCTCACATTTCCAGTTCAGTATGACTCTGTTGGAATTGGAGGCACTAATTCAGTTTCTTCCTCCACAGGCACTGCCAGACCTGCTGAGTTTATCCAGCATTTTCTGTTTTTATTTCAGATTTCCAGCATCTGCAGTATTTTTCTTGTATCTTAACTCATATCAATTCTTATTTGCTGATCATCCCTGCAATCGCTCGTCTCACTGATCTTGATTTTTAAGTTATCACCTTTATTTCCAAGTCCATCCTAAGCCTCATATATCTCTGTCATTGTAATCTCCTCCAACACCACAATCCTGTGAGATGTCTTTGCTTCTACAATTGTAGGTTCTTCACTGAATCATAGAATCCCTGCAGTGCAATGAGCAGGCCATTCAGCCCATTGAGTCTCCACCGACTCTCCAAAAGAGCATCTTACCCAGGCCAATCCCACATTATCTCTGTAACCCCATCTATTCACCCTGCTAGTCCCCCTAACCTACAAATCTTGGGACAGCAAGGGACAATTTAGTGTGGCCAATCCACTTAACATAACCCTAACCCTTGTGAAGCCTCCAGTATTCATTGCTTCCCCATCAATAGCTGTACCTCTGGCCTGGGTGCTTATTTCTGGAATTTCCTTCCCAAAGCTCTCAGCCTATTTTAAGACGTTCCTTTGAACAAGCTTTTGGCCAGCTTTCCTCATGTGATTGGGTGTTAAGCTTTATGTGATGGTCACACCTAGCCAGTGCCTTCAGACATTTTAGGTCAAGTTGACAATATGATTTGAGTGGGTTAGATGCATTGGCTGTGCTAAATTGCCCTTTACTGTCCTAGAATGCATAGGTTAGAGTGATTAGCTCAGTAAATATGTTAGGTGCACAGATAAGGCCTTGGTAGGATTGTTGTCAGTGTGGACTCGATAGGCCAAATGGCGTCCTTCTGCACTGTAGGGTATTTCACTTCAGGTATCATCCAAATGACTCACTAGGGAGCTTTTCTCAAACAGAGTTTATTTGAGAATATAGTTAACATGTATAGTAAGAAAATTATCAATAACTTTTACCAATTAGAAACAAGAAAAAAATCATTATATTGTATAACCCTTAACATCTAAATGCATGATTCCAACACAACAAATCTCTTTATAAATCTGTCCCAGGTTTAACACCGAAAACAAGGATGCTCACATGGTTTTGCAGCTGGATTCTGCCGCTTTCTTTCACACACACAGATAAGTTTGAAGTCAGAACAGCTTCCCAAACATCAGGGAGAGAGACAGAACACTGCATCCAGCCTGAAGTAGCACATCTTCTAACTAAAGAACAGCCAGCAAAATTCCCAATGCCTAGGAAAGAGATAGAGAAATGCTTTTCATTCCAGATCCAACAGCTTCTCAAAATACCAGCAGGAGAGGCAAAACCTGTTTGCACCTTGAAAACCATGCTAACCTCCAAAACCGAGCCAAACTGAAAATAAAACTTATAAACAAAACTGTCCCACTTCACCTGACAATCAATCTTTCCACAACACTTCAAAAGGAGTCATAGTCTTGTAAAACTCTAGGGCATTGCATTATAGAATAGAATCCCTACAGTGCAGAAGGTCAATCGGCCCATCAAGTCTACACCAACACAATCCCACCCAGGCTTACTCCCATAACTCCATATAACCCACTGCTAATCCCCTAAGACTAGGGACGATTTAGCATAACCAATCAACCTAACCCACACATCTTTGGACTGTGGGAGGAAACCGGAGCACCTGGAGGAAATCCATGCAGACAAAGTGAAAATGTGCAAACTCCACACAGACAGTGACCTGAGGTTGGCACTGTGCCATTGTGCCATCCCAAGGCCAGATTGAAAATGAGCAATCCCCATTTAAATCATTTCAGCAGCAATAAAAGGACATCTAATCAAGTATCTCAGTGCCAATAATAAACAAAAGGTTTGCTTCCAAACTGCAGAGAATGTAATAAAAAAAAATCACATTTCTTAAAGGCACAGAAGCATCACATTATAATTGAAAAAACACCAGGACTGATTTCGATGTGCCCAAGGATAGCGTAAGAAGTGAATGTGAAACTGTTCATAAATTTTCAATCTTTTTCAGATTTGAGGTGATCTCTGAGATCTGGAGAATTGCAAGTGTCACTCTCTTGTTCCAAACATGGTGTAAAGATTAACCCAGAAACAACAGCCATTCACTTTAATTTTGGTGTTTTGGGAAACTTTAAGTTTTGGGAAACGTCTGGAAACAATAATTCAGGACAAAATGAATAGTCACTGACAAATATAGGTTAATTAAGAAAAGTCAGCATGGATTTCTTAAGGGAAAATTGAATAACTTGTGAGAGTTTTTTTTGAGGAGGTAACAGAAAGGATCGATAAGGATAATGTTGTTGATGCAGTTTACATGGACTTTGAAACCACATTTTCAAACAGCGCCACACAACAGATGTGAACAAATTTATAACTCATGGGGTGAAAGGGACAGTAGCAACATAAATAAGACATTGTGTGAGTGACAGGAAGCACAGTATAAAGTCAGGGCAAACAGAATAGGATATGTTGATTGGCTGTGCTAAAAATTGCCCTTGGTGTCCTGAGATGTGTAGGTTAGAAGATTAGTGAGTAAATATGTAGGGATATGGGGGCAGGGCCTAGGTGGGATTGTGGTCAGTGCAGACTCGATGAGCCAAATGGCTTCTTTCTGTACTGTAGGGTTTCTATGATTTCAATGATAGGTGTTTCTCAGGCAGGAGGAAGGTTTGTAGTGGAGTTCCCCAGAGATAAATGCTGGGACCCTTGCTTTCCCTGGCCTTGGTGCACAGGACACAATTGCAAACTTTTAATATGACACAAACTTGGAAGCATTGTGAAATGCAAGGAGGATAGTGTGGGAATTCAAGTTGGTGAAATAGAGGACAGGTGGCAGATGACATTTAATGTCAAAAAATGTGAAGTGATTTATTTTGAAAGGAGAAACATCGAGGGACAATATGAAGTAAAGGGAGCAATTCTAAACAGTGTGCTGGAGCAGGGGTACTTGGATATGTATGTGAATAAGTTATTGGAGGTGGCAGGATTGGTTGAAAGAGAGGGCAAGTAAGGATTTTGACCCAGTAACAGTAAAGGAATGGTGATAAGATTCCAAGTTCAGGATGGTATGTGATTTGGACGGGGAATTGCAAGTGGTTGTGTTTCCATGCATTTGTCTTCTAGATGGTGGAGGTTCTGGGTTTGGAAAGTGTTGATGAAGGAGCCTTGGTGAGTTGCTGCAGTGCATCTTGTAGATGGTATACATGGTTACCATTGTGTGTCAATGGCATGAATGTTGAAGGTAGTAGATGTGATGCCATTCAAAGCGGGTTGCTTTGTCCAGGAAGGTGTTGAGCTTCTTGGGTGTTGTTGGAGCTGCACTCATCCGGGCAAGTGGAGAGTATTCCATTATATTCCTGACTTGTGCTTTACAAACTGGACAGGTTTTGGGTGTCAGGATGTGAGATGCTTTATGCAGAATTCTCAGCTACTGACCTGCCACAGTATTTATATGGTTAGATCAATTCAGTTTCTGGTCATTAATAACTCTCAGGATGAATGGAGATAGCTAGATATTCCCTTACTGGAAATGATCATTGTCTGGCATTTGTGTGGCACAAATGTTGCTTGCAACTTGTCAGCCCAAGCCTGGATATTGTCCGGATCTTGTTGCATTTGAACATGGACTGCTTCAGTATCTGAGGAGTTGTGAATGATGCGAACATTGTGCAGTCATCAGCGAACATCCTCCTTACTGAGCTTATGACAGAGGGAAGGTCATTGGTGAAGCAGCTGAAGATGGTTGGGCCTCAGACACTAACCCAACGGAATTCCTGCGGTGATATCCTGGAACTGAGATGATTGACCTCCAACCACCACAACCAACTTCCTTTGTACCAGGTGTGACTCCAACCAGTGAAGAGTTTTCCTCTAATGTTGATTCCAGTTTCACTCGGGCTCCTTGAATCCACACTCAGTGAAATGCTGCCTTGATGTCGAGGGCAGTCACTCTCACCTCACCCTCTGGAGTCCAGTTCTTTTATCCATGTTTGAACCAAGGCTGTAATGAGGTCAGGAGCTGAGTGACCCTGGCAGAACCCAAATTGAGCGTCTGTGAGCTGGTCATTGCTGAACAGATGCTGGTTGATAGCACTGTTTGTGACCCTTTTCACCATCTTACTGTGATATGGCATTGGACTGGGGTAGGCACAGTGAGTAGTTTCACAACACCAGGTTAAAGTTCAACATTTTGTTGCACGAGTTTTTGGAATGCTCCGTGCTACCACATAAACCTGTTGGGCTTTAAGCTGGTGTTGTGAGATTACATACCGGGCCACTTTACTGATGATGGAGGGGAGATTGATGGGGCAGTAATTGGCTGGGTTGGATTTGTCCTGTTTCTTATGTACAGGACTTACTTGGGCAATTTTCCACATTGCCATGTAGATGCCAGTGTAGTAGCTCTACTGGAATAGCTTGGTTAAGGGCACAGCTATTGGCAGAGTGTTATCAGGGCCCTTGGTCTTTGCAGCACCCAGTGCCTTTAACTGTTTTTTGATTATAATGTAGAATGAGTCAAATTGACTAAAGTCAGGCTGAAATCAATCATCTATGCGGCACTTCTGGCTGAAGACAGCTGAGAATGCTTCAACCTTGCCTTGGGCACTGATGGTCTGGGCTCCTTCCTCATTTAAGATGAGAATACATGATTCCAATATATTTTAAATAACCTGTTATTCTAAATATATATACCTCTCAACACCGCACACACACCTCCCCAAGCTCTCGATTAGATTCCAATCTGCAGCTAATTTTGGGTATCTTTTATTTTGTATATAAATATTGCTTAGATTCCATTGTGTGAATCATTCATTAATTTTCATTAATTTCCCGGTTCCTCATTCAAGAAATACAATGATCTGTTGTTGTTATTTATGCAATTTATTCTGAAAAATGTTCATAAATAGTTCTATTCTAACCTTTTCATTGTCGTAACGCTTGGCATTGCTGAGTACAGACTGATCAGCGTGACTATTGTAGCTGCAGTGAGAATTCAATCACCTGCAAGCACCTTGTGCCACTCAGTCAGGCAGTGCTAACACTGGCTAATCATAATTGAGGCTACATCTTGCACATATATGGGTCTAAAGTCCAGTTAAAACTTGTGCATGTTATTTTATCCAGAAGTGATAGCTATATCTCTGACCAATGGTCAGTTTGGTAACTTCATTAGGTGTGCTGCCTACCTCTTGGATAATAAATGCTGGCCTAGCCAATGATGTCCAGATCTCATGAATGAAAAATTAAAATCCTTTGCTTTGGTCTCAGCTGAAGTTTGTGTCCAGTTGAGAGTATCATACTTTAGCAAAGTTGTGAAAGCATTGGAAAGAGTGCGGAAAAACTTCAGAGAATTGTTCTATGGATGAGGAACATCCATAAAGGAACAGCTATGAAGATAGTTTGAGAAGATAGGATTGTTTTCCTTTGGGGAAAGGGATGGGTGGGTGGAGGGGAGAGAACTTTGGGAGAAGATTTGATCAATGTGTTTGTCATCATAATAAGTCTAGGCAGAGTGGATTGGGAGAAACTATTCCCATTGGTGGGAGGATCGAGACCAGAGGGCAGAAGTAACTGACAAAAGAAGGAGTGATAACATGAGGGGAAAGATTTTGGGGGGAATTTTCCCCTCCCAAGTGCCACAGGAATCGTAGTGGGCAGGAGAGGGGAGAGGAAGGGTGGCAGATGGACCATGAAGACACCTGCTGACCTTGAGCGAGATTTTCCAGTTTTGGGATGAGAATGGCCAGAAAATCCGGTCCTTAATATCAGTAAGCCATCAGGATCTGGAATGCACTGTCTGAGAGTGTGGTGGAGACAGATTCACACAGTTAATGGTTAGCATCTGGAATGTATTGTCTGGGGAGTGTGGTGGAGACAGATTCACACAGCGAGTGGTTAGGATCTGGAATGTACTGTCTGACAGTGTGGTAGAGGCAGATTCACACAGTTAATGGTTAGGATCTGGAATGTACTGTCTGAGAATGTGGTAGAGACAGATTCACACAGTGAGTGGTTAGGATCTGGAATGCACTGTCTGAGAGTTTGGTGGAGACAAATTCACACAGTTAATGGTTAGGATCTGGAATGTACTGTCTGAGAGTGTGGTGGAGACAGATTTACACAGTTAATGGTTAGGATCTGGAATGCACTGTCTGAGAAGGCAGTGGAGATAGATTCACACAGCGAGTGGTTAGGATCTGGAATGCACTGTCTGAGAGTGTGGTGGAGACAGATTCACACAGTGAGTGGTTAGGATCTGGAATGTACTGTCTGAGAGTGTGTTGGAGACAGATTCACACAGTGAGTGGTTAGGATCGGGAATGCACTGTCTGAGAGTGTGGTAGAGACAGATTCACACAGTTAATGGTTAGGATCTGGAATGTATTGTCTGGGGAGTGTGGTGGAGACAGATTCACACAGCGAGTGGTTAGGATCTGGAATGTACTGTCTGAGATTGTGGTAGAGACAGATTCACACAGCGAGTGGTTAGGATCTGGAATGTACTGTCTGAGATTGTGGTAGAGACAGATTCACACAGTGAGTGGTTAGGATCTGGAATGTACTGTCTGAGATTGTGGTAGAGACAGATTCACACAGCGAGTGGTTAGGATCTGGAATGTACTGTCTGACAGTGTGGTAGAGACAGATTCACACAGCGAGTGGTTAGGATCTGGAATGTACTGTCTGAGATTGTGGTAGAGACAGATTCGTGTTGGTTGGTGTTGTTGTGTGTGGGTTACACAGCGAGTGGTTAGGATCTGGAATGTACTGTCTGAGATGTGGTAGAGACAGATTCACACAGGAGTGGTTAGGATCTGGAATGTACTGTCTGAATGTGGTAGAGACAGATTCACACAGGAGTGGTTAGGATCTGGAATGTACTGTCTGAGTGTGGTAGAGACAGATTCACACAGAGTGGTTAGGATCTGGAATTATGTCGATGTGGTAGAGACAGATTCACACAGGAGTGGTTAGGATCTGGAATGTACTGTCTGAGATTGTGGTAGAGACAGATTCACACAGCGAGTGGTTAGGATCTGGAATGTACTGTCTGACAGTGTGGTAGAGACAGATTCACACAGCGAGTGGTTAGGATCTGGAATGTACTGTCTGAGAGTGTGGTAGAGACAGATTCACACAGTTAATGGTTAGGATCTGGAATGTACTGTCTGACAGTGTGGTAGAGACAGATTCACACAGTGAGTGGTTAGGATCTGGAATGCACTGTCTGAGGGTGTGGTAGAGACAGATTCACACAGTTAGTGGTTAGGATCTGGAATGTACTGTCTGAGATTGTGGTAGAGACAGATTCACACAGTGAGTGGTTAGGATCTGGAATATATTGTCTGGGGAGTGAGGTGACTTGGAAACAGATTTAACGGCAGCTAGTGAAATGGAATTGGATAATGAGCTGAAGAGGCAATATTGACTGGGAAAGGGCTGGGGAGTGGAACAAGTTAAACTGTCCTTACAGGGAGCTGGCACAGACTGAAGGGGTTGAATGGCCTACTTGTGCTACAATGATTCAGTGATGTGGAGGTGCCAGTGTTGGACTAGGGTGGGTAAGCAGAGAGGTGACAGTGTAACCTGGTGTGGTGGGACCACCCCCCTCCCCCTTGGTAACAATTCAACCGTGCATTTCAAAAGGGGCATGGGAGGGGATGGTATAGGATGTGAACCTTGTCTAGTACAGGGACTCGGGGGGGGCTTGAGGGAGGGGGTGCAGGCGTTTGTGCCCACTGTGGCACAGGGTTTAGTTCAGAGAAGGCTGGATAGGATGGGTTCTGTGAGAAGGGATCCGCAGTTTCATTTTGAGGCATTTCTTGTTAAAGGGGTTGAAAGTTTCGCTTTCCCTTTCTGTGAAGTGCTGCAGCCTGGGGCAGAGGGGCTGCGGGAATGGCCACGGTGAAGCTGGCTGAAGAGAGTCTGTCGTGTACCATCTGCCTGGACTATTTCACTGCCCCTGCCACCCTGCCATGTGGGCACAGCTTCTGCAGGGATTGTATCAGCAAGAGCTGGGAGCAGCAGCAGGCGGCTCCCGGGCTGTACAGCTGCCCACACTGCCGCAGGAGCTTCAGCCCCCGGCCCTGCCTGCACCCCAACACCGTGCTCTGCCACATCGTGGAGGCTTTCCTGCAGAGGCGGCCGGGCAGCAGCTCCCAGCCCCGGGCTGGCCCCCGGGATGTGGCGTGTGATTCGTGCCCCCCGGAGGAGCGGCTGCGAGCGGTCAGCTCCTGCCTGGTGTGTCTGACCTCCTACTGCGACAAGCACCTGGCCCCGCACCGGGACAGCCCGGCTTTCCGGGAGCACCGCCTCACCCAGCCCGTCCCCAACCTCTGGCAGCGCCGCTGCCCCCAACACGGCAAGCCGCTGGAGTCTTTCTGCCGCACCGACAGCCGCTGCCTGTGCTGGGTGTGTGCCCTGAGTGAGCACGGCGGGCACCAGATCACCACCGTGGACCAGGAGGCTGCCAGCAGGCAGGTAGGAACGGGGTGGGGGGACGAGACAGGGGGGAGGCGGGTGTTAGAGGAGGGTGGGGTGGGGAGGGGGGAGAAGGGACATGGGGGTGTTACAGAGGGATGGGGGAGGGGAGGGCAGGGGGAGAGGGGAGGGAGGGGGAGGGGGAGAGGGGGCGGGGGAGAGGGGGAGGAGAGGAGGAGGGGGGGGAGAGAGGGAGGAGGGGGGAGGAGAGGGGGCAAGGGGAGAGGGGAAGAGGGGGGGAAGAGGGGGGGAGAGGGGGGAGGAAAGGGGGAGGGGGAGGAGAGGGGAGAGTAGGGGGAGAGAGGGGAGGGGGGGGGGGGGAGGGGGGGGGGGGGGAGAGGGGGGAGGAAGGGAGAGGGGGAGGGGAGGAGAGGGGGAAAGGGGGAGAGGGGGAGAGGGAAGGGAGAGGGGGACAGGGGTGAGAGGGAGCAGGGAGGGGAAGAAGGAACGGGAGAGAGAGGAGAAGAGTGAGGGGGAGAAGGGAAGGGGAGAAGGGAAGGGAGGGGGGAGAGGGGAGGGGGGATGGCAGAGAGTGGGAAGGGAGTAAGAGGGAGGGAGGGGAGTAAGAGGGAGGGAGGGGAGAAAGGAGGGAAGGAGGAGGAGAGAGGGGGAGCAAGAGGAGGAGGGGAAGGAGGGGATGGGAGAGGGGATATAGAGAGAGAGAGAGGATAAGGGAGAGAGAAAAGAATGGAGAGAAGAGAGGGATCTGGAGAGAGGGAGGGGAGACGATAGAGGGAAAGTGTAAGGGAGAGGGGAGAGGATGAGGGAGGGAGAGGAAGAGAGGGATGAGGGAGGGGGAGGGGTGGGAAGAGGGGGAGAAAAGAGCTGGGGAGACGGATTTGGGAGGGGCAGAGGAGGAGGGAAAGAGAGAGAAAAAGGAGGGAGACAATAGAGGGAGAGGATACGAGAGAGAGATGAGGGAGAGGGGTGTAGGAGAAGGGGAGATTGCAGAGAGTGGGAGGAGGAAAAGGGAGAGATCTGGGAGAGGGAGGGGGAGAGGGAGAAGGAAAGAGGAGAGAGCGAGGAGAGGGGGAGAGACAGATCTGGGAGAAGGTGAGAGAGAGGAGGAAAGGGGAAGGCATAGAGGGGGAGAGAAAGGGATACCTGAGAGAGGGACAGGGAAAAAGGGAGAAGGAAAAGAGGGATCTTGGAGAGACAGTAAGAAGTTTCACAACACCAGGTCCAACATGTTTATTTGGTAGCACAAGCTTTCGGATCGCTGCTCCTTCATCAGGTAAGTGAAGAGTTGGGTTCACAAAGAGGGCATATTTAGACACAAACTCAATTACAAGATAATGGAATACAAGTCTTTACAAGTAATCAAATCTTTACAGATGCGGACAGTGTGAGTGGAAAGGAGATTAAGCACAGATTAAAGAGATTATGAATTGTTTTAGGTCAGGACAGTTAGTAAGATTTTACAAACCAGGCCATATGGTGTAAGTTACATGTAGTGTGACATGAACCTAAGATCCTGATTGAGGCTGTTCTCTTGTGTGCGGAACTTGGCTATTGGTTTCTGCTTTTTGTTGTGTATTTTTAGGAGTCAGTACAAATCTCCAACACGCAGAGTACATGGGTGAGAGAGGAAGAGGGGGGTGGAAGAGGGAAAGAGATCTGGGATCAGGGAGATACGCAGTAAGAAGTCTGACAACACCAGGTTTAAGTCCAACCAATTTATTTGATAGTAAACTGACAAGCTTTTGAGGTTTTCCTCTTTGTCAGGTGAATGGAGAGTATTGGCCTCAGACAGAGCATTTAACAGCACAGACAGTTTACAGTTTACAGATTAGAATGTGAATCTTTACACATAATCTGCTATTCAAGTCTTAAAGTGGCTAACAATGTGAGTGGGAGGAGCACTGAGCACAGGTTAGAGAGATAAAGAACAAAGAAGAAAGAACAAAACAGCACGGAAAACAACGACCCAACGAGCCTGCGCCACCATTTTAACATTCCCACTTCCACCCATCACCCTTGTCTACGATTACAGAAATCTGCATTGGAACCAAATTGGGGAGACAATTTAGGGACAATTTGTTTTGCCAATCAGTCTAAGAGCGCATCATTGGGGTGTGGGAGGAAACCGGAGCATCCGGAGAAAACTCAACGCAAGCACGGGGAGAATGCGCAAGCTCCCACAGACACTGGCCTAAATCCCTGTATCTGCACAGCAACAGCGATAGTCACCGAGCTGTTGTGTTGCCCATCAACTGGTCCAGTTTAAGCATACAAGCGATGTGTATTGTCTCCAGACAGCACAGTAAGCAAGTCATGAGGGTTACAGGTAGTGTGACATGAACCCAAGATACCTGTTTAGACCGTCCTCATCTGTACAGAACTTGGTTATTAGTCTCTGCTCAGCGACTCTGCGCTGTCGTGTGTTGTGAAGGCTGCCTTGGAGAATGCTTACCCAAAGGTCAGAGGCCGAATGCCCGTGACCACTGGAGTGTTCGCCAACAGGAAGGGAACAGTCTTCCCTGGTGATTGTCGAGTGATGTTCATTCAACCGCTGTTGTAGTGTCTGCATGGTCTCCCCAATGTACCATACTTTGGGACATCCTTGCTTGCAATGTATTAAGTAGGCAAAGTTGGACGAGTTGCAAGAATATGTACCGTGTACCTGGTGGATGGCATTTTCACGTGTGATGATGTCATCCATGTCGATGATTTGGCATGTCTCGCAGAGGTTGCTGTGTCAGGTTTGTGTGATATTGTGGTCACTGTTCTCCTGAACCACAATACCTCACAATCTTGACACAGCAACCTCTGCAAGACATCCCGGACCATCGACATGGATAACATCATCACACGTGAGAATACCACCCACAGATACACGGTTTCTACTCTTGCAACTCGGCCAACGTTGTCTACCTAATATGTTGCAGGAAAGGATGTCCCGAAGCATGGTACATTGGGGAGACCATGCAGACACTACGACAGCGGATGAATGAATATCGCTCGACAATCACCAGGCAAGACTGCTCCCTTCCTGTGGGTGAACACTCCAGCGGTCACGGGCATTCGGCCTCTGACCTTCGGGTAAGCATTCTCCAAGGCAGCCTTCACAACACACGACAGCGCAGAATCGCTGAGCAGAGACTGATAGCCAAGTTCCACACACGTGGGAATGGTCTCAACTGGGATCTTGGGTTCATGTCACACTATCTGTAACCCTCATGACTTGCCTGGGTTAGCAAAAAGCCTCACTTACTGTACTGTCTGAAGACAATACACATCTCTTTAACCTGTGCTTAATGCTCCTTCCATTCACATTGTCGGTCACTGTAAGACTTGAATAGCAGGTTCGGTGTAAAGATTCACATTCTAATCAGTAATCTGTAAACTGTCTGTGCTGTTATATGCTCTGAAGCCAGTACTTTCCATTCATTCACCTGATGCAGAGGAAACCTCGAACACTTCTGAGTTTACTATTCTGAGTTAGACTTAAATCAGGTGTTGTCAGACTTTTTACTGTGTTTACCCCAGTCCAACACCGGCATCTCCACACCATCAGGGAGACAGACGTAGATTTGGCATCAAGGAGTTTGGGTTCAGGAGAAGGAGATGGATTTGGGATGGGGGAGGCTGGATTAGGGACAAAGAAAGGGAAATAATTTGGGGAGAGAATGCAGCCTGACTGCGGAATGTGCCCTTTGATAGTGAAATGAGGGTGAAACTTGATGAAGCAAAGTGGATTCACTCTGGATGGTCTGATGTGAGCACTCACATGGGCACTAGGACCTTGGATAGTGAATGATTATTGACTGCCAGTAAAAGTTTACAGATGCCATAGGTGGATAGGGTTGTAAAGAGTGCTTTTGGTACATTGACCTTTATAAATTGCAGTATCGAGTATAAAAGTTGGAATGTTATGGTAAGGTTATATAAGAATTAGTGAAGCCGAATTTAGAGTATTGTGTTTTGGTCACCTAGTTACAGTAAGGATGTAAATAGGTTCACAAGGATGTTGCCGGGACTTGAGAAGCTGAGTTACAGAGAGAGATTGAATAGGTTAGGACTTTATTCCCTGGAGCGTAGAAGAATGGAGGGAAATTTGATAGAGGTGTATAAGATTATAATGGGTATAGAATGCAAGCAGGCCTTTTCCACTGAGGCTAGGGGCATAAAAATCAAAGGGCATGGGTTCAGTGTGAAAGGAGAAAAGTTTAAAGGGAATATTAGGGGGGGATTCTTCATATAGAGAGTGGTGGGAGTGTGGAATGAGCTGCCGGATAAAGCAGTAAATGCAGGCTCACTTTTAACTTTTAAGAAAAACTTGGACGGGTTCATGGACGAGAAGGGTGTGGAGGGATATGGTTCAAGTGCAGGTCAGTGGGACTAGGCAAAAAATGGTTCAGCGCAGACAAGAAGGGCCAGAAGGCCTGTTTCTGAGCTGTAATTTTCTGTGGTTTTATGGTTCTATGTTGTGAATTACAGAAAGCCCATTTTCCTGTTTATGTCAATAAACTCTGCAGATTGTGAGTGAGTGGATTCCCTTTGAAGAATTGAACAGGAAGTGCAGAGACTGCATTATCTTTCATTGACTGGATCAAAATAATTTTGAGATGCAGGTACAAACCACCCTGAGACAAGAAGCACTCAATCACATGTACCAGTACCGCACAACGTCAGTGCGATACAGTGCCAATGCGGTAGAGTGCCAGTGCGGTAGAGTGCCAGTGCGGTACAGTGTCAGTGTGATACAGTGCCAGTGCAATACAGTGTGACTGTAGTACAGTGCCAGTGCGGTACAATGCGAGGGCAGTACACTGCCAGTATAATATAGTGCCTGTGTGGTACAGTGCCAGGATGATACATTGATAGTTTTTATTGCCACACCATTAGTATCTGTCTAGTGTCTAATTCTGGAAAACCCTCTTCAAATTCTTCATTTCTCCAGCATTCTTTCTTCTTTTAAGCATTCTGTAAGTCCAATTTCTTTGACCAAGTTCTTAATCAGCTATTCTTAATATTTCCTGAGCGGGTTAATGTGCAATTCTCTGGATAACGCTCCCTATTAAATACCTTGTGATGTTTTAATAGGTCTGCAAGGTGACATTGTCAGAACAGAGACTGAGAAACTGGGAGAGTGGACTGGAAGTAGCATGTGAGGATGTGTCAGCCAGGTAGCTGTGGATGTGGCAAGCCCCTGAGATTACTCAGTGACAGCCTGTCTCCAGAAATAGACACAGGGAAGTCAAGGAAGGAAAAGGAATTTGGAGATTGGCAGAGTTAGAATGGGAGAGGGGTGGAAATGATTAAATATTCCAGTTCAGGGAGACAACACCGAGTATAGTGAAAAGAAGGGAAATCAGGAGACCTCAGTAAAAATAGAACAAGAAATGTAGCACGTGTCCCATGAGAAAGCAGACATAACTAATATTCACTAGTATAATAGATTCCCGTAACAACACCTTCTCTCTGCAGGCAGTGAGTGGAATTGAAGGAGAAGTTGAGAAGTTGTTCAAAGAGAGAACAGATTCAGACAGGTGGAGAAGGACATGGATGATGGGGACTGGCTGGACTCCTGTTAGGGAGAGGCAGAGAGCCCTCAGACTGTGCTGGTGGAGAATGGAGATGTGGAGCGATTGCACATCTCTGATTAAGAGGAGACAATTAGGTCCAGCAAACTGGAAACGTGACAAAAACTGTCAGAAGAATCACAGACTAAATGGAAAGAGACCAGACAATGGGAGAATTGGGCAGAAATCGCATCAGAATGGGGCAGGTGAGGAGGGCAGCACAGTTTGTGGATCTTAGGAAGGAGGTAAAAGAAACGGTGATGCTTTGTGGCGTTCTAGGTTGAGACAGTTGATAGGAAATCTCCCTGGATCTGAGGTTACTGATGGTTTGATGTTGTGTGGAGGGGGAGTTAGCGGTGATATCAAGGAGTGGGTATTCCCTTTGCTAAATCACATTAGCATTCTGATTGGCATATTTAATCACAATGTTCAGATTAGCCGTGAGGTTACAGAGCACTGTAAATCCTGAGAGAGTTAGGGGAGAGAGTGAGGAGAGTGGACAGGGTATGCTGATGTTGCAGTGAAGAGAGAGTGATCTGGGTAGAATGGGTGCCCCAATCCTGCACACTATGCTGGACGGTATAGCCCCTTTAATAGCTGCACTGTTAACAGCCCTGTGGTCAGTTGCCTCATCTATAAAATCTTCTTTCTGTGATAACCCCCAGGTGAATCAGCGATTGCTCTTTTTGTAAGATTCATTGAATACGAGCTCCTTGGGGACTGATAATTAACCAGCCAGCTGGAGCTCGTAGACCAAGCCCTGTATAAAGCAGGCCCCTGAGTGGGTCCGTTATTGCATTGTCCTAGTTGGGATCTGTTATGTTCACTGCAGGCTTGTGGCTTTTGCTTTTGCTTTATTTTGTGCAATAAAGCACGGTTTCTTTGCAGTTGACTGCTGGAGTTTTTTATACTTTCCATCGCGCTTTTTCATTTCAGACCCCTTTTGACCAAACATTTGTTCAGCTGTTGTGATATCTGCTTCAGTGACTCAATGTGAAATTGTACCTGATGGCACAGTTACTATGAATTGTCTGTGTGAACACCAACTGAGAAATAGCCGTGTTGTATCTGTCACATGAAGCATTCAGGCGAGTCCCTAGATGTCCTTTCTGATGGGTGCAGATATCCAAGAGCTTTGTTTTAGATTTGACCAGTCCACCAACAAATTCCAGTGATCTGGTCCTTGGTGTCAGGGCCAATGTGAGGGAGATGGTTTTAGTGTCTGGGAGAGGGAAGGAGTGGGGATTGAGGGGATGTGTGGAGAGTGAGGGTGGGAACAGGGATTGAGGTGAGAAGTGGGGATTGAGAGGATGAGGGGAGGATTGAGAAGTGAAGATTGAGGGGAGAAGTGGGGATTGAAGGGATGAATGGGGATTGAGAGGATGAGGGGAGGATTGAGGGAAGGAGTGGGGGATTCCACTGAGGGGAGTGACAGACAGACAATACTTGAGTTATTTTCTATTTTGCTTTGAACAGAAATTAATTGCAGCACGGAAAATGGAATTGCAGGAACACTTACAGATCACAGCCGATACAATTGCAAAATGGAAACAAAACATTGACTGTATCCAGGTGAGGGCAAAGGTTCAGTCTCGTAAATCCATCCGTCAAATCCTTTCAACCGGGAAAACCAATGAGAGCAGAGGAGAGGGAAGTGCACACTGTCCCATCAACACGATCCTGCCACCATCTCGGTGCGGGGGCAGTGAGGAGGGTGTTGGCAGGGACAATAAGAGAGTGACGAAGATGAGGAAGTGGGAGTAATGTTGGAGTGGGGAAGGGGGTGACACTGGATGGGGGCAACTTGGGGGGGTGGAGTGGAAAGGGGAGATATCTAATTGTCGAAAGTGACCGGTACTGACTGAGGGGAAGGGGGTGGGGAAAGGAAGTGAGTCAGGGAGAGGAGGGGAGCAACTAGTTGTTAGAAGCAAGTGATATTGATTGGATATGTTAGGGTGAGGCGGGTGTTACACTCTGGGAGGGTGACGGAGGAGTGTTAGACTGACTGGGAGGGTGACAGGGGGTGTTACACCCTGGGAGGATGATGGGGGGGTGTTACCCTGACTGGGGGGTGGGGGGGTGTTACACTGACTGGGAGGGTGACGGGGTGGGGGGGGGATGTTACACTGACTGGGAGGGTGATGGAGAGTGTTATACCCTGGGAGGGTGATGGGGGGTGTTACCCTGACTATGAGGGTGACGGGGTGGGGGGCGGATGTTACACTGACTGGGAGGGTGATGGAGAGTGTTACACCCTGGGAGGGTGATGGGATGTTATACACTGGGAGGGCTGGGTTAATGGACTGTGGATGGGAGTTGTGTGGCTATAGGTGACTCTGATCTAATCTGTCTCCCTGTGGGTCAATTCACTCTCCTTCCTCAGACTGAGATTTGGACTAAGCACAGTTATCCATTCCATCACTATAGTCCCAGTGTTACAATACACATGGCATGATGGGTTAAAGTAATGTTCATTTCTTGCCCTCTGCAGGAAACTGCCCAAAGAGTGAAGAGCAATGCTATAAGTAAATTCATAGAGGTACTGCGAGCGGTCGAGAAAGCACAGAGCGAAGTTGTGGCATTTATAGACAGGGAGCAGCGTGCTGAGCTTAATCAGGCTGAAGCTCACAAGAAGGCATTGGAGCAGAAGTGGACGGAGCTGAGGCACGAGAAGGTGCGTCTGGAAGCTCTGTCCAAGTCCAATGACAGCACCTGCATCTCACAGGTGAGCCGGACAGAACCAGAGGCAGGGTGGCTGGGGAGGGGCTCTTGTTGATGGAGTGTGTGGGTGCAGCAGAGGGATCCTGGGGTGGGAAGTATTGTTGTTATTGACAGTGTGAGTTTCTTACTGGACCATAGAGATTTCCCTTGATCTTGTAAATAAGTAATTTGATTTTGATTTTATTTTAATCCAGTTCCGTGCACATTGTCTGTAATGCTCTGGTAATCCAGAGACCCAGGGTAATGCTCTGGGGACCCGGCTTTGAATCCCATTACGACACATGGTGAAATTTGAATTCAATAAAAATCTGAAATTAAAAGTTTACTGGTGACTGTGAAACCTTTGTTGATTGTCACGGCACGGTGACACAATGATTAGCACTGATGCCTCACAGCGTCAGGGACCCAGGTTCAGTTCCAGCCTCGGGTCACCACCTGTGTGGAGTGTGCACATTCTCCCCATGTCTGCGTGTGCTCCCTCTGAGTGCTCTGCTTTCTTCACTCTTCAAAGATGTGCAGGTTCGGTTGATTGGACATGCTAAATTGCCCGAGTGTCTGAGATGTGAGGGCTAGAGGGATTAGTGGGGTATATATGTGGGATTACAAGGATAGGCCAAGCCTGTTTTCTCAGGACTTCTTAATACTGACAGATAGAGTAAGTTCTGGCCAGCTACTCCACCTGCACTGAAATTACCCCCATGTTCAAAACCTTCAAAATTTGAGGGTGATCAGCGTTGACAGCTCAGACTGAGTGACGGAGTTCAAAGGGAAATGGCAGCATTTGAAGAAATGGAACACGCCTCTGAGACAGGAAATGGCTGCTTAGAACATTCTCAGATAAAAGCGGTGCTGAGGTTCTTGATCAGATAAATGTTCAAACCAATCGTTTCGAGAATAATTCATAAAAGAATATGACATACTTTCAAATTGTTGGGATGCAGGTTACACCTCAGGTAATGTGTGGGCTTCATTATCTCAAAATGGGAAATGAGGTTTAAATTCATCTTGACTCTAAGATAAGTGCGCTATCACTAAAACTGTTGAAAACTTGCTGAAAACTGTTACCCAAGCAACAGTTTAAAATTGGGTAATTTTAACAGCTTGTGGCCATGGATTGAGTCTATTGTGATAAAAATCTATTATAATACCACTGGATTACTGCTCCAGTATGAAAATTCCACACAACTTTGTCAGTTCATGAGGACCTCCATCTGCACCGGGCGTGCATTAGTGTCACCAGCCATCCTATCATTCCAGCAAATATTATCAAGGACACATGGCTGCTTTCTGAGCTGTGAGCCTCCCTCTTCCATCACATGTTGAAATCTGGCTGAGGTGGTTGGGATGTGCTCAGCATGATGGCACAGTAGCTGGCACTGTTGCCTCACAGTGCCAGGGAAACAGGTTCAATTCCCGTCTTGGGTCACTGTCTGTGCAAAGTCTGCATGTTCTTCCTGTGTCTGCGTGGGTATCCTCCAGGTGCCCCGGTTTCCTCCCACAGTCCAAAGATGCGCAGGTTCGGTGGATTGACCGTGCTAAATTGTCCCTTAGTGACAACGGGATTAGCCAGGGTAAATACGTGGAGTTGTAAGGATGGGGCCTGGGTGGGATTGTGGTTGGTGTGGGCTCGAAGGGCTGAATGGGATCATTCTGTGCTGTTGGGATTCTATGATTCTGGAAGTTTATTGTTCAGGGAGTCCTTTGTATGTACACAAGTTCTGTGTGTTTTATTCAGATGGGCATCAGTAAGTAGCTGTGACAGTTTGGTACAGATTACTGACTTGAGCTACATTTTAACATTTCTGACTTCCCATCACTCGCAGGAACATCTGAATTTTAGTGAAATCAGTGAGAACCCCAGCTCACCATCTTCAACCATTGGACTGGAGACAAAACTTGGCAAAGTTGAGCAAGCTGTTGCAAGACTGTCGAATCTTATCAAAGAGCATTTCCAATCTGCATGGATGAAGAATTTGGAGAATGTTGTCTCCACAGGTCAGTTATCTGCACGTTAACACACAAGAATGGAAAATGCTGGAAAATCTCAGCAGATCTGACAGCCTCTATGGAGAGAGAATAAAGCCAACGTTTAAAGTCTGGATGACCTTTCATCAGAGGTGATAAGGATTACCTAGACTCAAAGTGTTGGCTCTATTCTCTCTCTGCAGATGCTGTCAGATCTGCGGAGATTTTCCAGCATTCTCTGTTTTTGTTTCAGATTCCAGCATCCGCAGTATTTGGCCTTTATCTGGGTTTGATAAATCCAGTTAATACCCGGAGCCAAGCTTGCTCACTATCCTGTATTAACCGTCACACAGAAATTCTCATTCAGAGAAGCCATTAGGATGGGAAGTATGAAGCTTACCCGTCCCTCTTAAAGTGTAAAATAAAAATTACACCACTTTCAACCCTGTAATGTACCTGTCCAGGGAATGTTTGATGGGGGGGACAGTGTAGAGAGAGCTTTACTCTGTATCTAACCCCGTGCTGTACCTGTCCTGGGAGTGTTTGATGGGGGGACAGTGTAGAGAGAGCTTTACTCTGTATCTAACCCCGTGCTGTACCTGTCCTGGGAGTGTTTGATGGGGGGGACAGTGTAGAGGGAGCTTTACTCTGTATCTAACCCCGTGCTGTACCTGTCCTGGGAGTGTTTGATGGGGACAGTGTAGAGAGAGCTTTACTCTGTATCTAACCCCGTGCTGTACCTGTCCTGGGAGTGTTTGATGGGGACAGTGTAGAGGGAGCTTTACTCTGTACCTAACCCCGTGCTGTACCTGTCCTGGGAGTGTTTGATGGGGGACAGTGTAGAGGGAGCTTTACTCTGTATCTAACCCCGTGCTGTACCTGTCCTGGGAGTGTTTGATGGGGGACAGTGTAGAGGGAGCTTTACTCTGTATCTAACCCTGTGCTGTACCTGTCCTGGGAGTGTTTGATGGGGGACAGTGTAGAGGGAGCTTTACTCTGTATCTAACCCCGTGCTGTACCTGTCCTGGGAGTGTTTGATGGGGGGACAGTGTAGAGGGAGCTTTACTCTGTATCTAACCCCGTGCTGTACCTGTCCTGGGAGTGTTTGATGGGGGGACAGTGTAGAGGGAGCTTTACTCTGTATCTAACCCCTGTGCTGTACCTGTCCTGGGAGTGTTTGATGGGGGGACAGTGTAGAGGGAGCTTTACTCTGTATCTAACCCCGTGCTGTACCTGTCCTGGGAGTGTTTGATGGGGGGACAGTGTAGAGGGAGCTTTACTCTGTATCTAACCCCGTGCTGTACCTGTCCTGGGAGTGTTTGATGGGGGACAGTGTAGAGGGAGCTTTACTCTGTATCTAACCCTGTGCTGTACCTGTCCTGGGAGTGTTTGATGGGGGACAGTGTAGAGGGAGCTTTACTCTGTATCTAACCCCATGCTGTACCTGTCCTGGAATTCTGAAATTAATATGACTGGATGCTTACTAAAAAAGAAACATGCTGACATTATAGTTAAGAAAGGCCACCAATGCCTCCACTTTCTCAGAAGACTAAGGATATTTGGTATGTCAGCTACAACTCACCAATTTTTACAGATGTGCCATAGAAAGCATTCTTTCTAGGTGTATCAGAGCTTGCTATCTATCCTGCCCAAGATCACAAACAACTACAAAAGGTCGTGAATGTAGGCCAATCCATCATGCAAACCAGTCTCCTATCCATTGACTCTGTCTACACTTCCCATTTCCTTGGCAAAGCAGCCAGCATAATTAAGGACCCCCAACGCACCCCAGACATTCTCTCTTCCATCTTCTTTCTTCAGGAAAAGAATACAAGAGCCTGAGGTCACGTGCCAACCCACTGAAGAACAGCTTCTTCCCTACTGCTGTCAGACTTTTGAAATGACTTACCTTCCATTAAGTTGATCTTTCTCTACACCCTCGCTGTGACTGTAATACTACATTCTGCACTCCCTCCTTTCCTTCTCTATGAAATGTATGCTTTGTCAGTATAGTGCATAGGAAACAGTACTTTTCACTGTCTGCTGATACATGTGACAATAATAAATCAAATCAAAACAAAAATCAAATAACTATGATCCCAAGTTTCACATCCTGATGTACAATTTAAAATCAGTATCAAGTTTATCAGTCTCTCAGCTGTTGGTTCTGACTGAACTGGTGAAAATTCCCTGGTATAATTTGTGCATTTCTTGATGTTATTCATTGGTTTTATTCACAGATGAGGAAGAGCGAAGCACAATGCCCGCCCTCAGTGAGGCTCCCCCGGAGCAGCCAGTACCCCCTGAAACAAGACACAGGGAAGACCTGCTACCGTGTGAGTAACAGGCAATCACCATCAAACTGGGAGCAGGGTGGGAGGAGGCACAATAGGGAGGAGAGAGAAGGGTACAGTGGGAGGTTAGAGGAGACAGGAATGTAATGGAGAGTGGGTTGGATGGTAAGACGTGGAAGGAGTTTGGAGATAGGGGAGGCGGTATGGAGTGGGGGAGAGTAAAGGCAGAGGAATGAGTGGGACTGGGTGGTAAAGAGGGTTAAATGTGTCATCAGTGGTCCCATGGAGTCTGCTGGAACCCTGGAGATACATCTGTGTGAAACAGAGCTTCGAGTTAAATACAGAGGCAAAGACATCACCTGACCCTGAGCAAAATAAAAGCACAAAATGCTGGAAACTCTCAGGATGTCTGACAGCATCTGTGGAGAAAGAAACTGAGGTGATGGTTTAGATTGATGACTTTTTGTTTCAACAAGAAATATTAATTCTTCTCTTTCCCTCTCCATAAATGCTCCTGACTGCTGAACGTTTCCAGAATTTTCTGTATTTATTTGTGATTTCCAGTATCTGCAGTATTTTATTTTCACGTTGCTGATATTGGAGTTTATATAACCCCGATTTTAACTCTATCCATCATGGGAGCAGGATAAGTGAGGAGAGGGACAAGGTTATAATAGTGCAAATCACTTTTAGTTGCTGTATTCAGGAACACCACCAGCCCTGTCCAACTCTGTCCCAGCCCTGTCCAGCCCTGTCCAGCCCTGTCCAGCCCTGCCCAGCCCTGCGCAGCCTTGCCCAGCCCTGCCCAGACCTGCCATTTGAACCACTGGGTGAAGGGGAAGGTATGTGGTGTGCTGAGGCAACCCAACCAGAAAGGGTCAGGTTTAAGGATTGGGGCGACTGACACTGCTTGGACCTAAGTCCCACTTTGTCATCGAGATGAACAGATAAACCCGATCATGGCTACTGCCTGTGAAATCTACAGAAGAAGATTATAACTGTAAGGAGCCCAAGTCACACTGAGGCTATTGTGAACCTCAACTGCTCCAGGCTTTGCCCCTTTGCCCCTCAACAGCTACCACCATCCCCACCTACCTTGTCCTGAAAATCTGTAATATCCCAATATCGAGGTGATGAAGGATGAAATTGAAATCAATCTTTATTTAGTGAAGATTTATTTATAGAGTGATACATTATAGGTATAGACCTCCTAAAGACCCTATATAGTTAACTATATCTGAGACACTTCAGAAATTTCTTCCTCACTGCTATGCTTACTCAGCTTGCTGGGGCAATATCCTTAAGTAGGAAGAAGTTTCATAATGCCTTTCACTTCTAGAGACAGTGATATGGTTGAAGAATAATTACTGTCGTAGGAAAATGTGGCAGCCAGTTTACACACAGCAAGATCCCACCAACATCAATCTAATAATGACTCAATAGTCTCCTTTGTTCTCATCAGTTCAGCTCTCTGTAAGCTCTGGAATTCCCTTCCTAAACACCTCTCCGCTTCTCTCAATCCTCCTTTTTTGATAGCCTGTAAAAATCTCTCACTGAGCCTTCATGTTGTTAATATTTTTCTACATGGCTCAGTATCGAATGTTGTTTGATAATTGTTTGTGTGAAGTACGGCGGGATGTTTTTACGAGAGGTGCTATATAAATGCCACTTGATGGTGTTATGTAAACCTAGTACTAGCTGCCTTTATCAAACAGACTCAGCAGCCCAGCTGTGTTGTATCTCCCACAGATTGTTGTCAGATTACATTGGACCCCAACACCATCCAACGGCAGCTGTGCCTGAGTGAGGGAAACCGGCGAGTGACCAACATTTACCCACGGTCGGAAGATTACGAGCAGTGCCTCGAAAGGTTTGACCTGTGCACTCAGGTGCTGTGCAGGGAGGGTTTGAGTGCTGGGCAGTTTTACTGGGAGGTGGAACTGAATGATGGGGACGCCATGATCGGAATTACTGACAAGCAGATCAGGAGGAAAGGATCAGAAAATTGCTGTATCCTCGGACGGAACGATTTCTCGTGGTGCGTTGAATTCTGGTACAATAACGTGTCAGCCTGGCATGACAATAAAGAAACCAGGCTGCAGGTGGAGAGGTTTGAAAAGATTGGTTTGTATCTGAACTGCCCAGCTGGTACCTTGTCCTTTTATGGTGTTTCAGACCAAATCTCCCTCATACACCAATTCCACGCTATCTTCACTGAACCCATGTACCCGGCCTTTTGGATTTACTGTGACACAACTCTCAGCATTTGTCAGTTCACATAAATGTTTGGGTCATCGCAAAGCACCATTAAAACCTAGAGAGGAATCGTTCTTGTAATATAAGAAATGCAGCCAGAAGTTAGAGTGCAGGAGGTTACCACATCATCATTGCCAGATAATGTGTTTTATTGATAATGATAGAGGAATGAATAGAACTGGCTTATTCCTCTTTGGAAATAGTGACTGTGGGATCTTTACGTCCCTCCCAAGATGACAGGCTCTCAATTTATGACCTTATCTGAAAGACAGCACCTCTAACCGTGCAGCCCTCCTTCAGTGCTGCTCTCCTGAGTGTCAGCTGGGATTCTCTGTCTGATCAAGCCTTGGGAGCAGGGACTTGAGCTTGATATCCAGCAAAACGAAATGGAACTGAGCCTCAGAATTAAATCGAAGCGACTGAGTGGGCACTGGGCAATTGTGGATAATGGAGCCCATTCCGTGAGCTGGTGAGGAGGGGCACTGGCAGGATGGCCTGTGTAGTGAGAGCAAGCCTCAGTTTCTCACAGTGTCGAGTGGGTTCAGTATCAGCAGGTAGGCCTGGACATTGCTGACCCTCCAGGAGGTTACGATGTTAAACAAGCTCAGGAAGGAAAACTTGATGGCTGCCACTTTTCCTCTGGTGGGCAGTTCATTCCGATACGGAACAGCTGGCACACTTAGTATCATCCCCAGTGGCCAGATAGCAGAGATACAGGATTCGGATCCCTGCTCTGGTCCAGTGTTGGAGACAGTTTTCCCAAATGGAACTCATGCTAAATCTCAGTTCCTTCCACATCAGGGCTGCTGATTAAATGGGTGGATTTACTGAGGAATGTGAACCATTTACAATATCCAGCAGCAAGGCAGCTAGCTCAGGAGTCTGAGAGCTCAACAGTTAATAAGAGCAAGGAATCATTTGGCAAATCTTGTGGGAGTGATGGCTGAAATTCAGGAGAAATTAGAAAGGTGCGGATTAAGAGTTCTGGTGTTTTACTCCAATTAGATTCCTGGGATCGATCCAGGGTGTTTATCTATATTTGTTAAGGGAGTTAGGGGCATATCCACTATTATCAATATGAATCGTGAACAAATATTAATATCAATATATATCAATCCATATCCGGTATTAATATCAATATTATTGTTCCTAATCTCTGCCATTCTCCAAAACCCTAATATTATTCAGCCAACCGAGAACAAACTGAAAAGTGGCCTAGCCAATCAGGATTGCTGATGTGAATTGATTATCTCTGGGCTAATTTTGTTAAATTTTACCTTTTCCCTCTCAAAATTCTTTCACCTGATCTGACTGTGGGGGAATCCTGATCTTCTGTGATCTACTGGGAGACCCTCTGAGGGAGGGAAATTGAGCAAATGGTCCATATATGGGTGTCTTTGTAGGGTAATGGGAAGAAGGGAAAAGCTCAGAAATGTGAATATGGCGGCCCAGGAACTGATTCCCCGCTCTCTGAGGAATGGTGTTCTGGGTGAGTGGCTGAGTCTCAGGGATGCAGTTATGTGTTTTGTGATGTTGCATTGTGCCGTATGTAGTTTAAGTACATGTGTATACTGCTGAATGTGTAACTTGTTTGGGATGCATCAGCTCAGAAAGTGACATGATATCATGACAGGAGCTGTATTGATCAGAAGGTGCCACGTGTATGTAAGAGCTCTCACCACCCTGTCATTCTTCAGTAAAGAATTCTTCATCTATATTAACAATGTTTTGTGTTTGTGATGTTTGTATTTAAGCCAATAATACAATATGGTGGCAGCGCTGTCTGCCACAGGGAGTTCTGTGGATCCTCCCGAGGTTATGCAGAGACTGCTAACTTGGTGCAATTAAAATGATGAAACCTGGAATCTTTCTATGGCTGGTCCCATCCAAAGCAGAAGGATGGAGGTGTTGCAGGAGTGGGATGGAGGGAGCACATATGCCAGTTCAGATAGTCCACAGTGAGTGGTGCAACATAAGCCTCCAATTTTTAAAAACACACAGACAGTCTAATAGCTGAATGGAGGTGACCAGGAGCAGCATAATGAGTGTACTTCACACTACTGGCCCTGGTACTGTACTGGGGACTTTGCGTCCAGCCCAAGGACTCGCTGAATCTCTGTTCTCAATGTCTTTCAGGATTCTTCTCCACTTCCACCTGAACTCCCTCTTTCACACCTCCCCTTGCTTCTGCTCAAACTGGAAATCAAACATCTGCCCAGCTGTGGCAATTCTGACACTGAACCCTGAAACAACACAAGGTGCTGACACAGCGTGGAGCTCACAATGGAACCCATCAGGATAAAGGAGTGATTCTCACAAAGTAACTGGAATCTAAAGGGTGTTTGTAGAGTCTTCATTGATAGAGTTTGGGTCAGACCACACCAAGAATAACTGTGTTCAAATCCAGGCACTGGACTTTAGTAAGAAATGTGTAGAACCCCAGAGAGATTCAGAGAGAGATTCACCAGAATGAGATTGTACTTAAAACTGACATTGTGAAGGGAGTTTGAATGGATTGCATTCCTTCCCTTGACGTTAGCAGGTTGAGTTGTGATGTTGGGAAGGACTCTAACTATTCAAAGGATTTGATTGGTTAACGAGAATTTAATTCCTCAGGTGGGGAAATACAAAATGAGGGTGGGTGAGTGAGGGGGGGGATGGGGAAACAGTGGGGGGGGGATGGGGAAACAGTGAGGGGGGGGATGGGGAAACAGTGAGGGGGGGATGGGGAAAAGTGGGGGGGGGGGATGGGGAAACAGTGAGGGGGGGATGGGGAAACAGTGAGGGGGGGATGGGGAACAGTGGGGGGGGGGGATGGAAACAGTGGGGTGGGGGGGGGGGATGGGGAAACAGTGAGGGGGGGATGGGGAAACAGTGAGGGGGGGGATGGGGAAACAGTGGGGGGGGGATGGGGAAACAGTGAGGTGGGGATGGGGAAACAGTGGGGGGGGATGGGGAAACAGTGGGGGGGATGGGAACAGTGGGGGGGATGGAAGTGAGGGGGGATGGGGGGGGGTGGGGAACAGTGAGGGGGGATGGGGGAAACAGTGGGGGGGATGGGGAACAGTGGGGGGGATGGGGAAACAGTGGGGGGGGGATGGGGAACAGTGAGGGGGGGATGGGGAAACAGTGGGGGGGGATGGGGAAACAGTGGGGGGGGGATGGGGAAACGGGAGGGGTGGAAGAAATGGGAGGGTGGTGCACAGTCTTCACATTCAATCCAGAAATTCCAAGAGTGAAATCAGAAAAACAATTTTCACACAAAGTGGAGCGGAATCCTGGAACTGTCACCCCAAAAGGCTACAGGTTCTGGGTATTAATGATGGAGATTGATGGATTTTTCTGGGTCAGATATTTAAAGGAAATTGAAGAAAGGCACAAAAAGAGGCTGAGAGACCAATTGGCCAATGAACAGATGGAATGGGAGAGGTTGTAAAAGGGCTGAACAGCTTTGTGGGGATCAGATAGGAATGTTTAAAAGGATGATCAGTCAGCATGCTTTTCTTCACAGCTCTATATGAGTCAGGGTGTATATCCCTCTCCCAGTACGAGAATCTCCCCTGTATATCCCTCTCCCAGTGTGGGTATCTCCCCTGTAGACTCCTCTCCCAGTGCGGGTATCTCCCCTGTAGACTCCTCTCTCAGTGTGGGTATCTCCCCTGTAGACCCCTCTCCCAGTGTGGGAGCTCCCCTGTAGCCCCCTCTCCCAGTGCCGGTATCTCCCCTGTAGACTCCTCTCCCAGTATGGGTATCTCCCCCGTAGACTCCTCTCCCAATGTGGGTATCTCCCCTGTAGCCCCCTCTCCCAGTGCGGGTATCTCCCCTGTAGACCCCTCTCCCAGTGCGGGTATCCCCCCTGTAGACTCCTCTCCCAGTGCCAGTATCTCCCCTGTAGACTCCTCTCTCAGTGCGGGTATCTCCCCTGTAGACTCCTCTCCCAGTGCGGGTATCTCCCCTGTAGACTCCTCTCCAGTGCCAGTATCTCCCCTGTAGACTCCTCTCTCAGTGCGGGTATCCCCCCTGTAGGCCCCTCTCCAGTGCCAGTATCTCCCCTGTAGCCCCCTCTCCCAGTGCGGATATCTCCCCTGTAGACCCCTCTCCCAGTGCCAGTATCTCCCCTGTAGACCCCTCTCCCAGTGCGGATATCTCCCCTGTAGACCCCTCTCCCAGTGCGGATATCTCCCCTGTAGACTCCTCTCCCAGTGCGGGTATCCCCCCTGTAGACTCCTCTCCCAGTGCCAGTATCTCCCCTGTAGACTCCTCTCTCAGTGCGGGTATCTCCCCTGTAGACTCCTCTCCCAGTGCGGGTATCTCCCCTGTAGACTCCTCTCCCAGCGCTGGTTCTGCTGTTTGATCAGCCTTTCAGTTCCTATGTTGTATAAATGAATCTGTCTGATGAGAGTGAGGGGCCGGGAATCCCTCTGTATTTCCCAGAAATCACGTTCAAGTTTCACTGCTTTCACTTTTACTCGATGTCTGCTCCCTCTGCTGGTTGAATGGAACAATATTATTTTTAAAGTTTGGATCCAGGATGTGGTTTTTCCCTTTGTATCCAGTGTTCCGTGGGATCTGATATGAAACAGTGGTTGGTGGTGTGTGAGATTGGGGGTTGGGGGGGGGGGCGAGTGGGTGGAAAATGTCTTTTTGAATATGAAGAGTAGTAGTCTCACACCAGGTTAAAGTCCAACAGATTTATTTTGTAGCACAAACTTTTGGAGCACTGCCCCTTCACCAGGTGAGTGCCGTGATGAAGCTCGTGCTACCAAATAAACCTGTTGGACCTGAATCTGGGGCTATAAGGCTACTTTCTGTGCCTATCCCAGTCCAACGCCGGCATCTCCACATCAGGGATATGAAGATTCCAATGCAACTGTTGGGAGCAGAAAGGATTGGGAGTCAGGCAAGATATCAATGGACAAAACTCTCAATCTGAGAGATAGATTGATGAGTATGAGATGGAATGATTTTGATTCATCTGCAGTGTGCACTGGGACAGCCGCTGAAGCAGAGAGATACAGATGGTGTGAAGAGTTTCACAACTGTGCTCCGAGTGCTGTCCTCAAGCCCTGGAGCTGGTCACCTGGGTGACTCATCACAATTTCATGCAGCATTGTCTTATCAGCTATCCCCGTCCTTCCCAGCCCGCGCTGGATTACTTCAATTTTAATCAGTGAAGCTATTGACTGTTTATTCACCTCCGCTCATTCCCTAAATCTCCTCAGTCGGAGCAAAGAACAAAGAACAAAGAAAATTACAGCACAGGAACAGGCCCTTCAGCCCTTCCAAGCCTGCATCGACCATACTGCCTGAGTGATATGGACAGCACTGGTTATGACAAGAGGTTTGAGAAACATTGCTTGTTCTCACTGGAGTGACAGAGGTTGAGGGGAGACCTGACATTCTGTTAGAATTTCATTTCTAAGTTGCAAACTTAGTGCAAATGATAACAACTTTAACCAGACACTTTCTCCCTACATCAACAATTCTCAATTCTTGTGACGTGGGACAAATATTAACTGTCATCAAAAATGGCTCACACCTTGATACACACCGTAGACCCCTCTCCCAGTGCAGATATCTCCCCTGTAGACCCATCTCCCAGTGCGAGTATCTCCCCTGTAGACCCCTCTCCCAGTGTGGGTATCTCCCCTGTACACCCCTCTCCCAGTGTGGGTATCTCCCTGTAGACCCCTCTCCCAGTGTGGGTATCTCCCTGTAGACCCCTCTCCCAGTGTGGGTATCTCCCCTGTAGACTCCTCTCTCAGTGTGGGTATCTCCCCTGTAGACCCCTCTCCCAGTGTGGATATCTCCCCTGTAGACTCCTCTCTCAGTGTGGGTATCTCCCCTGTAGACTCCTCTCCCAGTGCGAGTATCTCCCCTCTAGACTCCTCTCCCAGTGTGGGTATCTCCCCTGTAGACTCCTCTCTCAGTGTGGATATCTCCCCTGTAGACCCCTCTCCCATGTGGGTATCTCCCCTGTAGACCCCTCTCCCAGTGCGAGTATCTCCCCTCTAGACTCCTCTCCCATGTGGGTATCTCCCCTCTAGACTCCTCTCCCAGTGTGGGTATCTCCCCTGTAGCCCCCTCTCCCAGTGTGGGTATCTCCCCTGTAGACCCCTCTCCCAGTGTGGATATCTCCCCTGTAGACTCCTCTCTCAGTGTGGGTATCTCCCCTGTAGACTCCTCTCCCAGTGCGAGTATCTCCCCTCTAGACTCCTCTCCCAGTGTGGGTATCTCCCCTGTAGACTCCTCTCCCAGTGTGGGTATCTCCCCTGTAGACTCCTCTCCCAGTGTGGGTACTCCCCTGTAGACTCCTCTCCCAGTGTGGGTATCTCCCCTGTAGACCCCTCTCCCAGTGTGGGTATCTCCCCTGTAGACCCCTCTCCCAGTGCGGGTATCTCCCCTGTAGACCCCTCTCCCAGTGCGGGTATCTCCCCTGTAGACTCCTCTCCCAGTGTGGGTATCTCCCCTGTAGACCCCTCTCCCAGTGCGGGTATCTCCCCCGTAGACTCCCTCCCAGTGTGGGTATCTCCCCTGTAAACCCCTCTCCCAGTGTGGGTATCTCCCCTGTAGACTCCTCTCCCAGTATGGGTATCTCCCCTGTAGACCCCTCTCCCAGTGTGGGTATCTCCCCTGTAGACCCCTCTTCCAGTGTGGATATCTCCCCTGTAGATCCCTCCCCCAGCGCTGGTTCTGCTGTTTGATCAGCCTTTCACTTCTTGTGTTGTATAAATGAATCTGTCTGATGAGAGTGAGGGGCCGGGAATCCCTCTGTATTTCCCAGAAATTTCACTACTTCCACTTTTGTTTGATGACTGCTCGCTCTGCTGGTGAAACCTGAAATGACAGTGAATCAGATTTGAAATGTTTTGGGTGTGACTGTCACCCCCATGTTATATCCTCCTCTTTCCATTGGGTGGATTGTGCAGCCCGGTGACCTGGTGTGCTGCCCTGGTTCTCCCAGCCTGGACACGCTGGACCCTGCGCTGAATTACTTCACTTTTAATCAGTGAAACTACTGAGTGTTTCTTCACCTGTAGTCATTCTCTAAATCTCCTCAGTAGGAGTAGTGTGAGCCCCTCTCCATTCCGTCTCTGTCGAGGGTTTCCAGTTTCCTGCTGTATAATAATCCTGACTCTGAACCCAGACCACAGCACCCACCCCGTAAACGCTGCTGTGAACCAGTTGACCAGGTCCTGTTCACTCTCAGACAGCTTGACTGCTGGAAATGAGCAATAATCGGGCAGCACGGTGGCCGGTGGCACAGTGGTTAGCACCATCTCTCGACAATCACCAGGCAGGAGTGTTCCCTTCCTGTCAATGACCACTTCAGCAGTCATGGTTCCAATCTTTGGGTAAACATTCTCCAAGGTGGCCTTCACGACATACGACAGTGCAGTGTCGCTGAGCAGAGATTGATAGTCAAGTTCCACATACATGAGGATGGCCTCAACTGGGATCTTGGGTTCATGTCACACTATCTGTAACCCCCATGACCTACTTGGACTTGCAAAATCTCACTAACTGTCCTGGTTGGAGACAATAAAATCTCTTTAACTTGTCCTTAACTCTCTCTCCACTTATATTGTCTGTATCTTTAAGATTTGATTACCTGTAAAGACTCACATTCCAACCATTATCTTGTAAACTGAGTTTGTGTCTGTAAATGCCCTGTTTGTGAACACAACTCTTCACTCACCTGAAAAAGGAGCTTGAGACTCCAAAAACTAATACTGCCAAATAAACCTGTCGGACTTTAAGCTGGTGTTGTGAAACTTCTTACTGTGCCTTGGAGCACCATGGACCTGGATTCAATTCCCAGCTCTGGGTCACTGTCTGTGCAGTGTCTGCACATTCTCCCTATGTCTGAGTGGGTTTCCTCCGGATGCTCTGGTTTCCTCTCTGAGCTTGAAAGATGTGCAAGTTAGGTGATTGGCCGAGCTAAATTCTCCCTCAGTGTACCCAAACAGGTGCCAGAGTGTGGCCACTAGGAGATATTCACAGCAACTTCATTGCAGTTTTCATGTAAGCCTATTTGTAACAATAATAAATAAACTTTAAACAATATCTAAATTCCCAGATTGTTGAGGAATTTTCAGTCAAGTTGCCTGGATAGTAAAGTATTGTGATTCTGGAACTGACCACATGAGGCAGTTAGTAAGGGGCACGTGGAGAAAGAATGTTCACGCTGTCTTCCTTCAGGATTCTGGCAAGGTAAATAAAAATAAATGTTCACATACATATTCCTCATTTATTTAATGTGTAACTAGTTTCCTGTATGCTTAGGTCTCATTTCATAAATTCAACAGAATTGGAACAGAAAGAAGAACATAGACATTGCTTTTTCTGTCACTCTCAGCCCCAAGTCCCTGTCACTGTCCCAAGTTTCTATCCCTCTCTGTCTTGAGTCTCTGTCCCTCCCTGTTCTGCATCTCTATCTCTCTCTGTCCTGTTTCTCTGTCTCTCTCTGTCCTGAGTTTCTATAGTTTCAGAGAGGTGGGACCTCTTCAAGAGAGATGGTCTACACCTGAACCAGAGGGGGACTAATATCTTGGGGGGAAAATTTGCTAAGGCTATGATGGGGGCGTTAAACTGATTCGGGGGGGGGGTGGGATCCTAAGTAGTTGGGGTGCTGAGAGGGATGTGAGTAAGGGGGTTATAGAGGAGAGTTGTAAAACACAGCGGCGTACGGGTGGGGTGGAGCATGGTTTGAGATGCGTATACTTTAATGCAAGGAGTATTCGCAATAAGGGGGAGGAACTTGCAGCTTGGACCAGTACCTGGAACTTCGATGTTGTGGCCATTTCAGAGACTTGGGTAGAGCAGGGACAGGAATGGATGTTGCAGGTTCCGGGGTACAAATGCTTTAGTCGGAGTAGAGAAGGGGGTAGAAGGGGGGGAGGAGTGGCGTTACTGGTCAAAGACTGTATCACGGTGATCGAAAAGAAGTTTGATGAGGACTTGTCTGTTGAGGTAGTATGGGCTGAGATTAGAAACAGGAGAGGAGAGGTCACCCTGTTGGGAGTCTTTTACAGACCTCCTAATAGTTCTAGAGAGGTTGAGGAAAGGATTGCGAAGTCAATTCTGATTAGGAGTGAAAGTAGTAGGGTAATTGTGATGGGGGACTTTAACTTTGCTAATATTGATTGGAATAGCTATAGCTCTAGCTCGTTAGAGGGGTCAGTTTTCGTACAGAGTGTGCAGGAAGGTTTTTTGACTCAGTATGTAGATAGGCCAACTAGAGGTGAGGCTACATTGGATTTGGTGCTGGGCAATGAGCCAGACCAGGTGTTAGGCTTGGAAGTTAGTGAACATTTTGGTGATAGTGACCACAATTCGGTTACGTTCACCTTAGTGATGGACAGGGATAGGCATGAAGCTGGGGGCTGTAGTTATAGCTGGGGAAGGGTAATTATGAGGCCATCAGGAGAGAATTAGGGTGCGTAGATTGGACTAGGGAACTACAGGGACTGGGAACATCTGGAATGTGGTGCTTATTCAAGGAGCAGCTGCTGAGAGTCCTTGATAAGTATGTCCCTGTCAGGCAGGGAGGAAATGGACGAGTAAGAGAGCCTTGGTGTACGAAAAAAGTTGATTTGCTGGTTAAGAAGAAAAAGGAGGCTTATGTCAGGATGAGGCTTGAAGGCTCAGTTAGTGCAATGGATAGCTATAGATTAGCAGGAGGAGTAAAAGTGATTGAGGAGAGCTAAGAGGGGACACGAGAAGATTGGCTGATAGGATTAAGAGAATCCTAAAGCTTTCTTTGTTGTGTGGTTGGTGGGGTTGGGGTTGGGTGGGGTTGTGGTGGTGGTGGGGGTGTTTTTTTTGTTTTTTTTTTGTTGGTGGGGTTGGGTGGTTTTGGTGTGTGGTGGTGGTGTGTGGGGGTTTTGTTTGGGTTGGTTGGGTGGGGGGTGTGGGTTTTGTGGTGTGGTTTTGGGGTGTGGTTGGTTGGTGGTTTTGTGTTGGGGGTTTGGTGTTTGTTGTTGGTGGGTGTTGTTGTTGGTTGGGTTGTTTTTTGGTGGGGTGTTTGGGGGTTGTTGTGTTTGTGGGGTTGGGTTTGGGGTTTGGGTTGGTGTGGGGTGGGGTGGGGTTGGTGTTGTGTTGGGGGGGTTTGAGAGGTTGAAGGTTTGAGGTTGTTTCGTTAGAAGGAGGCGGCTAGGGGATCTTATTGAACATATAAGATATTAGGGTTGGATAGGTGGCAGTGATGCCTTTTTCCTAGGATGGAAAACTAGCACAGGGGCACAACTTTAATTAAGGGTATGATTATAGGAGGATACAGGGTAGGTTCTTACTCAAGAGTGATTAGGGAGTGGAATGCCCTGCCTGCAGCTGTTGTAGATGCGCCAAGTTTGGTGCGTTTAAGAGGTTAGTTGATAAGTATATGGATGAGAAGGGAATGGTTTAGTTAGGAGGGGCATTGCTTTTTATTTTGGTCGGCACAACATCGAAGGCCGAAGGGCCTGTTCTGTGCTGTATTGTTCTATGTTCTATTGTTCTATGCTCTTTATCCCAAGTCTCTTTCCCTCTCTGTCCTATGTTTCTGCCTCCCTCTATCCCAAGTCTCTATCCTTCTTTGCCCCAAGTCTCTTTCCCTCTCTGTCCTGAGTCTCTGTCCCTCTCTGTCCTGAGACTCTGTCCTCTCTGTCCCAAGTTTCTGTGCCTCTCTATCCCAAGTCCCTTTCCCTCTCTGTCCTGAGTCTCCATCTCTCTCCGTCCCGAGTCTCTGTTGTTTTTTTTTAATTCATTTATGGGATGTGGGGATCACTGGCCAGACCACCATTTATTGTCCATCTGTTGCTCTTGATAATTTGTGGTGAGCTGCTTTCTTGAACTGCTTCAGTCTCTGAGGTGTAGATACACCCATTGTGCTGTTAGGATGAGTGTTTCAGGATCCTGACTCAGTGACAGTGAGAGAACTGATCACTGCTATCTTGATCATGGAGAATTATATTACACTGCTGATACTACAGCCTGATTATTTTGCTGTTTACATAGCAGTCCTGATTTCACCCTCTTACAAACTGCTGTGCATTAAATTGGTATTAATAGGTGTAAAAATGTTTTTGGATTGGAGACTCTTCTTCATCATTGCTCAGGCTTCCTGACAGGAGCTCTGAGAGATCAGAACCAAGAATTCAAATCATCGCAGACACTCCTATCGCAAGCCCCCCAACATCAGGAGAAAGGGAAGTTATTGAGAAAAATTCAACATAGCCCGAACTTTCACTTTTTTTTTACATTTTTGAATAATATTCTTTCTGAGATTTGTCATATTTCTTTATAGCATCATTCATACATCAGAGAAATTCACAAATGTTCTGCATCTATTTGGAACTATTTTTGGTGTGTATGATAGACAGCAACACAATCCTGATGGGCTGAATGGCCTCTTTCTGAGCTGGCTATTCTATATAATCCATCTCCACACTCTTCTATACTTATACTGTAGTATTGAATGGAGTTAAATCATCATTCTGCCCCTTGTGTTTGCAATAACTGTTCAGTTATCAATTTCACTGTTAAACTTGTCAGCTGAAAATTTGGTGTATTTTAAGTCAATATTAAAGTTCAGATACCCCACAAACCAATCGCCTTTTACTATTATTAGTCACCACTTGAGAGCGTGGATAATCACAAATGAGAGTAATTGAAACCATGATTCGATTTGATTTATTATTTTCACATGTTTTAACATACTGTGAAAAGTATTGTTTCTTGCACACTATACAGACAAAGCATACCGCTTATAGAGAAGGAAGGGAATGCAGGACGTAGTGTTTCAGCTATACCTAGGGTATAGAAAAAAATCAACTTAATGCAGGGTGAGTCCATTCTAAAGTTTGACATCAGCAGGGAAGAAGTTATTCTTGAGTCGGTTGGTATGTGACCTCAGATTTTTGGCTGGTCTATAGTAATCCACCACTTCTGTTCAATGATGTTACTGCATATTTTTGGAAAGTGAACTGTATATGGACTTGCAAAATCCAGGGACAGAATTTAATATGCTCCCACCAGCAGGTCGCATGCAGGTGGGGAATGCGGGGTGGGGGTAGGGGGGTGGGGGGTGGGGGGGGGGGTGGTGGTTGGTCGTGGGGAGGTTGCTCCTGTAGCAACCCTGTGTAACCTGACATGCTTCAAACAATGAGGCTTCTGCATTACTGTTTATAAGTTCATAAGATATAGGAGCAGAATTAGACCATTTGGCCCATCAAATGCGCTCTACCCTTCGATCATGGCTGATATGCTCCTCATTCCCATTTTCCTGCCTTCTCCCTGTACCCTTTCAACCCATTACAAACTAAAAATATGCCTAACTCCTCCGTAAAGTTACTCACTGTCCCAGCATCCACCGCGATTCCACAATTCACAACTCTTTGGGAGAAATAGTTTCTCTGCAACTCTGTTTTAAATTTGCTGCCCCTTATGCTAAGACTATGACCTCTCGTCCTAGAATGTCCCACAAGAGGAAGCATCCGCTCCACGTCTACTTTATCCATACTTTTTATCATCCTGAATACTTCAAACTGATCTCCCTTCATTCTTCTAAATTCCAGACAGTATCGGCCTAAACTGTTCAATCTCTCTTCATACGACAAACCCCTCATCTCTGGAATCAATCTAGTGAACCTCCTCTGAACTGCCGCCAATGCCACTACATCTTTCCTCCAATGCAGCTCTATAAGACTCTTGTCAGACCCCAGTTGGAGTATTGTGCGCAGTTCTGGTCGCCTCATTATAGGAAGGATGTAGAGGCTATTGAGAGAGTTCAGAGGATATTTACAAGGATGCTGCCTGGATTGGGAGGCAGGCCTTATGAAGATAGGTTGAGGGAGCTGGGACTCTTCTCACTGGAGAGACGTAGGTTGAGAGGCGACTGATAGAGGTTTATAAAATGTTGAGAAGGATAGATAGGGTGGACTCTCAGAGACTATTTCCCCGAGCTGAAATGGTCACTACGAGAGGACACAGATTTAAGGTGCAGGGAAGCAAATACAAAGGAGATGTCAGGGGTAGGTTTTTTCACTCAGAGGGTGGTGAGTGAATGGAACCGACTGCCGTCGGAGGTTGTTGAGGCAAACTCACTGGGGTCTTTTAAGAGACTTCTGGATGAGTATATGGAAAAGAATGGGATAGGGGGTTATAGATAGATCTGTGGATTGGTAGATGTGATCGGCACAACTCATGGGCTGAAGGGCCTGTTTGTGCTGTATTGTTCTATGTTCTATGTTCTAAATACGGGGACCAAAACTATGCACAATACTCCAGGTGCAGCCTCATCAATGCCTTGTATAGTTACAACAATACTTCCTTACCTTTATATTCTATTCCTTTAGCTATAAACGCCAACATTCTATTCGCTTTCTTTATTATCTGCTGTAGCTGCTTGCTAGTTTTCTGTGACTCATGAACAAGGACACCAGATCCCTCTTTCCCCAAAGTCTCTCCCCATTTAGATAATAAGTCACCTTCCCATTTTTGCGACCAAAATGTACAAGCTCATACTTATCCTTGTTAGACCCCATACATTTTGACCCACTCTCCTAACCTATCTATATCCATTTGTGAGGTTCTTATTTCCTCATTGCAACTTACTATCCTGCCTATTTTTGTATCATCTGCAAATTTGGCTATAAAACCTTCTATCCCTGTAGAGAGTCATTAAGATAGATTGTTAATAGCTGGGGCCCAAGGACTGAACCCTATGGCACCCCACTAGATATTTCTTGCCATCCAGAAAAAAAACGTTTATCCCAACTCTCTGTCTTCTGTCCGTCAGCCAATCACCTGTTCAAGCTAATAAATTACCCCAAATCCCATGTGATCTAACCTTGTGAATTAACCTTTTGTACAGCACTTCATCAAACACCTTCCAGAAGTTCAGATGTATTACATCTGCAGCAACCCCATTATCTACTTTGCTTGTTACTGGTCCAAGTAATGTAACTGGTCGATCCACTGGACCTAAAATGTAACAAATGCTTCCATGCTCCCATTGGAAGGCTGGATGACAGCACTAATTATAGTATTAGGGACACAAATACAGCTGGAACAGGGTGACAGAATGCTGCAATGTCCAAAGGAAATATAGGACCTGGGAATATAATTATTAAACAGACAGGTCATTAACTCTAACCCACTGATTATTGTTTAAAGGCACACGGTGTGTGGCTCAGACTCTATTTCATTGGTTGAGTTCAGTAACGAGTAGTTTGTGTCTGTGGAATGTTGTTAGACAGCATCTCCTTCCGCTTGGCACCCACTGTGCCAGCCTTGTGTTGGTCCTGAGGTCAACCAGTTCCGATCCAATGTTGCTGCCACCACACAGTGTAAACAATTGTCCGCTGACATCACTATCAGCACATTATTATGTTCTGTCCATGCCAGGGCTGACTCTGTAACCATGCACTATCTCGAGGAGCTAACATGGCTTTTAAAGCTTGGCTACAACACTGGGATTGTGTGTTTTACACAGACTGCAGGTCAGGCTTCTCACCTTCAGTAGGATGCTGGGGACATTTAACAGGAAGTGGGATGAATTGTTTTATCTTGCTGTTGATCCATCTGATCACACCGTATCAGGGCAGCTGTTCAAATACAGGTGAGCAAATTGTGTGTTTGTGATGAGATTGAATGTGTGACTGTGTGAGTGATTGTGTGAATGACCGTGTGAATGAGTGAGTGTTGGTGAGAGAATCTGTGAGTGAGTGTTCATGTTTGTGTGCTTTTCTGTGTAACACCACCATGTTAAATGGGATATTAAATATTTATCACTCAATCAGCTCAAGCAGGCAAACAAATAATTTGGCTGTTATCACATTGCTGTGTGTGGGATCTTACTGTGTGTAAATTGACTTGCAATGTTGCCTTACCTTAAATGGTGACAGAGGGACTGCACTGGCTGTAAAACACTTTGGGATGTGCTGAAGTTGCTGAAAGCAACAGTGAAAATGCAGGATTATCTTCTGCTGAACAGGTGGAGCCTGCATTGCTGTGTATGTCTTATCTGCATTGCTGTATACATCTTATCTGCATTGCTCTGTGCATCTTAAGGTCCCACACACAGCAATGTGATAACAGCCAGATTATTTGTTTGCCTGCTTAAGCTGATTGAGTGATAAATATTTAATATCCCATTTAACATGGCGGTGTTCCACAGAAAAGCACACAAACATGAACATTCACTAACAGATTCTCTCACCAACACTCACTGGTGTACATCTTATCTGCATTGCTGTGTACTTCTTGTCTATCCCATAAAACCCTTGACTCCCTTCTTGATACAAACTCTGTCTAACTCAACCTGTAATACGTTCAATGACCCACTGCTGGTACAGACTTGATGGGCTGAAGGGCCTTTTCTTTACTGTCAAACCTTATGACTATGACACCTCCCACCTGAGGAAGAGAATTCTACAGATGCATGACCGACCCTCTGATAGAAAACAAAATCCTCCTCATCTCAGGCAGTGAAACTGTTACCCCAGTTCCTGATCCTCTCTTGAGGGAAATATCTTCTTGGAATCTAAATTGTTAATCCTTCCTGAAAATCACAAATGTTTTTATACAATAATCCACCAAATCACTGCCCACCATTCCCTCACCACAGCCTGTCAGTTTGACCCAGCTGAGTCCTCCCTATGATTCCATTCCAGCCTCCAATGTTAGCCCTGGTCCCCAGTCTTCTGCACTCCCCAGTGTGGAGATGCTGTCTTTGCACTGGAGTAGGTTCAGTAAGAAGTCTCGTAGCATCAGGTTAAAGCCCAATAGGTTTATTTGGCATCACGAGCTTTTGAAGCACTGCTCCTTCATCAAGTGAGTGGAGAGTTGGGTTTACAAACAGGGCAAATATAGACAAAGACACAACTACAAAATAATGACTGGAATGTGAGTCTTAACAGGGAATCAAATCTTTCCACGTAGAGACAATGTGAGTGGAGAAAGGGATAATCACAGGTTAAAGAGGTGTAAATTGTCTCAAGAAAGGACAGTTAGAGCGATTTTGCAAACCCAGGCCAAATAATGAGGGTTACGTGTACTGTGACATGAACCAAGATCCCGGTTGAGGCTGTCCTCATGTGTGTGTATCTCGGCTACTGACTGTTCTACTGATTGTCCTGGCTCAAGATAAGGGGGTCAAAATGGACACAGTATTTCAGGCAAGGTCTCATCAGCACTCTGTATGATTACAACAAAACTCCCCTATGGTTAAACTCCAATTCCTTTTCAATAAAGGCCAAAATGCCATTCTCCTTCTTAACTATTTGTTGGACCAGCCCCCCAGCTTTTTGTGGCTCATGCACCAAAATACCCAGATCCCTCTGCACTTCACTCACCTGCAGTCTTTCTCCATTTAGTTAATAATCTGCCTTTTGAATCCTCTGACCAAACTGCATGACCTCACACTTGCCCACATATAAACCCCATTTGCCAGGTTTTTGTCCAGTCACTGAATATATCGATATCCTACTGCAGAATCACAAAATCCTCATCACAATCTGCTCTTCCACCTATTTTCATATCATCAGCTAACGTAGAGTGGGGTCTGTGTTAGAGTGGGGTTTGTGTTAGAGTGGGGTCTGTGTTAGATCAGGGTCTGTGTTAGAGCAGGGTCTGTGTTAGATCAGGGTCTGTGTTAGACTGGGGTCTGTGTTAGAGCAGTGTCTGTTTTAGAGTGGGGTCTGTGTTAGAGTGGGGTCTGTGTTAGATCAGGGTCTGTGTTAGAGTGGGGTCTGTGTTAGAGCAGTGTCTGTATTAGAGCGGGGTTTGTGTTAGAGCGGGGTCTGTGTTGGATTGTGTGGGCTCTGTATTTGAATGCGGTCTGTGGACTGTGTAAAGTCTGTGTTATATTGACTGAGGGATATGCGTGATTGTTAGGTATTTGACCTGCTCCTGTTGATAGGGATGCTGTGTCTTGGTGTTTATGTATTCTCTGTTACACTTTGTCATGAATGGTAATATGAACTGAGTGGTGTTTGCAGTTCCAGGCATGTTCCTCGTGGGATGTGACAGTGACAAGCTCACAGTCAAGGTCGGAGAGGATCTGATCACACAGTGTTACTTCTATTCACAATACGAACCGCAACTTATCTTCGTTCTGTGGGAGAGACTGAGGCCCAGGAGATTGGTTCATCAATATCATATCAGCGGGAGTGTCTTTGATCAACAGGATGCAGCTTATCGAAAGAGAACCCAGATGTTTGAGAATGAGATTGCAGAAGGTAATGTATCACTGAGATTGAACAATATTAGCCTATCGGATACAGGGACGTACAGAGTGAATGTCAGCGCTACCTCAGGAAACAGCTACAAGGATATCATCATTAAGGTAGGAGGTAAGAACTCCTGGATTCAACCCTACTCACCCATTCAACATGATGTTATTGGCAACACCACAGAGCAAAGGTCCCCATTAGTGGACCAGGGTTCAATTTATTGTGTTCATTGGGAGCCACGGAGAGAAGAGACTATTTGATGGGGACAGTGTCAAAAGAGCTTTACCCCATATCTAACTTTTGCTGTACCTGTCCTGGGAGTGTTTGATGGGGGACAGTGTAGAGGGAGCTTTACTCTGTATCTAACCCCGTGCTGTACCTGTCCTGGGAGTGTTTGAGGGGGGACAGTGTAGAGGGAGCTTTACTCTGTATCTAACCCCGTGCTGTACCTGTCCTGGGAGTGTTTGATGAGGGACAGTGTAGAGGGAGCTTTACTCTGTATCTAACCCCGTGCTGTACCTGTCCTGGGAATGTTTGATGGGGGACAGTGTAGAGGGAGCTTTACTCTGTATCTAACCCCGTGCTGTACCTGTCCTTGGAGTGTTTGATGGGGGACGGTGTAGAGGGAGCTTTACTCTGTATCTAACCCCGTGCTGTACCTGTCCTGGGAGTGTTTGATGGGGGACAGTGTAAAGGGAGCTTTACTCTGTATCTAACCCCGTGCTGCAACTGTCCTGGGAGTGTTTGATGGGGACAGTGTGGAGGGAGCTTTACTCTGTATCTAACCCTGTGCTGTACCTGTCCTGGGAGTGTTTGATGGGGACAGTGTAGAGGGAGCTTTACTCTGTATCTAACCCCGTGCTGTACCTGTCCTGGGAGTGTTTGATGAGGGCTGTGAGACTTACTTGTGTAGAGGGACTTTACTCTGTATCTAACCCCGTGCTGTACTGTCCTGGGAGTGTTTGATGGGGGACAGTGTGAGGGAGCTTTACTCTGTATCAACCCGTGCTGTACCTGTCCTGGGAGTGTTTGATGGGGGACAGTGTGAGGGAGCTTTACTCTGTATCTAACCCCGTGCTGTACTGTCCTGGGAGTGTTTGATGAGGGACGGTATTGGGTGAACTCACTCTAACTTTATTTGGTGTTCTAATCTAATTGAGGCCCAGCATTTGACTTTCTCCTTGTTAAATCTAATTCTCTAATTTTTTTCCCGATATTAAAAATAGTAAATTCTACTTGGTGAACATAGAATGAACTGAATTGCTTCTTCATCCTGTCATGTCTGATAAACAATGTTAATCTTCTTTTTTTGAGCCATTGGTCACCCTCCCAGATTTTACTCCTTTGTTACGAAGAGGAATCATTCGGTCCTGATCTGTGAATCTGTGGGCTGGTACCCGGCACCCAGTGTGACCTGGCAAAACTGGCGTGGCCGCAACATCACCAAATACTCGCAGACCCATGAGACGGACAGCAGAGATGGCATGGTGCGCGTACGCAGTGCAATGGAATTTCCCACTGGCTCCAATGGCAGTTATACCTGCAGCATCTGGAACCTGCTACTCCATCAGGGCACCTTTTCCAATTATACATTGCCTAGTGAGTACCAAACAGTACACCCTGGCCAGAATCCAGCCCTTCCAGCACCACTGGTTGTCCCTAAGTTTGTTCTGGCCAGTGAAGCAATCCCGAAACTTGTAGGCACTGTTGTAATTTTGGAAGCACAGCAGCCCTGGAACAGCCTCAGAGACATCACCCTGACATTGTTACATACCCTCAGAAGCATGAAACCCTCTTGGTTTAACATCTGATAGAAAAGCAGCAATTCCTACCAATGCAGCACTCCCTCAATCCTCCCTCTGCATGTGTGTTCCCGTCATAGAAATATAGAAACGTAGAAGGTAAGAGCAGGAGGAGGCCATTCAGCCCTTTGAGCCTGCTTCACCATTCATCACTATCATGGCTGATCATCCAACTCAATAGCCTCATCCTGCTTTTTCCCCATAACCTTTGATCCCAAGTGTTATATTCAGTTACCTCTTAAATGCATTCAATGTTTTGCATCAACTACTTCCATGGGAATGAATTCCACAGGCTCACCATTCTTTGGGTGAAGAAATGTCTCCTTATCTCCATCGTATATGTTCTATCCTGAATCCTCAGACTGTGACTCCCTGGTTCTGGACTCCCGTACCATCGGGAACATCCTCCCTGCATCTACCCTGTCTAATCCTGTTAGAATTTGATAAGTTTCTATGAGGTCCCTCCTCATTTATCTGAACTCCAGTGAAAACAATCCTAACCTAGTCAATCTCTCGTCTTACATCAGTTTTACCCCAGAATCAGCCTGGTAAACATTTGCTGCACTCCCTGGAGAGTAAGAACATCTTTCCTCAGGAAAGGAGACTAAAACTGCACACAATACTCTCGGTTTGGCCTCACCAAGACCCTGTGTCATTGTAATAACACATCCCTGCTCCTGTATAGAACATAGAACACTACAGCACAAACAGGCCCTTTGGCCCACAAGTTATGCCGAACACATCAAAACCTACCCAGCCATAGACCTATCTATAACCCCCAATCCCATTGGATCCCATATACTCATCCAGAAGTCTTTTAAAAGACCCCAGCGAGTTCGCCTCGACCACCACCGACGGCAGCCGATTCCATTCACTCACCACCCTCTGAGTGAAAAACTTTCCCCTAGCATCCCCTCTGTACTTGCTTCCCTGCACCTTAAATCTGTGCCCTCTCGTCGCGACCATTTCAGCCCTGGGAAATAGTCTCTGAGAGTCCCCCCTATCTATTCCTCTCAACATCTTGTAAACCTCTATCAGGTCGCCTCTCAACCTTCGTCCCTCCAGGGAGAACAGTCCCAGCTCCCTCAACCTGTCTTCATAAGGCATGCCTCCCAATCCAGACAACATCCTTGTAAATCTCCTCTGCACCCTTTCAATAGCTTCCACGTCCTTCCTATAGTGAGGCGACCAGAACTGCGCACAGTACTCCAAGTGTGTCTGACAAGGGTCCTATAAAGCTGCAGCATTACCTCCTGACTCCTGAACTCAATCCCTCGATGAATGAAGGCCAGTACACCGTAAGCTTTCTTAACCACATCCTCCACCTGAGAGGCCGATTTGAGAGTCTTATGGACCCGGACCCCAAGATCCCTCTGCTCTTCCACACAGCTAAGACTCCTACCTTTGATAGTGTACTCATTCATCCCGTTGGATCTGCCAAAATGGACCACATCACATTTATTCACGTTGAAGTCCATCTGCCACTTCTCCGCCCAGTCTTGCATCCTGTCGATGTCCTGCTGCAACTTTTGACATCCCTCCAGACCATCCACAACACCACCGACCTTCGTGTCATCGGCGAACTTACTCACCCATCCCTCCACTTCCTCATCCAGGTCATTTATGAAAATGACAAACAGCAAGGGTCCTAGAACAGATCCCTGGGGCACTCCACTGGTGACCGACCTCCATGCAGAAAAAGAGCCATCCACAACCACCCTCTGCCTTCTGCAGGCAAGCCAGTTCTGGATCCACAAGGCCAAAGCCCCTTGTATCCCATGCCCTCTCACCTTCTCAAGAAGTCTTGCATGGGGGACCTTGTCAAATGCCTTGCTGAAGTCCATGTACACCACGTCCACTGCTCTTCCTTCGTCAATGTGTTCAGTCACATTTTCGAAGAACTCAATTAAGCTCGTAAGGCACGACCTGCCTTTTACAAAACCATGCTGACTATTTCTAATCAACCTAAACTTCTCCAAATGCTCGTAAATCTTGTCCCTCAGAAGCCTCTCCATCAGCTTACCAACCACTGAGGTCAGACTCACCGGTCGGTAATTTCCAGGACTATCCCTGTTCCCTTTCTTGAAAATAGGGACCACATCCGCAATCCTCCAATCCTCCGGAACCTCTCCCGTCTCCATCGACGACGCAAAGATCATCGCCAGGGGCTCTGCAATGACATCCCTCACCTCCCACAATAACCTGGGGTACATCCCATCTGGTCCCGGAGACTTGTCTATCTTGATAGCATTTAAAAGTTCTAACACATCCGCTTCCTTAATATCTACATACTCATTCTTTTCAGTCTGCCGTAAACTTGTAGTGCATCCTCCCAGATCACTGTACTTGAAACCTCTCGCAATGAAGCCCAACATGCTATTTGCCTTCGTTATCGCCTGCTGCACCTGCATGCTTACCTTCAGTGACTGGTACACAAGGGCACTCAGGTCCCACTGCACACATTCCACCCTCCCCCCCGCCGACCACCCCCTGCTGTTGGAGTGAAGGTTTCAGAGAACGAAGATCCCCCTCTCCTTCACCTCAACAACGGACTGCTGCTCTTCCAAAGCTGGACGGTGTCCTATTGGATGGAAAATCTATGCTCTGGTTATGAATTGGCCAATTTGGGGATCATGGGCAGGTAACAGTTTCCTGCACTGTGCGGGGACTTTGACCCTGACATTGAGGTGAAAAGCCATAACCCACCCAGCAAGCATTAACACTTCCCCAGGGGAACAGTTTTCTTGTTTCTCTTTTATATTTCACTCACTCCTTTATCCCCATTTACAGCTTTTGTTCATCTGATTCGGTTAATTGTTAATGCTCCATTGTAACTGGCTGTGGCAGTTGGGAGTGGGAGATGGTGATGGAGGGTGTGGGGGGAGAGGGTTAAAGTTCAAATGAGGGGTAGGGACCAAGTAAACAAGCCTAATGGTTGTTTTGAGCAGAGCTTTTTGTTATTCACTCAGAATGTGGGTGTTGCTGCCAAGATCAACATTTATTATTCCCCTCATTGCTCCTGAAGTGAGTGGCTTATTAGGTCAGTGCTTTGGACTCACATGTAGACCAGATTGGGTAAGGGTGACAGATTTTCTTCCCTAAATGATGTTTGTAAGATCGATAATCAGTGATAGCTCTCATGCTCACCATCAGATTCGTTTATATTCCAGATTATTTTGAATTAATCGAATTTAAATTCCTGTAAGTGTTTGATGGGGGGACAGTGTAGAGGGAGCTTTACTCTGTATCTAACCCCGTGCTGTACCTGTCCTGGGAGTGTTTGATGGGGGGGGACAGTGTAGAGGGAGCTTTACTCTGTATCTAACCCCGTGCTGTACCTGTCCTGGGAGTGTTTGATGGGGGGACAGTGTAGAGGGAGCTTTACTCTGTATCTAACCCCGTGCTGTACCTGTCCTGGGAGTGTTTGATGGGGGGGACAGTGTAGAGGGAGCTTTACTCTGTATCTAACCCCGTGCTGTACCTGTCCTGGGAGTGTTTGATGGGGGGACAGTGTAGAGGGAGCTTTACTCTGTATCTAACCCCGTGCTGTACCTGTCCTGGGAGTGTTTGATGGGACAGTGTAGAGGGAGTTTTACTCTGTATCTAACCCCATGCTGTACTGTCCTGGGAGTGTTTGATGGGGACAGTGTAGAGGGAGCTTACTCTGTATCTAACCCCGTGCTGTACCTGTCCTGGGAGTGTTTGATGGGGACAGTGTAGAGGGAGCTTTACTCTGTATCTAACCCCGTGCTGTACCTGTCCTGGGAGTGTTGATGGGGACAGTGTAGAGGGAGCTTTACTCTGTATCTAACCCGTGCTGTACCTGTCCTGGGAGTGTTTGATGGGGACAGTGTAGAGGGAGCTTTACTCTGTATCTAACCCCGTGCTGTACCTGTCCTGGGAGTGTTTGATGGGACAGTGTAGAGGGAGCTTTACTCTGTATCTAACCCCGTGCTGTACCTGTCCTGGGAGTGTTTGATGGGGGACAGTGTAGAGGGAGCTTTACTCTGTATCTAACCTCGTGCCGTACCTGTCCTGGCTGAGATGATTGTATTCTTGACCCAGAGTATCAGTCCAGTGACATTATCATTGCCCCTCTCTCCATTGACTTCAAGCTCCAGCCCAGAATTAGCCGCAGGGGTGGAGAGTTTCCACAATTTTGGTGGGGAGTCACTCCCCCATACTCCTGGGGCTTTGACCACCTATTTTTACTGAGGGAGGGGGATCTTGAAGTGACGTCACTAAAAGGTGCTTGTGTTTTCCTTGTGTCAGCTTTAGGGCATGGTCCATACATCCAATCACGGGTAACAGGTGGTGGGCGCTCAGTGCTGATTTGCCAGTCGGCAGGCTGGTACCCCACCCCTGAGGTTAGCTGGCATGATGACCTGGGTCACACCATGACCAAGCTGCTGCAGACTGAACTGACCGAGGGCACTGATGGGAGCATGTCTGTGAAAAGCACGTTAAAGCTGGAGGCTGGCTCCAACGGCAATTATACCTGCTGTATCTGGAACCCCATCTTAAAGCAAGGACTCAATCATCGCTTCACCGTGCTGAGTGAGTAGAACCAGGAGGGAGTTTTATTGTTTGCGTGATAACAATCTAACCAAAACAGAAAGTGCCCTGGAGCGGTCCCTGAGGAGGTGGGTGTGTGGCAGGGGCACCATGAGAGAGAGCACCCTCCCGGTGGTGAGGGCACGCTGGATCCTGTGCCCCTTGTGTTTGGGTAGCGGGAAACTAACACTGTGTAAGATTAGCTTGGTCTCCAGCACCATGAGTGAGCACAGTCTGTGCCCCACCACCCCCGGGCTGTGATTTAGGAGTTGTGAACTCCACGGGTACAAATCCCGTAATGGCTGCTGAACCTAGCGTGAGGCCAAAAGTGGGATTTGTGCTAGCAAAATTTTGGTTTGGGATTTTACCAACTCCCCTATCTATCCGCAAGCTTCACCGCACCCCCTTACACCCTCCAACCACACAATAAGATTCAAGCCCAGAAAGGGCATGAGCCCGATTTCCATATTTTATAAACTTATTAGTGGGTTCGACACTGTTGCTCCCACCCTCAGCGTTGCTCCCACCCTCAGCGTTGCTCCCACCTCAGCGTTGCTCCCACCCTCAGTGTTACTCCCACCCTCAGCGTTGCCCCACCCTAGCGTTGCTCCCCACCTCAGTGTTGCTCCCACCTCAGCGTTGCTCCCACCTCAGCGTTGCTCCCCACCCTCAGTGGTCCCACCCTCAGTTGCTTCACCGTTGCTCCCACCTCATCCCACCCTCAGGTTGCTCCCACCCTCAGTGTCCCACCTCACGTTGCTCCCACCCTCAGCGTTGCTCCCACCCCTCAGCGTTGCTCCCGTTGCTGTTGCCCCACCCTCAGTGTTGCTCCACCCTCAGCGTTGCTCCCCACCCTCAGCGTTGCTCCCACCCTCTGCTCCCACCCTCAGTGTTGCTCCCACCCTCAGCGTTGCTCCCACCCTCAGTGTTGCTCCCACCCTCAGCGTTGCTCCCACCCTCAGTGTTGCTCCCACCCTCAGCGTTGCTCCCCACCCAGCAAGTCCCACATCACAATGGCTGGAAACACCACTGCCTTTCAAACACAAATAAAGAGTGCTGATCACTGAGCCAGGAAACAGAGGTAAGAATAGACCTGGGTAGTGAAGACATGCCGGGACTGTGTTCTGGCATTGCCCCCCCCCGGCATTGCCCCGGGAACCCTGGCACTGCCTCCTAGCACTACCAATCTGTGGGGGAGGGGGAGGTGTTGTTCCAATGGGAAGCGGAGAGTGTCCTGATAGCCATAGAGGTGGGTGGGGGGTTTTGCCTTGATGCTTGTGTGGTGATATTGGGGTGAAGTCTCTGTGTCCATGAGGAGGTACGGGTATGGTGGTGGGGGTGATTTATATTTTGCGCCGAACTCACACCTTATGGATGGCACCTTGATCTTTGTGGAGCCAAGGTCTTGTTGGATGTATCAGGCCCCATCCTGCTGGAGTGACGGTGAATCCCATGCCCCAGATTCTCTGTGAATGGGATAATTCTGGAGAGGAATCCCAGCGCTGAGGTATGTGCCGGTTTTTACTCTGAAAATGGCACTCCCTGTGTGTAAGGGCAGTCTGCGCCTAGTGTCTTTGTGCAAGGCCCAGCCTGTCTGTTTGCTCCAGGACTGTAGGCCTGACACTGAGTTGGCCCAGGAACGTCACCTCCAGCAAAGACTCCCTTCGAGAGCAACCCAGGCCTCCTGGCCTGCTGAATCCAGATACTGAGTAATAAACCCATTTATAATCCCAGAGTCTAGAAATGCTTTTATTCTCCAGGATGACAGGAGTTTCTCTCACTGCTGGGGATCCACTTTTCTGGAATCTTTTTTCCTTTCTAGCTTCCCGATATAAGGAGATCCGATCGCATTGGTATGCAGTCGGCGCCATCATTTCCGCTGCCATCTTTGCCGTTGCCACGGTGATCAAAGCAAAAAGCTGCATCCGTCCAATAAAGAAGGAAAGGAAAAGCACAGGTGGATATCAGCCCATCCATCACTGACTGCTTACACACACAACGCCCCCCCCCCCCCCCCCAACACACACATACATAGACACATTCACACTCACTCTTACACTCCCCCCTTCCCACATACGCACACACACTCACACCCCCACTCACACACACTCATACTCACACTCACTCACACACACTCATACTCACATTCACACACACACACTCATACTCACCCCCACTCATACTCACACTCACTCACACACTCACACACACACACTCACATACACACACTCATACTCACACTCACTCACACACACTCATACTCGCACTCACTCACACACACTCATACTCACACTCACTCACACACACTCACACCCCCACTCACACATACTCATACTCGCACTCACTCACACACTCACACACACACACACATACACACACTCATACTCACACTCACTCACACACACTCATACTCACACTCACTCACACACTCACACACACACTCACTCACACACACACTCACTCACACCCCCACTCACACACACTCATACTCACACTCACTCACACACTCACACACACACACTCACATACACACACTCATACTCACACTCACTTACACACACTCATACTCACACTCACTCACACACTCACTCACACACTCACACACACAGCTCCATACTTACATGTGGACACATATTGATGTAGACACACACACACAGAAACACACACAGACAAAAATGTTAATCTTTACAGCAAACTTTATTGAGGTGTTAAAAATCCTGTAACTGAAGGAGATGGTGAGCTTCTTAGAGAAAGGAAGAGAAAAAAAACGGGTGAGGGAGGGAGAGCAAAAGAGAGAAGAAGAGTGAACTAGAGAGAGAGAGAGAGAAAAAGAAAGAAGGAGAGAGGGCAAGAGAGAGCGAGAGGCAGAGATACAGAGAGACAGACAGACAGAGGTGGTACACAATTCTGATAAAAAAGATATTCAATCTGGAATGCGAACAGTTTCTTACTTCACATTTGGTATGAGGAGAGAGAGTGAGAATGAAAGCAAGTGGGATCAAGAGGAGAGAGAGTGAGCAGGGAGAAGGGTAGTACAAGTGAGCAAATAGGAGTATTGGAGGAGTAACTGAGTGAGGATTGGGGGAGACAGCCAGGGTCCCACTTTACTGAAAGGCTGTATTTATTGTCTAATGTTCAATGTAATTTTCACTTCTGCTGTGTACAGGCCATTCTGCTTATTCTGCACCAGAGTGACGAGGCTGGGAGATGGAGGAAGATTCAGAATCTCCAGGAACAATCCGGAACATCACATTGGAAATGAGAGGGATTCGGTCAAGGATCACACTGCAATTTACCTCTGGACAGGAATCCTGCATCAAAGACTGATCGTAACACAGAGAGGATTGAACTTGAACAGATTAAATAATATTTATTGTTAACCACATATCATACTTGCTTGATGATTATCATGTGAGATTATTGTGGGAGTGAAAGAGCTTTCCTTGACTCCCCAGTCAGGGTTCATCCAGGGTCACTCTTGCTAATCATGATGAGGAGATGACAGCGTTGGACTGGAGTAAACACAGGTAGAAGTCTTACAATGCCGGTTTATTTGTTAGCATGAGCTTTCAGAGTGCTGCTCCTGATCAGATGAGAGGAGAATTGGGGTCATAAACAGGGCCATATATAGACAGAGACACAATTGCAAGATAATGGTTGGAATGCAAATCTTTATAGATAATCAAGTCATTACAGATACAGACAATGTGAGTGAAGAAAGTATTAAGCACAGATTAAAGAGATGTGAATTGTCTCAAACCAGGAATAAATTAGCAGGATTTTGCAAGCCCAAATGGTGGGGGTTACAGATAGTGTGACGTGAACCCAAGATCCCGGTTGAGGCCGTCCTGATGGGTACGGAACTTGGCTATCAGTCTCTGCTCAGCGATTCTATGCTGTCATGGCTCTTGAAGGCTGACTTGGAGAATGCTTACCTGAAAATCAGAGGCTGAATGCCCATGACCACTGTGTTCACCAACAGGAAAGGATCTCTCCTGCATGGTGATTGTTGAGTGGTGTCCATTTATCCATTGTCATAGCATTGGCATGGCCTCACCAATGTACCTACACTTGCTAATGAGTATGAGATTGTTAGGAGGGACTGAGAGTGACCTCAATGGAACCTCATTGGGAAGAGTTGAGTCAATGACAGAATTATTGCAGAGAGTTTCAGGGCTTTTAATAGAGCAATAGGGAGCAGGAGCAAGGGGAAAATTGCAGAGGGGATGCAATGCTAGTTAACGAGACGGATTATAAGACGATCTCAAATAGAGAGTGTGCTGTCAGAGTGGGGGAGGTGGGGTCTTCTGATTTTGAGAAACATTTTCTTTGCAATGAACTGATGAACCCTTTTGTTATTTTAAACCCTGAACCCACTCAGCTACACAGTCCTGCTCAAACAACACCTGATTATTAAATACTTATCCTTATTTCTAAATTCTTCCAATCCCCACTCATCTCCCTCACTGTGATATCCTCCATATCTCTGCAAACTCTTCCTCATCTTTGGGATCTCCCCTGTATCTCTGGAACCTCCTCCCTATCTCTAGAATCTTCTCCCTATCACTGGAATCTTTTCCCTATTTCTGGAATCATTTCCCAGTTTTTGGAATCTCCTCCCAGACACTGGAATCTACTCCAAAATTCTGGAATCTCTGCTCAATCTCTGGAATCTTCTCTCTATCTCTAGAATCTCATCCCAATCTCTGGAATCACCTCTGTATCTCCAGAATCTCCTCCCTATCTCTGGAATCTCCTCCTGATCTCTGGAATATCTTCCCGATCTCTGGAATCTTCTCCCTATCTCTGGAAACTCTGCCCGATTTCTGGAACCTTTTGTGCAGGTAGCACCCCTGTAAACACCTTTCCCAGTGCAGGTACCTCCTCTGTAGATCTCTCTCCCAGTTTGGATATCTCCCCTGTAGACCCCTCTCCCAGTGCGGGTATCTCCCTGTAGACCGCTCTCTGAGTGCTGCATGTACTGTGTATGTTGTTGCTCGATATTTTTCCACCAGGGTAAATTCCTGGTTGTTTCACAGTAAATGGAGACAATTATCAGGTTAATTAAAAATGTTCAACAAATTCTCTTTAAAATACTCCTGAAGGATAAGGGAAATAAAAGTTTCTGGAACACGGGGGCTGTCACTCTCTGATCTCCAGAAGTCTGTATTTATTTAGAGTTATTGCTGATGAATTCTGTGAGCTCAATGACCGATGGGCTGAGTATATTAGAAATATTGAATGATCCAATCTGAATTCTATAACATGTGAACTGTTCTTCATTTCTGGAGACTGTGCCATTTTGGCGATGTCTGCAATTGGTAGAAAGTGTACCTTGTAAGTGATTGGTGATACGTGTGTGGCCCTTTCTCAAGGAGGGGAATGTCTTTAGCACGGTAATGAGGCCAGAGTTGGAAGCTGCTGTGTAAACTCCCCCTTCAGTGCTGGTATCTCGTGTAACAGCTTGTGACTTGCTTTCACTCCCTTATCAGCTTCATTAACATTTGCTGCATAGATTGAATGACGATTATTAACCACAGGAAGTGTTTGAGAGACAGTCTGCTTCCCAGGAAATCACATTATATTATCTCAGCTTTCACTTTGTCTTTATCTGCTCTCTGCTTCCCTCTGCTGATTGGGTTCCTGAGTTGTGGTGAATTGTGAAATTGCCCCTGAGTCTCCCGGGGACAGAGACCTTCCTTCCAACAATGCAACACTCACTCAGCGCTCTCCTGGATTTTGTGCTCAGGCCTCTGGAGTGACTCTTGTACTCACAAGCTTCTGACTCAGAGGTGAGCGTGCTCCCCTTCCCACTTCAGCTGGAGCTCAGGTGTCCACATTCTCACCTCGGAATCTACAGAATTGTGGCTTCAAGACCCACTCTGAGGACTGGAGCTCAAAATTCAAAATACTGACAGTTCAGTGCAGTACTGAGGGAGTGCTGCACCGTCAGGGATGCTGACTTTAGGGTGAGATGTTAAACTGAGGCCCCATCATCTCTACCCCTCTCCCACCCACCCCCAGGGGAGTGTGAAAGATCCAATGGCACGATTTTGAAGAAGGGCAGGGGAGTTCTCCCTGGAGTCCTGTCAAACATTTACCCTCAGTCAACATCACAGAAACAGATGATGTGGGAATTAGCACAATGCTGTTTTTGGGAGTTTGCAGTGCACAAATTTCCTTACTAAACAACAATGGGTAAAATGTATAAAGTTCTTCATTGCGTACAAAGCACTTTGAGAGGTTTTGAGGTGAAGGGTGTTGTCAAAAGACAGGAATGTTGCTGAGATCACCGAGAGGCAGCTCAGAGAATGGGAAAAGGGGGGAACAATGTGGGATGGTGATCCCATTCTCTCTCCAACCTTCCTGATTTAGTCAATGTGGATCTGGTCACCACTCAACTCATCACCCACACCCCGGGCAAAGCCTCCAGTCCTCACCGCCTCCCCTCACTCCCGTCCCAGCCGGGGGAAGTGTAACTGTGTCTGTAACTGTAAATTTAGGGATTGAATTTAGGAGCCGTGAGGTTATGTTACAACTGTACAAAACTCTGGTGCGACCGCACTTGGAGTATTGCGTACAGTTCTGGTCGCCGCATTATAAGAGAGATGTGGAAGCATTGGAAAGGGTGCAGAGGAGGTTTACCAGGATGTTGTCTGGTATGGTGGGAAGGCCTTATGAGGAAAGGCTGAGGGACCTGAGGTTATTTTCATTAGAGAGAAGAAGGTTACGCGGTGACCTAATTGAGGCGTATAAGATGATCAAAGGACTGGATAGGGTGGATAGTGAGAGCCTTTTTCCTCGGATGGTGATGACCAACACGAGGGGACATAACTTTAAATTAAGAGGTGGTAGTTATAGGACGGATGTCAGAGGCAGGCTCTTTACACAGAGGGTGGTGAGGGCGTGGAATGCCCTGCCTGCAGCAGTTGTGGACTCGCCTCCTTTGGGGGCATTCAAATGTTCGGTGGATAGGCATATGGATGATATTGGAATAGTTTAGGTTAGAGGGTCCACTGGCCGGCGCAACATCGAGGGCCAAAGGGCCTGTACTGCGCTGTAATGTTCTATGTTCTATGTTCTATGTGTCTGAGTGACTCAGCTTCTATTCTCAGCATTGACAGTGTGGCTGAGTCATGCTCACTGCTTCTCAACAACAACAACTTGCATTCATATAGAACCTTTAATGTAGTGCTTCACAGGAGTGGTAACAAACAAAAATGTGATGCTAAGTGCCATGAGACGGTCTTTGGTCAAAAGACCAAAAGCTTGGTCAAAGTAATAAATTTTAAGGAACAGTCTGAAAGTGAGATCAGCAGGTGCATTGGCAATATTTAAGAAATATCTGGATGAATATGGAGGGAATAGAGGGATATGGACTGTGTAAGGACAGAAGGTTTCATTTTAGTTTAGCTAAGGGAATCACGTTTGGCACAGGCTTGGAAAGCTGAAGGGCCTGTTCCTGTCCTGCACTTTCTTCTTTGGGAAGGACTTCCAGTGCTTTGGGCCCAGATTTGGAGGAGCACAGAGATGTGAATGGAAATGGAGGAGATTATAGAGAAATGGGGAAGAGTGAGGCTGTGGAGAGATTTGGAATATGGAATGATCATTGTAAAATTGCAATATTGTCGGCCCAGCAGCGAATGTAAATCAACGGGTTTTGACTGAGAGTTGCTGCGTGCAGCAGCTAGAGTGACTTGGTCTGCGTTGCTATCTGCTCCAGCACACCCAGTACATCCCCATAAGGATTATCTTTTCAATTCTTTGTGCAATCATTTCCTATCGATCAATGTCATCGACACAGGCACTGACTCAATTTGCATACAGATCCAGTTCCATTCCAGCACATAAATGTGTGGCAGTTTGCTGGTTCCAATTGTTGTAGTGCCCGGTCACATTGCAGAGACTGTTACAAACTCCCAGTGAATATCAATAAGCTGGCCAGCCAGCACAGAGGGTTACAGTTGGTAAAGAGGAAGAAAGGACACTTTGTGTATTCAGCACTCACTAAATACAACGGAACTCAAATCTGCAAAGGTCGAATGTAGGAGGCTCCCAAGCCTGATTTTCATTCTGTTTGAAAGGAACAGCTTCAGCTGCGAATATTCAAAACTCACAAGCATGGAATTTCAGCAGAGATTTACCTTTTTTTGTGTTTGATAAATATGGGGAGGCAATGGCCTCATGATATTATCACTAGACTATTAACCCAGAAACTCAGCTAATGTTCTGGGGACCCGGGTTCAAATCCTGTCACAGTAGGTGGTAGAATTTGAATTCATTAAAAAAATCTGGAATTAAGAATCTACTTATTCTCAGAAAATACCCTTCAAGGAAAGAAATCTGCCATCCTTACCTGGTCTGGCCGACACGTGACTCCAGAGCCACAACAATGTGGTTGACTCTCAACTGTCCTCCAAAGGCAACTAGGGATGGGCAATAAATGCTGGCCAGCCAGCGATGCCCATGTCCCATAAATCATAGAAATCCTACAGCACAGTAAGAGGCCATTGGCCCATTGAGTCTGCGCTGACCACAATCCCACCCAGGCCCTACCCCCATATTCCTACATATTTTACCCATTAATCCCTCTAACCACATCTCAGGATACTAAGGTATAATTTAGCATGGCCAATCCAACTAACCGGCACATCTTTGGACTGTGGGAGGAAACCGAAGCACCCAGAGGAAACCCACGCAGTCATGAAGAGAATGTGCAAACTCCACACAGACAGTGACCCAAGCTGGGAATCGAACCCAGATCCTTGGAGCTGTGAAACAGCAATGCTAATCACTGTGCCACTGTGCTGCCTATAAATGAATAAAGAAAACTAACCTTAGGCAGAGAAGGCAGCAAATGCTTGTTACCGACCATCCACCATATTGGTTTGGGCAAGCATACAGGCATCAGGAGTGTAACTGATTTCAAGACCTTTACAGTTGTCAGCTGACCTGTCTAATGCCCTCATTGCAAGATTGAGTTGTCCTGAGGCAGTTGAGAAGAAGCAGGTCTGTACAATAATCCAACAAATACACCTCAAAGGGCCAAAATGCACCATCATCGCAACCACCAACAAAGTCAGTTTGAAAATGTACTTGCCTCAATATGGGCCTGGGAGGAACTTCCAACTAATGCCACCACTGTGAACCCATCACGACCTTGATCTATACCGTCAGCCTGATTACCACAGCCCCCCTCATCTGTAATTCCAGTCATCCCTTCAATTACCTACTTCATAGAGTTGTGTTAAAACTCCAAATTGCTCCCTTTCTAATGTACGTTATTTTGACAGAAAATGTAAGAAATATTCCCACATCATGGCACATGTTGGAAATCTGCTCTCAGTTGGATTTTTTTGTGTGGTGGGAGTGGGTTATATCAAGCAATTGAGAGGAGAGGTGGATTATTAATGTAGCTGAGGTGGGTTAATGTAGCTGAGTGGATTAGGCAGGATGTAATTGAATAGTTTTGAAAAGAAAATTGGATATATACTTAAATAGAGCAATGGGAAAAGATCGGGGGGTGTGGGGATGGGGGTATGATTGACTGGATTGTCCTTTGGAAGACTCAGCACTAACACAATGGGTTGAATGGCCTTTTGAGCTATATGATTCTATAGCAAATTATTCAATCATTCCATTTTCTCTCTTTATGAATATTTAATGAATATTTTTAATTCAAGTTACATATAACTGGCATTGTCTGAAAGATTACTTTCCTCCAGTTTGGGTAGAATGATACTAAGGCTGTCTAAGACCTTGAGGACTTGATTCCCAGTTAGCAGTAACTCACTGCCTGGGACCTGCTGCTGAACATGTGCGCAGGTCTCTATTATAAAGGGAATGAGTGGAGCCAGGCTGTACATGTTTTGTGCCTGAGCTTTCAATGCACTCACTCGGCCATGGACAGCTGACAGGTGTTGGTAACAGGTCCTGAGTTTAGACTGTGCATTAACTAATGCAGTGCGGGATTGTTTGAGCTTCAGCAACTCTGGCTTCACCTTGCTCAGAGTATCTTCTGCCTTCTCCATTTCCTTCTCCAGCTCAGGTACTTGTCCATTGAGCTTGTTCAGTTCCTCTTCCTCCATCGCGATGTTCACCTTTAACTGGGAGAGCTCTTCCAAAGCTACATCCACTTCAGACTTACTGTACATCCGTTCCTTCTCAAAGGCTACTGCCATTGGAATTCCTGAAAGAAAAATCAAACATCTTCTCAAGATGAAGTCACAGTCAGATCATAGAATGCCAACAATGCAGAAGGAGGCCATTCAGCCCATCGAGTTTGCAGTAATCACAATTTCAGGCAGACATTATCATCATAAAAACCCTATGCATTTACGCTAGCTAGTCCTCCTGATCTTAATTGCACAACTCCCAATTCAGTCAACCTTATAGAAAATCATCTTCCAATCTCACTGAGACTCTACAAATACCCAACTTCACTCAAAATCAACACTATAATTCCAAAATCCCAAACCAAGAGCCTCCCAGCCGATATTAAACCAATCAATGCTTACCAATCCTGAACAATGGCATCTCATTCCTGTCCATACTGATTTGCACTAAACCCCCGAAATTCCCTCTAATCATTGATTTTAAACCTTTTGCCCAATTTATAAAAGCTTCCCTGGCCTCAATGTACATTCCAGAACTTTCCTTCCACTGCCCAATCAGCAGAAGGGGCATCAGTTCTCAGCTCCCAAACTTCAGACTCTCATTAATCTTTTTCACATCCCTACATCCAGCCCCCACTCCCCCTGAGATACACACACACGCACACACACACACATATGCATACACACACATGCATACACACACACACATACAGAGACACATACATGCAGACATACAGACACACACACGCAGACACACACTCACACACATACATGTACACACACACACATACACGCAGACAGACACACACTCACACACACATACATGCACATACACACATGCAGACACACACTCGCACACACACACGCACACACATACATACACGCACACACACATACACACAACATGCAGACACACACACACTCACACAGACACACACATTCTCTAATCCTGCGATGTTCTGCTTCCTCTAAGTTGCAATATTGAAAAAAGGTTTGCATTTAGAAAGCACCTTCCATGATCACAGGACATCCCAAAGCACATTACAGCCAAAGAAGTATGTTTGATATCATGTTGGAAACACAACAGCTAATTTGTACACAGCAAGATCCCACATACAGCAATGTGGTAATTCCCAGACCATGTGATTTTGTAAAGTTCAATGAGAGGTAAATATTGGCCACCTGGGAATCACCCCCTGGAATATTCTTTGATAAAGTAGCCATGGAGTTTCTTCTATCTAATAATCCAGAAAGTGTTCTGTGGACCTGGTTTCAAATCCCACCATGGCAGATGATGGAACTTGGATTCAATGAAAAATATTTGGAATTAGGAGTCTACTGATGACCATGAAATTATTGCCAATTGTTGGAAAAACCCATCTGGTTCACTAATGTCCTTTAGGGAAAGGAAATCTGCCATCCTTACCCAGTCTGGCATACTGTGACTCCAGAGCCACAGAAATGTGGTCAACTCTTAACTGCTTACTGAACAAAGGCAACTAGGGATGGGCAATAAATGCTGACCAACCAGCGAGACCCATGTCCCACAAATGAATAAAAAAAAATTATATGTTTGTATGTTGAAAGTGGTCAATGTTTTAGGGGTTGTTTTAAAAGAGGGGAGAGAGAGAGCAACAGAAAGCTCATGAGTTTTGGACCCAGGCGGCTGAAGGCCGGTGAGCAGGAGCGGAGCCATTAAAATGGAGGCTAAGAGACCAGTAGAGAGCAAATCTCTGAGGGTTTAGGAGCTGCAGGAGGTTACAGGGTTCAAGAGAGCGGAAGGCATGGAGAGGTTGGAATATAGGATTTACAATTTTAAAATAAAGATGTTACTGGACCGAAAGCTAATGTATTCAGTTCAGCAGAAGGATTCTGTATAGGATAACATAGAACATAGAACATTACAGCGCAGTCCAGGCTCTTGATGCTGCACTGACCAGTGGAACCAATCTAATGACCCTCTAACCTAAACTATTCCAATGATACCCATAAGCCTATCTACTGACCATTTGAACGTCCTTAAAGTTGGTGAGTCCACAACTGCTGCAGGCAGGGCATTCCACGCCCTTACTACACTCTGAGTAAAGAACCCACCTCTGACATCCATCCTATAATTACCACCCCTCAATTTAAAGCTATGTCTCCTCGTATTAGCCATTACCATCCGAGGAAAAGGACTCTCACTGTCCACCCTATCTAACCCTCTGATCATCTCGTATGCCTCAATGGTACAGGTCAGCATAGAGGATGGCACAGTAGTTAGCACTGCTGCCTCACAACACCAGGGACCCAGGTTCAATTCTGGCCTTGGGTAACTGTGTAGGCGTGTGCGTGTGGAGTTTGCATCTTCTCCCCTGTGTGTGTTTTCTTCAGATGCTCTGGTTTCCTCCCACACTTCAAAGAAGGGTAGGTTAGGTGGATTGGCCATGCTAAATTGCTCCTTAATGTTACAAGATATGGAAGTTAGGTGGATTAGCCTTGGTAAACGCACAGGGTTATGGGATTAGGATGGGGGTAAAGGTCTGACTAAGGTATTCTGTTCAAGAGAGTTGATGCAGCCTTGATGGGCCAAGTGGCATCCTTCTACACTGTAGGGATTCTACAAGACAGGCAATGATTCAGATGAGTTCAAAGTTCCAGAGAAGATGGAGGCTGGCAGGTGTGTAACCCCAGAGGTAACAAAGTCATATCTGAGCATTTAGAACATAGAACATAGAACATAGAACACTACAGCACAAACAGGGCCTTCGGCCCACAAGTTGTGCCGAACACATCAAAACCTACCCAGCCATAGACCTATCTATAACCCCCAATCCCATTGGATCCCATATACTCATCCAGAAGTCTTTTAAAAGACCCCAGCGAGTTCGCCTCGACCACCACCGACGGCAGCCGATTCCATTCACTCACCACCCTCTGAGTGAAAAACTTTCCCCTAGCATCCCCTCTGTACTTGCTTCCCTGCACCTTAAATCTGTGCCCTCTCGTCGCGACCATTTCAGCCCTGGGAAATAGTCTCTGAGAGTCCACCCTATCTATTCCTCTCAACATCTTGTAAACCTCTATCAGGTCGCCTCTCAACCTTCGTCTCTCCAGGGAGAACAGTCCCAGCTCCCTCAACCTGTCTTCATAAGGCATGCCTCCCAATCCAGGCAACATCCTTGTAAAATTTGTGCAGCAGGAGGCCAGGGAAAAGTTGGATGATGTCATGGTCAGTTTTTGCACAATCCCCAATACTTTAGGCTTATAAAGAAAGCAAATTTTGAAATGTCATCACTTACCGATACACGGGACAACAAAGCTCAATCCAATTCCTATGTCTCTTCCTGTTTGTTTTTCTCCTTTTTTAGCTCTGGCTGTCCTCAGTGTCTGCTCTGCATGTTTCAGTGAAACTTTGGCTGTTTGGATCCGCCCATTAATCTGTTTCCTCTGATTCTCCACCTCCACCAACTCATCCCGTGTTGATTTGATGCCTTTCTGCAGCTCCTTCTGCTCCTTGCTCAGTTTGCCATACTGAACCATTAGCTTCTCACAACTGCCATCAACAAGATCGACAATGCTGCTGGCTGCCTCCTCGGCTGCCAGAGACTCTCTCTGCGCAGATTCAATTTCCATCTTGAACTGTTTACACTTGGGTTCGCTGAGTTCCCCTGGTCCTACGCTGACGGCAACTTCAAGAATGGTCAGGATGGAAGAGATCGTCTTGAGGAAATGGGGCAAAGTGGCGTCTTTGAAATTCCTTTCGTGATTCTCAGTGTCGTCCATTGTTCTCTGGGTCAATCTGCAGCATTGTAAGAGGTGAATACTGGTCAGTATTGATGACAAGACAATAAGACACACCAACATCAACATTCCAGACCCATAGCAACAGGAACTGGTCAGGAGCAGGCCCAGAGGGACTTAGTTTCCAAAACAGGAGAGTGTGTAGAAAGTGAGAGGAAGAGATGGAAATGGAAAATGGCTGCAGCAAGAGGATCATAATCTGGGGAAAGTGGCAGAAGCAGAAATAGGCTGGAAGCTTAGCACTGCTAACTCACAATGCCAGGAACCCAGGTTCAATTCTTGCTTGGGTCATTGTAAGAAGTCTCACAACACCAGGTTAGAGTCCAACAGGTTTATGTGGTAATAAAAGTCTTGTCACAATGAATGTCTCGGCACTGTACACCAGCATCCTCCATGATGATGCATTGCTACAACTGCCTCAGTACTCAACGCTGACAACTGCAATTTCACAACTCAGCCACTTCAACCTGGACCACAATATCTTCACTTTCAACAACCAGTTCTTCATCCAGACACACGGAACAGCCATGGGGACTAAACTCGCACCTTAATATGCCAACATCTTCATGCACAGATTCAAACAAGACTTCTTCACTGCACAGGACTTTCAACTGATACTATGCACTAGATATGTTGATGACATTTTCTTCCTTTGGACTCATGGTGAAATATCACTGAAACAACTATATGACGACATCTACAAGTTCCAGCTCACCATCAGACTCACCATGGACTACTCTCTGGAACGGGTTACATTGTTGGACACACGCATCTCCACCAAGGACAGTCACCTCAACATTTCACTGCACCTCAAGCCCGCAGACAACCTCACAATGATCCACTTCTCCAGTTTCCACCCTAAACACATTAACGAAACCATTCCCTATGGACAAGCCCTCCATATATAGAGGATCTGCTCAGATGAGGAGGATCACAACAGATACCTCCAGACTCTGAAAGATGCCCTCATAAGAACAGGATATGGCGCTTGACTCATCGATCAACAGTTCTGATGCACCACAACGAAAAACTGCATCAACCTCCTCAGAAGACAAACACAGGACACAGTGTACAGAGTACCCTTCGTTGTCCAGTACTTTCTGGAGCAGAGAAGCTATCATACCTTCTCCAGAGCCTCCAACCTGTCATTGATGAAGATGAACATCTTGCCAGGGCCATCTCTACACCCTGACTTCTTGCCTTCAAATAACTGCACAACCTCAAACAGACCATTGTCCGCAGCAAACTACCCAGCCTTCAGGAGAACAGTGACCACAACATCACACAACACTGCCACAGCAACCTCTGCACGACATGCCGGATCAGCAACACAGATGCCATCATGTCACGTGAGCATATCATCCACCAAGTACACGGTACATACTCTTGCAACTCGGCCAACCTTGCCTACCTAATACACTGCACGAAAAGATGTCCTGATCCTTGGTACACTGGGGACACCACGCAGACAATGAATGAATGAACACCGCTTGACAATTACCAGGTTCTCTTCCTGTTGGGGAACACTTCAGTGGTCACAGGCATTCACCCTCTGATCTTCGGGTAAGCAATCTCCAAGGCAGCCTTTGTGACACACGACAGTGCAGAGTCGCTGAGCACAGACTGATAGCCAAGTTCTGCACACATAAGGACAGCCTCAACCGGGATCTTGAGTTCATGTCACACTACATGTAACCCCCACGACTTACCTGCACTTGCAAAATCTCATTAACTGTCCTGGCTGGAGACGATACACATCTCTTTAACCTGCGTTCGGCTCTCTCGCCACTCACATTGTCTGTACTTTTAAGACTTCATTACCTGTAAAGACTCACATTGCAATTATTATTTTATAAATTGAGTTTATGTCTTTATATATCCTGTTTGTGAACAGAACTCCCACTTACCCGACGAAGGGGCAGCGCTCTGAAAGCTAGTGAATTTTGCTACCAAATAAATCTGTTGGACTTTAACCTGGTGTTGTGAGATTTCTTGCTGTGCTACCCCATCCAACACTGGCATCTCCACATCTTGGGTCACTGTATGGATTTTGCACACTCTCCTTGTGTTTGCATGGGTTTCCTTTGGGTGCTCTGATTTCCTCTCACATTCTGAAAGACGTACTGGTTAGGTGCATTGACCCGAACAGGCCCCGGACTGTGGAGACTAGGGGAGTTGCACAGTAGCTTCATTTCAGTATTAATATAAGCCTTACTTGTGACTAAATAAATAAACTTCTTCCTTTTAGGTTGAGGTAGAGGGAAGTAAGAGATGAGTTGGAAATAGGGATGGAATGTAAGGATGGATGATAATAGCTAGCAATGGGAGGTAGAAGATCACTGTTTCTCACAGACTCAGCTCTTGATATTGGACATGGAGAAGTGGAGATCAGCAATGCCTCAGTTATCTGTGTGTTTTTCAGCAGCTGGTAACATCCGCATAGTCCTGGGTGAGGGTCATCACTCCTCTTCCAACCCATTATATACTTCCCAGCTCTGTCAGCGTGATAAAGCATTCAGCTACCCTCATCTAAACACTGAAACTCTTTCCAAGCTCTATCCCTGCTTTCTCCAAATCGCCTCTCTAAACCCAGTGTTTCCAGTACGTGTGTGCTCATTTTACAGAATCGCAGAGTACAACAGTGCAGAGGAGGCCCTTCTGCCCATTGCATGAAAGGCCCTGACCTGCCCACCTAACCCCACTTGCCAGCACTTGGCCCATAGCCTTGAATATTAACAACATGCCAAGTACTCATCCAGATTTTTTTAGAGGATGTGAGGTATCCTAATTTCCCAGGCAGTGCATTCCAGACCCTCTGAATAAAAAAAAACTTTTCCTCAAATTCCCTCAAATCTGCCACCCCTCACTTTTAACTTGTCTCCCTTCGTAACTGACCTTCAACTAAGGGGAACAGCTGTTGCCTATCCACCCTGTCCTTGCCCCACATAACCTTATACACCTCGATTAGCTCGCTTCTCAGTTTTCTCTGTCCCAACAAAAACAACACAAGCTTATCCAACCTCTGTTTATAACTTAAATGTTCCATCCCAGGCAGCATCCTGGTGCATCTCCTCTGCACTCTCTAATGTAATCACATCCTTCCGATAAGGTGGTGACCAGAACTGCACTCAGTACCGCAAGTGTGGCTTCACCAAAGTTTTATACAAGTGCGTCATGACCTCTCCGTTTTGTGATCTACACTCTGGTTGATAAAGGTGAGTGTGCCATATGCCTTTCTCATCATCCTATTTACCTGCCTTTCCCCCTTCACAGATCCTTCAGAGTGCTCCAGCACTCACTCAGGATCCAATTCCCTTTCACCAGTCAGGTGAGGAGAAGCATCCTTTGTTAGAATTGGGGGATGAAATGTGAACACGGTGGCCTCAGGATCACTTTCGCCTTCTCGAGGGCAATTAGGGATGTGCAATCAATGTCGGCCTAGCCAGCAACACACACATAAGAACGTAAGAAATAGGAGCGGGAGTAGGCCATCCAGCCCCTCGAGCCTGCCCCGCCATTCAATAAGATCATGGCTGATCTGTAGTGGATCAGTACCACTTTCCCGCTTTCTCCCCAAAATCCTTAATTCTTTTGTCTATCAAAATCTATCTACCTGTGACTTAAATATATTCAGCAAGGTAGCCTCCGCCACTTCAATGGGCAGAGAATCCCAAAGATTCATCACCTTTGAGTGAAGAAGTTCCTCCTCAACTCCAATTTAAACCGCACCCACCCCCTCCCCCATCTTATTTTGACGCTGTGCCTCTAGTACTGCTACCCTTTCTAAACAGGAAGAATCTCTCTACTTCTATCCTATCTATCCCCTTCATTATCTTATATGTATCTATAAGATCCCCCCTCAACCTTCTAAATGCCAACGAGTACAACCTAGTCTACTCAATCTCTCCTCATAGGCTAACCCCCTCATCTCCAGGATCAGCCTAGTGAACCTTCTCTGCACTCCCTCCAAAGCCAATATATTCTTCTGTAAATGCTGTGACCAAAACTGCACACAGTACTCCAGCTGCGGCCTCACCAGCCCCCTATAGAGCTGCAACAAGACCTCCCTACTTTTATATTCTATCCCCCTCGCTATAAAGGCCAACGTCCCATTCGCCTTCTTAATCACTTGCTGCATCTGCAGACTGGATCTTTGCGATTTATGCACAAGGACTCCCAGGTCCCTCTGCACCGTCGCACGCTGCAGTTTTTCACCTTTTAAATAATAATCCCTTCTACTATTATTTCTACCAAAGTGGATAACCTCACATTTGCTAACATTATACTCCATCTGCCAGCTCCTCACCCACTCACTCAACCTATCCAGATCCCTCTGCAGGCTTTCCACACCCTCCACGCAATTTGCTTTTCCACTCATCTTGTCATCAGCAAATTTCGTCACCCTGCACTCAGCCCCTTCCTCCAGATCATCTATGTAAATGGTAAATAGTTGAGGCCCCAGCACCGATCCCTGGGGCACTCCACTAGTCACCAGCTGCCAATCAGAATAGCACCCATTAATACCTACTCTCTGCTTCCTATTAGACAACCAATTCTCTATCCACTTTAACGCCCTACTCCCAACTCCCTGCACTCTAACCTTTTGCAGCAACCTTTTGTGAGGCACCTTATCAAACGCCTTCTGGAAATCTAAAAACACCACATCCACCAGTTCCCCTCTATCTACTGCACTAGTGACTTCCTCATTGAACTCCAATAAATTTGTCAAACACGATTTCCCCTTAACGAATCTGCGCTGGGTTTAAACTGGGGTTTGGTGACTGAGGAAAAGAGAGGCTCCTTTCATTTTCTACCCTTCATCAGAAGGACAACTAGTGCCTTTAGTAAGTGGGACCTGAAGGTTCTTTCACCTATTCTCAGTTTAATCTGAACTAGAGACAGTAAAAGCAAAGGGAGTAATTTAAGGGTAAATCATGGCAAGGCAGTTTGGCCACATGGGATGTTCCTCCTGCACAATGTAGGAAATCAGGAACATTTCCAGTGTCCAAGGTGACAACTTGTGCAGGAAGTGTCTCCAGTTTCGCCTACTCAAAATCCACATTTTGTAGCTAAAACCATGACTGGAGTTACTGTGGAACATCTGAAGGATGAAATCTTCATGGACACACGGATAGTCAGATGGTCACACCACAGATAATGAGATAAGAATGACCACCAGACAGAGCAAAAGCACTAGGCAGACAATGCAGATGCCCCCGGTCTCCATCTGATTCTCTAAAACAAACAATCTTCCAGAAATGCTGTAGAACCACAGGTTGATTAAGAAGGAAGAATTGAAGGAAATTATGATTACAAAAAAAAAATGGTGCTGGAGAAATTAATGGGACTGAGATACTACTGCACTGAAACAGAGGCATCAAAAAAGACCCCTAATTAGAGTGCAGACAAAGTCTCAACATAACATCTCATCTGAAAGATAACATCTTCAACAATGCAGCACTCTCTCAGTGATGCACTGAGGGTCTCAGTCTGGATAGCATCTGAACCTGAGAGAGGGCGCCAAGCACTGAGCTCCAGCAGCTTGGCCGTAAGGATTTTCAAAAAACAGTCAGTGTTTGTGATAAATGCGTGATTTCCATCCAGATCACTAACTATTTGTAAATGCCGTGTGTGTGACACATCACTAAGTTTAACCAGCAACTCTATTGTCACAGAGATTCTGGCTCAGTCTCCCACATAAAGAAGTCTTTATAGGGCAAATTACTTTCATCTCTGACAACTGTCTCACTGAAAGATCCATTATGTAGCAGAGAGAAAGACTGTTTTTTGATGTCCACAAATGTCACTTTGTCTCTGAGTCCCAATTAACACTGACTTTCCCAAGGCCATTCTATGTAGCCAGAAGCTTTAAACTGGGGCCAGTCACTGAAAGGAAATATTTCAAATACTGAGTGTACTCTCTGTTAAACTCAGACAAGATGGAAAGGAGAAGCAGCCAAAACTGAGAGCAATGAAGAAACAAGAGACATTAGAATGGTCATGTCATAGGGAATTGGAGCTGGAGTAGGCTATTCAGCTCTTTGTATCATTCAGTAAGATCATGGCTAATCTTCTACCTCAATATATCTCTAACATATCTCTAACTTTCCTTCCTATACAAACATCTATTGACTTCTGCCTTAACTATACTGAACAACTAGGCATTGACGATTCTCAGATAAAGAGCGCTCCAAATTTTCACAACAATTTGAGTGAGGAAATATCTTCACAGCTCAGTCCAAAACAGCTGACCCCTTACCTTGGGACTGTGGCCCCTAGTTCTAGACTCGCCATCCAGGGAAACATATTTTCAGCATTTACACCTTAAAGCGCCTTAAGAACATTACATGTTTCAATGAGATCACCTCTCATTCCTTTAAACTCCAGAAAATAGTAGCCTAGTCTACTTAGTCTCTCCTCTTGGGACAGTCTTCACACCTCAGGAATCTTAGGTTCCTTAGGATAAGGAGCAGCAAATTTAAAACAGAGTTAAGGAGTTAAGATTACTTCTCTCTAAGGGTTGTGAAACTGTGGAATTTATTATCCCAAACTGCAATGGATGCCAGAACAGTGAGTAAATTTAAAGAGGAGTTTAGCAGATTTTTAATTGGTAATGGGTCGAGGGGAGAAGGCAGGAAAATGGGAATGAGGAGCATATCAGCTATGATCGAATGGCGGAACAAACTAAATGGGCGGAATGACCTAATTGTGCTCCTATATCTTATGAAATTATGAATCAGATTCATGAACTGCATTTCACTCCCTTAAAGACAAGTGCACCCTGTTTTAGGCAAGGAGACCAGCAATGTCCACAGTTATGGTCTTACCAATGCTCCATACAAGTGCAGTATGTTATTCTTTACTATTATGTTCCAGTCTCTTTGCAACAAAAGCTAACATACAAATTGCTTTCCTAATTTCTTGCTTTATTTTTATGCTATCTTTCTGTGATTTGTTCACTTAGTTCCAAGTTCACTCTGAATGCAAATACATTCCACTCTCTCAGAGTTTTAAAAAGATCATGTTTTTCTATTTGTCCAACAAAATTGCATAACTGCACTTATAATGAATACATATTATAGTATAATAGCTATATCTTATATTATAACTGCATATTATGTTATAATAATTGCATCTTATATTATAATAACTTCATACTATATTATAATAAATACATACTATATTATAATAACTGCATCTTATATCATAATTGTGTATTGTATTATAATAAATACATAGCTTATAATAGTTGCGTATTACATAGGAAATTATTCCCTGGAGCATAGAAGAATGAGGGAAGATTTGATAGAGGTGTATAGATAGAATGAATGCAAGAAGAGTTTTTCCACTGAGGCTAGGGGAAAAAAAAAATTAGAGGACATGCGTTAAGGGTGAAAGGAGAAAAGTTTAAAGGGAATATTAGTGGGGGGAGGTGCTTTCTCTTGCACAGAGTGGTGGGACCGTGGAATGAGCTGCGGATAAAGTGGTAAATGTGGGGTCGCTTTTAACATTCAAAGAAAACTTGGACAGGTACGTGGATGAGAGGGGTGTGGAGGGATATGGTCCAGGTGCAGGTCAGCAGGACTAGGCAAAAAATGGTTCGGCGCAGACAAGAAGGGCCAAAAGGCCTGTTTCTGAGCTGTAATTTACTTTGGTTCTAAATGCATATTATATTCTAATAACTGCACATTATATTCCATCTCCCATATTTTATCTCACTCACTTGTCCATACCTCTTTTTAGCCTCTTTGCATCCTCATCATAGCTTAGCTTCTCAGTAAATTTTGTATTCTTAGCAAATTTGGATCAATTGCACTCAGTCCATTCATCTGTGTTATTGATATAGATTGTAGATTGCTGACCCTCCATCATTGCTACGTGCAGGACCCCACTTCCTTTGATCAAAATGGTATCTAACTCCTTCTGTCAGCCAAGGATAGACCTTTGGTCCATGAGGATTTTATTTCTTATGGGGTTTTTTTGTGAATCATGAATTCATTCTCCATTGGCAGCGTGGGCTCATTGGGCTGAAGGGCCTGTTTCCCGTGCTGTTTTGTTCTTTGTTCTTTGCTATCCAATGTCTATCCATCATTACTATTGTTAACATAGTCTCCCAGTTGCCTTAGTCAACTTGGACTTCATTTCTGTTTAATTTACTTTGGGCTCTTGATTTGAGACCCTAGTTTCAGACTGAACTATATCACTCTTAAACTCAGTATTAAATTCATAACATTATGATTATTCTTCCCTAATGGTCCCTATGTCATTGTCAATTAACCCTTTCTTATTGTACAATATAGATCAAACATAGTTTCCTAATTGATTCATTAACGTTCTGAGTTAGAAAATTATCTCAAAAACTTACTCTTCATGTTATTACTGCAATTTTCCTCTGTACATGAGGGGATTGAAGTTCTCCTTGGTTACTGCATTACCCTTGTTGGATGTATCTTTAATATCCTGATTTGTGCTGTTCGCTGCACTGTTAGCTAGGGATCCCATAAACCGCTTTCACCAATGTTTTCTGCTTTCTGTGATTTCTTAGCTCCAACCAAACTGATGTTGTGCCTTGGTTTTCTGAGCTAAAATCTTCAACCTCTCTAACTCTACCATCTTTTATTAGGAGAGTTATACCATCTCCCTTCCCCATCCCATCCCCTGCCTTTTGTCTATCTCTTCTCAGCATCCTGAAATATTTATTTCCTAAGTGTGGTCATGCAACAACTTTTAATGGTGACTAGCTCATAGGCAATAATGCCCATCTGTGCTTTAATTTTGTTATGAATGTGTCATGTCAGATGTAATGCTTTTAATTTTATTTTTGTTGTTCTGCTCCACAGCCTTACCATTACTCTTAGAGCTTTTGAACTTATCCATTCCTGAACCCTCCAAGTGGAACGATAGCAAAAAACATAACATGAGGGAAATCTGAGATAAAATCAGAGAGAGTTGGAAATACTCAGCATGTCAGGCAGCATCTGTGGAGAAAGGGGGAGAGAGACAGAGAGAGAGATTAATAATTCAGGTTAATGGCTTTTTGACCAGAAATCTGCAAAGACTAGAGGAGAGCAGCTTTGAAACAGGTCCAGAACTTGGAGGAAAAAATAGAGAAGAAGGTTTACACTGAAATGCAGAAAACCAAATTAAAACATAGATACTTGAAGGAAATGCTGTAGAGTCACAGGAATAGAAAGTAACAACAATTAGCTGTGCAAAGTATGTGAAGAAATCTCAGTTATCCCACAGCACCAGTCAGAGACTAATAACACACTCAGTAGAGGCAGTGTGTACCATCTACAAGATCCCTCGACAGCACCTTCCAAATCCATAGCCACTTACATCTAGAAGGACAAGGGCAGCAGACATATAGGAAAAGTAAAGTAAAATGTATTTATTATCACAAGTAAGGTTTACATTAATACTGCAATGAAGTTACTGTGAAATTCCTCTAGTTGCCATACTCTGGTGCCTGTTTAGGCAATACACCTAACCAGCATGTTGTTTGGAGTGTGGGAGAAAACTAGAGCACCCAAAGGAAACCCATGCAAACACGGGGAGAATGTGCAAACTCCACACAGACAGTGACCCATGCCGGGAATTGAACTAAGTCCTTGGCGCTGTGAAGCAGCAGTGCAAATCACTGTGCCACCCCAACACCACCAACTCTGCAAGTTCCCCTCCAAGCCACTCACCATCCTGGCTTGGAAATATATTGCTGTTCCTTCGCAGTCGCAGGGTTCATATTCTGGACTTCCCTCCCTAATGATATTGTGGGTCAACTCACACACAGCACATGGACTGCAGAGATTCAAGAAGGCAGCTCCCTCCTCAAGGTAAACTAGGGATGGGCAATAAATGCTGGCCAGCCAGCGACGCCCACGTCCCTCAAATGAATAAAACTAAAAATTAAATCTTATTCAACATGTCTGAGCAGACGTGCTACAGGTTCTTAGTTTATAAATCATCATCCAATTTCCTTTCAAAAGCTCTTATTGTACCTATTTCCACCACCCATGCCTGATCACCAGTTGTAACATTTTTTTTGCCCAAATGTTCTCCATGATTCTGTAACCAATTGCCTTAAATCAGAGCTTGCTGGAATTGACTCATCTGCAGTGAAAAAAGTTTCTCTTCTTTCCTCTATCGAAACCTCAACCCTCAACTTCCTCTGCTCGAAGGGGAACAATTCCCAGTCTCTGCCAATACCCTGAAATCTACATTCGTGGCACTGTTCCAGTAAATAACAGTGCAGTCGAGCCTGAGTTCAAGACAGAGAGTTTATATTAGTCGGGGTGTGTGTGTGTGTGTGTGGTGTGGGGGGGGGGGGGGGGGGGGTTGGGGAAGATCCTATAACTCCGGGGGTTTATCCACATGGACAGTTCAATCAGTGCTCCTAATAGGGACTGTTTTGAGAAAGGATTGAATCGGAGCATCGAATAAATGCAGTGTCCTGAAACGATAGGGATGGTCTCAGCATTTGTGAAGCTGTGTGACAATGGGATGAAGTCTCTTGCCAGTGATATAACTGGCATGAAAGGGACACAGAAACTCTCCCAGTCTAGTACAATTACCCCATAGTGCCAGAACCCCCTGTAATGTTAACACCAAAGGTGGTCCAGTGACATAACCTTTGCCTGATTGCTGTCATTCCTGCTCTGGGAAAGGTCAGCTTTCCCCAAATTCTCACTGTCCTCTTCCCAAAATCCTCAAATTCTCACTGACCCCTTCCCAAAATCCCCAAATGTTCACTGTCCCAGTCCCGAAGATCCCAAAACTCTCACTGTACCTTCCCAAAATCCCAAAATTCTCACTGTCCCAATCCCAAAAATCCCAAAACTCTCACTGTACCTTTCCAAAATCCCCAAACTCTCACTATCCCAATCTCGAAAATCCCAAAACTCTCACTGTACCTTCCCAAAATCCCAAAATTCTCACTGTCCCAATCCCAAAAATCCCAAAACTCTCACTGTACCTTTCCAAATCCCCAAACTCTCACTATCCCAATCTCGAAAATCCCAAAACTCTCACTGTACCTTTCCAAATCCCAAAATTCTCACTGTCCCAGTCCCGAAAATCCCAAAACTCTCATTGTCTCTTCCCCAAATCCCCAAACTCTCACTGTTCCAATCCCTAAAATCCCTAAACTTTTACTGTACCTGCTCTACAATCTCTCGGAGCCGGGCGCTTTGTCTCCCGCTATCCTGAGAGCTCTCCCTCTCCCCTGGTGCTGAGCCGGGCGGATCCTCTCTCCCTGTTCCAGTGGATCCTGTCTTTCGGGACTGGATCAATCGGGACGGAATCAACAAGCACTGATCCCGAGCGCTGTCCTGTGTACCGTTAACCAGCGAGTGTCAGAAGTTTCTAACAGTTGGGACAGAGTTGAGATGGATGAGAGTGGGGAGGGTTCAAGAGAGAAAAAAATACATCAGCATTAAATCATCGGGAATAACAGAGGCATATAGAGCGAGAGACAGAAGAGGAGAAAGAGAGAGAGAGAGGCAGAAACAGAGACACAGAGCACCCAGAGATAGAGAGGGCCAGGCACAGGGAGAGACAGACAGAAAGAAACATCGGGAAAGAGAGAAATTTAAATTCCTTACCATTTTATAAATATTAGATAATCTGACCACTCAAAAAATATCTGCTTCAAGATTAGGATTTCAGTTTAAAGATTTTTTTTGTTAGAGGAATGTTTTAGCGCAGAAAGAATTTTTAGCTCATTAAATCTGTATTAGTTCTTTCTGTAAAGAGCTATTGTCCTGTCGCACTCTTTAACTCCCTCTCCAGCACCATTAACATCCCTCATTTAAACTAAAACCCAGCTCTCTATTATTACTATCTCAGTAATAGTTTATGGGCGGGAATTCCACTGCCCAACTGCCCTAGATTCTCTAATCTGTTGTCATTGAGTAACTTTTTCTCCAAGATATTCTCAAATTAATTAAAATTGAATGATCACACAGTGGTTGCATTGCTGCCGCACTGTGCCAGAGACTCAGGTTTGATTCCAGCCTCCGGTCACTACTATGCAGAATCTGTACGTTCTCCACATGTCAACCTGATAGAGGTTTATAAGATGTTGAGAGGCATAGATAGGGTGAATTCTCGGAGGCTATTTCCCAAGCTGAAATGGTCGCTACAAGAGGACACAGATTTAAGGTGTGGGGGAGCAAGTACAGAGGAGATATTAGAGGTAAGGTTTTCATCAGAGGGTGGTGAGTGAATGGAATTGGCTGCTGTCGGTGGTGGTAGAGGTAAACTCGCTGGGGTCTTTTAAAAGACTTCTGGATGAGTATATGGGATTTAATGGGATTGGGAGTTATAGATAATTCTATGGCCTGCTAGGTATGGATATGATCGGTGCAACTTAAGAACAAAGAGCTGAAGGGCCTGTTTGTGCTGCAGTGTTCTGTGTTCTATGTCTACACGGGTTTCCTCTGGGTGCTCCAGTTTCCTCCCACAGTCCAAAGATGTGTATGTTGGGCAGATTAGTCATGGGAAATGTATGAAGTTATGGGAATGGGGTTGGAGGGGTGTGGTGTGGGCCTGGTAAGATACTCTTTCAGAGAGTTCCTCAGGCTTGATGCACCAAATGGCCTCCTTCTATACAGTAGGTGTTCCATGCTATGGTAGTGGTTTATTTGTTGCAGGCCCAGCATTATTGACCAGGAGAGCTGGTTAAGAATGTGCTGCCATGGATTGATAACTTACTGTGTTATCAGAGAACATTTTCACTTCAATACACTGCCAGACAATAACTTCATCGAATTAAAAAAGTTAAAGTTTATTTATCAGTCACAAGTAGGCTTACATTAACACTGCAATGGAGTTATTGTGAAAATCTTCTAGTTGCCACACTCCGTGCCTGCTCGGGTACACTGAGGGAGAATTTAGCATGGCCAGTTTACCTGACCAGCACATCTTTCAGACAGTGGGAGAAAACCGGAGCACCCAGAGGGAACCCACACAGACATGGTGAGAACGTGCAATATACAGACAGTGATCCAAGCGGGAATTAAACCTGGTTCCTTGGTGCTGAGAGGCAGCAGTGCTAATCACTGTGCCATTAAAAGAAGCATGTTAATAAATTCCGCAAGGAATATTCTATAACTTTGGTGGATGGGTTGAAATGGGACGGTGATGGGCTCGGGTTACAGAGAGGGAAGGAGTCAATCTTTGTGATGGTGAAGTTGGAAGCTCAGCTCAGGTTCAGTTTGGACAGCGTGGTTTCAGACACTGTGGCTCAGCCAGAGAGGAGGGGGACAGAGGAGACAGGGAGAAAGAGAGGGGGTAGGGAGGGAGAGAAGGGACAGGGAAGGAGAGACGGAGAAGGGAGGGACAGAGGAGGAAGGGAGGGAGAGAGGGGGAGAGTGAGCAGAGGCTTGGACAGAGGGAAGGAGAGTGAGGTGGTGTTGGGTGGACACAGAGACCCTGTGTCCAGAGTGAGGGTCAGTGAGTGGATGGGGAGGAGAATCTCTGCCTCTCCTTTCCCTAACACATACAGACACACATGGACATACACACAACTAGACACACACACACACAGACATGCTGCTGAGTATCTGCAGAGTCTCTCCCCTTTCTGTTGCACAATCTGCAGTGAAGGTGGAGGGCCCGGAACCAATCTGCGCGCCCGCGAATTCCCGGGAGCGCCAGGCGGGTCGGAACCGGAAATGCTCGGGGGATCTGATTTCGGGGTGGACGTTTGCCGGTTGGTAGTTTCCATGGCGGCGGCAGGTGAGGAATTCCGGGACCGGGATAGTGAGTGAGGGTCCCTCTGTCTCCCTCCCTCCTCCGGGACCCTCAGGGCTGGGACAGGGAGTGAGGGTGTTGGAGCCAGGCTCAGGGGGGGAGGGAAAGCCCGCACCGGGGTGGGTGTGGGGGAGGTGGAGGAGTTGGAGGAGAGAAGTGATGGGGTGGGGTGGGGTGGGGTGGGTGGAGGGGCGGTGAGGCTGGGGGTAGGGGTGGGGGTGGGGGTGGGGGTTGGGGGGGAGGTGGAGGGAGTAGAGAGGGGTTGGAGAGAAGGGTATGGGGTAGAGTGATGGGGTGGAGGTGGGTAGAGGGGAGGTGAGGCTGGGGGGGGGGGGGGGGAGGCAGCTAAAGGCTGGATGGAAGTCGCGGGGCCAGTTTGTGCAGCACAGGGGTGGCACAGTGGGTTAGCACTGCTGCTTCACAGCACCAAGGACCCGGGTTCAATTCCCAGCTCGGATTCACTGTCTGTATGGAATTTGCACATTCTCCCCGTGTCTGTGTGGGTTTGCTCCCACAGTCCAAAGGGTTAGGGTGCATTGGCCATGATAAATTCTCCCTCAGTGTACCCAAACAGGGGCCTGAGTGTGGCGACAAGGGGATTGTCACAGTAACTTCATTGCAGTGTTAATGTAAGCCTTCCTTGTCACACTAATTAGTCAATAAGAATGACCTCTTTCTGCGCTGTAGGGATTCTGTAATTCTTGCTTCGGCCTTGGCTGGTTGTCATAATGGTGGAGCAGCTTCAAAGGACTTCCTCCTGTTTCTGTATCTCGAGCTGTGTCTATTCCAGCTTCTTTAACTGGTGTGATTATGTGTTAAATCTCTCAGCGCTGTGAAGATGCAGGCATCGATTGGCCACACCAGGCCGTTACTCCAGCTGACGCTAGCTTTGATTAAACCCGATGCTGTAGCTCACCCACTCATTTTGCAGGTAGGACATTTTTGTTAACCACTCTCATTCTGTGGGCATTAGTGGCTGCCTGAGTTATTTTAGCAATTCCTGTGCCTTCCTAGCTATTCGCGTGTAGATTGGACCACACTTTAGTTGAAGGAGGAAAGAAAGGACTTGTATCTTATGTGACTTTGGGACATTCTGCTAAGGTACAATCCTCATCACTTAAAAATCCACAATTAAACTGGTAATTCACATAAATGGCAAAAGATAAGCATTTTAACTTTGCAAATTTATTAAATTATACTGAGCTTACTGAAGTTCAAATTATTGAACTACTGAAGTTTACTGAATACGACAATTTGGCATATCCACTGCAATTCTCTCCAATACCTAACATCCTTTCCAGATGCACCGCAGCTTGGTATGACTCCTGCTCTGACCAAGACCACAAGAAACTACAAAGGGTTGTGAATGTCGATCTGTCCATTACACAAACCAGTCTCTCGTTCATTGATTCTGTCTACAGCTCCTGCTACCTTGGGAAAAACAGCCAGTATAATCAAGAACTCTGGACATACTCTCTTCCACTTTCCTCAGTCAGGAAAAAGACACAAAACTCTGAGGTCAAGTACCAACCAACTCCAGAACAGCTTCTTTCCTGCTACCATCAGACTTTTGAATGGACCTACCTAGCAATGACTGTAACATTATATTCTGCACTCTCTCCTTTCCTTTTCTATGAACGGTATGCTTTGTACGGCACGCAAGAGACAATACTTATCACTGTATGCAAATACACATGGCAATAATAAATCAAAAGCAAAGGTAAATAAACACTGCCTTATTACAGTCCATTTCGTTCTGCACTCAAACCCTTCTCATCTTTATGATGAGAGGTTGGAGCCAGCACCAAACGCTGACTGCAGCATCAGCAAAAATGTGACTGGAAAGAGGAAATCCATGAATCTGGGAGCCAAGATCGAGCTCCTGACCAAGATTGATGAGCTGGACAAGATAAGCCACCGTGACCTGATGCAGAACTTTGGGCTTCCTAAATTTACTGTCTCCAACTGGTTAAAACAGTGAGACAGGCTGTACAACAAATGGTATTGGGACTCAAATCCTAACTGGAAAAGGAAGTGTGAGGGAAAGGATGGGGAGGTGGAGGAGGCACTGAGGTTTTGTAATCCTGTAAAACTAGGTTCTATTAAGCATTCATGAAAAATGAGCCAAATTTTCCTGTTTCAACTTTGCGAAAATGCAATCAAAAAATTTATTCCACTGGTTCCAAAATGTAGACAGGAAAGATGCAATTGTCAGCCGCCTCACAGCACCAGGGACCTGGGTTTGATTCCCAGCTTGGGTCACTGTCTGTGTGGAATTTGCACATTCTCCCCATGTCTGCATCGATTTCCTTCTAGTGCTCCTGTTTCCTGCTACGGTGCAAATGACTTGCTGGTTAGGGTGCATTGACCTGAACGGGCTTTGAACTGTGGTGACTTGGGGAATTTCACAATGGCTTCATTGCAGTGTTAATATAAGCCTGGAACATCCATCTTTTATTTTCCCCTGTCAACACTAGCTATCTGACCCAGCCCTTGGCGTAGGGCATCATCTACCACATAAGGATGCTGCCTGGATTGGGAGGCAGGCCTTATGAAGATAGGTTGAGGGAGCTGGGACTCTTCTCACTGGAGAGACATAGGTTGAGAGGCGACCTGATAGAGATTTATAAAATGTTGAGAGGAATAGATAGGGTGGACTCTCAGAGACTATTTCCCCGAGCTGAAATGGTCACTACGAGAGGACACAGATTTAAGGTGCTGGGAAGCAAATACAAAGGAGATGTCAGGGGTAGGTTTTTCACACAGAGGGTGGTGAGTGAATGGAATCGGCTGCCTTCGGAGGTTGTTGAGGCAAACTTACTGGGGTCTTTTAAAAGACTTCTGGATGAGTATATGGAAACGAATAGGATAGGGAGTTATAGATAGGTCTGTAGATTGATAGATGTGATCGACGCAACTCGTGGGCCGAAGGGCCTGTTTGTGCTGTATTGTTCTATGTTCTATAAAGCAACATTACATCATGGCAGTGAGTGAGAGGATCCCTGAGGACAGATTAATGTTTCATCATTTTTTTGTTTAGTTTTGACTCTTGCCTCTTCAGTTGTTACCATCACAGAATCCATAGTATGCAATAAGAGGCCATTCAGCCCATCAAGTCGCACTGGCTCTGCAAAAGAGCATTTTTACCCAATCCTCCCCTTTGCCTCATTCCCCGTAATTACACACGTTTACCATGGCTAATCCACCCAGCTGAAACATCTTTGGACTTTTTAATGAATAAACAGCAGAGGAGGAGGCTGTTTTGCTCATTAGCCTGTGACTGCCCAACTGAAAGAATTTAATTTGACTCACTCCATTGGCTCTTTCAATTACAGGTTTTTCCTTTTTTTCTACATTTGACATTGTAGCTTCAATAAAACTAGTTGCACTGCTTCAAAGTTTATTTTGTTTTATTTTACTGTGCTATATACCAGTCTTACTGCAGTATTTTGTGGAATGCTGCAATCATACTGATACATTATATCAACCATTACAACTAGCTAATCACTGACACCAGCAACATGCCCTCTGTCATTGATGGAGAGATTCCTCTACCAGACTTCGAAATAGTGCTCTGGGATCCAGGCAGGTCCTTAATTTAGTGTCTTATCTGAAGGTAGTACCAGCCTTTCTCAGTTTGGCACTGCACGCCTTCCGTTCTCAGTAAACATTGATCTTGGAGGGGTGTCTGTTCACCAGAATAAAAGGCTGAATTCTGAGGATGGGTTGTGTTGACTGGGCTTCTATTCTCTCAAATGACTCATAGGCAAACTGATAGCAATGCTTAAAATGATTCAGCGGTAGTGGAAGAGTCAGTTACTATGGGGCACAGCTTTAAGGTGCGAGGGGCAAATTTAAAGGGGATGTATGAGGCAGATATTTTATACAGAGGGTGGTGGCTGCCAAATAAACCTGTTGGACTGTAACCTGGTTTGTGGAATTTGCTGCAAGGGGAGGTAGTGGAAACAGGTATGACGATGAGTTTTAAGGGACATCTGGACAAATACATGAATAGGATGGGAATGGAAGGATATGGTCTCAGGAAAGAAGGGGGGGGGTTTAATTCAGTCAGGCAGCATGGTTGATGCAGGGTTCGAGGACTGAAGGGCCTGTTCTTGTAATTTTCTTTGTTCTTTTAGTTCTACAGTATTTCTGGGGGAAATCAAGGTTCAAATAGGCACAACATCAGGAAACGTGCTTCCCCACAATGGTTGTGGAATTTTGGAGAACGCTTTCCCCAAGCGACTACGTTAATTCGAGTTTACAAAATTTGGTTTGATTGATTTTTGTTAGTATGATGGAGCAAGGGCAGTTAAACAAAGTCCATGTGTTTGAATGGTAGAGCAAGTTGTGGAGTTAATAATCACCACCTGCTTGTTGGAATCGTAACGAATTGGCCGTTATTTGCAGCTTTGCTACATTCCAAACAGCAGCGCTGCTGAGCAAGTTGCTGTCGTTTCTCAGCTTTGAACCACTCCCATGGAGTCATGTGTAGGCCAGACCAGGTAAGGACAGCAGAATTCCTTCCCTAAAGGACATCAGTGAACTAGATGGGTTTTTCCAAAAATATACTATGTTTTCTTGGTCATCATCAGGCTTTTAATTCCAGATTTTTAAAAAACTGAATTCAAGTTTGACCATCTTTATGGTGGGATTCGAACCTGGGTCCACAGCGAGTTAGCCTGAATTACTATTCCACTGTTAATACCATTTGATCACTGCCACACCCCTGTTAGGTTGTGGATGGGTGAGCTGAGCTCAAGCCTCTTGTTCACCTGTTCCAGTGCTTCATGTTAAGGTTCACCCATGGGGAATAGTCAGGGTAGGGGAGCAGCCCCATGGCATAGTGACCACCCCCTGACAGTGATTGCTACCCCTTCAAATGTAACTCCAGGGTGGTCATGAGCAGCTGTAATCACTCACTGCTCTAATCTCTGGAGCTTTTTATCATCCTTTGCTGCCTCTTGGTTTCAGGCTATCCATCAGAAAATATTGGACAACAACTTCATCATCTTGATGCACAAGTATTTAAAATGGGGTCAGAAAGAATCTCAGAAGTTTTACAAAGAGCATTCAGGTATGAGTCTGCTTTCCTGGGAATGTTGACAAGTCCATTTAACTGTTTCTTTGTTTTATTTATTGAAGTGATGAGGATGTTGTTGACAGGTCCACATTCTGTTGCCAAATCCGCCACAGTGAAGGTCTTGGTATTCCTATACACCTGCTGCTCTTGGTGCTCTAACCTACGGGACGTGGGATTGGAAAATGCTGTCATAGAATTAAAGGATGGTTATAGCACAAACAGAGGCCATTAGGCCTGTAGTATGTGTGCTGACTTTTGTAAAAAGCTTCTCTGCTGCTCCCACTCTCCTTTTGCCCTGGATCTCTGAAAAGATTTTCTCTTTAGATAATTTCCCAAATGTCTGGATTGAATTACCTCCAATACACTGTCAGACGGTGCATTCCAGATCCTAACCATTCGCTGTGTGAATCTGACTCCACCACACTGTCAGTGCATTGCTGACCCCAACCACTGATTATAAATTTTCTTCCCATGTTACCAGTCACCTTAAATTGGTGACCCCTTATTCTTGATCCTTACACGTGGGAACACTTTCTATCTTCAGAACCTCATTATTTTGAATATCTTTAACAAATCACATCTCCATTTTCTCTGAAGCAAATAACTTCCAACCTTGGCAATCTCGCTTCATAGCTAAACTGTTCCTCATCCCTAGAATCATTCTATAGTTGGTGTCCCGAAATGGACATACTAATCCAGTTGAGGATGGACAAATGGTTGTTAAAGGTTCATCATACCTTCCTTTCTTCTGTACTTTCCAAAGTCTGGGTTCTGCTATGCTTTTATTAACCACTTTCTCAAGTTCTTGCACACTGCATTCTCCACCTTCAATGTTTTGTGCACGTAACACTCCTCGGTCTCTCTGCTCCTGTACCCACTTTAGAATTGTATTCTTTATATTGCCTCTTTATTCTTCCTACCAAAATGTGTCACATTTCTCTGCAATAAGTTTCACCTGCCCAACATCCGCATATTCCACCAGCTTCTCTGTCTTCTTGAAGTTCATTACTGTCCTCTTCACAGTTCACAATGCTTTCAAATCTAGTGTCCTCTGCAAATTTTGAAGTTATGCCCTGTCTACCCAAGCCTAGTCATTAATCTCAATCAAGGGACACAGCGGTCCCAATACAGACTCCTGGAAAACTCCCTTACATACCACCTCCCAGTCTGAAAAAAAACATTCACCACTGCTTCCTGTTGGTCAACAGCTTTATATCCAAACTGCTGTTTATTGCACTTCACTGACTGCTATATGACATATTATCAAACACCTTTTGGAAGTTCTTGCACACTGCATCAGCTGTGATACATCAACTCTGTTACCTCAAGGAATTCAGTCAAGTTGGTGGAATACAATTTTCCCATAACAGCTCCCATGCTGGTTTTCCTTAATGAATTTGCATTGTCCAAGCAACTATTGATTTTATTGTGATTATTGTTTCTAAAGGTTTATCACCATCACTGACTGGCCTGTAATTTCTGGCTATTCACAACACTTGTTGATTAAACAGTTTTATTATAGTCTTTTGTTGTGTTTCTAGGTAGATTCTTCTATCAACGAGTAGTGGAGTTTATGAGCAGGTAGGTTTTACTGACACTACAAATCACAATCTCATTTCTGATGGAGGCATTGCTGAGACTGGTATTGGCATTGTCTGGGTGTTGGCAAAGTTGCCTTGACTTTAAGCTTGCTGCTTATCTTCTGTTTTGGCAGTGGACCCATGAGAGCGTACATCCTGGCTCATGAAGATGCGATCTTGCGTTGGCGTCGCCTGATGGGCCCCACCAGAGTGTTCCGAGCACGCTTCACCACTCCAGAATCAATCCGCGGTAACTATGGACTGACAGATACCAGGAATACTACACATGGCTCAGGTGAGGATCCCTGGACACAGGCCCTCTTTGAACAAGGCTTAGAAAGCTGCCACTGGAGCTGGTGATAATGTTTCTCCTCTCTCTCTGAACCCAGTCTCTCTCAAAAGCAATGTTTATCTTCAACCTTTATCTGCCTTTATTATATGCCCTTCATTAGTGGCAGTTTCATGGTTTATTATGAGCGGTAGCAAGGTTAGTAGAAAGCAGAATGGCAGGGCTGCCCCACCTTTGCGGGAAGTGTTGTTCGTCGCAGCAGCTTGAGCTCCAGGTTCAGAACCTGAGCAGCAGCTGCTGTCAGTGCCATGTAGCCAGGAGGTTCAGCACTTTGTGCACTGCACGTTAACAGATGTGGTCAGTCCTCAGGCTGGGGGTATGTCAGGAGAGAGGGAATGGGTGAGCACCAAACAATCAAAACAAAACCAGGCAGATGGTGTGGGATTCCCCGGAGTCCATCTCGCTCTCCAATCAGTATGTGGTTCTGAAGTTTGATGGTTCATTTAGGAGGTGCAGCTAGGGCCAAATCCATAGCACTGTGGGTGGCTCAGCTGTGCAAACAGGTGAAGAAGACAGCTGGAGGACAGTAGTGATTGATAATTTAACAGGGATGTACGCTGCCTCCTCGACTCAGCAAGTGGCTGCCAAACACTCTCGGTGGGAAGGCATGTGCTGTCAGCAGTCCTGGTCCACATTACAACCAGGCAGGAGGAGAGATGTGGTAACGCAGTCAGAATTTGGGGAGCTATAGGAAATTAGCGTGCAAAATCACAAAAGTAATAATCTCCAGCTAACTCCCAATGCCAGGTGCAAATGTGTATTGAAATACAGGTACAGCAAGTAATTAGGGAAAGTAATAGAATGTTATTGTTTATTGTGATAGGAATTGAATACAAAAGTAGGGAGGTTATGATTCAGGCATGTAGGACATTAGTGAGACCACATAGGCCAGTTAGCTTAACTTCTGTAGTGAAGAAAATGTTTGAATCTATCATCAAGGAAGAAATAGCGAGACGTCGGAATATAAATTGTCCCATTGGGAAGACGCAGCTTGGGTTCATGAAGGGCACATCATGTTTGACTAATTTGATGGGATTTTTTGAGAACATTATGTGCGCGATGTATAGTGGGGAATCTGTGGATGTGGTGTATCTGGATTTCCAAAGGACATTTGACAAGACATCGCACCAAAGATTCTCCATAGGATAGAGATGCACAGTGTTAAGGGTAATGTATTAGCATGGATAGAGGATTGCTTAACTAACAGAAAGCAAAGAGTGGGGGTAAATGGGTGTTTTTCTGGTTAGGACCAGTGTTGGGACCACAATTGTTTACGATTTACATAGATGATTTGAAGTTGGGGACTAAGTGTAATGTGTCAAAATTCACAGACGACACTAAGATGAGTGACAGAGCAAAGTGTGCAAAGAAAGCTGAAAGTCTGCAAAGGGACATAGATAGTCTAAGTGAGGGTCTGATAGATGTTGGTAAATGTGAGGCTATCCATTTTGGTAAGAATAACAGCAAAATGGACTATTATTTGAATAGTAAAAAATTGCAGCACGCTATTTTGCAGAGAGATGTGGGTGTCCTTGTGAGGAATCACAAAATTTGGTTTGCAGGTGCAGCAGGTAATTAAGAAGGCAAATGGAATTTTGTCCTTCATTTCTAAAGGGATGGAGTTTAAAAACAGTGAGATTATGTTGCAGCTGTATAAGGTGTTGGTGAGGCCACATCTGGAGTACTGTGTACAGTTTTGGTCTCCTTACTTGAAAAAGGATATACTGGCACTGGAAGAGTTCCGAGGACATTCACTAGGTTGATTCCAGAGTTGAGAGGGTTGGGTTATGAGGAGAGACTGAGCAGACTGGTGCTATACTCATTGGAATTCAGAAGAATGAGGGGAGATCTTATAGAAACATATAAGATTATGAAGGGAATAGATAAGATAGAAGCAGGGAAGTTGTTTCCTCTGGTGGGTGAAACTAGAACTAGGGGGCATGGCCTCAAAATAAGGGGGAGCAGATTTAGGACTGAGTTGAGGAGGAACGTTTTCACACAAAGGGTTGTGAATCTGTGGAATTCTCTGCCCAGTGAAGCAGTTGAGGCTACCTCATTGAATTTTTTAAGGCAAGAATAGATAAATTTTTGAACAGTAAAGGAATTAACAGTTATGGTGAATAGGTGGGTAAGTGGAGCTGAGACCACAAAAATGTCGGCCATGATCTTATCAAATGACAGAGCAGGCTCGAGGGGGCCAGATGGCCGACTCCTGCTCCTTGTTCTTATGCTCACATCAGGAGTACTGTGTACAGTATTGCTCTTATCTAAAGAAAGATATAAACGTAATAGAAACAGATTGCAGTAGGTTTACTAGATTCATATCAGGAATGGGCAGGTTGTCTTATAAGGAAAGGTTTGAGAGGTTAGGTTTGTATCCACTGGAGTTTAGAAGACGAAGAGAAACCTTTGAAATCCTGAGGGTTATTGACAGGATGGATGTGGAGAGGATGTTTCCTCTTGTTGGAGGATTAGGGATCACTGTTAAAAATAAGGAGGTGTTCATAGAGATGAGAAATGTTTTCTGAGGCATGTGAGTTTGTGCAACTCTCTTCCTCAAAAAGCAGTGGAAACAGAGCTTCGGAATATTTTTACAGGAGAGCGAGAATGTTACAAGCAGATCAGCTATGGGTTTATTGAATGGCAGAGCAGGCGCAAGGAGCCAAACCAGGGCAATAAATAAAGTTAGTGACTTACGGATTGCAGCTATAATAGAGACTTGGCCAAAAGAACGGCAGGATACTCCTGGATACAAGATGTTCAGGAAAGGGGGAGGAATGACAGGGAGAAGATTGCAGTGCTGGCGAAAAGGAATTGGATAATCTGAAAAGGAAATGTTACAGGGAGAAGGCGTGAGGTGAATTTCTTCTTCACAGAGCTGACACAGGCACGATGAGCTACATGACATCCCTCTGTGCTGTAATTATTGTGTAATTCTGTATCCCAGAGCAAGACAGCTTTAGTCTATCGCTTTCATACATAGAAAATAGAAGCAGGAACGGGCTATTCGCCCTTTGAGCTTGCCCTGCCGTTCATTGGCTAATCACCAAATTCAGTACTCTCATTCCCTCCCTCCCGCCTACAATGCCTTAAGCCCCAAGAGCAATGTCTAATTCCTTGAAATCTCACAACTTTCTGTGGGAGTGAATTCCACACATCCACCACTCTCTGGGTGAAGAGATTTCACCTCACCTCAATTCCAAAAGGTTTACCCCTTACCCTCAATCCATGACCCCTAGTTCTGGACTGTCCCACTCTTGGGAATTTGATTAATGACTTACAAAGAGCACTGCACTGCTCAGAGTATCACTGTGATACTTGGACCATGTTGGCAGCAGGTGCTGAGACTAGGCAGTGGAGCATTCCACATGTAGGCTCCCATTGTCTGTGAACTTGTGGCTGGGTTCCAACAATTTTTATCAAACAACTATCAGCATGTTGACGCAGGTAAGAGAACTTGTGAATCTGTGCCCGTTTCCCTCCTTCCTGTTGGTTTTATTAGCTGGTTTGGAATGCACTTGTTCAAAACAAGTAAGCTGAGGCACATGCTCAGCTTACACAGACTGTGCTCCACTAGGACTTTGTGTCCACTAACAGACTGCACACTGCATTCTGAATTAATCTCAATTTGACCTGCTCTCTTTGCTGATGTATGCGCAAAGCCATAGAAACAGATCCAGGTGAGTGGGGCTAATTGGATTGCTCTTTCAAAGAAACAGGATAAGGGTGATGGGCTGAATGGCTGCTGTAAATTTAAACCCACTGAAGAATGTTGGGTGAGTGAGCGGAGGTTGAACAATCGGGTTCCCTGAGTTGTCTCAAACGCTGGTTCCTCTCTGATCTGAAAGTTTTGAAATGTTTCTATCTCAGCCCTGTTGTGATTGGTTCTTCATGTTTTTATCTTTCAGACTCCCCAGAATCAGCAGCAAAGGAAATTCCCTTCTTCTTTCCAGAGTTTAATGAGCAGCAGTGGATTAGCACTGAGGAGATGTCTTATCGCCAAGGACAATACTTCTACCATTCTGAAAAACAAGTGCACCTGCTGACAACGCATCAGGAGCAATTGCTGCAGTCACAAGGACACTGATCCTGGAAACTGACCGCTGGAGAACGCTGACCCCGGTGGGGTTCGAGGGCACTGACCCTGCGCGCTGTCTGCGGGTAGGACTGGAGGGCACTGAATGCAGGTGATTCTGATGCTTGTTGAGGGGAAGTGAGCCGGACCCCAGTTTCTGGATGCTGGTTGTCAGCATACCCCCAGGTCTGTGGTCTATGGTCAGCATGTTTGTGCACTCCTGGACAGTGCCCTGATCAGCGAGCTCCATGGTCAGTACCCTGGGCAATGCCCCTCTAGTTAATTCCATTTTCACTTTCCTATTCTTCCAGACTCAGCATGAGAACAGTAAAAGCATCAATCCACTGGGGAAATACAGCCTCTTAGTGTGGATCCCAGCTCAGTGAAATGGTATAATAAACAGTATTCACTGACACAGTATAGGATGTATTTATCTTGAATTTGCATACTGCTATTATTGTTCTCTTCATACATGATGCTCCAGGATTCTAACTCTTTCAATGATTATTTTTTGATGTTTTTAAAACATGTGGTCAAATAAAGATCTGTATATTTATATCAACTAATGGTAAGCTTCCAGCTAATCCATTTCCCGTTCAGTATCTTCACAATATTGCTGCTTTTAAATGTCTTTATTTGCTTATGAACGAGGTCAGTATTTATTTGCCCATCCCTCATTACTTTTCAGAAGGTGATGGTGAGCTATCTTCATAAACATCTATCCTGTCAATCCTCTGCCTCATTCAGACATGGATTTTGAGAGGAATGAGGAGGAAGTGGGCTGGAGGAAACACTGACAGACTCCGAGGTGGGGAGAAGTCCAGCCCAAGCTGGTGCCTGGATGCTGCTGAGAATTAACTGTAGATGTTCAATAAATGACTCATTGAAAGAAATAATATATTTATTTTGTAAAAGGTGGGTTGGGGCCCCTGGTTTATATAAATGGTTTTGAACAGGAATATAAGGGCTTAGCAGTATCATTCTGTGCAAGATTAGTGGGAAACACCACCTTGTGTGATTCTTCGTGACAGTGTCACCAAGTGGCTTTTCACAGATATTTCCAAGTTAGTTATAGTGAGAAAGAGAGTGAGAGAGGCAAGAGGGTCAGGGAGACACAGAACACTTAAAATCATTTGAACAAGTTCAACGACAACCTTGTTTACATTTGAAGAAAGAAATGGGGAAAAAAAATCACACTCAGAAAAAGGTCTTTTCCAGGTAATTGTTCAGGAACATTCCAGAAGGATCCAGCTCCTCACGGATGGAGCAGAACTTGTGGAACGCCGGATATGTCTTTTCGAAGTCCTGCCGTAGAAAGCTGTGAGCCTAGAATGTTAACAGGAGGAGGATTAGGAGCTGGGACTGATGTGAAATGTCACATGAAGTGATTGCATTGAAAAATATTCAATTCTTCTAGGACTTAATACGATCGAAACTGAGATGCTGTTTCCTCACAAGTCTGATTATATTCAGTTGTTGCTTACGCACGGCAGAGATGGTTAGACTTTTGGATGATAGGACAGTCTGGGTTTAAATCTTATTGCAGTACTCAATCCCACAGCCTGGTTTCTGTTGAGAAGGCCAATTATCCCCACTCACCTTTGCCCAATGTGGTCTTCCCCCGTTTCTCTTCATGATCTCCTCGTACATTGCCCAGTACCTCTCTCGTGGCACCTCCTTACCATAGGGTCTGTGAGGGAAAGATTGCATCAATCACAAACGGTCAGCATCACCCAACATTTCTCCCAGAGCACAGGGATGGCAAGTGACACTGGAGCTTCCAATCAGCGTCATGAAATATTACATCATCTTCCTTGAGAAATATCTTATTTTTGAAAACACTTTATTCTTATGTAGTGGCATTGGAGGCAGCTCAGAGGAGTTCACTAGATTGATTCCAGAGATGAGGGGTTTGTCGTATGAAGAGAGATTGAACTGTTTAGGCCAATACTCTCTGGTATTGAGAAGAATGTGGGGAGATCAAATTGAGGTATTCAAAGTTTTGTACTTTTGGTACATTGATTTTTATAAATCAGAGTATCGAATATAAAAGTTGGAGTGTTATGGTAAGGTTATATAAACCATTGGTGAGGTTGAATTTAGAGTATTGTGTACAGTTTTGGTCACCTAGTTACACAGGAAGGATGTAAATAAGATCGGAAGAATGCAGAGAAGATTCACGAGAATGTTGCCAGGACTTGAGAAGCTGAGTTACAGAGAGAGATTGAATAGGTTAGGACTTTATTCCCTGGAGCTTAGAAGAACGAGAGGAGATTTGATAGAGGTGCATAAGATTATGATGGGTATGGATAGAGTGAATGCAAGCAGGCTTTTTCCACTGAGGCTAGGGGAGAAAAAGACCAGAGGACGTGGGTTAAGGGTGAAAGGAAAAGAATATTAGGGGGGGCTTCTTCACACAGTGATGGGACTGTGGAATGAGCTGCCGGATAAAGTGGTAAATGCGGGTTCGCTTTTAAACTTAGATGGGTACATGGATGAGAAAGGAGCAGAGGGATGTAATCCAAGTGCAGGTCAGTGGGAATAGGCAAAAAAGGGTTCGGCGCAGACAAGAAGGGCCAAAAGGCCTGTTTCTGAGCTGTAATTTTCTATGGTTCGATTAAGATGATAAAAGGTCTGAATAAAATAAATGCAGAGTGATGTGAATTCTTTCTCTGTGGGACATTCTAGGACGAAAGGTCAAAGTCTTAGGATAAGGGATAAGAAATTTAAAACAGAATTGAGGAGAAACTACTCCCAAAAGGTTGTGAATCTATGGAATTCGCTACATCAAGATGCTGGGACAGTAAGTACATTTAGAACATAGAACATTACAGCGCAGAACAGGCCCTTCGGCCTTCGATGTTGCGCCGGCCAATTAGGAAAAAGCAATGACCCTCTAACCTAAACCATTCCCTTTTCGTCCATAAACTTATCTATTAACCTCTTAAACGCCACCAAACTTGGCGCATCTACAACTGACGCAGGCAAGGCATTCCATACCCTTACCACCCTCTGGGTAAAGAACCTACCTCTGACATCTGTCCTAAAACCACCACCCCTTAATTTAAAGCTATGTCCCCTCGTTCTAGCTTTCTCCATCCTAGGAAAAAGGCTATCACTGTCCACTCTATCTAAACCTCTAATCATCTTATATGTTTCAGTAAGGTCTCCTCTTAGCCGCCTTCTTTCTACGAAAACAACCTCAAATCCCTCAGCCTCTCTTCATAAGACCTGCCCTCCATACCAGGCAACATCCTGGTAAACCTCCTCTGTACCCTCTCCAATGCCTCCACATCTTTCTTATAATGTGGGGACCAGAACTGCACACAATACTCCAAGTGCGGCCGCACTAGAGTTTTTGTACAGTTGCAACATGACGTTGCGGCTCCGAAATTCAATCCCCCTACCAATAAAAGCTAAGACTCCGTCTGCCTTCTTAACAATCTTATCGACTTGATTGCCAACTTTCAGGGATCTATGCACATATACACCAAGATCCCTCTGTTCATCAACACTATTAAGAGTCCTACCATTAGCCCTCTACTCTACACATTTGTTATTCCTGCCAAAGTGAATTACCTCACACTTTTCCACATTAAACTCCATTTGCCACCTCTCGGCCCAGCTCTGCAACTTGTCCAAGTCTCTCTGCAAACTGTAACACCCCTCTTCACTATCTACCACTCCTCCAACTTTGGTGTCATCCGCAAATTTACTAATCCATCCTTCAATACCCTCATCCAGATCATTTATAAAATTTACAAACAGCAGGGGCCCCAAAACAGATCCCTGAGGTACACCACTTGTAACCGAACTCCACGATGAATAACTTCCATCAACCACCACCCTCTGTCTTCTATCTGCTAGCCAATTCCTAATCCAATTAGCTAATCACCCTCAATCCCATACATCTGCATTTTCTGCAGAAGCCTTCCATGGGCCACCTTATCGAACGCCTTACTAAAGTCCATATATACCACATCAACTGCCTTACCCCCATCCACCTCTTTGGTCACTTTTTCAAAAACTCAATAAGGTTAGTAAGGCACGACCTACCCTTCACAAAACCATGCTGACTATCCCCAATCAATTCATTTCTCTCTAAAATAACTATAAATCCTATCCCTAATAATTCTCTCCAATACTTTGCCCACAACAGAAGTAAGACTCACTGGCCTATAATTCCCTGGAAGGTCTCTCTTCCCCTTCTTGAACAATGGGACCACCTTCGCTATCCTCCAGTCCTCCGGAACCACACCCGTAACCAACGACGACCTGAAGATCAGAGCCAGAGGCTCTGCAATCTCCTCTCTCGCCTCCCAGAGAATCCTAGGGTAAATCCCGTCCGGCCCAGGGGATTTATCTAACTTCAAACCCTCAAGAATATCTAGCACATCCTCCTTATCTACTTCAATACTTTCCAGTTTGCAACCCTGTATCCCAGTGTTCTCCACAACTACATTTACATCTCCCTGCGTGACTACCGAAGAGAAATATTTGTTCAGTGCCTCTCCAATCTCTTCAGGCTCCACGCACAACTTCCCACTGCTGTCTCTGACTGGCCCTAATCTTGCCCTAACCAATCTTCTATTCTTAACATACCTAAAGAAAGCTTTAGGATTCTCCTTGATCCTATCAGCCAAAGTCTTCTCGTGTCCCCTTTTAGCTCTCCTCAACTCACTCTTTAGCTCCCTCCTGGCTAATCTATAGCTATCCATTGCACTAACTGAGCCTTCAAGCCTCATCCTGACATAAGCCTCCTTTTTCCTTTTAACCAGCGAATTAACTTTTTAGTACACCATGGTTCCCTTACTCGACCATTTCCTCCTTGCCTGACAAGGACATACTTATCAAGGACTTGCAGTAGCTGCTCCTTGAATAAGCTCCACATTTCAGATGTTCCCAGTCCCTGTAGTTTCCTAGTCCAACCTATGCATCCTAATTCCCTCCTTATGGCCTCATAATTACCCTTCCCGCAGCTATAACTACTGCCCCCAGCTTCATGCCTATCCCTATCCATCACTAAGGTGAACGTAACCGAATTGTGGTCACTATCACCAAAATGTTCACCTACTTCCAAGTCTAACACCTGGTCTGGCTCATTGCCCAGCACCAAATCCAATGTAGCCTCACCTCTAGTTGGCCTATCTACATACTGAGTCAAAAAACCTTCCTGCACACTTTGCATAAAAACTGACCCCTCTAACGAGTTAGAGCTATAGCTATTCCAATCAATATTAGTAAAGTTAATTTAAGTAATAGTAAGGTACATTTAAGGAGGAATTAGATTTTTGATTGGTAATGGGTTGAAAGGTTATGAGGAGAAGGCAGGAAAATGGGGTTGAGGAGCGTATCAGCCATGATTGAATAACGGAGCGGACTCGAATGGCCTAATTCTGTTCCTATATCTTATGAACTTACCAAGCTCTGAGATTCAGGTGAGCTGTATGGTACCACAAAGGAGTTACTCATTAATATGAAAAGCAAAATACTGCGGATGCTAGAATCTGAAACAGAAAATGCTGGAACATCGCAAAAGGTCTGACAACACCTGTGGAGAGAAAAGAGCCAGCCTTCCGAGTCAGGATGATCCTTTGCAAGAGCTAGCTGCTGGAGAGCAATATCGAGTGTGTGTATAAGGTGGCGCGCGGCACTATGTATGGCTGTCGGGTGAGGGCAGCAGTCCGAGAAGCATTGTATATCCCGTGGATACTTGTAATCCTGGGTGGATTCAAAGTATGAAAGATAGAACTCAGTTTGAATCCACGTGGGGTAAATCAGAGACAAAGACTCGCTGGGGAAGGAAATAACGGCTGTGAAAGTGAGTTTTAGTAAACACTGGGTCGAACACTAAGGGGGAAATGGAAAGCAATGAAAGTGAACAGAGTAAAAGGGAGAAATAGAAATCTTATTGGAGAGAAGAGCAAAACTTCAAGGAAAGGCATTCCTGGAAGAGAATTTGCAGTGAGTTAAACACTTAAGATAGAAATAAAAGACTGCAGATGCTGGAATCGGAAACAAAAACAGAAAGTCTCAACAGGTTGACAACATCTGTTGGGAGAGAATAGGCCCAAATTTTGAGTCTGGATGACCCTTCGTCAGAACTAGGACAAAGCTTCATTCTAGGTCTGACAAAGATCATCCAGAATCAATGTTAGCTCTGTTCTCTCTCCATAGCAGTTACTCATTTTGATTTGATTTATTATTGTCACATGTATTAGCATACAGCATATAGCTTGTTTCTTGCAAGCTATACAGACAAAGCATGCTGTTCATAGAGAAGGAAATGAGAATGCAGAATGTAGTGTTACAGTCATAGCTAGCGTGTAGAGAAAGATCAACTTGATGAAAGTCCATTCAAAAGTCTGGCAGTAGGGAAGAAACTGTTCTCGAGTTGGTTGGTATGCGACATTAGACTTTTGTATCTTTTTTCTGATGGAAGAAAATGGGAGAGAGAATATCCAGGGTGCATGGGGTGCTTAATAATGCTGGCTGTTTTGCCAGGACAGTGGGAAGTGTTGACAGAGTCAACAGATAGGAGGCTGGTTTGTGCGACAGATTGGGTCACATTCGTGATCTTTTGTACTTTCTGATGGTCTTGGGCAGAGCAGGAGCCCATACCAAGCTGTGATACAACCAGAAAGAATGCTTTCTATGGAATATCTGTAAAACTTGCTGAGTCATCGCTGACATGCTGAATTTCCTTAGTTTTATGAGAAGGTAGAGGCATTGGTGGGGCTTTCTTAACTATAGTATCAGCATGGGGACACTGGGATGGGTTGTTGGTGATCTGGACACCTAAAAACTTGAAGCTCTCAACCCTTTCTACTTTGTCCCTGTTGATGTAGACAGGGGCACATGCTCCATTACGCTCCCTGAAGTCGATGACAATCTCCTTCATTTTTTTGACATTGAGGGAGAGATTATTGTTGCCGCACAGTTCGCCAGATTCTCCTTCTGATTCCTGTATTCTGTCATCATTGTTTGAGATCGGATCCAGTATGGTGGTGTTGGCAGCAAACTTGAAAATTGAATTGGAGGGGAATTACATATTGGCCTATTACACACAGTGTACTATCAGCTACAGGAGCTGACACTGACCTATACAAGCTGTACAGTACTGAATGGAAGTGAATTATTGGAGAAAGTTTCTCTCTCCACAGCTGCTGTCTGAGCTGCTGAGTATTTCTAACATTTTCTGTTTTTAATTCAGATCCCAGCATCCACAGTATTCTGCTTTTCGGTATTGCTTGGTATAGGAACAGTCAGCCTGTTTCGGTCCACTGGGACCTCCCTCTTTAGCCCTTTCCCCTGCTGCTCCTTCCCCACCATCCCAGTTACCTGTACATGATGATGTTTATATAGCAGCTGTCTTGCTTGTAGCAGGGACTGAGCAGAATATCGTCTGCATGGACAAACCGGACCTCGACAGGGAAATGCACTCGCACATTGGGATTATTGTCTAACCAATCCTTTAGCTGTTCCAGGGCTGCCCTGGTCTGCTTGCTGTTTGGAACAACAAAAATCCATCAGAATATTCACAATTTCAGATTCCCCATTCCAGGCTATAAAAGCAGAGCAAGTGTGAATATACAATTTACAAAGATAATTCATAACCACTCCATCCTTAGGATTAACACGGGAACAGCAAGATTTGATTTGATTTATTATTTTCACGTATTAACATAGTGACAAGAATTGTTTCTTCCGCGCTGTACAGACAAAACATACCGTTCATAGAGAAGGAAAGATTGCAGAATGTAGTGTTACAGTCATAGCCAGGGTGCAGAGAAAGATCACCTTAATGCGAGGTAAGTCCATTCAAAAGCCTGATGGTAGCAGGGAAGAAGCTGTTCTTGAGCTGGTTGGCACGTGATCTCAGATTTTTGTAGAACATAGAACATTACAGCGCAGTACAGTCCCTTCGGCCCTCGATGTCGTGCTGACCATTGGAACGAATCTAATGACCCTCTAACCTAAACTATTCCAATGCTATCCATATGCCTATCTACTGACCATTTGAACGCCCTTAAAGTTGGCGAGTCCACAACTGCTGCAGGCAGGGCATTCCACACCCTTACTACCCTCTGAATAAAGAACCTACCTCTGACATCTGTCCTACAATTATCACCCCTCAGTGACAATTTCTTTTTCCCGAAGGAAGAAGATGGAAGAGAGAATGTATGAGGTGTGTGGGGTCCTTAGTTATGCTGGCTGCTTTGCTGAAGCAGCAGGAAGTATAGACAGAGCCAATGGATGGGAGGTTGGTTTGTGTGATGGACTGGCTTACGTTCATGATCCCGCAAGCCTTTTCTACCATACAGTTAGATGATGGACCACCTACACTGTGACTCCATTCATCTCCCTTTGCTCAGCGGTAACTTTGCCTGTCCCACAACTCGAAGACTCGGAATGGGAGACAGGGAGAAAGAGAAATGGACAAATAAAAGAAGCAGTGATTAACACTCACAGGAAAGGCTGGGAGAATGATGGTAAAGAAGAGGGAAAAGGTTTGAGTGGGAAGGAAGCTGAGAGAGTGAGGATCAAAACAAGTTAGAGGGAAGAAGAGAAGGAGATTGTACAGCCAGACAAGAAAACAGGAACTGGGTGATGGTGCATGGGAATGGCTCTGAATATAGACACAGTGTAGGGAGATGGTTTTTACATGAACAGGTACAGGGTGGAGGAAGCTAGTGCTTACATGGGAACAGCCCAGTCTGATACATGTTGCTTGAAGAGACAGTCAAAGTTGAAAGCCTTATCACTCCGCTTGACCTGCTCGACCTTTGTTGAGTAAAGCAGCCAATAGAAGAGGCGATTGATCCAGGGCACCAGGCGTGGGAAGAAGGCACTGCACAAAAAAAATTAGAGCGTCAAAGATTAAGGAACTACAATGACATTTTACATCATTTAAGGTTGAATCTACAATTAGCGAGTCAAAAGCATATCAGGAATTCTCAAGGCATGAGTTGAAAGCATGCAGATATCTGAGGGTTGTGGGATTTAAGGAGATTGCAGAGATACAGGAGTGAGAACATGGAAGTCTTTGAGGAGGAATGGATGTGAGGCTCATATCCCTTGTTCTTTCCCTATCCTGGTGATTCACTTCAGTGTTGAAGATGTTCTGGAAGACCCACAAACTCTCAGCTTCAACTGATTGGGTAAAACTCAGTGGATAGAAAAATTGCCATTAAAGGAAACAGACAAAGAGATTGGCTGAGGGAGCTGGAATCCATCTCTAGCCAGCACTCCTCTCACACTGCCTCTTGTGGTGAGGCATGAGTGTGTTTGTGTATTAGGGAAGGTGTGGATCTGGTTATGTGTGTGAGAGGGAGAATGTGTCTGTGAAAGAGAATGTATATGTGTGTGTCAGAAAGAGTAGTGTGTGTCAGAGTGTGTGAGATAAGAAGAGTATGAGAGTGTGAGGATGTTGAGTTAGGGATATGTGTTAGTGCCTTTGTTAGTGTATGTGTGTGAGAATGAGTGTGTGCACAGATGTGTATGTGTATGCGACAGTTTAATGAGAGTGTGAGGATGTGTTTGTGTGTGAAGTTGGGCTGGGAGTATATATCAGTACTTTGGTGAGTGTGTAGTGTGTGTGTATTGGGGGGCGTGTGCTGGGTTGGACGTGGGCTGTGAGTCCATTGTATCTCCATTCAGCAGCAGTCAAACCAGCTACAGTTCTTTCTGTACTGGGAGATTTTGAAGACCTTTATTACAGGTGTTGCACTGTAATACTCCACCAGAGGGCAGTGCAATGTCACTGTTGAATGTTCTTGTCCTTCCCTGGATTTGGAGATTGATCCTGTGACAGAGCAGTTAGTTTAACTCAGGATGTGATATTCACAGTGTATCTGCATTGCTCCCATTTCAAAGCTCTATCATCACTATTTCACATTTCAATTGGTTTTGATTCTGATCAGTAACTCGCAGTTGTATAGCACCTCGAATGCAGTACAATTATAATTATATCATTAACACGACATCCCAAGGTGCTTCACACAAAATCCAACTCAGCTACATGAGGCAAGAATTGGACCAGTGACCAAAGCTTGGCGGGGGGGGGGGGGGGGTCAAAGTGCTTGGTTTTAAAGAGAGTCTGAAAGGAAGAGAGAGAGGTGGAGTGGATTAAGGAAGGAATTCCAGAGCTCAAAGTCCAGATAGCTGAAGATGCAGCCATCAATGGCAGAGTAATGGAAATCAGGGGTGTGTAAAAGACAAGAACTGAAGGAGCACAGAGATGTCGGAGATGTGTGTGTGACTGGATGAGATTACAGAGAAGGAGGGGAGTAGGGGCAAAGCCAGGGGAAGAGTTCAAAATAAGGCTGAGAATTTGAAATCAGGGAATGACTAGACTGAGAGGTAATGCATATCACTGATAACAGGATGATTGGTGCCAGGATTTGGTGCCAGTTGGGATACAAGCAGGAGGGATCTAGAGGAAGTGGGACATTGACCAGGACAGCATTGGAATCAAGTCTGGAGTTAACAAAGGCAGCTCCTGTCTCTGTAAGATTCACTCCTCGGTTCAATCCCTTGGCTGTTTGGGTCACAAGTTTGACAATAAGGAGCAGTCATTGACCTTTGACCCGGGTTCCAGGCCAACGAGTTGAACTCACCTGATCCACAGGAGGAATTCCAGCAGGTAGTAGCCAATGGCGTAGTTCCAGAACCAACTGGAACTGGTTTTAATCGGCTGCAACACACAAAACACACAGACCATCAGAGCTGTGCTAACAGTGGGGAAATACACACAGGAGACACATTCTGTTCCACTTGGATGGACCACAGATCAGGCACACGGCTGCCAACATTCCTGTTGGAATCTGTACTCCATCAACATTGTCTACGTTCCCAGACTTTGGAAATGGATAGGCTCCCACTCAGCAATCTGCTGACTCAGTTCCACCCACGTTGCCTGTTCGAGTGGGTACCAAACAGTGCTGAACCCTGCCAGTGTCCATTTGGCTTGACCACAAAGGCTCAAGCATTACCTCAGTCTCTCCCACCTCACAATCTGGCACTTCTGGTGTTGGGAGATGGTTGGAGGGAGGGGACTGTTGCTGGGACGGTGATTACAGGAACTGGACAGTTGCTGGATAAACTTCTCTCTCTAGCTTCGAGCCTCAATGATGACCCAGTGTCGTCCAAAGCCCTAACCTGAGGTGTTGACGTGGAGATGCCGCTGTTGGATTGGGGTGGGCCCAGTAACAAGTCTCACAACACCAGGTAAAAATCCAACAGGTTTATTTGGAATCACGAGCTTTTGGTGCACTGCTCCTTCATCATGTGAGTGGCTGAAATGTTGAGCTCTCTGTCTGAGAGAAATATTGACAAGTGGACAATAGAAATACAAGGCCAGTTAGCTCAGGAATACAGAGGTAAACATGTTTACAGGAGCAGGAGGAGACAATATAGCTCATCAAACCTGTTCCACCAATCATTGTAATCAGGATTGATGATTAGTTTTAGCTCCACTTTCTCTGCCCAGTCCCCGTTTCCTCAATTCCCTGAGAGACCAAAGATCAGCCTGTCTCAATCTGAAATATTTTCAGCAATCGATCATTCACAATCCTCTGAGGTAGAGAATTCCAAAGATTCACAACGCTTTGAATAAATATTTTCTCATTATCTCAGCCTAAACGATCACTCCTTACCTTGAGACTGTGCCCCCGTATTTTAGATTCCCCGAGCAGGGGCAGCAATCCTTCGGCGTTGATCTACCCTGAGCTAAATACTCTTCTGCCTGTTTCAGTGAGATCAACTCTGAATCTTCAACCCAATTTAATAAGCTCAGATCACTGAACAGCCCCCTCATCCCTGGGACCAATCGAATGATCTTTTGCTGTACAGTCTCCAATGCAAAATATATTATTCCTGAGATAATATATTATCCAAAGTGGGGGGAGTTGTAGACAGCGAGGATGGATGTTACAGTTTGCAGAGGGACATAGATAGGTTGCAGAGCTGGGCCGTGAGATGGCAAATGGAATTCAATACGGATAAGTGTGAGGTGATTCACTTTGGTAGGAATAACAGCATATGAAATATAGGGCTAATGGAAGGACCCTTAATAGTGTTGTCGAGCAGAGGGATCTTGGGGTACAAGTACATAGCTCTTTGAAAGTTGGCACCCAGGTTGATAAAGTTGTTAAGAAGGCGTACGGTGTGTTAGCTTTTATTGGTAGAGGGATTGAATTTAGGAGCCGTGAGGTTATGTTACAACTGTACAAAACTCTGGTGCGGCCGCACTTGGAGTATTGCGTACAGTTCTGGTCGCCGCATTATAAGAAAGATGTGGAAGCATGGAAAGGGTGCAGAGGAGGTTTACCAGGATGTTGCCTGGTATGGTGGGAAGGCCTTATGAGGAAAGGCTGAGGGACCTGAGGTTATTTTCATTAGAGAGAAGAAGGGTACGCAGTGACCTAATTGAGGCGTATAAGATGATCAAGGGATTGGATAGGGTGGATAGTGAGAGCCTTTTTCATCGGATGGTGATGACCAACACGAGGGGACATAACTTTAAATTAAGAGGTGGTAGTTATAGGACGGATGTCAGAGGCAGGTTCTTTACACAGAGGGTGGTGAGAGCGTGGAATGCCCTGCCTGCAGCAGTTGTGGACTCGCCTACTTTGGGGGGCATTCAAATGGTCAGTGGATAGGCATATGGATGATATTGGAATAGTTTAGGTTAGAGGGTCCACTGGCTGGCGCAACATCGAGGGCCGAAGGGCCTGTACTGCGCTGTAATGTTCTATGTTCTATAAAGGCAAAATACTGCGGATGCTGGAAAATCTCAGCAGCTCTGTTAGTAACTGTGGAAAGACAATAAAGCCAATGTTTGACCCTTTATCGGAGCTCGCTCTCTTCTCTCCACAGCTGCTGCCAGATCTGAGATTTTCCAGCATTTTCCATTTTTATATCATTCCTTAAATGGGGAAACCAAAACTCTGCAAATAGTGAGTTGAGAAGCTAATTTTAACTAAAAACACCAGGAAGGTTTTTACTGCAGTGTTTTTCAAGATGTGTTATTGAGGGATCTCACTGTGAAAACTATGTCCTGTATAACTCGTATTTAATACAAATTAAACCAATTATCTTCAGAGTTGTTTTACAATCGTCTCGTGTTAAGAAAGCAACACACAATAGATAGTGTGAGCATTCAGCAGAGACAGTAGATATTACCCTGAGTTAGTAACACTCCAGATTGACAGGGACATGAGGGACAGTACAGAACCAGAGAGAATTTCCAGCACAAAACACAGACAAGCTCTCACTGTACCTTGTCTGTGGGATCTGCGTAGAAAACCGTGACCTTGTCAGTGTGAGGAAACCAGAAGAAACGGAAATACTCAGAAGCTTTGAGGTGAGTGTCCAGATCATTCAGAACCTGCAGGAACAAGACAAGGATTCACTTACATTCGGTATTTAACATTTACCTTCCCACCAAGGTAAAAGCCTATTAGCTGGATTCCTCAGCGTGGGATCTTGCTGTGCACGAATGAACTTCAATACAGAGTGACCACGCACTGGCTCTGAGCTTCACCGAAAGCATGAAGGACATTTAGAAATACTCAGTTATCTCCATTTATACTCCTACATGTCTGGCCTGAGATAACTGGGTGGCTCGCACAGTGTGGCCTGGATTTCTTTCTCAATTACAAGCACAGAAAATGCTTGCTGGCCCTCCATTCAGCATCCACCTCCCTCCCCCCCCCCCCCCCCCCCACCTCCACCCAACCCTCCCACTTCCCATCCCTCTCCAACCCCTTTCCCCTCTGCCCCCATTCCTCCACAGCGTGAACCTCATCCCATTTCCAGTTGTCCCATTTCCCCCCATCCTCCCTCTCCACCCTCTTCCCCAGCCCCACTCTCTGCCCCCTTCCCCCGCTGCCACTTCCTCCCCATAATGTTCAACTCGTCCCATTTCCACTTGATTCCTGCTCTGACGAAGGATCATCCAGACTCAGTTCTCCCTCCACAGACCTGCCGAGATTTTCCGGCATTTCCTATTTTGGTTTTAGATTGCAGTATCCACAGTCATTTCCCAGTGTTAGATCATAGAATAAAAGACAAGAGAATACCTATTATTTACCCATTCTGTATTTTTGGACCAAGCTGAGATGTGCTGATTGCTGTTATGTGCAGTAAAGTTTTAAGCTAGTCGTAATTTTATCAAACTCTCAGTCTGGTGAGCTGTGGTTTCTGCCACAGCAATTTCAGCAGTTGTAAAGGTTTGATGGTAATCTAATCACCACTGATTTTGACATTCCACTTGACTTGGCTCCAGATATCTAATCTCATCTACCACTGAAAAAAAATCTACAGAGGAGCCAGCCTCAAATCCTTCCCTAAATTACAATTGACGTCAGCTCACCATCCACCAATTAGAAGTTTCCAGCAAAGCTTGTCAAACCCTCAACCTAAATCTGCACTCAAGAACAAAACCACCTTGTAATTGGCAGCAATCATCCATTTCCAATTCCACTATGTCAGAGTACGCAGTTTAAAATGATGGCCTTTTCAGTCCTCCATTCAATAAAATATCACACGATTAATAAGGGAATTGTATTCTAATCTGATATTTCAGAATCGTTCTTTGTGTTCGAAAAACAAATAGAACATAGAACATTACAGCACAGAACAGGCCCTTCGGCCTTCGATGTTGCGCCGACCAATATAAAAAGCAATGCCCCTCCAAACTAAACCATTCCCTTCTCTTCATATACTTATCAACTAACCTCTTAAACGCCACCAAACTTGGCGCATCTACAACTGCTGCAGGCAGGGCATTCCACTCCCGAACCACCCTTTGGGTAAGAACCTACCTCTGATATCCGTCCTATAACTATCACCCCTTAATTTAAAGCTGTGTCCCCTCGTGCTAGCTTGCTCCATCCTAGGAAAAAGGCTATCACTGTCCACCCTATCTAAACCTCTAATCATCTTATATGTTTCAATAAGGTCTCCTCTTAGCCGCCTTCTTTCTAACGAAAACAACCTCAAATCCCTCAGCCTCTCCTCATAAGACCTGCCCTCCATACCAGGCAACATCCTGGTAACCTCCTCTGTACCCTCTCCAATGCCTCCACATCTTTCTTATAATGTGGGGACTAGAACTGCACACAATACTCCAAGTGCGGCCGCACTAGAGTTTTGTACAGTTGCAACATGACGTTGCGGCTCCAAAATTCAATCCCCCTACCAATAAAAGCTAAGACTCCGGATGCCTTCTTAACAACCTTATCGACTTGACTGCCTACTTTCAGGGATCTATGCACATATACTCCAAGATCCCTCTGTTCATCAACACTATTAAGAATCCTACCATTAGCCCTATACTCTACACATTTATTATTCCTGCCATAGTGCATTACCTCACCCTTTTCCACATTAAACTCCATTTGCCACCTCTCGGCCCAGCTCTGCAACTTGTCCAAGTCTCTCTGCAAACTATAACACCCCTCTTCACTATCTACCACTCCTCTGACTTTAGTGTCATCTGCAAATTTACTAATCCTTAGTAAATAATCCTATAATTCACATTAAACGACATCAGCATGTTTTAACAATCTGATCATTCAAAGTAGGTTTGAATTTAGAGTATGTTTTACTTTAAAGCTATCTATTCAGAAATATGTTGTGATATTATAGACCTAATGGCACACTTCAAAAGAGTCACTGAAGGCGGTGGGGGGTTCAGGTAACATGATATTTGAGGTGGCAGCTATATTGAGGGAAAAGATTGCAAAGCATACGGGATTTTGGGCTTCATAAGAACATAAGAAATAGGAGCAGGAGTCGGCCATCCAGCCCCTCGAGCCTGCCCCACCATTCAATAAGATCATGGCTGATCTGAAGTGAATCAGTTCCACTTTCCTGCTTTCGCCCCATAACCCTTAATTCCCTTATCGAGCAGAAATCTATCTACCCATGACTTAAATATATTCAGCGAGGTAGTGTCCATCACCTCAACGGGCAGAGAATTCCAGAGATTCACCACCCTTTAAGTGAAGAAGTTCCTCCTCAATTCTGATCTAAACTGCCCCCCCCCCCCCCCACCCCTTATTTTGAGGCTGTGCCCTCGAGTTCTGGTCTTCATAAAGAGAGATACAGTCATCGAGGTTTACAGCATGGAAACAGGCTCTTTGGCTCAACTTGTCCATGCCGTCCTTTTTCTTAACCACTGAGCTAGTCCCAGTTGTTCGCATTTGGCCCATATCCCATTTACCCGTGTAATTGTCAAAATGCTTTTTAAAAGACAACATTGTAGCGGCCTCTACTACTGCCTCTGTGGGATGGCGCGGTAGCACAGTGGTTAGCACTGCTGCTTCACAGCGCCAGGGTCCTGGGTTCGATTCCCGGCTCGGGTCACTGTCTGTGTGGAGTTTGCACATTCTCCTCGTGTCTGCATGTGTTTCTTCTAGGTGCTCCGGTTTCCTCCCACAGATCAAAGATGTGCGGGTTAGGTTGATTAGCCATGCTAAGAAATTGCCATTTAGTATCCAGGGATTAGTGGGTATAATATGTAGAGATATGGGGTGCCTGGGTGGGATTGTGTTCGGTGCAGAGTCAATGGGCCAAAGGACCCCTCTCTGTACTGTAGGGTTCTATGATTCTTGTTCCAGACACTCCCCCACCTCTGTGTGAAAAAATTGCCCCTCTGAACCCTTTCGTATCTCTCCCCTCTCATCTTGTCAAATCCCGGTAGCATCCTAGTAAATGAATACCAAAACAGGGAGCTATGCTGAACCTTTCCAAAGCTCTGATTGGACCAGAACTAGACTATTGTATCCAGTTCACTTTCAGGACAATGTGAGGATGCAGAGGGAGATTTACCAGAATGGTTCTGGAGTTTGGGAGGAGGGGGCGATTTTAATTCGAAGGTTGGGTTGGAGAAGCTGAGGTTGTTCAACATGGAGTAAAGGGGATTGAGGGGGAGTTGATAGAGGTGGACAAGATTATGACAGGATTGGCTAAGGTGGACAAAGAAAAACTGTTCCCGTTGGCTTTGTGTTCCCATGGTAGAAGGGCTAAGATTTGTGTGGGGTGGGCGGGGGGGAATTGAGAGAGACAAGAGAGGGTGGGGGGGGGAGAGAGAGAGAGATTGGGGGGGAAGAGAGAGAAGAGAGAGAGGGGTGGGGGGGGAAGAGAGGGGGGAGAAAGAGGGAGGAGAGGGGGCTGGAGAGAGAGAGAGAGAGAGAGGGAGATGGAGAGGGAGATGGAAAGAGGGAGGGAGAACTTATTTAGGCAGCTAACTCAAATAGCCTGGAACTCAGTTTCAGGTGATGAAAGGGAAGAAGATTAATATTTCCTAGAGGAAATTGGAAAGGTACACAAGTAAAATGAGAAAAGAGCAGGACTTTGCCCAGAGCCAGAATAGATATGATGGGTCGAATGGCCTCCTCCTGTTACTTAATGACTTCTTGCGATACAGGAAGCAAGGACTAGGAAGAGTTTGCAGAAACTGGGAGCTAATACATTTGATAATACTGACAGAGAAATAGAGCAGAAGGAATGAGATGGAGCAATTTGAAAACCGTTCTGGCAGAATGTCATCTCAACCTGAGCCTGGGGGACAATCAGCATCAACAGGTTTATGTGGGTCACTGCCTCAGGCAAACATTAAAATAATGCAGACACTTAGACAATCAAACTAACAGAGCGTCACTAATAGGGAGACAACACTGAGATGCAGCTTCATCCAGCTGACATTGCCTCACTCTGTACATTCATGATTGTCTGCAGAAAGAGGTCATCAACTGAGCTTCTCCCAGAAAGACATCTTCACAAACACAGTAACAAAGTAGTATCAGTATAAAAGGTTAACTCCTACACTCCTGTCCTCACGGAGGCAGTGCAGTGCTGACAGGTGCTAACAATTCACTGTTAAACAGAAACGATGCAGTTAATTAAACACAAACATCTCCCTGAAAGAATAATCGGAACTGAACTTTAATTGAAAAGGGAGCCACAGATGAGAGGAGAGGAGCTGATCAGAGAAATGACTTCATTCACACATGTCTCTCGCTGTCAGTTCCTGTACCTGCACAAAGTGAGTGGAAGGGAAAGGAGGTTGATAAGAGTGTGGATTGATTACAGGGAGGTTCCCTCCTTCCGCAAAGGGCTGAGAAATCTTCCCTGGTAATCTTCCCTGAGACCCTGCTCTGATCTGAGTCCTGTGACCTCTTCCAGCAGAATAATCTCACCAGTGATCTGTAACTGAGGTGAACCTGGCCAGGTACAGAGTTCTTTTTAAAGTTTATTTATTTATTAGCCACAAGTAAGGCTTACATTAACACTGCAATGCAGTTACTGTGAAATTCTCCGAATCCTCACAGTCCGCGCCTGTTCAGGTCAATCTACCTAACCACACATCTTGCAAACTGTGGAAGGAAACTGGAATACCCAAAGGAAACCCACGCAGACACAGGGAGAACGTGCAGAATCCACACTGACAGTGACCCAAGCCAAGAATCGAACACGGTTCCCTGGCACTGCGAGGCAACAGTGCTAACCACTGTGCCACCCACCATTATTAGTGTCACAAGTAGGCTTACATTAACACTGCAAGGAAGTTACTGTGAAAATCCTCTCAGTACCACTCTCCAGTGCCTGTTCAGGTACATTGAGGGAGAATTTAGCATGGCCAATACACCTAACCAGTACGTCTTTTGGACTGTGGGAAGAAACCAGAGTACCCAGAGAAAACCCCCACAGACATGAGGGGAACATGCAGACTCTGTCGAGATAGTGACCCAAGCCGGGAATCAAACCCGGGTCCCTGGTGCTGAGAAACAGCAGTTCTCACCACTGTGCCATCCGTGGGCTCAGGAGCTGGCATGGTACCTACTCTGTCAGGTGTGATTGTTGGCTAAAGCGGAAGGCTGGGTGAGAGTGAAATAAAATCTCTGCCTTGTTTGAAAAGTTGTATTCGCTCAGATCCGGAAGGGAACAGAGGTGATTACACCATCCTATTCATCAATGTCAATGAGGCAGCAGACAGCTCATTAGCACCATTCATCATTCCGATAAATTCCTGCACCAATTATTCGTCCTTTCCGATGTCGCACTCGGTACTTTGCCATTTGAAGGAAAGGAGGTCAGTGTGTGTGTTATTCTATTGCAGTGATTCTGAGATTGGCTCAGAAACTTTTATCCACACTCTCCTTGAAATGCTGGATATTAAAACGGCACAAAACAAGGAAGTTAAATTGAATCTGTATAAAACTCGGGTTTAACCTCAGCTGGAGTCCAGTTCTGGGCATCACATTAGGGTAGGAGGTGAATCATTCGGGAGACAGAGTGCCCACACAAGTCACAAGAATGGTTCCAGAGATAAGCAAGATAGATTGGAAAAGTTACAAAGTGTCAGGTTTGTTATTCCAGCGCTCTTCCTCTCTCCACAGAAGCTATCCGAACTGCTGAGGTTTTCCAGAACTTTCTGTTTTGATTTCAGATGTTGGGAATCAGCGGAGTCTCACTGTTTCCTGACAATGTGTGGTGTTTGGCTCCAGGGTGGATGCTGAGATCCCGGTATATCTCTGGATTGATCTGGCACTCTCTCAATATGTAGGAAGGCAGGATGGGAATGGGGACAAATCCCAGCCTTTGAGAATCATTCGGTTAGTTATGGGCAGTTTTTCCAACTTTCCACTCCCAGGCTTTTCTCCTCGTCCAACATTCCTGCCTCCCAGGTAAGGATGGATGCTTCACTTTGTGGAAACATTCCTGTTGAAGGTTGATCCAATCTCCCATTCTCCTTTTAATGAATATTTTCCTTCACTTTTCTCACAACTAGCTGAGCTCCATTTCTAAGATTGTTCTCCCTATTTATTCAAAGTCCCTCTATAGAATCATTGATTCATTGAATTCCAGCACAGGAGTCCATTCAGCCCATCAGTCTACCCTCTCTCTCTTTTATTTTATTCCCATTCTCCTACTTTTTACTCAAACTGATTTCTTCAGTGATTGTTTTTTCTGTTTAAATGTTATTTCTGCATCCACCATTCTTTCTCATCACTCATTCATTAATCTTCAAATGGTGTCTTGCCCTTTTCCACTGATCAATCAGCTTCTCGGAGAGGGTGGGATTGTTGCCAATGGGCCAGTAAAGTTTTCAAATCTATTCCCCACCATCTCCCGCCCCTCCTCACCCCCCACCGCACGATTAACCCCAGCATTGCTCACCCCACCCATGATCCAGACTGCTCCCTTCCTCACACACAGTGACCCAATCCAGACAACACCCCCAGAGCTGCTGCTGTTGGACTGGGTTGGATGCAGTAAGAAGTCTCATGTCACCAAGTTAAAGTCCAACAGGTTTTACCTGATGAGGGAGCAGTGCTGAACTGTTGGACTTTAAACTGGTGTCGTGAGACTTCTTACAGACAATTCAAACCACTTTAACCAACTTGCAAACTCCACAGGACTGAGAGCAGCTCCCCGCCCCCCCCTCCCAACAAGCCACCACACCACACACCCCCTCTCCCCAGGGCATTTCAGTTCCCTGTGGCCAGTGTCTGAAGTAATTCCTGGATTGATGAGTGGTGCGAATTCAGTTTGGAGCACTCCCCTGTCACATTCCAACACTCCCTGTTAGACTGACTAAGAGAAAGAGAGAGAGAGACAGACAGAGAGAGAGAGTCAGGCAGAAGATATATGACTGGGACTGGCTCTCACATCAAGCCCTAGATGCCAATTTGATTGAATCAGAGTGTAATTATCACACTATGTCCTTTACCCAATGACTGACTGGTGGAAGGAGGGAGGGGAGGGGAGGGAAGGAGGGAGGGGAGGGGAGGGAGAAGGGAGGGGAGGGAGAAGGGAGGGGGGAATAGGGGGATGTGAGGGAGATGGGTAGGGTCGAAGGGAGGAGTGTGGAATGGGGGAGGGGTGTAGGGTGGGGAAGTGGGAAGAGGAGGTGGGTGGGGATGGGGGAAGGTGGGGGGAGGACGAGAGAGGGGAAAGGGTGGGAGAGAGGGAGGGGAGGAGGGAGGGAGAGAAGGAAGGAAGGGGGCAGGGAGGGAGAAGAGAAAGGGGAGGGAGAGATGCGACGTGGAGAAGAAGAGGGACAGAGGGGAAGAGAGAGAGGAAGCATTGAGAGAGAGGAGAGAGGGAGAGTCGAGAGGTGGGAGAATGAGAAGAGAGAGGAGATAGGTGAGGAGAGAGAGGGAAGGAGGAATATTTATCCTTCCTGTTCATTGCTCCTGTTTTCAGCCTGTCATCACCAATAGCATTGCCAATTAAGAAACTGAAAGCAGGCTTTAGTTGCCCATAGTGACCAGGCCCACAAAAATTCACTCAAAATCAAATAGTTTTAAACATCTATTAATTATTCAAAATACTTTTAAAAGTAGTGAGGATGCACCATCTGTAAAATAAAAAGTGGAAGACTGCCCGAGGCACACAGTACTCAGGTTGTTATGGAGATGTGTCTGATCAAAACCTCCTGCTCACCTTCCATCCACTTCCAGATCTTTCTGCAGGAATTCCCGCCTCTGCAGCCTGCGATTCTGAGCTTGCTGCTAATTAACTTCATCTTTAGAAACTGTCACCCTTCCTCTTTCAATTTCTTTTCTAGTGAGAACCCACCCATCTTCCTAAATCCCTCCCAAATCTGTGGGTGGCTATATCTTTTTCTGCATTAAACCAAAGGCCATCTGTAATGTTATTGACTGTCAGACATGCATATTTCTGATAAAATTTATAACCAACACCATCTAGAAGGTCAAGGACATCAGATACCTGAGAACACCATCACCTGGAGGTTCCCCTTCAAGCCACTCACCATCCTGACTTGAAAATATATCAATTTTCTTCACTGTCCCTGTATCACAATCCTGTGACTGCCTCCCTACCAGCACTGTGAGTGTATCTACACCTCAGGGACTGTAGTGGTTCAAAAAGGAAGCTCATCTTCTGAAGGGTGAGTAAGGATGAGTAATGAGTACTGGGTCTAGCCACTGATGCTGAGGTCCATGGACAGATAAATAGAAGTTATAAAGTGTATCTCAAAACATCTTACACAGGATGTGGATGTTATTGAGTAACAGATGGGGAGGATTTAGAAGTTTAGAAGCCTCCTGAAGCATTTGACGAGTTAGTTTTTCAATGGAGAAAGGAAGAAAACTGAAGATCCCAAAGAATTGGGGCAGAATTCCCCAGGTGATCTAAAAGCTAGAAATTTCCACCCAATCATCAACGGCGTTTCACATTCTCTGCGACCCGCCTGCTAAAATTCCAGGAGTAGGCGGGATGGAAGAGTTCTGGCTTTGGAGTGTAGTGGCTGAGGGATTATTGTGAGATAGAGGAGTCGAGTGTACCAGAATGAGGAGTAATCCAGGAGTGAGGCTGTGGTACACAGTCAGTCAGGTTAACTGTAGACATTCAATAAAGTTTCTGATTGACAAGAAGGTTTTTGCATGAATTCTTTCGCTACATCGTGTTGTTGCTCTGAAGATGCTGTAAATTGGGTTCTCACAGCAGAAAATTTGGAGTTTAATTGAAATATCAAGAGAAGCAGCTGACAATCAGATCACCTCTCATCCCAAATGGAAAGGTTATTTCCAAAGGGTTGCCTTACCGTTAGACTAGCAGGAAATCTCCCTCTTTATCATTCTCACAAGATCAATCTTTACAGCCCAGATAACTCTTTATACTCAGAGATCTATCTGGACAGAATCACAGTGAATTGTCACTCAGTGACTGCCAGAGAAACTTACTGCCAGTCCCAGACTTCTACAGAGTCGCCAATACAAATACACACAACACAGCCAGTCACCAGAGAGAGTGAACACACAACACAGCCAGTCACCAGAGAGAGTGAACACACAACACAGCCAGTCACCAGAGAGAGTGAACACACAACACAGCCAGTCACCAGAGAGAGTGAACACACAACACAGCCAGTCACCAGAGAGAATGAACTCACAACGCAGCCGATCACCAGAGAGAATGAACTCACAACGCAGCCGATCACCAGAGAGAATGAACAGACAACGCAGCCAATCACCAGAGAGAGTGTATAGATCCAAAGGTATAAGGCAACATTCTGTGCAGATTCAGCTTCTAAATTATAAATGCACTGCAGAGCTGTGATGTGTTAACCTTTAGTGCTGGGCACCAGATCCCCAATTTTCCATGTGTCAGTTGGTGCCGTATATTACAGTTCACCTAGAGGATTCGAGTTGCCAAGGCAATGTACGCTTTTCCATTATATTATAGTTTAGAGCAATGGATGGTGATGATAGACTCCTGTCCATCACATAGCTGACCAGGAATCTCTCTCAGTCTTGCTGCTACCATTGGCACGTGTTGAGAGGATTTACAGAGTGACATCCCCCCTGTTTGACCAAGTTATAGGCACACCTGCCTTGGAGCAAGACTCAAATCCCAAAGTTCCTGGCTTAGAGGCAGAACATTACTCACAGCACCACAAGCTCTCACAGAATAGAGAGAGCTTGTCACTCATATAAACCAGTATGTAAATACCACAACATATACTCATCACTCACTATTATTCTCAACGACTGTAAAAGGCAGCATACCTCAGTGAGGGTTTTTGGGAACTGTTGCAGATGAATTTTGAAGGCGGGTACACACTGGATCGTAATATTTAATACCACTCCCAGGGAGCCAAGATGCAGACGAGTAGCCTGAAATAACTCACGGTTCACAGTGTTGGAACATTCTAACGTATCTCCAGCTGCCGTCATTAATGTCATTGCCACTATCTGAAAGAAGCAGAATTAAGTTGGACAACTGTTTTCGTTAGAAAGACGGCGGCTAAGAGGAGACCTTATTGAAACATATAAGATGATTAGAGGTTTAGATAGGGTGGACAGTGATAGCCTTTTTCCTAGGATGGAGAAAGCTAGCACGAGGGGACATAGCTTTAAATTAAGGGGTGGTAGTTATAGGACGGATGTCAGAGGTAGGTTCTTTACCCAGAGGGTGGTAAGGGTATGGAATGCCCTGCCTGCTGCAGTTGTAGATGCGCCAAGTTTGGTGGCGTTTAAAAGGTTAGTAGATAAGTTTATGGATGAAAAGGGAATGGTTTAGGTTAGAGGGTCATTGCTTTTTCTTAATTGGTTGGCGCAACGTCGAAGGCCGAAGGGCCTGTTCTGCGCTGTAATGTTCTATGTTCTATGTTCTAAGTTAGAAGTGCTTGCTAACTGTTAGTTACACAGCTGTGAGAATTGATACAAGATTTGAAAGATTTTAAAGTGCTAGATGAAGGGATGTGATCCATGGACACAAAAGCACCACAAGGGATTTTGTAGGTTAATAAATATCAGCCCATGCTTCAGAATAGGAACATAGGAATTACTCAATAATAGGCAGCCTTTTCAGTTCAGCTTCTACCACCTGGTTCTTAGAATCACAGAATACTGCCATGTAGAAGAGACTCTTTGGCCCATCAATGCATGAAAGGCCCTGACTTGCCTGGTTTATCAGCATTTGGCCCATAAATGCTTTGAATGTAATGGCATGCCAAGCACTCATCCAGATACTTTTTAAAGAACATGAGGCATCCCAGGAAGCTCCTTCCAGCCAGGAAGGAGCTAAAGAGGGAGTTGAGAAGAGCTAGAAGAAGACACGAGAAGACTTTGGCGGATAGGATTAAGGAGAATCCTAAAGCTTTTTACAGGTATATAAATAATAAGATATTGGTTAGGACAAGATTAGGGCCAGTCAGAGATAGCAGTGGGAAGTTGTGCGTGGAGCATGAGGAGATAGGAGAGACACTGAATGAGTATTTTTCGTCAGTATTCACGCAGCAGAAAGACAGTGTTGTCGGGGAGAATACTGCGATACCAGGTTGTAGACTGGGTAGGATTGAGGTTCATAAGGAGGAGGTGTTAGCGAATCTTGAGGGTATGAAAATTGATAAGTCCCCTGGGCCAGATGGGATTTACCCTAGGATTCTCTGGGAGGCTAGAGGGGAGATTGCAGAGCCTTTGGCTTTGATCTTCATGTCATCGTTAGCTACAGGTATAGTATCGGAAGACTGGAGGATGGCAAATGTTGTCCCTCTTTTCAAAAAGGGGAGTAGGGACCATCCTGGAAATTATAGAACATAGAACATAGAACACTACAGCACAAACAGGCCCTTCGGCCCACAAGTTGTGCCCACAAGTTTTGAACACATCAAAACCTACCCAGCCATAGACCTATCTATAACCCCCAATCCCATTGGATCCCATATACTCATCCAGAAGTCTTTTAAAAGACCCCAGCGAGTTCCCCTTGACCACCACCGACGGCAGCCAATTCCATTCACTCACCACCCTCTGAGTGAAAAACTTTCCCCTAGCATCCCCTCTGTATTTACTTCCCTGCACCTTAAATCTGTGCCCTCTCGTCGCGACCATTTCAGCCCTGGGAAATAGTCTCTGAGAGTCCACCCTATCTATTCCTCTCAACATCTTGTAAACCTCTATCAGGTCGCCTCTCAACCTTGTCTCTCCAGGGAGAACAGTCCCAGCTCCCTCAACCTGTCTTCATAGGGCATGCTCCCAATCCAGGCAACATCCTTGTAAATCTCCTCTGCACCCTTTCAATAGCTTCCACGTCCTTCCTATAGTGAGGCGACCAGAACTGCGCACAGTACTCCGAGTGTGGTCTGACAAGGGTCCTATAAAGCTGCAGCATTACCTCCTGACTCCTGAACTCAATCCCTCGATGAATGAAGGCCAGTACACCGTAAGCTTTCTTAACCACATCCTCCACCTGGGAGGCCGATTTGAGAGTCTTATGGACCCGGACCCCAAGATCCCTCTGCTCTTCCACACAGCTAAGACTCCTACCTTTGATAGTGTACTCATTCATCCCGTTGGATCTGCCAAAATGGACCACAACACATTTATCCGCGTTGAAGTCCATCTGCCACTTCTCCGCCCAGTCTTGCATCCTGTCGATGTCATGCTGCAACTTCTGACATCCCTCCAGACCATCCACAACACCACCGACCTTCGTGTCATCGGCGAACTTACTCACCCATCCCTCCACTTCCTCATCCAGGTCATTTATGAAAATGACAAACAGCAAGGGTCCTAGAACAGATCCCTGGGGCACTCCACTGGTGACCGACCTCCATGCAGAAAAAGAGCCATCCACAACCACCCTCTGCCTTCTGCAGGCAAGCCAGTTCTGGATCCACAAGGCCAAAGCCCCTTGTATCCCATGCCCTCTCACCTTCTCAAGAAGTCTTGCATGTGGGACCTTGTCAAATGCCTTGCAGAAGTCCACTGCTCTTCCTTCGTCAATGTGTTCAGTCACATTTTCGAAGAACTCAATTAAGCTTGTAAGGCACAACCTGTCTTTTACAAAACCATGCTGACTATTTCTAATCAACCTAAACTTCTCCAAATGCTCGTAAATCTTGTTCCTCAGAAGCCTCTCCATCAGCTTACCAACCACTGAGGTCAGACTCACCGGTCGGTAATTTCCAGGACTATCCCTGTTCCCTTTCTTGAAAATAGGGACCACATCCGCAATCCTCCAATCCTCCGGAACCCCTCCCATCTCCATCGATGACGCAAAGATCATCGCCAGGGGCTCTGCAATGATATCCCTCACCTCCCACATTAACCTGGGGTACATCCCATCTGGTCCCGGAGACTTGTCTATCTTGATAGCATTTAGAAGTTCTAACACATCCGCTTCCTTAATATCTACATACTCAATCTTTTCAGTCTGCCGCAAAATTGTAATGCATCCTCCCAGATCACTTTCAGACCGGTGAGCCTGACTTCTGTTGTGGGCAAGGTCTTGGAAAGAATTATAAGGGATAGGATTTATAAGCATCTAGAGAGGAATAAATTGATTAGGGGTAGTCAGCACGGTTTTGTGAAGGGTAGGTCGTGCCTCACAAACCTTATTGAGTTTTTTGAGGAGGTGACCAAAGAGGTAGATAAGGGTAAGGCAGTTGATGTAGTGTATATGGATTTTAGCAAAGCGTTTGATAAGGTTCCCCATGGTAGGCTACTGCAGAAAGTGCAGATGCATGGGATTGAAGGTGATTTAGCAGTTTGGATTAGGAATTGGCTAGCTGATTTTAGTCTTTACTCAAAGAGTGATTAGGAGTGGAATGCCCTGCCTGCAGCTGTTGTAGATGCGCCAAGTTTGGTGGTTAAGAGGTTAGTTGATAAGTATATGGATGAGAAGGGAATGGTTTAGTTAGGAGGGGCATTGCTTTTTATTTGGTCGGCACAACATCGAAGGCCGAAGGGCCTGTTCTGTGCTGTATTGTTCTATGTTCTATGTTCTATGTTCTATGATAGAAGACAGAGGGTGGTGGTTGATGGGAAATATTCAACCTGGAGTGCAGTTACAAGTGGTGTACCTCAAGGATCTGTTTTAGGGCCACTGCTGTTTGTCATTTTTATAAATGACCTAGATGAGGGTGTAGAGGGTTGGATTAGTAAATTTGCTGACGATACCAAAGTGGGGGGAGTTGTAGACAGCGAGGATGGATGTTACAGTTTGCAGAGGGACATAGATAGGTTGCAGAGCTGGGCCGTGAGGTGGCAAATGGAATTCAATACGGATAAGTGTGAGGTGATTCACTTTGGTAGGAATAACAGGCATATGAAATATAGGGCTAATGGAAGGACCCTTAACAGTGTTGTCGAGCAGAGGGATCTTGGGGTACAAGTACATAGCTCTTTGAAAGTTGGCACCCAGGTTGATAAAGTTGTTAAGAAGGCGTACGGTGTGTTAGCTTTTATTGGTAGAGGGATTGAATTTAGGAGCCGTGAGGTTATGTTACAACTGTACAAAACTCTGGTGCGGCCGCACTTGGAGTATTGCGTACAGTTCTGGTCGCCGCATTATAAGAAAGATGTGGAAGCATTGGAAAGGGTGCAGAGGAGGTTTACCAGGATGTTGCCTGGTATGGTGGGAAGGCCTTATGAGGAAAGGCTGAAGGACCTGAGGTTATTTTCATTAGAGAGAAGAAGGTTACGCGGTGACCTAATTGAGGCGTATAAGATGATCAAGGGATTGGATAGGGTGGATAGTGAGAGCCTTTTTCCTCGGATGGTGATGACCAACACGAGGGGACATAACTTTAAATTAAGAGGTGGTAGTTATAGGACGGATGTCAGAGGCAGGTTCTTCACACAGAGGGTGGTGAGGGCGTGGAATGCCCTGCCTGCAGCAGTTGTGGACTCGCCTACTTTGGGGGCATTCAAATGTTCGGTGGATAGGCATATGGATGATATTGGAATAGTTTAGGTTAGAGGGTCCACTGGCCGGCGCAACATCGAGGGCTGAAGGGCCTGTACTGCGCTGTAATGTTCTATGTTCTATGTTCATCTCTGTCACCCTCCCAAGCTGCATTCTAGACCATCACCACCCAGTGTTTAGTTGTGTAATATGATGATCAGGAAATTCTTGACTAATCACAATGATTAATCTCAAACAAATAGTCTGCAACGTTGCTGGGAATGATAGGATCAAGGTTATGTCACTGGTCTAAGTATCCAGAAACGTCGACCAATAGGTTGGAGCGATAAGTTCAAATCCCACTACGATGCTAGGGGAACTTAAATACAATTAAGAAAAAAAACACAACATTTGAAAAGAAAAGTTTCTATTGGTAAAGTGCAATTAAGAACCTCTCTGGATTACTAATGTTGTTCAGGGAAGGAAATCTGTTGTGACTCTGGACATATAGCAATGTGATTGACCCTTAATTGCGCTCTGAAATAGTCCAACAAAACACCCAATTATCAAGTGCTTGGTGCAGCACCATCTTATTAAGACTGGGCAATAAATTTAACCTTGACAGTGATACCAACAGTCTGGAGTGAAGAAAAAAAATAAACTTAAATATGCTGGTGGGAGTCTGGAATCTGGAATGTTTGGCCTGGGAAGGCAGTGGAGGCTGGAACATTTACAACCTTTAAAAAAACATTTGGATGAGCACTCAAAACATCCTAACATTCAAGCATATGGGACAAGCCTTGGAAAATGGGATTAGTGGAACTTTAGCTATTTTCAGTTCAGACTTGATGGGTCAAAGGGCACATTCTGTGATTATTGCCAGAAATTTGCTGGCATGCCAACCCTGAGACTCACAACACGGCATTTTCCATCGGCACCAGGTGGGATCTTACGGGCATACAACTGAAACAAGGAAAACCCCTATTGATGGAGAGTTTTGGGAACCTTAGGTCCAAAGTGTTAGCCATTGTGTTCCAAAATGCTGTTTCCTGAAAGCGTTGTAATTTGCATTGTATAAATCAAACCATTAACTCCTGGATTTATGCAACCTGCTCCATAATCAGATTCTGTCCAAGAGTCAACTACCCGAAATGCTAACTCTGTTTCTGTCCTCACAGATACTGCCAAGCTGCTGATGCATTTTCTGATTTGATTTGAGTGGATTGTAATGTGGACTCAGGGGAGATTGCTTCCTTTGTCTGAGCTGAGAACCACATGAGGAATTACTCCAGGCTGGGTCTTTGACTCCCAGAACCTGACAACATAAGCACAAAGGGGAAAGGCCACACTGTAAGGCCTTTTAACAGAGGCAGACTGAGGGCCCGGGAACTGCAGAATACCTTCGATCTGTGTAACTGTGCACCAATCTGAGCAATAACGGCTCACAGTAAAATTTGAGGTGTGGATATAGTTTTAAGTTTTGAAATGTAATGACTGTAATTTTGATAAGGACTGTAAAAATGTTTTTTTTCTGCGCTGTTTATGTGTTTTTAGACATTTAGGCTTGCAATAGTTTAATTGAGATTTTTATGAATAAAATATACTTTGGAAATAAAAAAAACCTGACAACGTAAAGCTCGGACTGGAAGCGAGTGCCCTAAATGAAGCTGGTACCTGTGTAGCCAGAATGCCATGCTGGATGCCAGTGTTGTGGGTTCCAGTTCCAATCACACCACCAAGAGCCACATCAGAAACGGCACCAATACTGAAAGAGTAACAAGACACATTGTTAAGACAAACACAACCTCAATCAATCAACCACTAACCACAGCAGCTGATAGCTGGGAGAAAGAAGCCTTGTCTTTCCTCGAGTTGAGCAGTTTGTTGGGGGAGGAGGGAGGGGAGAAGCAGGGAAGGAAAAGGAGAGGAGTAGGAAGGAAGGGGGAGAAGAAGGGATGGGGGGACAGGTGGGGGCAATCAATAAAATTTTATTAAAATTTTAAAATTAGAGTTAAACCACTGAGGTATGAAAGACTCCTTCACACAAAGTGTAGTAGAAATCTGGAACTCTCTCCATTGAAAGGTTGGGGATGCTTGGGGTCAAACGGAGTGCTCAGGATTGAGATAGGTGAAGTTTTATCAGGTAAAGCTTTGGGATTTGGGAAATTGTGGAATCCGGGCACAGCAGAAGGAGGCCATTTGGTCCATCAAGTTTGCACCAACACCAATTCCATCCAGCCCTATTCCTGAAACCTTATATATTTACCCTGCTAATCTCCCTGCTAATTACTGAGGGTTAATTTAGCATGGCCAGTCCATCTAACCCGCAAAAATTTGGACTGTGGGGGGAAACTGGACATTCTGGGGGAAAGCCATGCAAACACAGGGAGGCCCGAGTCAAGTAAAGTTGAGGAGCATGTTAGTCACATGATCTGACTGAACAAGGGCAGTACAGTGGCACAGTGATTGGCAGTGCTGCTCCACAGCACCAGAGAGTCAGGTTCAATTCCCAGTTTGGGTCACAGAGTGTGGAGTTTGCATTTTCTCCCCATGTCTCCATGGGTGTCCTTTGGGTGCTCCATTTCTTCCCACTGTCTGAAAGATGTACTGGTTCAGGTGCATTGGCCGTGCTAAATTCTCCCTCAGTGTACCCAAACAGGTTCCACAGTGTGGTGTCTAGGGAATTTTCACAGTAACTTCATTGCAGTGTTAATGTAAACCTACTTGTGACACTAATAAATAAACTTTAAATTGAACAGATATAAAGGTCTCAAATATGAGTTCAAATGTCAATCTGATGTCAAAATTTAATAAACCATTGTTGATTCTTGTTCAAATCTGGTCCACTAACGTCCTTTAGGGAAGGAAATCTGTAGTCTTTACCTGCTCTGGCCTACATGTGACTCCAGACACCCATACCCTCCACCCACATCCATCCCTGTCTGTCCTCCAGCAATGTTGTTCTGCCCTTTTAAAGGGCAATTAGAAATGGGGGAAGGCAGTGCTGATCTTGTGGGTTTCTCAAACCCCATGAAGAATAAATACTGCAAACTGAATTCACTGAATTCACATTCACTGAAACACATTCAGTTATCAACTTTCACACAGACATATGTACACTCACAACCAGAACATTATTAATAACAGTGTCGCTGTGTGTCCGCTACTTACCCAGGTTCCCACCCCCTCCTGCAGATCGATACTGCTTATTTACTGCCTCGACAATTCCTCAGCTTTTATGTAGAAACATGATATACGACATAGTTATCAAGATTGATCAGTGTCCAGAGATGATACTGAATTTAACAGCCAGCAGAAATCAGAATCTATCACTTTCTATTCACAGTGCTGTTTGAAGGCCTTTGTTTTATTATCTGGGCAGTTAAATGGATTGAACGCAGAACTGCAGCCAAAGTTTCTCAGCAATGAACTGACTGTACAGGCTGTCTGTAACTCCCAGCTCTCTACACTCCCTTAGTAATGGATCAGGGCCTATTGCACTGACCACCAGATACCTCCATCTCTCCCTGCATTGTAACTCTCACCCACGCACCTCTCCTCTTCGGGTGTTGATCTCTGCTGAATCACAAATGCAGACTCTAATATACATTATTCAAGATAAATATACTTGGCTGTTCCACTGTGGGAGGAACTGTGGATGAGCCCCTGATGGAAGTTTCCTGACACTGATATTGAGTGGGAGCCTCGCTACTGGACTACACTCATCCCTCACATTTAGCCTCAGTGCTGGGTTTGTTGTTTCAGGAGGCTGGATTCTCAGTCTCTGTGTGTGCCTATCAGGCTCTGGCCCTAATCTGAGCCCTTACACAATGCTGCTCAGCGATAGGAAGCTGGTTCAAAATGCTGCCTTCCCTCACTGACCCACAAATCCTCACTGTCGGTGTGGAGAGTTCTCCAGTCTCTTGATGTACAAAGAAACTTAGAGAGAGCGTTAGAAGTGCCTGATAGTGAGGCTGTAACAGGGGAACCATCAAAAACACTCTCTCCTGGGAGGGGAAAGATTTCCCACTTGACTAAACCCTCACTAACTCTCACTATCTCTCAGTACAACCTCACTAAACCCTCACAACACTCACTATCTCTCAGAATACCCTCACTAAACCCTCACTAATGTTCAGTAACCCTCAGTGACCCTCCCTAACTCTCACTAAACCCTCAGTAACGGTAGCAATGGGGGGGATGAAGATAAGGCCAGTTACTCTGTAGGTGTTCCTGAGTTGAATGCAGAGCCAGGAACACAGCTACTGCTCCTTAACGTTGATATGAAATCCAAGCTTTCAGCCTCCCATTAAGGAAGTCTGGTTTCATTGCCGGTGTGTGTGAGCGCTGGACATAGAACATTCACTCACTAAACACATCTGCAGTGGAAAACGGGGCTTAATTTCCTTATTTATATCCTCACACACACCCTCACACACACACCCTCACACACAGTAACACACACACAAACATCGCTGAAAAGGCACATTCCCTGGATGCCAATGCAGGGTTTTAACTGAACATGGGGGAGGCAGTTTGGGGGGGGTGGTGGTGGTCTCAGTGCCCTCTTGGTGCAGACTGAGTGGGATACTCTCCCCAATACTGGGACATTTGCTCTGCTTCTCACCATCAAAACCACACACAGTCCATAAAAATGAACTGCATCCCCTCCGAGTGAATCCCAGCCCCCGATCTGGCCTCTGAAACCTCCCAAGAAAACCTGCCTCATCCCAGAAAGAATTTGCTAAACTCCATCAGTGGTGAATAACTCACAGAGTCGCACAGAGCCTCCAGCGGGATAGAGTATAAAATATAAACAGCTGATTAATAACTGTGCTGAAAGGTATTGTTTGTTGCTGATGGAAGTATTTTGTCATGGCTGTGATCATTAATGAACAATATTTCATTGTTACTGTTACCACGGCAGCCATCCTTGCTTTCAATCACTTCGGTTAGTGCGGAAAACACATTATTCACATTCAGTGAAGCCGAACACTCTGACTGCAGCTCACTCACTCATTCATCAGCAAGATTGCAGCAAGAATACATTACCCATCACTCGGTGAATGCTCTTATTGCTGATCCGTGCAATATGTGTTGTTAAAATTGGGTGGCGTGGTTGATCGAACTCTGACCCCTCATTTTTTTTATTCATTTGTGGGACGTGTCTGTCGCTGGCTGGCCAACATTAGAGGTATATAAGATTATGAGGGGTACAGATAGAGTAAATGGTGGTAAGCTTTTTCCACCATTAGATTCGGATAGAACGAGGGGTCACGGCCTTAGGGTGAGGGGGGCTATGTATAAGACTAATATTAGAGGGCATTTTTTCACACAAAGGGTAGTGGGGGTGTGGAATGCACTGCCGAGTAAGGTGGCGGGAACAGGCACGCTAGGGTTGTTTAAGGGTCTCTTGGACAGCCACATGAGCGGTCTGCAGGTGGAGGGATGTGTGAGGACTGTTTGAATGCTTTGGTTGTTTCCACGGGCTGTTCGGTCCACCTTGTTGACCAGCAGGGTGCGTGCATTTGGCGGGTCGTGCGAGGGCTGCTCCTGGAGGTTGCTTTGGGAGTGGCCTGGTGCTTCGCGTCGTTAGTGTGTGCTTGAGCTGGACCACCGGATGGGCAACATGGCGGCTCGGGGACTGTCGCTGTTGCTGTGCAGACACACGGATTTGGGCCTGTGTCTGCGGGAGTTTGCGCATTCTCCCCGGGTGCTCCGGTTTCCTCCCGCATCCCAGGGGTGTGCTCTTGGGCTGATTGGGTAACAAATTGTCCCTATATTGGTCTCTATATGTCATTAAGACGTTAGGACGGCGGCGCGGGCTCGTTGGGCCGAAGGGCCTGTTTCCCGTGCTGTGTTGTTCTTTGTTCTTTGTATATTTATTGTCCATCCCCAGTTGCTCTTGAGAAGGCAAGCGGCTTGCTCGGCCATTTCAGAGGGCAGTTGAGAGTCAACCACGTTGAACAAAGAACAAAGAAAAATACAGCACAGGAACAGGCTCTTCGGCCCTCCAAGCCCGTACTGACCATGCTGCCCCGACTGAATTAAAACCCCCTAACCTTCCGGAAAGAACAAAGAATAAAGAACAAAGAAAACCATTGCTGTGGCTCTGGAGTCACGTGTAGGTCAGACCAGGTAAGGAAGAAAATTTCCTTCCCTAAAAGACATTACTAAACCAGATAGGCTTTTCTGACAATTGGCAATGGTTTCATGGTCATCAGTAGATTCTTAATTCCAGATATTTTTTATATTTGCCATGAATTCTCCCCCCTCTCCCCAGCAGAAAGAATGAAAGATTTGTTCCAGTTGTCCAACAGTGTTCCAGTCTGTTGCACTCATTTCCAATTGGGAGTGAATCGATTTAAACTCTGGAAAACAAACTGACACATTGCAGACTAACAACCAACTCTTAACACATCTCTCAATGATAGGGTGAAGGAAGTATATTTATTTATATCTATTTACATAAGTTTAGAGATCAGACCAAGTTGGAAGGTACACTGAGTTGTGCAAATGTGAGGATGGAGTTACATGAAGTCAATGGCACAGTGGGACAGTGGTTGGCACTGCTGCCTCACAGTGCCAGGGACCCACATTCAATTCTGGCCTTGAGTCACTGTCTGTGTACATGTTCTCCCCATGTAATGTTCTATGTTCCATAGCAGTGGACTCGCCACATTAAGAGCATTTAAATGGACATTGGATAAACATATGGATGATATTGGAATAGTGTAGGTTAGATGGGCTTTAGATTGGTTTCACAGGTCAGCACAATATTGAGGGCTGAAGGGCCTGTACTGCATTGCAGTGTTCTATGTTCTATGTCTGCAAGGGTTTCCTCCTGGTGCTCCGGTTTCCTCCCAGACTCCAAAGATGTGCAGGTTAGATGGATTGGCCATGCTAATTTGACCCCTGTGTCAGGGGATTAGCAGGGTAAATATCTGGGATTATGGGGATACACCCCAGGTGAGATTGCGGTTGGGGCAGACTCGATGGGCTGAATGTCTTTTTCTGCACTGTAGGGACCCTATAATTTCAGGTAGACTGTTTTAGGGAGAAGCTAGCGAATAGCGATTGATGTGTATGATGTCATTCACTTTGATCAGAGGAAAATAAATTGGAGTATTTTTTAAATGGCGAGAGACTAGAAACTTGGTGGAGGAAAGGAAGATTTAGGTGCCCAGGATCACTATAAACTAGGCAATGTGTACAAACAGAAAGGCGAGTAGGATACTAAGCTTTTTCTAAAGGAGGCTGTGGGAGTTTAAATGAAGTTAAAGTTATATAAAGCTCCAATTGGACTCTCAGTCAGAATAAGTGTCCAGTTTGTGGTGTTGCCACTCAGGAAGGATCTCAGAGAGTCAGCAGCATAGAGTAGGACTCAGGGCTTAAATTACGAGGGTGCATTTCGCAAACACCGTCTGGAGTTTCCTTGAGTTTGTAAGACTGAGGGCTGGCATTCTGGTATGGGTCAGGGTTGGATGACTTACTCCATCTCTGGGTGCTCAGAGTGTCTGCTGCCAGTCAGGGAGGCAATGTTCAGATACCAGGTTCAGATAGTGGGGGCAGGCGGACAGGATTGTGGGACGGGGGGGAATTCTTAGTATGAAAATTTTCCTGCTTCAATCACTTGGTGAGATTAACATTGTGATGTATGTTGTAATAGGGAGAATCTCTATACAAACTGTGCAGAGTAGTACATATATCTAAGTGTCTGAGAGTGTTAGAGTCCTGTATGTCTGAATTTGCCTTTTAATAAATAGACTCTAATAATTGTTACAGTGTCTGGGATAGTTATTCTCAATGGAATTTTACATTACCCCTCACACTATTCCAAAAACAAAACTACACACCAGCCCTCACTGGTAACATCCACGTAGTTTGTGACACTGGGTATGGGTAACAAATACTGGTCTTACCAATGGTACCCATAGTGTGGCCAACTAGGAAATGGGTATAACCTTGGACACAAAAGATATCAGCACATTTAGATTTTTTATTTGTTCTTTGAACCAGATATTTACGAGATATCGAAATATTGACAATGGGGAAAATGGCCGTTTGATTGACAGGCAAGCTTCATCCAATTGGATAATGATTGGCTTTCCAACTTATGTAGAAGGTCAGTATGTCACAAGTGTGGATTTGTTGTCTAACTAATGGCTAGAACATGGGGACACGATATTGAGATGAAATCTCCTTTGATGCACTGTATCACAGTTGGCAACCAGCCACCCACATCCCATGAAAAAAAAAACACTCACTTGGACAAAGCCAATCCAAGTTCATCCAATTTTTCATTCAAATCAGACAGCACCATCCCTGCTTCGACTGTCACCTGTTTCCTCTCCCGATCCACCTAGAAAACAAGAACATCCATCAGCCATCATTACTGTGGTCCAGTATGGTGCAAAGGGACCAGGCGGGGCCTGGATTTGTCTCCTTCTCCCTTGAGGCAGCAGGAATGGAATTGGACACCCGAGCTAATGACAATAACTCTGACAATAGGAGGGACAGATACCTCACATTTCTATCCAAACATTGCCCCAGTGTTTAACACATACTCCAACACTATCTATCCTCTTTGGAATTCCAGCTCTCAGCCAGCCGTGGAAGTTGGGTCAAAGAATATGTTTGTAGCTGAGTTTGAGAGAAACTTGATGGATAGGTAAATTAGGGATGATGGGAAGCAGACAGGAAAGTGGAGCTGAGGTCTGGTGGAGCAGGTTGGTTAGTCTCAGGGGATTTTCATGCAATGGAACTGCACAGATTGATAATGATATCAGAAGACCTTGAATGACCCTGGGCAAGGAAGGTCAGGGGTCAGAATGAGGTGACAGCAGCGAGGGCATGGGGTGTTTACCTTGTCATACGGATCAGGGGATGGGATATCTGGCTCTGGGACAGAGTGAGCTATCCTGCACTCAATATAGGCTTCTCCTGAAGATCAAACATACCTCAATTCTGTGACCCAAGGCAGATAGCACAGAGTCTACAGCACCAGTATTGGAGTTGATGGCCCACAGAAGCCTCCTTCCTCCATCTTCAACCTCCCCCCAATTCTCATCCTATTAACGTTTCTCTCTTTCCCCCTTATGCGGTTATCCAGATTTCCTTGAATCCATCAGTGCTATTGGATCATTCCCAGAGGGAATGAGTTCTACACTCTGGGTAAAGAGGTTACTCCTGAATTGCTGATGGGATTTTATTATTAATTTATATTTCAGGCTGTTAGTTTTGGTTTGGCCTTTGAGGGGTTTCTGTGTCTATCCATTGAAACCTTTTCAATAACTTGGAGTCACTCCTCATTCTCTGTCTTAGAGAATGGATTGAGCATGTTCAATGTTTCCTGATCACTATAACTGCTTGGTTCTGATGTTTATTCTAGTTAACTTTCCATTGCTTCTTTCTTTATTATAATATGGGAAGCAGAACAGTGGAGTGTGGACTGAACAATGATGGTTATATTAATTGTGATTAGGCAGTACAGTGAGATTTGATTGTTTGGGAATATTCAGAATATTTAGATGTGGCCAGGTAGGGATCGCGACAAACTCATCCCTGGGCTCTCCATCCTGAGTGGACACTAACCATGGGCAAACCCAGGAAACCCCAGTTGGGGCCATTGCTGGGTTTTGGTTTGAACTTGCCTGGTGAAGCCTTACCTGGAGAACCCGGTTAAACTTGTTGAGTCTGATGAGGTAATCGTCAGTACAGGCAATATCAGAGGGAGAATGACCACAACCCACAATCTTCACTCGCTTATTGCGCTGTTTGGCCAGTTCCAGGATCTGTAGAATGAGAAACAATTACCAACCTGTCTGAGAATTGATATTTCCAACACAGGCACCGTGAGCTTGTAGCTGCTTCCAGCCTGTACACACGCTCACAGCAAACAGATTCCAGACACAAAGCTCGGATCTGGTAAACTGGAATATTGGAGCACATTGTCTGAGATTTCCATTTCCCATTGTCAATGCTGCGTACCTCTCGGTTCTCTAGTGTATATATTCTCTGCCTCTCTGTTCCCCACTGTGTATATCCTGTATATCTCTGTGCCCCAGTGTGTATATCCTGTAACTCTCAGTTTGTCAGTGTGTATATCCTGTATCTCTCTATCCCCCCGTATGTATATGCTGTACCTCTCTGTTCTCCAGTGTGTAGATCTTGTATCTCTCTCTTCCAGTGTGTATATCCTGGACCTCTCTGTGCCCCAGTGTGTATATCCTGTACCTCTCTGTGCCCCAGTGTGTATATCCTGTACCTCTCTGTGCCCCAGTGTGTATATCCTGTACCTCTCTGTGCCCCAGTGTGTATATCCTGTACCTCTCTGTGCCCCAGTGTGTATATCCTGTAGCAATAATTGTGATTAAGGCAACTCCTCCTTCAGCCTGATCCTTTTTGCTGATGGGTGTGAATGGGTGTGAGTGGGCGTGGATGGATATGGGTGGGTGTGAATAGGTGTGAGAGGATGTGGGTTGGTGTGGGTAAGTGTGGGTAGGTGTGGGTGGGTGTGGATACGTGTGAGTGGGTGTGGGTGGATGTGGATGGGTGTGGGTGTGTATGGGTGGGTTTGGGTGGATGTGGATGGGTGTGGATATGTGTGAGTGGGTGTGGGTGGGTGTGGATGGGTGTGGGTGTGTATGGGTGGGTTTGGGTGGATGTGGATGGGTGTGGGTGGATGTAGATGGGTGTGGGTGGGCGTGGGTAGAGATGGGGGGGAGCTGTGAAGCAAGGGTTGAATCAGTTGGTACTGATACTCACCTGCCGGATCTCCTCCACCATGGTGGGTTCAAAGTAAAGCTCTGGCTCGCTGCTGTAAGTACACGCCCAGTTTTGGAACCGGTATCCCATGGTGCCTTGTACCTGACAAAATTATAAATTGTGGGAGAGGAGGTGGTGGGGGTTGGGGAAGAGGGGGAATGTGGTGAGGAGGATGTTAGGTGGTGGGGAAGGGGGTGGAGTGTGGAAGGGGAGGGATTGTGGGTGAAAGGGTGGGGAAGGATGGGGGGGGGGGGAAGGATGGGGGGGGTGGGGAAGGATGGGGGGGTGGGGAAGGATGGGGGGGGTGGGGAAGGATGGGGGGGGTGGGGGGAGGTATGGGGGGGGTGGGGAAGGATGGGGGGGGTGGGGAAGGTGGGGGGGGGGGGATGGGGGGGATGGGGGGATGGGGGGATTGGGGAAAGGGGGGAGGGGGGGGGGGATGGGGGAAAGGGGGGGAAGGGGGGGGGGGGATGGGGGAAAGGGGGGGATGGGGGAGGGGAAGGGGGGAAGGGGGATGGATGGAAGGGGAAGGGGGATGAGGGGATGGAGGAAGGGGGATGGGGGGAAAAGGGGGGAAAGGGGGAAGGGGGAAGGGGGATGGGGATGGGGGAAGGGGGATGGGGGAAGGGGGAATGGGGAAGGGGGAAGGGGAAGGGATGGGGGAAGGGGGATGGGGGAGGAGGAGAAGGGGGAATGGGGGAGGGGGGATAGGGGGAATGGGGAAGGGGGATGGGGGGATGGAGGAAGGGGGATGGGGGATGGAGGATGGGGGGGGGGAGGAAGGGGGGATGGGGGATGGAGGAAGGGGGAGGGGGATGGAGGGGAGGAGGGGATGGAGGGGAGAAGGGGGATAGGGGTGATGGGGGATAGAGGAAGGGGGATGGGGGGATAGGGAGGAAGGGGAGGAGGGGGATGGGGATGGAGGAAGGGGGATGGGGATGGAGGAAGGGGGATGGGGGATGCGGGTGGAGGAGGGGATGGGGGATGGAGGAAGGGGGATGGGAGGAGGAAGGGGGATGGAGGAAGGGGAGGAGGAGGGGAGGGATGGAGGAAGGGGGATGGAGGAAGGGGGAGGAAGGGGATGGAGGGGGGGAGAGGAAGGGGGAGGGGGATGGGGGATGGGGGATGGAGGAAGGGGGATGGGGGATGCGGGGGGAAGGGGGATGGGGGGATGGAGGAAGGGGGATGGGGATGGAGGAAGGGGGATGGAGGGAAGGGGGATGGGGAAGGGGGGATGGGGAAGGGGGATGGAGGAAGGGGGATGGGGGATGGAGGAAGGGGGAGGGGGATGGGAGGAAGGGGATGGGGAAGGGGGATGGAGGAAGGGGGATGGGAGGATGGAGGAAGGGGGATGGGGGATGGAGGGATGGAGGAGGGGGATGGGAAGGGGGATGGGGATGGAGGAAGGGGGATGGGGGAAAAGGGGGATGGGGGATGGAGGAAGGGGGATGGGGGATGGGGGATGGAGGAAGGGGGATGGAGGAAGGAGGAAGTGGGAAGGGGGATGGGGGATAGAGGAAGGGGGATGGGGGATGGAGGAGGAGGAAGGGATGGGGATGGAGGAGGAAGGGGGATGGGGATGGAGGAAGGGGGATGGGGGATGAGAAGGGGGATGGGGGATGGAGGGAGGAGGATGGGGGATTGGAAGGGGGATGGGGGATGGAGCGAAGGGGACTGGAGGGGATGGAGGAAGGGGGATGGGGGATGGAGGAAGGGGGATGGGGGATGGAGGAAGGGGGAGGGGATGGGGAAGGGGGATGGGGAAGGGGGATGGGGGATGGAGGAAGGGGGATGGGGGATGGAGGAAGGGGGATGGGGGAAGGAGGAATAGGGGGATGAGGGGGGATGATGGGGATGAGGGGATGGAGGGGGATGGGGGATGGGGGATGGAGGAGGAGGGGAGATGGGGGATGGAGGAAGTGGGAAGGGGAAGGGGGATGGGGGATGGGAAGGGGGGGGAGGGGGGAGGGGGAGGGGGATGGGGGATGGGGGATGGGGAGGAAGGGGATGGAGGAAGGGGGATGGAGGAAGGGGGATGGTGGGGGAGGAAGGAGGAAGGGGGGGGGAAGGGGGATGGGGGATGGAGGAGGAGGACGGGGGATGGAGGGAAGGGGGATGGGGGAGGAGGAAGGGGGATGGGGGAAGGGGATGGAGGATAGGGGGAGGGGATGGAGGAAGGGGATGGGGGATGGGAGGATGGGGAAGGGGGATGGGGGATGGAGGAAGGGGGATGAGGAGGGATGGGGGAGGGGGATTGGGAGGAAGGGGAGGGGATGGGGGAAGGGGATGGGGATGGAGGAAGGGGATGGGGGAAGGGGATGGAGGAAGGGGGATGGTGGGATGGGGGATGGAGGAATGGGGGATGGAGGAAGGGCTGGGGAAGGGGGATGGAGGAAGGGGGTGGGGGATGGGGGAAGGGGGAGGGGGATGGGACGGAGGGGGATGGAGGGGGGATGGGGGATGGTGAGGAAGGGGATGGGGGAATGGGGGGAGAAGGGGGATGGGGAAGGGGATGGGGGATGGGGGATGGGGGATGAGAAGGGGGATGGGGGATGGAGGAAGGGGGATGGGGTATGGGGGATGGAGGAAGGGGGAATGGATATGGGGGGGATGGAGAGGAAGGGGGATGGGGGATGGGAGGATGGGGGATGGAGGGATGGGGATGGGGGATGGAGAAGGGGGATGGGGGATGGAGGAAGGGGGATGGGGGATGGGGGAGGAGGAAGGGATGGGGGATGGAGGAAGGGGGATGGGGATGGATGGGGATGGGGGAGGGGGATGGAGGGGGATGGGGATGGGGATGGGGGAGGGGGCGGGGATGGAGGATGGGGATGGGGCGATGGAAGAAGGGGGATGGGGGATGGGGGATGGGGGATGGGGGATGGGGGATGGGGGGATGGGGGGGGTTGGGGGAAGGGGGAGGGGGAAGGGGGATGGGGGAAGGGGGAAGGGGGATGGAGGAAGGGGGAAGGGGGGAAGGGGGAAGGGAGGAAGGGGAGGGGGAGGGAAGGGGATGGGGGAAGGGGGATGGGGGATGGGGGAAGGGGGATGGGGGAAGGGGGAGGGGAAGGGGGATGGGGGAGCATGGGGGGAGAGTGGAGAAAGGGGTGGGGGATGGGGAATGGGTGAGGATGGGGAAGGGGGTGAGTTAGAGTAAGAGGGGAAGGTTAAAGACATATGTCTCACTGACTCAGTGAAACCTCATTATTATAAATATAGCACAAGAGTTTGGTTGTGTGAATGCAGGTGTGTGAGATGTTGTACGTACTCTCCTCCTGGTACAGTCTGAGCTGGAATGGGAGGATATTAAAAAAAAATCCCTCTATTTTATACTCTGAGATTGAGCAGGGTTTCACAATCAAAGCAGAGACCAGCAGATTATTGGCAGGCCTATTTATTTGTTGGGATCATTCCTTATTGGATGGATTTAATCATTGCTCCTTCATCTGAGATTCCAGGAAAGAATTCCCATTTCTGGATACATTTCCATGTCCCAAAGTGCTTTGCAGCCAGGGAGGGGACTTTGGAAGTTTATTCACTGCTGTAATGGGAAACTTTTGACACATCAGGATCCCATCAAAAGCAATGGGATAAAGGTCAGAGAATCTGATTGAGTGACTGTGGTTAAGGGCTAAACATCAGGCTGGAGACTGGGAAGAGCTAATCCAGACTTTTTCTAGATGCTGAGAGATTGTCCCACAAGGAGAAACAATCTAAGAACAGAGGGCATAATCTCAGAGCGAGGGGGTCACCATTTGAGGCAGAGATGAGGTGGAATTTCTTCTCTCAGACAGTAGTGATTCTGTGGAATTCTTTCCCACAGAGGGCTGCAGAGGTTGGTTCATTGAATTTGTTCAAGGCTGAGGCAGAGAGATTTAATCAGTTGGGGAATCCAGGGTTATAGCAATAAGGCGGGAAAATGGAGTTGAGGATTATCAGATCAGACATCATCTCATTGAATAGCAGAGCAGACTCAATGGGCCAAATGGCCTACTTCTGCTCCTATGTCTTGGGGTTTTCAAAAGAGTGCTGCAGCATTTGAGGGGATTAAGAGGGAATTTGAGGATTCTGTTCAACGTCTCATTTGGAAGACAGCTCCTTCAACATTGCTGCACTCCTGTGTGGTCTGTGTGAGTGGAACACATCACCAGGTGTTAGGGTGCGACACAATCCACACTTGGCAAATCTCCATGTCTGATTGAGATTGAAGTACAGATTCTTAGAACAGTAAATCTTTTAACACAATTCACCACACATTAAAAGCAGATAACACCTCAGGCACACACAGCCCTGCCAGAATCCATTTTGAGGCAATTCTGCCACAGATGGAAACACTCAGCAATCTCAGTGGGAAATGATGAGGACATTTCTAACTGCAAACTGTGAGCTGGTAATTTACTCTGCAAATCAGACTCAGTGAATAAATCAATCTTCAGATGTATAATTAACTGATGGAGGGTTTCCTTTCACAGAGAGGCTGCTGAGACAGGGACTAATTTCACTCCTATTACAGCTGCCTTTTCCAATCTCATTGTCTAGATTGACAAAGAAACTAGGACAATTTTCACAGGCTGGAGAAAACAGCAACTCCAATTTAATTAAATAAATGAGTTCACTTCAAACCATTGGCCTCATGTTGTTCAAATGACCTGAAGAAGCTTCGAAACACAAGGTTGTCAATTTCATTTTTCTGATTGTACTTTTCCAGCCGAGGAATTTCATTTCTGGGAAAAGCTGCAAGGAACCTTCAATAATTTCAGCTCCCTCTAAATTGTTCCCCCATCAAACACTCCCAGGACAGGTACAGCACGGGGTTAGATACAGAGTAAAGCTCCCTCTACACTGTCCCCCATCAAACACTCCCAGGACAGGTACAGCACGGGGTTAGATACAGAGTAAAGCTCCTTCTACACTGTCCCCATCAAACACTCCCAGGACAGGTACAGCACGGGGATAGATACAGAGTAAAGCTCCCTCTACACTGTCCCCCATCAAACACTCCCAGGACAGGTACAGCACAGGGTTAGATACAGAGTAAAGCTCCCTCTACACTGTCCCACATCAAACGTCAAGGGCATCCTGAAACCCATTGTACAAAGAACCGGCAGCTTTTGTCACAACACTATGGACTTTCTGCAGAATCTCAGCACACATGGAGCAGTTGAACTGGGGACACTCTTCGCCACAATGGATGTTTCTGCATTCAACACCAGCACCCCCCCACAATGATGGCATTGCTGCAACTGCCTCAGTACTCAACACCGACAACTGCCAATCTCCTGATGCAATTATACAACTCATCCGCTTCATCCTGGATCACAATGTCTTCACTTTCAACAACCAATGCTTCATCCAGACATAGGGAACAGCCATGGGAATCAAATTCGCACCTCAGTGTGACAACATCTTCATGCATAGATTCAAACAAGATCTCTTCACCGCACAGGACCTTCAACTGAACATATCATTGATGAAGGCGAATATCTCATCAAGGACATCCCCACATCCCCACTATTTGCCTTCAAACAATTGCACAACCTCAAACAGACCATTGTCCACAGCAAACTATCCAGCCTTCAGGAGAACAGTGACCATAACACACAACACTGCCACAGCAACCTCTGCAAGACGTGCCAGATCATCAACAAGGATGCCATCATCTCATGTGAGAACACTATCCACCAAGTATACGGTACATACTCTTGCAAATCAGCCAATGTTGTCTACCTGATATACTGCAGGAAAGGATGTCCTGAGGCACGATATTTTGTGAAGACCATGCAGACAATATGACAGCGGATGAATGAACATCGCTTAACAATCACCAGGCAAGAATGTTCTCTTCCTGTTGAGGAACACTTCAGCGGTCACGGGCATTCAGCCTTTGATCTTTGGGTAAACATTCTCCAAGGTGGCCTTCATGACACACGACAGAGCAGAGTCACTGAGCAGAGACTGATAGCCAAGTTCCGCGCACATGAGGACGGCCTCAATCAGAATCTTGGGTTCATATCACACTATCTGTAACCCCTACGACTTGTCTGGCCTTGCAAAATCTCATTAACTGTCCTATCTGGAGACAATATACATCTCTTTAACCTGCCCTTAACCCTCTCTCCACTCACATTGTCTGTACCTTTAAGACTTGATTATCTATAAAGACTCGCATTCCAATCATTATTCTGTAAATTGAGTTTTTGTCTTCATATGCCTTGTTTGTGAACTAAATCCCACTCAGCTGATGTAGGAGCAGTGCTCCGAAAGTAGTGGCTTTTGCTACTGAATAAACCTGTTGTATTTTAACCTGGTGTTGTGAGACTTCTTACTTCTTACTCCAGTCCAATGATGGCATCTCCACACTATCCCCATCAAACACTCCCAGGACAGGTACAGCACGGGGTTAGATACAGAGTAAAACTCCCTCTATACTGTCCCCATGAAATACTCCCAGGACAGGTACAGCACGGGGTTAGATACAGAGTAAAGCTCCCTCTATACTGTCCCCATCAAACACTCCCAGGACAGGTACAGCACGGGGTTAGATACGGAGTAAAGCTCCCTCTACACTGTCCCCATCAAACGCTCCCAGGACAGGTACAGTACGGGGTTAGATACAGAGTAAAGCTCCCTCTACACTGTCCCCATCAAACACTCCCAGGACAGGTACAGCACGGGGTTAGATACGGAGTAAAGCTCCCTCTACACTGTCCCCATCAAACACTCCCAGGACAGTTACTGCAGACAGATTATTGAGTCAAGCACCATATTGTTGTTATGGAATCCTATCGTTGAATTTTGAAGATGAGGGATCTCCAATTAACTGCTGATGATGAAAATAATTTTAAAGTAAGTATTCATTCATTTTTTTCAATTAATTTTTTGTGTCATTTCTTAATTAGCAATTTTAGAAAATTCTTTACCTTTCAATTTAACATTCCCAGGAAAATTGCAAATAATAATTAACTCATTGTTACATTATCAAACAAATTCCTTTGAACTCAGTCACAGTCTGGGCTGAGTGGTCAAGGGAGAGATTAGTCTATCTGGAAATCAGTATCTTGTTTCAAACAGAATGAGAGTGTGGAGGATCTTCTGATAATGTCAGACATTCTGAGGTTTTGTCAATCTCTCAGCAGTCTGTAACAGTCAGGATGTGTGATTGGCCACTGATGTGAGATATCCTGAACCGATGCACGGCATCCTGACTGGGAGAGCCCCCAAAAACCAGCCCGAGATCCCAATCTGCGAGATCTCCCACTAGCCCAAAAAGGGTGGCACAGTAGCCCAGTGGTTAGCACTGCTGCTTCACAGCTCCAGGGGCCTGGGTTCAATTCCTGACTCAGATCACTGTCCGTGTGGAATTTGCACATTCTCCTCCTGTCTGCATGGGTTTCCTCTGGGTGCTCTGGTTCCCTCCCACAGTCCAAAGATGTGCGGGTTAGGTTGATTGGCCATGCTAAAATTGCCCCTTAGTGTCCTAAGATGCTGAGGTTAGAGGGATTACCGGGTAAAATATGTAGGATTATGGGGGTAGAGCCTGGGTGGGATTGTGGTTGGTGCAGACTTGATGGGCCGAAGGGCATCTTTCTGCATTGCAGAGTTCTATGATGATTCTATGAAACCAGCCCCCTGGCTGATTCCCCAAAAACTGGTCCCAGATCCCAGTAAAGGAGAACATACCCCTGTCCACATCAATGGAGGCAAAATAGAAAGAGTTGAGAGCTTCAAGTTATTAGGTGTCCAGATCACGAGCAACCTGTCCTGGTTCCCTCCATGCTGACACTGTAGTTATGAAAGCCCACCAATGTCTCTATTTTCTCAGAAGACTAAGGAAATTTGGCATGTCTGCTACGACTTTCACCAACTTTTACAGATACACTATAGAAAACATTCTTTCTGGTTGTATCACAACTTGGTATGGCTCCTGCTCTGCCCATGACCGCAAGGAGATACAAAATGTTATGAATGTAACCCAATCTGTCACACAAACCAGCCTCCCACCCATTGACTCTGTCAAATGCAGCCAGCTTAATTAAGGGCCCTATGCACCCAGGACATTCTCTTTTCCACTTTCTTCCTTCAGGATAAAAATCTAAAAATCTGAGATCACGTACTAACCAACTCAAGAACATCTTCCTGCTGCTGTCAGACTTTTGAATGGATTTACCTTGCATTAAATTGATCTTTCTCTACACCCTATCTATGACTGTAACACTACATTCTGCACTTTCTCGTTTCCTTCTCTATGAACGGTATGTTGTGGGCAAGGTCTTGGAAAGAATTATAAGGGATAGGATTTATAAGCATCTAGAGAGAAATAAATTGATTAGGGATAGTCAGCATGGTTTTGTGAAGGGTAGGTCGTGTCTCACAAACCTTATTGAGTTTTTTGAGGAGGTGACCAAAGAGGTAGATAAGGGTAAGGCAGTTGACATAGTGTATATGGATTTTAGCAAAGCGTTTGATAAGGTTCCCCATGGTAGGCTACTGCAGAAAGTGCAGATGCATGGGATTGAAGGTAATTTAGCAGTTTGGATTAGGAATTGGCTTGCTGATAGAAGACAGAGGTGGTGGTTGATGGGAAATATTCAACCTGGAGTGCAGTTACAAGTGGTGTACCTCAAGGATCTGTTTTAGGGCCACTGCTGTTTGTCATTGTTATAAATGACCTAGATGAGGGTGTAGAGGGTTGGATTAGTAAATTTGCTGACGATACCAAAGTGGGGGGAGTTGGAGACAGCGAGGATGGATGTTACAGTTTGCAGAGGGACATAGATAGGTTGCAGAGCTGGGCCGTGAGGTGGCAAATGGAATTCAAAATGGATAAGTGTGAGGTGATTTACTTTGGTAGGAATAACAGGCATATGAAATATAGAGCTAATGGAAGGACCCTTAATAGTGTTGTTGAGCAGAGGGATCTTGGGGTACAAGTACATAGCTCTTTGAAAGTTGGCACCCAGGTTGATAAAGTTGTTAAGAAGGTGTACGGTGTGTTAGCTTTTATTGGTAGAGGGATTGAATTTAGGAGCCGTGAGGTTATGTTACAACTGTACAAAAACTCTGGTGCGGCCGCACTTGGAGTATTGCGTACAGTTCTGGTCGCCGCATTATAAGAAAGATGTGGAAGCATTGGAAAGTGTGCAGAGGAGGTTTACTAGGATGTTGCCTGGTATGGTAGGAAGGCCTTATGAGGAAAGGCTGAGGGACCTGAGGTTATTTTCATTAGAGAGAAGAAGGTTACGCGGTGACCTAATTGAGGAGTATAAGATGATCAAGGGATTGGATAGGGTGGATAGTGAGAGCCTTTTTCCTCGGATGGTGATGACCAACACGAGGGGACATAACTTTAAATTAAGAGGTGGTAGTTATAGGGCGGATGTCAGAGGCAGGTTCTTTACACAGAGGGTGGTGAGGGCATGGAATGCCCTGCCTGCAGCAGTTGTGGACTTGTCTACTTTGGGGGCATTCAAATGGTCGGTGGATAGGCATATGGATGATATTGGAATAGTTTAGGTTAGAGGGTCCACTGGCCGGTGCAACATCGAGGGCCGAAGGGCCTGTACTGTGCTGTAATGTTCTATGTTCTATGTTCTATATAGTGGGCAAGAAACAATATTTTTCACTGTATGTTAATATGTGTGACAATAATAAATCAAATGATATCAGATCAATAGAAACACGTCCCCTTTACAAATCTCTCCATTCCATTGGCTGTGTCCATATGGATTTCTCTGTATCTGTGACTATCACTCAATTGAGTAGAATGGACAATACTTACTGGAGAATGAGGGATGATTTTGCCGATAGTTCTTTGAGTGGTTGATAGAGCAGATAGTAAGACACTGTTTTTCTGGTTGGAGAATCCGGGACAAAGGGCCATAGTCTCAGAATTAAGGACAGCAATGCGGAGAATTCTCTTCACTCAGAGAATTGTGGATCTTCGGAATTGTCTCCCTTGGTGGGCTGTGCTGATTCAGCCACTGACAATATTCAAATCAGCGACGGATAGATTTTTAGATACTAAAGGAATGGGGCAGGAAAGTGGAGCTGAGGTGGAAGATCGATCATCGTGATGTTGAAGAACAAGCTTGAGGGGCTGATATGTGTTTCTATATTTTTGTAACATTCCATATTATAGAAATGTAGAAAATAGGAAGCCATTCAGCCCTTTTAGCCTGTTGTTCCACTCAGTATAATCATGGCTGATCATCCAACTGTATGAGGGGGGAATCTTCCCCTTCATATCCTTTGATCCCTTTCATTCCCAGAGCTATATCTGTTACTTGAAAACATTCAATTCTTCAATCTGTCAAACCCTTCCATGATTTTAACCACCTCAATTCAATGCCTCTTTCATCTTCTCTCTTTAAAAAGTGAATAATCCCTGCCTCTCCGGCCTCCACAGAACAAAGTTATAAAATTAACGTCAATTTCTCAATTGTGAATCTCTCTTTGCGAATCACATTTACAAATACTCAGAGATACCGTCAGTAACACATTCAATTTTCTCTCTCTTTCTTTCTCTCTATTCTCTCTGACACGAGCTGTGCTTTAGAAAGGAGATTCTTACCATGATTGATAAGCAGTGCAGGAGGAATGGAGCAGGAATGGCAGTCAATGCTGGAATGTTACAGAGATGAGAGGACGCTGCTTCTGCCTCAGGGAGATGACTGAGCTGTTTGTCTGAATGGTTAGTTAATGACATTCCTACTCATGATAACTAGGATAATGAGTCACTTATTGACAGAGCAATCATCCTAGACCAGTCTTGAGATGATCAGTTGAAGTCGGAGCTTTGTGGTAAACTTGCGTGATAGCACTGGACATTGGCCAAGGACAGCTTAATAGACCAAGGAAAATCCCTTCATGTCTCTCAGGTACTCCAGTTATTCCTCATGGAATGTTCCTGGAATTTCCAAATTCCAGCGATCTAGACTCTCAGCTTGGAAGAAGCAGTTGGGAATGGTTCACATTTAGTACTCTCAGTCATTGAGTGCAAGTACAATCTGGGTGTCAGATGTTCCACATTGTGGAAGCTAATCAGTGGTAGGTCGACCAGCAAGTTGCAACAACACATTAACAATCCATGGAGTCAGTCAGGCATCTGAAGATAGATTAAACTCAAAATCTACTCTTATCATGATAGTTCATTGCTAGCTTCGAAGGGACAGCAAAATTACATTTGCAGGAGAATGCAGATCTGTTAATTGATTCACTCACAAAAGTGAAGCATCCACTTACAAGACAGGCTGATTGTTGAATAATGGAGAAAGACAGGATCATTAGAAGAATACAATAGCCAAAAGTTGGTGCTGATTAATCACATGTCATAAAAAAGGATAGATCAGTGAGAGTATGCCTTGATACATGATGCTTTGGAATGTTGTCCTAACAAAATACCCATGCTAGAAGAGTTAAATCTGAAGTTTTCAGATGCAAAGTTTTTGAATCTTGATGCCAAGCTACTAGTCAATACTTCTTCTGGAGAAGTCTCAATGTTTCCTCTAGTTTATACTCCATTTGGACAATACTGCTTCTGATGGTTTAATTTCAGGTTATCTGAGAGTTGGGATGGGGTTACCCTGAAACCGGAAATTCTCACCCAAAGTCAATGGAACTTCTCATGATCTGGCCCTCAACGGTTATGATTCCTGTGGGAGTGGATTGGGAAAATTCACCCCAGGAATCTTCTCAAGCTCACATGGACTGCATTACGTTGTTTCTCTGGATGTTTCTGAATCACAGATGATGGGAGTTATCCTCTTTATTTCTTCTAAGTGCTGGAGAAGGTGAGAAAAGTGATGTGTAGCTCACTGATGCACAACTGGCTTTCTCACCATACTATTCAGCACTTAGAAAACAGAAACCCTGAAGATGTGCCTCACATTGTCACACTGGTGAGGTCCAGTCTGAAGAAGCAGGAACATCAGGATCCTCCCTCCCCTGTGCTCAGACAAGGACAACAATCTCCTCCCCCTTCTCTGCACACTCTCACCATGGGACAACCTCATTATGTCAATGATGGATGGAGGATAGTTTGGGGTGGTAGGGGTGAGAGGATGGGGAGATTTGCATTCAAGATCTTGCCTGCAAACTTCTCAGTTTTGCCTCTCAGAGGATTTTGTGGCTGTGTCCATTTGCAGCTAGTGACCAGCGTGGTGAGCTGGTAAAATCGAGACTGGTACGGTGAGCTGGTAAGATCGAGACTGGTGCAGTGAGCTGGTAAGATTGAGACTGGTGCGGTGAGCTGGAAAGATTGTGTCCGGTACAGTGAGCCAGGATGAAAGCTCTGAGCTCTGTGGAATGTATTCGATTCCCATAGCTTCCTTGAATTTGTAGTCAGCACGAGAACACCCTCTGTGGCGAATGACATTCAATCCAGAGAAATGTGAAGTGAATGGGCAGGATGAGGTCGGGGTGGGGGTGGGGGGGGGAGAAGGTGTGGAGGGGGGGGTGGGGTTGCAGCCAATGGGAAAGTGTGTGATTCTTAAGGGGGGAGGTGCACATTGTTGAGGCTGGTTAATCAGGTTTAGAAAGTGGTGAAAAAGCTGATGGGATACGAGTTCCTGGTCTTTATATATAAAGGCAAAATGTGCAAAAGTGAGGAAGCAATAGTAAACCTGTATATTAAGCATATCCCCGTTCTGACATTGCGGTTAAGGAAGGATATGAAAACATTGAAGAATGTCCAGAAGATATCCACCAGAATGTGAGGGCAGAGAGAAATTGATTTTGTGTAAGTCAGGGAGAATGAACGCATCTAATCAGTGAAGTGCTTCTTTCTCTGAAAGGCAGACATTATGATGTTGTAAGATCATATTTATGGTGCTGAATTAAGAGACACAGTAACTAAAGTGACCTGGCAGCTAATCCCCTTGTTAATGTTAACAGCCTGATAACCTCGAGGGCAATTAATAATCAGCCGGGACCTTTCCTCTTTGCAGTTAAATAACTTGCTTACATTTTTATTCCTGGCACCTTTCAAGACCAACCAGTGTATAGAAAATAGTAGCAGGAGGAAGCCATTTGGCCCTTCAAGCCTGCTCCATCATTCAGTATGATCATGGCTAATCCTCTGTCTCAATACCATGCTCACACTCTCTATCATCGTAATACCTCGAGAATCTATTTCCTTCTTAAATATATTCAGAGACTTAATCTCCACACTCTTCTGTGGTAGAGAATTCCTCAGGTTCACCACTCTCCGGTGAACAAGTTTCTCCTTATCTCAGTCTTAAATCGCTTGTCCCGTGTTCTACACCTTCCAGCCAGAGGAAGCAACATTGCTGTATCCAGTCTGTATTTTATACGTTTCAATCAGATCCCCTCTCATTTTCCTAAATTCCAATGAATACAGGCTCAGTCAACCCAATCTCTCCTCATCCTGCCATCCCAGGAATCAGTCTGGTGAACCTTTGTTGAACTCCCTCTATTTGACACGTATATCCTTCCTTAGATAAGGAGACCAAAACTGTGCACAATACTCCAGGTGTGCTCTCATCATGATCTTGTAAAGCTGCAGTAAGACATCTTTGTTCTTATACTCAAGACCTCCTGCAATAAAGGCCAATATATTATTTGCCTTTCTAATCACTTGTGCACCTGCAAGCTTGCTTTCAGTAACGGGTGTACAAGGGTACCCAGTTCCCTTTGTACATCACATTTCCCAATCTGTCACCATTTAAATAACACTCTGTCATTCTGTTTCTCTGCCCAAAGTGGATAACTTCACATTTACCCACATTCGCTGCATTTGTATATATTTGCTCACTCACTTAATTTATCTAAATCACCTCAAATCCTCTTCACATTCTCCTCAATACTTTGTGTCATCAACAAATTTGAAAATATTATATTTGGTCATTCAAATCATTGATGTATATCGTGAATAGCTGGGGCACAGGCACTGAATCCTGTGGGACATCACTGGTCACCGCCTGCCACTCTGAAAAAGACCCATTTATTCCCACTCTCAGGTTCCTGTCTGTGAACCAATTCTCAATCCATGCTAATGCATTATCCTCAATCCCCATGCTCTTTAATTTTGTACACTATGCAAGACTTTATCAAAAGTTTTCTAAAAATCTCAATCCATGACATCTACTGGTTTACCTTTATTTATTCTACTCATTACATGTGATCAGTAGGATTGTCAAACAGGATTTCCATTTCATAAATCCATGTTGATCTTCTAATCCTGTTGATGTTTTCTAAGTGCCCTGTTATCATGTCATTTATAATGGACTCCAGCATTTTTCTTATTACTGATGTTAGGCTAACTGGCCAGTAATTCCCTGTTTTCACTTCTGCTTCTTTGTTAAATATCAGGGTTACTCTTATCACTCTCTAATCAGTCGGACCATTCCATAATGTACAGAATTTTGCACTTGACAGTTAACATACCTGAGGGAGTGCTGCACTGTCAGAGGGTCAGTGCTGACGGAGTGCTGCACTGTCAGAGGGTCAGTACTGAGGGAGTGTCAAACTGTCAGAGGGTCAGTGCTGAGGGAGTGTCACACTGTCAGAGGGTCAGTGCTGAGGGAGTGTCACACTGTCAGAGGGTCAGTGCTGAGGGAGTGCCGCACTGTCAGAGGGTCAGTGCTGAGGGAGTGCCGCACTGTCAGAGGGTCAGTGCTGAGGGAGTGCCGCACTGTCAGAGGGTCAGTACTGAGGGAGTGCCGCACTGTCAGAGGGTCAGTGCTGAGGGAGTGCCGCACTGTCAGAGGGTCAGTGCTGAGGGAGTGCCGCACTGTCAGAGGGTCAGTACTGAGGGAGTGCCGCACTGTCAGAGGGTCAGTACTGAGGGAGTGCCGCACTGTCAGAGGGTCAGTGCTGAGGGAGTGCCGCACTGTCAGAGGGTCAGTACTGAGGAGTGCCGCACTGTCAGAGGGTCAGTACTGAGGGAGTGCCGCACTGTCAGAGGGTCAGTGCTGAGGGAGTGCCGCACAGTCAGAGGGTCAGTACTGAGGAAGTGCCGTACTGTCAGAGGGTCAGTGCTGAGGGAGTGCCGCACTGTCAGAGGGTCAGTACTGAGGGAGTGCCGCACTGTCAGAGGGTCAGTACTGAGGGAGTGCCGCACTGTCAGAGGGTCAGTACTGAGGAAGTGCCGCACTGTCAGAGGGTCAGTGCTGAGGGAGTGCCACACTGTCAGAGGGTCAGTACTGAGACAGTGCCACACTGTCAGAGGGCTAGTATGAGGGCAGGTGTAGGACAAAGACTGGGGGAGTGATTAAATTGCCCATTGGATTGTGTCCCTTCATTAGTGTGACACTTTGTGACAATCTCCAGCCTCAAGTGTGAGGGGCTACTCAGTGCTTTATAACATGTTGTAATTGATATAAACAATGTTGATATCCAGTTCCACGCACAATAGGCTGAAATACTTCACCATTCGACAGATAAATGCAGTAAATAACAGTGTGAATCTCCCATTTAGAATAGAAACCCTACAGTACAGAAAAAAGGCCATTCAGCCCATCAAGTCTGCACCAACCACAATCCCAAGCAGCTCTATCCTCATATTTCTTCATATTAACCCACTAATCCCTCTAACCTATGCATCTCAGGACATTAAAGGCAATTTTAGCATGGTCAATCAAGCTAACCCACGCATCTTTGGACTGTGGGAGGAAACTGGAGCAGCTGGAGGAAACCCAGCAGACACAAGGAGAATGTGCAAATTCCACACAGACAGTGACCCAAGCTGGGAATCGAACCCAGGTCCCTGGAGCTGTGAAGCAGCAGTGCTAACCACTGTGTCACCGTGACACCCTCCATCATAACCCCACCTGTGCTGGATCACTTTGAATTATGGGGCTGTTTCTAAAGCAAACCCATTAGTAGAAGAAAGCAAATAGCAGGAGTTGTCAACTGTGTCTCAGTGGTAAGACATTGTCAAACCGGAACTCAAAGGTTTGGATTTAAATCCCACTCTACAGAATCAGGCCAAGACTCCATGGTCGTGCTGAGGAAGTGCTGCACTGCCAGAGGTTTAACTGAATCTATCTTGGTATATTGGATGGGAGCTTTGAGTAATGTCCCTGTCTCAGAGCCAAAAGCATTGGGTTCAAATCCCACTCCAAGATTTGATGAGGAAGGTAAATACATAATACATCCAAACAGATTGATTAATGGCAGTAAATCCTTCTAACACAGATCAATATTGTGGGTGGCACAGTGGTTAGCACTGCTACCTCACAAAGCCAGGGAACAGGGTTCAATTTCGGCCTTGGATGACTGCGTGGGGTCTGCATGTTCTTTATGTCTTTGAGTGGGTTTCCTCTGGGTGCTCCGGTTTCCTCCCAGAGACTAAAGGTGTGCGGGATGGGGGATTGGCCATGCTAAATTGCCCATTAGTGGTCCAGGATATGTGGAATCGCCATGGCACAGTTCTGGGGTAGGGTTTTTGGAGAGTGTGTGTAGATTTGTTAGGCTGAATGGCTTTTCTCTACACTGTAAGGATTGCATGAATTCTATGTTTGATGATGAGATTGGGAGAGATTCCCTGTTGGCTTAATGATGGATAGAATTTTGGAGATTTGATGATCACCAAAGCTCTAGGCTACATGTAAAACTGAATATTGCCGCAGCGACTCAGTTGCCCCTTTAAGGGCCGTGTGGGGCAGATTGAAGCCCCCACATGGGGTTTAATCCCCATTCCAGCTGCGGGGAGGGGGCATTTGGGGCCAATTTCCTTTGTCCTGTTTCCTTGTATTGTGGAGATTTTGTCATTGTGGGTCAGAGCTACTTCTGAGCAAGGATCTGAAGAAGGAGATTGGGGTTGGAATTCTCCCAACCCCTCAACACGGGAATTGTAGCGGGCAGCGCAGGGCAGGGGGAACCATGTAAATGTCCATTGTCCTTGGTGAGATTTTTCAGTTATGAAGTGAGTGCAGCTGGAGAATCCCACCAGATATCTTAGTGGAGAGACAATGTTTGATACTATCTGAGACTTTGCGGGAAGGCAGGAGCTGGTTTTGTTTCTGTATAAGTGAGCTGATTAATGCACCATTCCCAGTGGGAATAGTTCTTCAGCAACTTCCATCGATATCACACACCTTCAGCATGGAAAAACATCACACGTCATCTTCCCTCAAACATCATCAAATCCAATGTGGCTCAGAATCAGATGGTCAGAGAGTGGTTTTAAAGAGGAGTTTTAAGAATTAAAGAGAGGATGAGTGAATGAGAGGGAATTCCAGAACTTAGGTTCCTGGCAGCTGAAGGCACAGTCACCAATAAGGGAGCGATGGGGCTGCAAGAGGCAAGGGTTTAGGGGAAAAGGAGAATTTTTAGGAGCTTGGGCTGCAGGAAATATCCTTTAACATTTCAGACCTGAAGTGTTAACTTTGATTCTCTCTCCACACAGCCTGACCTGCTGAATATTTCCAGCACTGGCTGTTTTTATTGTAGAAATCCATGTTTCTGAGCTTCCTTCGTATAATCTCAAAGTATTTGAAATCCAAGCTTGACTTCTTTTTTATTTCCTAGCTCTTTCTCCTGGGCCGATGTCAGCTTTGGTGTAGAAGGTCCGACACCCCCATCTGCCTCAGACAATTGTGAGAATAAGCTCTTTCCAGTACAGTAGCACAGTGGTTAGCACTGCTGCTTCACAGTTCCAGGGCTCTGGGTTCGATTCCCGGCTCAGGTCACTGTCTGTGTGAAGTTTACACGTTCTCCTCATGTCTGCGTGGGTTTCCTCTGGGTACTTTGGTTTTCTCCCACAGTCCAAAGAGGTGCGTGTTAGGCTGATTGGTCATGCTTAGAAATTGCTCCCTAGTGTCCAGGGATGTGTAGGTAGAGGGATTAGTGGGTACAATATACGATATGGCCCAGCTGGAATTGTGTTTGGTGCAAACTCGATGGGCCGAAGGGCCTCTTTCTGCACTGCAGTGTTCTATGATCCCAGAAATATCAAGCTAATGCTTCAGTGAGGAGGTGCTACACTGTCTGAGGTACCATCTTTTAGATGAGATACGAGACTGAGGCTCTATCTGCCCTCTCAAAGGGAACATCAAAGATGCCCTGATTATTTGACAAAAGCGGGAGATATTCTCCCCAGTGCCCTGTCTAATAATTCTGACTCAAAAACAGAAGAGATCATTGAATGTCTTTAAGACAGAGATAGGTAGGTTCCTGATTAATAAGGGGATTAGGGGTTATGGGGAAAAAGCAGGAGAATGGAGGAATGAGAAAAATAACAGCCATGATTGAATGGCAGAGCAGACTCGATGGGCCGAGTAGCCTCATTCTGCTCTTGTGTCTTATGATGTTATGATCTGGTCAATATCACATTGTTGTTTATGGAAGCTTGCTATGCATAAATCACCTGATGCATTTCCTACATAACAGTGACTAAACTTCAGAAATGTATCTCACGGGCTGTAAAGTGCTTTGGGGTGTTGTGAGGTTGAGAGAATGCTACACAAATACAAATCTTTCTTTATCTTTGTTCCTTCGCCTTGTTGGTCTTTTCCACACTGTGGATTTGAGCTTCCATTGTCAGAACAGACTCTGAGTTTACTGCAGCTCAACAGTTAATGGACAGTAAGTTTATTTCTATTTTATTTGGATTGTGTATCTCTGGAGGAGTGACACGGCTGTGACTGGGGCTGATTGGAAGCAGGCCAGGGAGCTGGAAGTTTCAGAGATCTATCCGCTGTGTGACAGGGTGTGCATTCCACATCGGCAGAGACACGGGTCAAACTATCTCTCTGCTGTCACTTCCTTTCCATCACTCTCAATAAATCATTGTGTGTTTATCCAGCTGGCTGCACCAAGATTTCAGCTCAGGAGCTGGTTAAACCTCACCAGACTGACACAGATTGGATGGCACAGTGACACAGTAGTTAGCGCTACTGCCTCACAGTGTGAGGGACCCGGGTTTGATTCCCAACTTGGGTCACTGTCTGCGGAGTCTGCAAGTTCTCCCTGCGTCTGTGTGGGTTTCCTCCCGCACTCTGAAAGATGTACTGCTTATGTGCGTTGGCCAAGCTAAATTCTCCTTCAGTGAATCCGAACAGCATTTTGCAGAAATATGTTAATGTAAGCCTACTTGTGACACTAATAAATAAATTTTAACTTTAACTTGAGATTGAGAGACGGCTTGATCAGTGGCTGAAAGTCTTCCTTGTGAGGCACCTGTTCAATTGTTGGGCAATAGGTTGAAAATATTCTGTATTAATAAATAAGGTTCCATGGGGAAGTACCCAGATAGGAAGTGGAGCTTGGATTGACCCTAATGTCAAGGTTCATGATCTAGTGTGTATCTCATAACATACACCAAATAACCAGTTCATTTTGTGTACTGATGCCAGGCAAAGTATGGGAAATTTCTGACAGCTGCCTTTGTCAGTGTTAAAGCTACAGGTTTAGAACATGACTGGTGTGTATAAGATTGTATAACAAACACCATTAAACCAACCAAGTATCTCTTTGCCATATGTGGGATCTTGCTCTTCATGGAATGGCTGCCATGTTCCCTTGGTTACAATAGTAACCATGTTTTGTTTTTTGTGAAGCACTTTGCAGGTTTCTTGCGATGGTGGGAGATGCTACACAAATGCAGGATCTCTTTCTGTTTTGTTTGGACAATGAGCACAGGCTATAGGCCATGATATAAAATCAGCCAGAGGACAGGGTTCCAGTACAGTATGGAGTGATTAAGTCTGGATTCACTAAATTATGCAGTTAATTCAGCCCAGACACCATTTGGGAATCAAATTCCAGGACTGGATTTTAGTTACCAGTGGATTCCAACAACGTATAGCAGTCACTGATTGATGGACACGCAATCCACAAGCTCTCAAACTCTCTCCCTCATAGGTCCCCAAGGGTGGCTCTTCCTGCAGTTTAGACCCACAGTGCTCCTTCTACTCTATCAGTCTGATGTCTCTGTTACTGGGATCTTCCTTGCTGATGCTATCCCTGTACCTGGTGGCTGACTGCAGTATTCCCCATGTTTGGATATTGTTCTGAGGATTGAGAAAAAAACATCAAACAAAATACACACAGAAATATTGGATTTTAAAATGACCTGAGCTTTTTCCCAGGGTGGAAGAGTTAATTACTAGGGGGCATTGGTTTAAGGTGCAAGGGGCAAGAAGATGTATGAGGCAAATTATTTTACAGAGAGAGTAGTGAGTGCTGGGAACTCATTGCCGAGGAGGTAGTGTAGGCAGATATGATAAAGGCTTTTAAGGAGCATCTGGACAAATACATGAATAGAATGGGAATGGAGGGACATGGTTCCCGGAATGGTAGGAGGTTTCAGTTCAGTCGGGCATCATGGTCAGTGCAGGCCTGGAGGGCCAAAGGGCCTGTTCCTGTGCTGTAATTTTCTTTGTTCTTTGTTCTGTCCATTTTGAACTGGACACAACCCCCAAAGATGGCTGAGAATGTGCAGCTAGTCGCTGACAGGAGTGACTACAGAGCATTTCTCTAAGAGACAAAGGAACCTAACAGTTATCTCAAATCAAAGACTTTGGGTGTAATTGATGAGACAGATTGGTGTATTCCTGATTTCCATTTAAAATGTAAGAACATAAGAACCTGGAGCAGGGGTCGGCCATCTGACCCCTCGAGCCTGTTCCGTCATTCAATAAGATCATGGCTGATCTTTTCATGGACTCAGTCCACTTACCCACCCATTCACCATAACCCTTAATTCCTATATAGTTCAAAAATTTTTCTATCTGTGCCTTAAAAAATTTAATGAGGTATCCACAACTGCTTCACTGGGCAAAGGAATTCCACAGATTCACAACCCTTTACGTAAAGAAATTCCTCCTCAACTCAGTCCTAAATCTGCTCCCCCTTATTTTGAGGCCAAGACCCCTAGTTCTAGTTTCATCCGCCGGTGGAAACAACTTCCCTGCTTTTATATTATCTATTCCCTTCAGAACCTTATATGTTTCTATAAGATATCCACTCATCCTTCTGAATTCAAATGAATATAGCTCCAGTCTGTCCTCATAAGCCAACGCTCTCAACTCCGGAATCAAAGCTAGCTGAGAGAGCAACCCAGAGCCTGCCTGTCTGAATAAATACACAAAGCCAGTCACCCGTCACCAGCCGGGTTTGTGGCAATCGGGGCTACTCCAGCCACACAGTGACGAATCGAAAAGTCTCGCTCAGATCAATAACTTGTGAAGTCTCACCCGGAGCTGTTCATAACGACATTCCTCTGCAATAGCACAAAGCTTGGTGTTTTCTCAAGTTGTTCTATGTAAACAGTGTGAGATGTATTTTATACTGGGGCTACGGAAATGTCCAGGCTGGATAAGAAGAGCAGGTTTCATTCATTCATGAGTGAAATGGGGACCATGACTGGCCCATCTTCTCTGGGTCAGGAATGAGCAAGAAATGCTGACTTAGTCCCTAAAGCTCACAACCCCAAAAACAAATTACAGAAATGGGCTTTCGCAATCACGGCGTGCATTCTCAAACTGTTTTGTAGGATTTGAACTCGCACTCTCTGTGGACTGCTAGGGAGTGATGTGGAGATGCTGGCATTGGACTGGGGTAAACACAGGAAAAAATCTCACAACACCAGGTTAAAGTCCAACAGGTTTATTTGGTAGCAAACACCACTAGCTTTCAGAGCGCTGCTTCTTCGTCAGTTAAGTGGGAGTTCTGTCCACAAACAGGGTATATAAAGATACAAACTCAACTGATAGCCAAATCCTACACACATGAGGACGGCCTCAACGGGGATCTTCGGTTCATATCATACTAAATGTAACCCCATGACTTGCCTAGTCTTGCAAAATCTCACTAATTGTCCTGCTGGAGACAATACACATCTCTTTAACCTGTGCTTAACCCTCTCTCCACTCACATTGTCTGTATTTGATTACCTGTAAAGACTTCACATTCCAACCATTATTTTGTAAATTGAGTGTTGTGAGAGTTCTTACTCCGCTTGGGAGTAACAGAGCGATGAGACCGCAGTATCTAACAACTAGCAATATAGCTGGGAGTTTCAGTCTTGCAATCTCAGTGCACATTATTGGAAGCACATTGACACTCACTAAAGTACTGATAGCCTCAAAACCGCTCATCTGCGAGATTCCAGAATCCCAGCACCTCACCCTCCAGCATGTACGGGACAGCTAACTCAGTGGTTTGTAGCTGTAATTGGCCCACGAGATGAATGTAAATGTTAGGCAGTATGGTGTAACAGCAGTTAGCACTGCTGCCTCACAGTGCCAGGGACTTGGGTTCAATTCGGGTTTGGGTTACTGTCTGTATGGAGTTTGCACATTCTCCTCATGTCTGCGTGGGTTTCCTCTGGGTGCTCGGGTTTCCTCCCACAATCCAAAGACATGCTGCTTAAGTGCATTGACCCAAACAGGAGCCGGAAAGGGGAACTTCACAGTAACTTCATTGCAGTGCTAATGTGAGCCTTACTTGTGATTAATAAATAAATTTTAAATTAAAAAAAAAGAGCAACTCAGTTCTTCTCAATGTCTCTCAGCAGTACAGTGCGCTGCTGTTTGAAATATTTCTATGTGTTGTTTCAATAACTATTGGACAGGCCAAAGGTTCATGCAGCAATGCTGTAAAGCATTAGCAATATCCAGCATTGTGAGGTGACGGCACTGGCAGGGGGAGGTCTATGGATTGAATTGTTGTAAAACAGAAGCACACACCAGTGTTGAATGAGAGCCCCGTAAAAACACAATGGCCCATCACAGAGATAAATGAGCTGATGACAACAGCCAATGAGTCCTTGGCTGGGAGAATGTCACACAGAGACACAGAGAGAGAGAGAGAGAAGCTACACTAAATGAACTGAATTATTGCCAACATTGATAGCTCACCAGCACAGTACAACAGACAGTGAATAACTTCTAGCAGAGAAAATCCAAAAAGATGGGAAAAGAGAGGAAGATGAGAGGCAGGAGAGACAGAGTGAGAGAGGCAATGAAGGAGAGAAAGCAGAAGTGAGGAGAAAGCAGTTTGGGAAATAATGGGGGGAAGGGGAAAGAATGAGTGAAGGACAGATGGAGCAGCAAAGTGGTTAGTACTGCTGCCTTACAAAGCAACTGGGTTCGATTCCCGGTTTGGGTCAATGTTTGTGTGGAGTTTGCACATTCTACGTGGGCTTCCTCTAAGTGCTCCGGTTTCCTCCCACAGTTCAAAGATGTGCAGGTTGGGTGGATTGGCCATGCTAAATTCTCCCTTAGTGTAAAGGGGGCTAGCTAGGGTAACTGCATAGGGTTATGGGGATAGGGCCTGGGTGGGATTGTGGTCAGTGCAGACTCAATGGGCCGAATTGCCTCCAGATGGTGTGGAGGACCAAGTTGCATTTATATAGCACTGTCCAGCTACACATTTTCAGTCCCAATCCCCCATTTCTTCCTGGAGGGTTGTGTGTAAAGAACTCCAAAGCAGCCCCACACGGTCTCCGAACCCTGCCTCTCGGAGATACTCCCACTGGTCACCTCTGACAGACAGACATAAGGCTGCTCCTGTGACCTCTCTGTCACACTCTGACCACTATTGGCCAGCGGTGACCCTCCTGCCACACAAGCAAGTTTCATCTCGAGGCAGTCACACCCAGGATTGCTCCCTGTAAGGCCTCGCTGAAGACATAATAACTTGCACGGGAAGGGAATGATCACAATAGACATGGCTGAATGAAAACACAGAGCCAGCAATGCTTCACACACCAGATTAATAAAAAATGTTCTAAACGGTGAGGAATTTGGATAGACAGGAAGAAACTTCGTAATGGGAGGAGGGTCACTAACCTGAAACAGAGAGACAGATTTTAAAGAGTTGGTAAAAATATCAGGCAGGCAGGGATGTTTGATCCAGCGAGTTATTGTGAATCTGGAATGTGCTAACTGAAAGAAGTAGGTTCAGTAATAACTTTCAAAAGGAATTTGATGCAACTCTGAAAAGGAGAAGCTTCCTGAACAACAGTTTATTTATTAGTGTCACAATTATGCTTATGTTAACACCACAATGAAGTGACTTGACAGGGAAAGGTAATGGAGTGGGATTAGTTGGGTCATCCTGTCAAAGAGCTAGCAGAATGGGCTGAATAGCCCCTTTGTGTACTGTATCACTATGGGTCAATGCACTCACCAATGTTAATGACTATACAATGAGGACATTGGCAGCAATCACCTTGGAACTATTATTAGCGTGCTAATTAGCCCTGTGATCGGCTGCAGGCTAGAATAAAATTTGAATATCCCTAATGATATGAATTATTCATTGGTTCATCCAAGGATTTTTTCCTGGAGGGGGAATTGGGAATTCTAGCAGATGCCACACTGCTGCTACTGGCACATGATTGGTGGATTTGATCAAAACTGTTCAGGAAAGGTTAAACTGGCTTTCAAATCACAAATTATTGGTAACAGACACACAAGGACTAAAGGCAGAAACCTAACACTCTCGAAAAAATGATAAAAAAAAATTATATTTGGACAACAATCTTTACAACCTGATGTTGTCCCATATCCAATAAAATACTTGTGAAATGTTGCAATGTCAGACTCACTGCAGCCAATTTGTGCATAGCAAGTTCCCACGCCAGGATGGATTGGAGGCTGTCAGTTGTAAGGAGAGGCTGGACAAACTAAAGCTGTTTTCTCTGGAATGGAGAGGAGACCTGATGCAAGTCTATCAGAGCATGGAACAGTACAGCATAGGAACAGGCTCTTCGGCCCAAGATAGTTTGTCGAAAATGACACCAAATTCAATTAATCCCTTCTAGGTTGACAATCAGAATCCTTTTCCTAGAGTTGAAATGTCTAATACGAGGGGGCCACACACTTAACGTGAGAGGGGAAATGTTCAAAGGAGACGTGAGGGGCGAGTTTTTTACACAGAGAGTGGGAGGTGTCTGGAACACGCTGCTAGGGGCGGTAGTGGAATCAGAGATGATGGGGAGGTTTAAGGGGCTTTTAGATAAGCACATGAATCTGCAAGGAATAGTGGGATATGGAGCAAGGACAGGAGAAAGGGATGAGTTTAATTTGATGTTACGTTTGGCACAATATCGTGGGCCTAAGGGCCTGTTCCTGTGCTGTACTGTTCGATATTCTAAGATCTTTTTCCTCAGTTTTGACTGAAGGATAAATATTTGCTTTGATATCAGGGAGATTTGCCACTCCCTCTTCAAACAGTTCAATGGGATATTTAATGTTCAGCATACAGGGCAGGTGAGCCCCCAGTTTAGTGTTTTATTTGAATGATGGCACTTCTGACACTGCAGCACTCCCTTAGTGGGAGCAAAGCAAAGGGCAGAGCTGGGACGGTTTGTTCAGGAGCTCAGACGCTAGCCACTGTCCCCCTCCGGCTGCAGCAAGTTCCCCGGTTTGATCCAGGAAAAGCCTTCAGTTGCCTGGTTAGCTTTGCACCGTGCTGTACATCGGCCTTGTTATATTGCTGAAAGAAAATATAAAGAATGACTTGTGATAGTTTGTGAAAGGGCAGAAGGCAGGAGAGGCTAAATAACAAAAGAATGGGTGAATGTGTCAAAACCCATCGATTTCAAATCACTGGGTAAAGATCCCGAGGGAGAAATGTTTCCCATTCAGAGAGCTGTCAGCATGTGGAATATTCGAGCTGGGAATGTGGTGGGAGCTGAAATAATCAGAAAGGCAAGTTGGACAGGTACTAGAGGAATTTCCAGGATTGTGGATAAAAAGCAGGAATGTGGGATTAAGCACAATTAAAGATCAAGTACAGGCAGAATGGACTGAATGGCCTCCTCCTGAGCTGTGAGATTCTATGATTCGATAGCTTACAGGCTGCAACCTGACAAATTAAGAAGGGAGAGTTGGTGGAAATCATTGTTCCAATGCTGAGTGTTCAAGATGGAGATAAGTGGGATTCTGTACCACTTACACTGATGAATGGGGCTGTTATCACTTTCTCTGCAGCCTATTAGTGAGGAGGAGGCTAATGCCATTAGACACACATGGTGGTGACAGATAAATTGCCACGATAACTGGTCCAGAATCTGCGAGGCACAGATGAATTAATGTCCCCGTGTGTGTCACAGCCTCTGCTCATCTGGGCTAATTCAATCCATACTTTATACCCACAGGGTTTGTATTTATACCAACAGCAGCAAGCTGCATTTATATAGCATCTTTAACAATGTAAAACATCCTGAGGCACGCTACAGAAGCATCACCAAGTAAACTATGATGCGGAGACACCCTATTGGCTGTTAATGTATCAGTAATCCTTCATCAGTTTATCTGCTCAGTTTTCTTCCTTTTAAATTGAACCCAAGTCATTATCTTCCCTGGGCTTCAGGAACATTTCACCTCCTCCCCTCACTGCTCCCATACCACCCCCCCCCACCCCCCTCCCCCAAGCCGCCCCCCCCCCCCCCCCACCCCCGCCAGCCAGTGTTTCATCTTCAAATGTGTCATTCTTCTTGAGTCGCTGATAAGAGGGAGGGGGGGTGGGGGAGGGGGTGTATTGCTTTGGAGGCGCAAAAGGCAGTCTCTGGCCTGTGGGTTGGTCACTGTTAGCAGTCGCATGGACGGGGAAGGTGCGGAGGGGGTGTGAGATGGAAGACGGTGGGTGCTGAGAATGGATAGGGAGTAGGATTTCTGGGTTAACCCTCGATGCAATGCCTGTTCTGATGGGGAGTGGAGCAATTACTGTATTCGGTTTCAGCCTCCCTGTTTCAGCATCATTAATATTCATATTCCATAACATTGCTCTGGGAAGCTGTCCCTCAGGAATCTTGATCCAGTCTCTCAGGCCCCCACAGAAGCACAAAACTCGCAAGCCAGTAATTAATCATTGCCTTTAGAAAGGCAAGTAATCCACGGACAGAAACACTATCACTGAGAAAAGAACATCTTTGAAAAGGATAGATTTTGAAAAGGATAGCTTACTTTGAAAAGGTAAGCTGATGGAGAGGCTGATAAGCTGATGGAGAGGCTTCTGAGGGATAAGATGTATGAACATTTGGAGAAGTTTGGACTGATTAGAAATAGTCAGCATGGTTTTGTCAAGGGCAGGTCATGCCTTACGAGCATAGTTGAGTTCTTCGAAAATGTGACTGAACACATTGACGAAGGAAGGGCGGTGGACGTAGTGTACATGGACTTTAGTAAGGTGTTTGATAAGGTCCCACATGCAAGGCTTCTGGAGAAGGTAAGAGGGCATGGGATCCAAGGGGCTTTGGCTTCGTGGATCCAGAACTGGCTTGCCGGCAGAAGGCAGAGAGTGGTTGTGGATGGGTCTTGTTCTGCATGGAGGTCGGTAACCAGTGGAGTGCCCCAGGGATCTGTTCAGGGACCCCTGCTGTTTGTCATTTTCATAAATGACCTGGATGAGGAAGTGGAGGGATGGGTTAGCAAGTTCGCCAATGATACAAAGATCGGTGGTGTTGTGGATGGTCTGGAGGGATGCCAAAAGTTGCAGCGGGACATAGACAGGATGCAAGACTGGGCGGAGAAGTGGCAGATGGACTTCAACACAGATAAATGTTGGGGAGGGAGTGGTCCATTTTGGCAGGAATAATGGGATGAAGGAGTACAATATAAGGGGTAGGAGTCTTAGCTGTGTTGTAAAGCAGAAGGATCTCAGGGTCCGGGTCCATAGGACTCTTAAATCGGCCTCGCAGGTGGAGGAAGTGGTCAAGAAGGTGTATGGTGTACTGGCCTTCATTAATCGAGGAATAGAGTTTAGGAGTCAGGAGGTAATGATGCAGCTCTATACGACTCTTGTCAGACCCCAGTTGGAGTATTGTGCGCAGTTCTGGTCGCCTCATTATAGGAAGGATGTAGAGGCTATTGAGAGGTTCAGAGGAGATTTACAAGGATGCTGCCTGGATTGGGAGGCAGGCCTTATGAAGATAGGTTGAGGGTGCTGGGACTGTTCTCACTGGAGAGACGTAGGTTGAGAGGTGACCTGATAGAGGTTTATAAAATGTTGAGAGGAATAGATAGGGTGGACTCTCAGAGACTATTTCCCGAGCGGAAATGGTCAATACGAGAGGACACAGATTTAAGGTGCAGGGAAGCAAATACAAAGGAGATGTCAGGGGTAGGTTTTTCACTCTGAGGGTGGTGAGTGAATGGAACTGACTGCCGTCGGAGGTTGTTGAGGCAAACTCACTGAGGTCTTTTAAGAGACTTCTGGATGAATATATGGAAAAGAATAGGATAGGGGGTTATAGATAGGTCTGTGGATTGGTAGATGTGATCGGCGCAACTCGTGGGCTGAAGGGCCTGTTTGTGCTGTATTGTTCTATGTTCTATTAATCTTTAGCAGCTTTCTGTTGAAGAAAGCAAATTAATCTGTTCAGATTTCAGCCACAGAGAGTCGGAATATTTCTCATCCCTCTCCATTGGCATATGGAGTCTTAGCTTTTATTGGTAGGGGGATTGAATTTTGGAGCCGCAACGTCATGTTGCAACTGTACAAAACTCTAGTGCGGCCGCACTTGGAGTATTGTGTGCAGTTCTGGTCGCCACATTATAAGAAAGATGTGGAGGCATTGGAGAGGGTACAGTGGAGGTTTACCAGGATGTTGCCTGGTATGGAGGGCAGGTCTTATGAGGAGAGGCTGAGGGATTTGAGGTTGTTTTCGTTAGAAAGAAGGCGGCTAAGAGGAGACCTGATTGAAACATATAAGATGATTAGAGGTTTAGATAGGGTGGACAGTGATAGCCTTTTTCTAGGATGGAGAAAGCTAGCACGAGGGGACATAGCTTTAAATTAAGGGGTGGTAGTTATAGGATGGATGTCAGAGGTAGGTTCTTTACCCAGGGGTGGTAAGGGTATGGAATGCCCTGCCTGCTGCAGTTGTAGATGTGCCAAGTTTGGTGGCATTTAAGAGGTTAGTAGATAAGTTTATGGACGAAAAGGGAATGGTTTAGTTTGGAGGGTCATTGCTTTTTCCTAATTGGTCGGCGCAACATGGAAGGCTGAAGGGCCTGTTCTGTGCTGTAATGTTCTATGTTCTATGTTCTATTGTTTCAGGATCGAATCAACTTTGGCTGAAATTGAGGGAATGTCGGTGAGGATTAGCCACACTGGCTCCAGCAACTCTGGAACTCTGGAAATGTTCAGTGTGTCCAACATTAGCATTAACATCTGCAGCTCACATTCTGAAATCCTTGTCAACCATTGGAAAGAACAATCAGGACGAGGCCATTCAGCCCCTCCAATTTGTTACTAAATGGCTGATCTGTATTTCAAGCCCATTTACTAATCGTTGTTCCATATTCATTAATACTCTGACCCACTAATCAATCTTGAAGGCTCCAATTGCTCCCCCCACAACCCCCTTGGCCTTTTCCACCCATTCCAGATTTCAAAGGACAGATTTCCAGACTTCCAGGAATCATAACGAGTAGGACATTCGGCCCATTGAGTCAACTCAGCCATCCAATGGGAACATGGCTGACCTGATTTGATAATCCGCAATTCCACTTTCCCGCCTTTTCCCCGTAACCTTTGATTCCCACACTGATTAAAAACCTTTCCCCCGAGTGAGCTGCCTGTATTGTTAAGGTTTTGCCCCCTTTTTCTGGACTCTCCCTCCTACCTCCACTTCATTTGCACCCTCCCCCACCCACTCTCATCACCGCCACCCCAACCAGAGGAGATAGTTTCTATCTTTTGAATCAAACACTTTAGCGTTTAAAACCCTTTGATTAGATAACAGCGTAACCCTCTAACTCAAGGTAACACAAGAGTAATTTTTTGTAACCAGTTCTCACCGATTAAACTTCCAGTAAGTGATGCTGACTGAACATTGAATACAGCAGAATGTCAGTGAGGGTGAGGAAAAGCAATAACAGAAATTGCCTGAAATTCACTGGAGAAAAGTTTGGGATCTTGGCTGGAATTTTACTGCCTCAATTCTGGGACACGCAGAACATCATTCTCTGTTGGCCACGGGCTGGGATCTTACAAGCTTTGGTAAAATACCAGCTGTTATCTTCAAGGTATAATGAATACCAAAAGTTTCAGAGCTGTCAGTTTGCACAGCCTGTGTGTACAACACAAAAACCAACTCAGACACTGGTCCATAGTGTACTCCAAAGCAATGGGTAATAAATGTCCACCCAGCCAGCAACACCCGTGAACAAATAAGGAGCCAGAATACTTTTTCAGAGAGTCACTGCAGTCTTGATGGGCCGAATAGCTGCCTTTTGTGCTGTAAAGATTCTGTGAAATACATCCAATTAATTAGACTAAATTTGACCTTCGATTAGCATACACTGTACATTGAACCCACAAACTGCAGGGATGTCCCCAGTTCTGGGCCTGACCCCCAGCCTGATGCCGAATCCGATCCTTGTCCTGAATCTTCCAGCTCCCATCACCGAAGTGGAATCTTAGTGCTTTGCTCCCATTCCAGTTGGAAATAATCCTGATATTGGGAAAGTCTCATCTCCTGGGCAGATGTGGTTCAGTGAATGACAATCTCTCCTTAGAGTCAGGATCAAGGACTCAAATGCAAAGATCTAGTTAACATTCCAATGCAGTACGGAGGCAGTGCTGCACTGCCTGAGGAACTGTCTTTCAGATGAGATGTTAAATGTGCTTGATGAATGTTGAAGTGTCCATGTGCTATTGTGGGGCTAATTCTCCTTGAACAATATTAATCGATAGCACAAAGAAAACAGATTCTCTGTTTGTTCTCAAAATTGGCTGCTTATTTTTGATAATCAAGCAGTGAGTTGACTCCAACACTCACTGTCTGTGCAGCATATTGACATTCCCAATAACCGTGAGAGACACGATGACTGGGATTCTCCGACCTCCCCTGTGACTGGGATTCTCCAGCCTTGTTCGCGGCTGAGATTCTCCGGTCTCACCTGTAACTGGGATCCTCCGATCTCATCCGTGGCTGGGATTCTCCAGTCTCACCCCTGAACTGGAATTTTCTGACCTCTCCTGTGACTGGGATTTTCCGACCTCTCCTGTGACTGGGATTCTCCTACCTCGCCTGGGGCTGAGGTTTTCCGACCTCGCCACCAGCTGGAATTTTCTGGTTGCAGTGAATAGAGGTTTGGCTGAGTGCCGAAGTCTCCATTCTCACTGGGAGTGGAGGTGGCATAGTGAGACTGGAAAATTCTGCTTTTTGTCAATGCAAGTTTCATTCCATCGTTCTTTGAAATGGGAGATTCCGTTGGATTAACCAACCAATCACAGAGAAATAAGCAAGAACGTTTATTTTATGTGACAATGAAGTGGAATCCACCGTGGCTGTGTGAAAATTCTAAACTCAACTATCCAACTGTGTGGAACACAGAGTTTCCTGAGCTAAAAGACATTTGCTTCCAAACATCAGAGCTCTAACTCCTCTGAACCTGGAGTTTAAAACTACACCATCACTGGCACTCAGGAAATGAAAAGCTTTTTGTAATATTTATTGCTCAGAATTAATTAGACAGTTTTTCTTAGAAGGATGTGACAAGTGGCCCTGATCATCAGTTTAACACCAGAACTTGTGATTTATGTTCAAGTTCAGTGCCTGTCCTGGCTAAGTAATGAATGAAAGTGAAGATATCTCGATGTGTTTGGAAAGTGCTTGGATTTCTATAACAGGAGCAGCGATGGGGTTGAAGAGTTCTGGATAATGTCTGAAATATCTGTTGATCTCAGTGGGATTTTCCGATCTCGCTTGAGCGAGGTTATATAATCCTGCCCATGAGGTCAAGTGACTAAAATCTTGGTCAAAGAGGTGGATTTTAAGGAATGTTTTAAAAGGAGAAAGAGAATTGGAAAAGCTGAGAGGTTTATGAAGGGAATTCTGAAGTTTGCAGCCCAGGCAGCTGTAGACAGGGCTGCTATTGGCAGATTGGTTAAAATCAGGGATGTTCCAGGGTGAATAATTCTAATGAAGTCGAATAAAGGACTCTGATTGTAAGGGCTGATTTCACCACTACCTTCAGCAACTAGTCAATGAGCAGCAAGTGTTGAACAGACTGGTAATAAACAGTAAGTGGTCAGCATTGTAGCAAACAAGGTTCATGGTACTTCCCATCCAGTGAGAGGTTGACACTGAGCCAGACCACAGCATTGCCCAGGAACAGGGTGGAGTCCAGAGTCAGGCAAATTTGGTGTGGAACAGGAGTCACATACAAGCCAGACCAGGTGAAGACACATTCCCCTTTCTAGAAAAGACAGTAGTGATGCAGCTGGGATTTTATGACACTTTTACAGAAACCAACTTTTTTTCTCCAGACTATTTTTCCTTTTATTTCCTTCAGTCAGTTAAATGTTTGACAATCAACATGGTATCTGTTTTCAAATTGTCCACCAGTCATGGTGGGATTTGAACCCTTGGTGTCTGGATTATTAGCTCAAGCTTCCAGTAACAGGACAATGACACACATCACATTGCTCACTGCTTTTCTCATTTGTTCAATAATTCCATTTTTGCTTTTCCCTCTTGCTCCTATCCTGCTGAAGAATAATTCTTCAGTTATAACCCGTTGCCTGTAGAATTGCTGTTTTTCATGATTGGATCAGTCCATCCTCAGGCTGAGATCACTGCTGACGATCAATGTCAGATCCAGCCCGGTTGCCCACATCCCGAATCCATCTAACCATTCACCAGCTCAAACATCTGGATCTCCGCCATGTCTCCCGGCTCAAGCTGTCTGTGTTACACTAATCACACTTCTGTCGGTATCTCTGTATTCAAATAACAGTTTATTATACTGGTTACATTAAGGGATATGTTAACAAAAGTCTCTTTCTTTCTCTTGGACCCAATCAAAGCATTATTGCAGCCTTTGTTTAATTCATTTGTAATCACGGGCATCGCTGACCAGGCCAGCATTTATTACTCATCCTTAATTGCCCCTGAGAAGGTAGTGGTGAGCTGCGTTCTTGATCTGCTGCTGTTCATGTGGGGTAGGTACACCCAGTAAGAAGTCTCACAACACCAGGTTAAAGTTCAAAAGGTTTATTTAGTAGCAAACACATTTTGTCTGTACCTTAAAGACTTGATTAGCTGTAAAGAATAACATTCCAATCATTATTCTGTAAACTGAGTTTGTGTCTTTAGATGTCCTGTTTGTGATTAGAACTTCCACTCACCTGACGAAGGAGCAGTGCTCCGAAAGCTAGTGGCTTTTGCTACTAAGTAAACCTGTTGGACTTTAGCCTGGTATTGTGAGACATCTTACTGTGCTTATCCCAGTCCAGGCTGGTGTGTGGGGACATGTGGGGGAGGGTTGTGTGGCGGGTATTGGGGGTGAGAGGTGTTTAGGGGACGTGGGAGTGTGGGAGGGGTGTGGGGGGATGTAGAAAGTGTTGGCGGGTGTGTGGGGGGGGGGGGGGTGGGGGTGTTGGGGGGTTTGGGGAATGTGGGGAATGTGGTGGGGACATGGAGGTGTGTATGGGGTGTGTGGGAGGTGATTATGGGTTGTGGGGGAAGTGTGTGGGAGTGGGGGGATGTTGGGAACCCCATCTGAACTTCTCCTCACTCCCTACAAATCCCAGCTCCCCAAACCCAAAGCTTCCCAGTTAACGCTGGAATTCCCCTGTTTAACAGCAGTGCTGCTGGAGGAAATGCCATTGGGCTCCTCACACAGATTTGCATTTTAAAAAGCTCACTGTGGAAATTGCATTTGACACAAGGGTAAACAGCAGCCAGCTACTTGCAACTCCAGCACCGCAGCCAACTGCGTTGATGGTGTATCGAGAGAAAACTCGGGAAATCTTCAATAACAGGTTAACAACCTCCCCCACTCAGGGACCACTCTGTCCCCTCTCTTTATAATAACATAGTGACAGTGAGGAGAAGCCAGGCTGGAATAGATTTGATTTGATCTGATTTAATTTATTATTGTCACATGTATTAGCATACAGTGAAAAATATTGTTTCTTGCATGCTACACAAACAAAGCATACCATTCATAGAGAAGGAAAGAATGCAGAATATAGTGTTACAGTCACAGCTAGGGTGGAGAGAAAGATCAACTTAATGCAAAGTAAGTCCATTCAAAGGCCTGGCGGCAGCAAGGATAAAGCTGTTCTTGAGTCAGTTGGTACGTGACCTCAGACTTTTGTATCTTTTTCCTAAAGAAAAAAGGTGGAAGAGAGAATGTCGGGGGTGCATAAGGTCCTTAATTATGTCGGTTGCTTTGCTGAGGCAGAGGGAAATGTAGACAGAGTCAGTGATGAGAGGCTGATTTGCGTGATGGGTTGGGCTACATTCATTCATGCATGGGACATGGGCGTCACTGGCTGGTCAGTATTTATTGTCCATCCCTAGTTACTCTGGAAAAGGTGGTGTTGAGCTGCCTTCTTGAATCATTGCAGTCCATGTTCTGTGGGTTGGCCCACAATGCTGTTAGGGAGGGAATTCCAGGATTTTGACCCAGTGACTGCGAAGGAATAGCAATGTATTTCACAGATTCATAGAAACCATACAGTGCAGAAAGAGGCCATTCAGTCCATTGAGTATGCATCGATCACAATCCCACCCAGACCCTATCCTCATATCCCTACATATTTACCCACTAATCTCTCTAACCTACGCATCTCAGGACACTAAGGGGCAATTTAGCATGGCCAATGAGCCTAACCTGCACATCTTTGGACTGTGGGAGGAAACTGAGCACCCGGAGGAAACCCATGCAGGTACGAGGAGAATGTGCAAACTTCACACAGACAGTGACCTAAGCTGGGATTGAACCCAGGTGCCTGGAGCTGTGGAGCAGCAGTGCTAACCACTGTGTTAGCTTGCTAGTTCAATTCCCAGCTCGGTTCACTGTCTGTGTGGAGTTTGCACATTCTCCCTGTGTCTGCTTGGGTTTCTCCAGGTGCTCTGGTTTCCTCCCACAATCCAAAGGTTTGTGGATTAGGTTGATTGGCCATGATAAATTGCTCCTTAGTATCCTGAGATGCATAGGTTAAAGGGATTAATGGATAAATATATAGCGATGTGAAGGTAGGGCCTGGGTGGGATTGTGGTCGGTGCAGACTCGATGGGCCGAACAGCCTCTTTCTGCGCTGTCAGATTTTTATGATTTCTAAGATATTTCCAAGTCAGGATTGGTTTGGAGGGGGAACTTGCAGATATTCCCATTTATCTGCTGCCCTTCTAGATGGAAGTGGTCGAGGTTTGAAAAGTGCTGTCTAAGTTTCTAAAAGACACTGTTTACAAATCCGTTTGATTCCTCTCTGGTGTCACATTATGAACACAAGCAGCTGAGCCGCACACAACTTGGGCTGGGTTGGTATCAACTTCATTCTGAATAAGAAACTCCAGGCTATCCTTTGGGACTGAATTCTTTACCTCAGCCGGTGCTCCAGTGCAAAAGTGTTGGAGTGTTGGCACCTTTCCAGTAACACAAACAAGATTAGGCCGCATTGACCAAGCCTGGCGGTTAGAAAGAGGATGGAGCCCCCCCCAGTGCCATTCCTAAACTTCCCTCTCCCCTCAGAGACTGCACTGAACAAGCTTCCCATTCGAGTGATGCTGCATTTTGCCATAACCCACCGGTATCTGAATCTTGGGAGTGACGGTGCTCTGTAGATACTTCACACACATTTACCCAGAGTTCCCAGGGGATGAGTTGGTGCTGATTCCAAGATAAACACACCAGCAATGTCTGTGCTTCAATCACTGCTTGCTCAGCATGTTGGCACAGGCATTCTGTGTTCATTCTGTCTGGAGAAAATCCAGAATTACTCTCAGCATCCCGGGATTAGGTCAATGTTCCTACCCTGGATCAGTGAGTCTTGGTGGAATGCTGCTATTGGCTGATCACCACACCGAGACAAACTGCTCTGTGATACCCTCCAGGCACCCTACAGCCCAGTGCCCAATCACAGAGGGAGGTGAGGCTGGACAGTGTCCAGTGGATACAGTGAGGGTGAACAGTGTCCAGTGGGTACAATGAGGGTAGACAGTGTCCAGTGGGTACAGTGAGGTGGGCAGTGTCCAATGGATACAATAGGAGTGGAGTGTCCAGTAGGTACAGTGAGGGTGGACAGTGTCCAGTGGATACAGTGAGAGTGAACAGTGTCCAGTGGGTACAGTGAGGGTGGACAGTGTCCAGTGGATACAGTGAGAGTGAACAGTGTCCAGTGGGTACAGTGAGGGTGGACAGTGTCCAGTGGATACAGTGAGGGTGGACAGTGTCCAGTGGGTACAGTGAGGGTGGACAGTGTCCAGTGGATACAGTGAAGGTGAACAGTGTCCAGTGGGTACAGTGAGGGTGGACAGCATCCAGTGGATACAGTGAGGGTGAACAGTGTCCAGTGGGTACAGTGAGGGTGGACAGCATCCAGTGGATACAGTGAGGGTGAACAGTGTCCAGTGGGTACAGTGAGGGTGGACAGTTGTCCAGTGGATACAGTGAGAGTGAACAGTGTCCAGTGGGTACAGTGAGGGTGGACTGTGTCCAGTGGATACAGTGAGGGTGGACAGTATCCAGTTGGTACAGTGAGGGTGAACAGTGCCCAGTGGGTACAGTGAGGGTGGACAGTGTCCAGTGGGTACAGTGAGGGTGGACAGTGTCCAGTGGATACAGTGAAGGTGAACAGTGTCCAGTGGGTACAGTGAGGGTGGACAGCATCCAGTGGATACAGTGAGGGTGAACAGTGTCCAGTGGGTACAGCGAGGGTTGACAATGTCCAGTGGGTGTAGTGAGGGTGGACAGTGTCCAGTGGGTACAGCGAGGGTGGACAGTGCCCAGTGGGTGTAGTGAGGGTGGACAGTGTCCAGTGGGTACAGTGAGGGTGGACAGTGTCCAGTGGGTGCAGTGAGGGTGGACAGTGTCCAGTGGGTACAGCGAGGGTGGACAGTGTCCAGTGGGTACAGTGAGGGTTGACAGTGTCCAGTGGGTACAGTGAGGGTGGACAGTGCCCAGTGGGTGTAGTGAGGGTGGACAGTATCCAGTGGGTGTAGTGAGGGTGGACAGTATCCAGTGGGTGTAGTGAGGGTGGACAGTATCCAGTGGGTGCAGTGAGGGTGGACAGTATCCAGTGGGTACAGTGAGGGTGGACAGTATCCAGTGGGTGTAGTGAGGGTGGACAGTATCCAGTGGGTACAGTGAGGGTGGACAATGTCCAGTGGGTGCAGTGAGAGTGGACAATATCCAGGTCCAGCATCTAAGGCTGAGAATGGAAGAAAAAAGATCAAAATACTAATTTTTTCCGAACTGCGAGTGAGTTTGTTCTAAGCCACTGATGATGTCACTTGTTTTCCCACAACATTCCGTCCTTCTCAAACTCGCCAACATTCCATAGAAAACAAACCTTGTTTATTGTAACTAATTCTTGGTTTCCCTGGGATACCTCTAATCCTTCAGCCGCCGAAAAATAGTTCACTGATTGCTATCTGGCCAGATTTCCTCTCTGGCAGTAAGATGTTGATTATTTCTACTCTCTCACTCTCAGCATGACTGAGTGCCAATGGATAGGCTGGCATTTATTGCCAAACCCTACTTGCCCTGACTCTGTGATTAAGTGCCACCTTCTTGCAGTTAAATAACTGACTGTTTTGTTGCACTATTTCAGAAGTCCATTACAAATCAGCCACGTCAATGTGGGTCTGGAGTCACATTAAGGGCAGGACAAGCGATTGCAGCAACCTTCTATCCCAAGCTGACATGACTGAAGTGGGCTTCAGGACAAGTTGACAGTTTTACAGCTGCTGCTATCAGTAGCATCTCCCATTTCCATATGTTTAAATTTGAATTCAATTTCTCAAACTGTCCTGAGTGAGATTTAAACTTATTGCTCAGTCCAATAAGCTCAAAGTTGGAAGTCTAAAACTGAACATCTACCTTTGGGGAAAATGCTGCTATCAAAATAGTTCTATTGACCTTGGAAGTTAAGCTCAGTCCCAGTGAGAGTTCACACAGTCCCAGCAACAATTTATTTTGTTCTTCTAATGTTCAGCAATTAAAATCAGGCCAAATCTTTTCCTCAGCTCCCTGAAAATGTTCCACTTCTCTTTTCTTCAACAAACCTCTCGGCTATCGATGGCCAAGTTCCTGCACGCATGAGGACGGACTCAACTGGGATCTTGGGTTCATTTCACACTGCATGTAACCCCCACCGTACTGTCTGGATTTGCAAAATCCTGCTAACTGTCCTGGTTTAAGGCAATTCACACCTCTTTAACATGTAATTATCCCTCTCTCCACTCGCACTGCTTGTACCTGTAAAGACTTGATTACCCGTAAAGACCCACATTCCAACCATTCTTCACATTCCAACTTGTAATTATCTTGTAATCGAGTCTGTGTCTGTATATGCTGTGTTTGTGAACCCAATTCTCCACCCATCTGATGAAGGAGCAGCATTCCGAAAGCTCGTGATTTCAAATAAACCTGTCGGACTTTAATCTGAACCTTGTTACTATAACCTTACAGCAGAAACTGGGTTCTCTCAGTCACTAGCTAGCTGTGAGGCCTGTAATGGATTGAGGATTGGCTGTGAGATTATCTTATTTGTCACGGATCCCAGCTCACGCCTTGGTGCTGTCCAGACAGTCACTGGTGTGTGACACCGGCAGGGGGGGTAGGGGGTTGGGGGAATGGAGTTGACTCCTGTACTCCCCAACCCCAGGCTCAGTACTGATCTGACTTGGTGACACAGGGAGGGTCCGTAGGTCCGGCAGCACGATGCTGAAGACCAGCTGGGCATGGAGACGGAAGTAGGAACTGGTCTTCCCTGGCGGAATGGTGAACAGTGCCTCAGGACAAGCGCAGCGCTATGACAGGAAGTGATTCACTCACCCTGAAGTCTCTGGTGAACTGAGAACCACCTTCTGTACATCGCTCAGCAATAATCGGGTTTGACACCAACATGATTTCCTGTTGGTCTGACACAAGATTGAAATTCCTGACGGGACACTGGGCAGGCGACTGTTTAATCAGCATTTATCAGAGGCAAATTAACGCAAAGATATTCACACACCAGACACCATTAACCCACCATTGGGAAAATTGCAATGGGATTTTACGTTGGCGGGTTTCTGACTGTTTGGGCCCCATAAAATAGTCTATAACCCTCTCCCCATCAAAATTTCCACAGGTAAGAAGGGAGAATTGCACCTTATGTTCTGATTTGGAGACACAGGCTGGTTGAGTGTGTGCAATGCTCTGCATATTGTGAAGGGATGTACTGTTTGGTATGTTCGGTTGGATTTAAAATTGGTGTTGTCAGACCTCTTACTGTTTGATATGATGCACTGGTCACTGGGACCTGTGGCCTATATATCACACACTGGCACTGTAATCTCTGAACTCTGCAGGCTAAAGGAACATGTCCAGGCAACACGCCTTTTATCAATGAAACAAAACCATGGGGGACAGTTACTCACACTTTGGACAGATTTGCCAACCTATCAGCATCTTCTCATGAATTAAAAATTGTTGCACTGTTGGAAATTTGGTATTCTTCTGTCTGTCCTGATGAGTGCAAGACAAAAAGCTTTGACAGCATTAGCAATATTCAATTTCAAGTGATTATTAATGACTAATCAAAATGTCCAATATCTGTTAATTACACAGTAACCAATGTCTAACACCAACTAATATTTCAATTCTGCTGTATAACACTCATTTTCTAATACCCAATTCTAAACAGTCAATATTTTGTATTCAATCTCCTTGAATTCTCTTGGTGATTCCCAAACCAAATCCTGAGGGACCCAAGAGAGAACTTCATCTTCTGGGATGTCTGACTGAGTATTGTATATGTTTAGATCTTTTCTACTTTGAATCCTGGCCCATCCCTCCTCCTTCCTCTTCCCTCATCCCTGTTTCTCCATTTCCTCTCAAATCCAACCCCATCCTGATGTCCAGGGTCCAGAACTCAGGCGCCCCTTTTTCCCTGATGCCTCTCCCTTCCCCAAATCCGCCCTGCTCCAGATCCTCCTACTCACATCAAATCCTCCACCACTTCCTGAAACCCCCTCCTCAAGCCCCCCCACTTCTGACCTCAGCACCGAGGACCGACTTTTCCCACCACCTCTCCCCTCCCCACCGCCCCCACAACTCTTTCCTCTGCCCTCCTTCAGGCTGTTAAAGTTATTTGATTTGGTTTATTATTGTCTCGTGCATTAGTGTACAGTGAAAAATATTGTTTCTTGCATGCTATACAGACAAAGCATACCGTTCATAGAGAAGGAAATGAGAGAGTGCAGAATGTAGTGTTACAGTCACAGCTAGGGGACATTACACTTTGGATCTAATGATGTGTGCTGTGTGTAAGGTATGATTCCATTGGCTCTGAGCAGGCATATCGATGCCCAGTAAACTGGAGTATTTAACGACACACCAGCTTTGCTTTCATTGGGCAGACTGCCTTAAACTCCATATGAGTCAAACTGAGAAGTAGTGACAGTTACTATTTCCTGGAGAACCCAAAACTTTTATCTCTGTGGAAACCAAAGTGTCTGAGTCAGCCTGGAATCCAGCCCAGCCTGTCTGATGAACAATGAAATGTTTCCAGAACTTTGTAAATCTTGTAAGGAATGTTCTGGACTCTCAAAGTTCAGCAGTGATATTAATGTCGAGAGTGAAGATCTGTTTGCCATTTGCGCAGATCCTGCCAGCTTCCCTCTCACCCAGATAAAATTCAGGATAATTCCATCAGAGCTGAGGGCTGGTGTCTCATCTCTTCATTATCTCTGTAGTGAATGTAACTGATTGAAAGGTCACTAATACCACCTGGGGTAGGTGGGGGCAATGAGAGATTAAAAGGCAAATGGGAATCTAGTTAGCACTGCTGCCTCGCAGCGCCAGTGATCTGGGTTCGATACCCAACTGGGCAGCACAGTGGCACAGAGGTTAGCACTGTTGTCTCATAGTGCTGGGACCTGGGTTCGATTCCTGGCTTAGGTCACTGTCTGTGCAGTGCTGCACATTTTCCCGTGTCCACGTGGGTTTCCCCCAGATGCCCCAGTTTCCTCTGAAAGATGTACTGATTAGGCACATTGACCATGCTAAATTCTCCCTTGGTGTATCCGAACGGGCGCTGGGGTGTGGTGACTAGGGGATTTTCACAGTAACTTCTTTGTAGTGTTAATGTAAACCTACTTGTGACTAATAAATAAACTTTAGTTTTCATTCTCAATAACTGTGTATTAGAATGTGATGGGTAGAGGGCTGTCTAGGGGACAAGATTAATATCAGATTTCAGGGAAGAAATTCCAGGCGGTAGAGAGGGTGGGGGGGGGGGGGGGTGGTGGTAGTGACATCAATAGGGCTCGGTGCCATGGCAGACATTTTGTGGGGAATTCCGCTTCCCAACTGTTCTCTTACCCCATCCCTAATCACAGCTCCCTTTTCAATTAGCCTGTCAGGTCATTTTTCACCCTCGCAAAGGCCTCAGTCCCTGCAATCCTTGTGTTTCCAACTGATGGACAGAGGGACAGTGCAGAGAGACAGAGTTAACAAGGGAACAATTGGGACATTTATCCCATGGTGATTGGTGTGCATGGGACAGAGGGTGCTGGGGAGGGTGAGATTTGTGTAATGAGTATCGGGAGATTGGGAGGGACAAGGTGGTTGGGGTGAGGTCACTAAATTAGGAGATAGCGTGTGCACATGAGTTACCAAGATTGTGCTGCGAAATATGTGCAGGACAAGGGGGGACAAGTTTAGAAGGGGTGAGTGGGTGCAATGCTGTTGGAAGATGGGGGGAGCAAGGTGACTCAGGGGAGGTGGGATAAGTGAGGGAGCGAGGAGGCCAGATTGGGGGAGGCAGTGAATGAGGGTTGAGGTGGAGTGGGGAGGGAGAACGGCAAACTGTCAAATTAAGAGACACAGGGAGTGGAGGGAACAGTATGGTTTGGAAAATTAATAACAAATATGAAGATGTATGCAGGAAAATCAGGGGATGGGGAGAGTTTGGGTGCAGACTGATAACAAATGGGATGAGCACCCATTCAAGTGGGAGGTGAGGGAGGAGAATCAGAGGGAGAGAATCATGTGGATCTCAGGTGGGTGCTAGGGAAGACTGGATCTAAGGGATAGAATACAATGAGCTATTCTGGGGGAAGAGTAATTCTATCTACAGCTCTCTAATCTAAGAGAACATTGCAAAGCTCTGCGAAACATTGAAACATAGAAAATGGGTGCAGGAGTAGGCCATTTGGCGCTTCGAGCCTGCTCCCCTATTCAATATCATCATGGCTAATCATGCACTGTCAGTGTCCCACTCCCACTTTCTCTCCATCCCCCTTGATCCCTTTAGCCACAAGGTCCAGCTCCCTCATGAACATTTCTAACGAACCGGCTCCAACAGCTTTCTGTGGGAGAGAATTCCACAGGTTCACAACTCTCTAAGGGAAGAAATTCTTCCCCATCTCAGTCCTGAATGGCTCACCCCTTATTCTTAGACTGTGACCCCTAGTTCTGGACCTCCCCAACTTCAGGAACATTCCTTCCATATCTAGACTGTCAGTCCCATCAGGATTTAATGTTCCTATGAGATCCCCTCTTATTCTTCTAAATTCCAGTCAGTACAAGACCAGTCAATCCAATCTCTCTTCATATGTCAGTCCCACCATTCCAGGAATCAGTCTGGTGAACCTTCACTGGATTCCCTCAATATCAAGAATGTCCTTCCTCAGACCAGGAGACCAAAACTACACACAATACACAAGGTGTGACCTCACCAAGGCCCTGTTTAACTCAAATCCTTTTGCTATGAAAGCCAGTAAGCCATTAGCTTTCCTCACCACCTACTGTACCTGCCAACCTTCAGCGATTGTTCCACCATCACACCCAGGTCACATTGCACTTCCCCTTTTCCTAAACTGCCACCATTCAGATAATAAGCTTCCTTCTTGATTTTGCCATCAAAGTCGATAACCTCACATTTATCCACAAGCAACTCATAGGACAAAATTTGACACGGGTTATGTGGCTGATAGAAGTAGATTTACATTAACACTGCAATGAAGTTACTGTGAAAATCCTCTAGTTGGCACACTGCAGCACCTGCTCTGGTACACTGAGGGAGAATTTAGTGTGGCCAATGCATCTAATCAGCACATCTTCCAGACTGTGGGAGGAAATCGGAGCACCCGGAGGAAACCCACATAGACACGGGGAGAATGTGTAAACTCCACATAGACAGTGACTCAAGCCAAGAATTGAACCTGGGTCGCTGGTGCTGTGAGGCAGCAGTGCTAACCACTAGTGAATAATCTATTTCAGACAGGTGTGTTCCATCCTCACTGATAGCTGCAGATATCAATCTGTCAGAGGAGTTTCTGCCGGAGATGTCACTCTCAGAGATCTGGAGGTTCATTGTGGTTTGTTCTGGACACTGCTCAGTGCGGCTGAGCTACTGTGAGCAGTGACTAATCTGTTACACACCCGCCCACAGGAAGAGCCTCCATTATCCACAGTAATTAGTGAGTGACTCTCAGGGTAACACGTCACACACCCAGATAATAAGCGAGATGGCCAAAATGTCAGTTCAAAAGGCAACTTTAAAGAGCAAATGAAAGATAGAGCGAGGCAGAGAGAATTCCAGAGTTTGGGCTCCAGGCAGCTGAAGGCATGGCCACTCCTGATGAAGCAATTTAAATCAGGAATTCTGAGCGAGTGCCGAGGTCTGTGAGGGTCGGGAAGAAGTTAGAGATCAGGAGGAAGGAGGCCATGAGAGATTTGAACATGAGGATGATCATTTGAATAGAAGAATCACAGACTGCGAAGAAAGTGGATCCCTGAAGACTCCGGAGTGGATCTCCGAGCACTTACTGCCCCCGAGTGGATCTCTGAACATTCACTGCCCCCGTAGTGGATCTCTGAACACTCACTGCCCCTGTAGTGGATCTCTGAGCACTCACTACTCCCAGAGTTGCTCTCTAAGCACCAACTGCTCCCAGAGTGGATCTCTAAGCACCAACTGTCCGCAGAGTAGATCTCTGAGTACTCACTGCTCCCAGAGTGGATCTCTGAGCACCAACTGTCCCCAGAGTAGATTTCTGACTGCTCATTGTCCCCAGAATGGATCTCTGAGCACTCACTGTCCCCAGAGTGTATCTCTGAGCACTCCCTGCCCTGTAGTGGATCTCTGAGCACTCACTGCTCCCAGAGTGGATCTCTAAGCACCAACTGTCCCCAGAGTAGATCTCTGAACATTCACTGCTCCCAGAGTGGATCTCTGAGCACCAACTGTCCCCAGAGTAGATTTCTGACCGCTCATTGTCCCCAGAGTGGATCTCTGAGCACTCACTGTTCACAGAGTGGATCTCTGAGCACTCACTGTTCACAGAGTGGATCTCTGAGCACTCCCTGCCCCCAGAGTGGATCTCTGAACACTCACTGCTCCCAGACTTTGCTGTTCCTTTAAGAATGATGATTAAGGCCAGTGTTTACTCCACACCCTGTCCAGGGCGAAGCTTCCATCTGCGATTCATTAACGGATTACAGATGTGTCGGAGGCTCTGTCATCCAACAGCCAATCAAAAATAAAGAACAAAACAGGAGCCCAGAACATCTCAACACTAAATACGGAGGCTGCAAAGCAGCAATAACAACATTCCAGCAGCCCTGCCTCAATCAGATTGAATCTGGAAACAGTCAGAGTGATTCACTGCCCAAGGAGCGAGTGGGTCAGGCAGAGAAACTGCAACTATCTCAGAAAGCACAATCGTTCAACTCACAGCAGCACTGCTTTAAGGTAACATTGATGTTCATACACTGATCTGTGTGTGTGTGTGTGTGTGTGTGTGTGTGTGTGTGTGTGTGCCTGACTGTCTGTGTGTTACTGTGTGTATCCGACTATCTGTGTTTCTTGTATATCTGACTGTGTTTTTCTGTGTCTGTCCAACTGTCTGTGTTTCTGTGTATATCTGACTGTGTTTCGGTGTGTATCTGACTGTGTATTTCTCTGTCCAGCTGTCTATGTTTCAGTGTATATCTGACTGTGTTTCTGTGTGTATCTGACTGTCTGTTTCTGTGTGTATCTGACTGTCTATGCTTCTATGTGTATCTGATTATCTGTGTTTCTGTATGTACCTGTCTGTATTCCTGTGTGCATTCGACTGTCTGTGTTTCTGTGTGTATCTTAATATCTGTGTACTGTATGTATCTGAATGTGTTCCTGTGTGTATCTGACTGTCTGTGTTTCTGTGTGTATCTTAATATCTGTGTACTGTATGTATCTGAATGTGTTCCTGTGTGTATCTGACTGCCTGTGTTTCTGTTTGGATTTCTGTGTCTAACCAACTGTGTATCTGGCTACATATGTCACCACCAGTGCACATTCTCGGTGTACTTTTGTATGTGTCCAACTGACTGTGTTTGTGCGTGCTCCCAATGTATGTGTGTTCTTGACTGAGTGTGTGCATTTCTGAGTCTGTCTGACTGCCCATCTATGACTGTGCTGTCTGACTGTGTGTTATCTGACTGTGTGTGTCACTGTGTGTATATTTGATTACCGTATCACTGTGTGTATCTGACTGTCTGTGTCTCTGTGTGTATATATTAGACTGTGCGTGTCGCTGTGTGTGATATTAGACTGTGTATAACACTGTGTGTATATATCTGACTGTGTGTATATATCAGACTGTGCGTGTCACTATGTGAATATCTGACTGTGTACATCACAATGTGTGTATATTAGACTGTGCATATCACTGTGCGTGTGTATCTGACTGTGTGTGTCTCTGTGTGTATAAATTAGACTGTATGTGTCACTGTGTGTGATATTAGACTGTGTATAACACCATGTGTATATATCTGACTGTATGTCACTGTGTGTGATATTAGATTGTGCATGTCACTGTGTGTGTATCTGACTGTGCGTCACTGTGTGTGATATTAGACTGTGTGTGTCGCTGTGTGTATATATTAGGCTGTGCATGTCATTGTGTGTATCCAACTGTCCCTGGTCTGTGAGTATCTGATTGACTGTGGCTCTGTGTATATCTCATTATCTGTGTTTCTGTGTTTGTCAGGTGTTATTTACAGCGACCTTAGTAACTGAAAAGAATTTAAATTTAAAAATTAAAACTTCTCTGTAAGTATTAGGTTGAGTTAGTGATTTGGTCAGTCCATCCCACCTTGACTCTGCAATGCTTGCTCCTTGCCTGTATATCTCAGTGTCAGCTCCTGTACAGTACACAGTGAGTCAGAGGGAGCAATGATGATTACAGTGGGTGGGAGGGGAGCGATAGGTCTGGAACAGTCAGCACTGGAGAAATCAAAGACATGGATAAGGATTGGCTGAGGCATGACAGACAATGAGTAATGTAGAGAAATTCTATCTGGCCTTTTCCTCAGGTCACCATGAGCTTCCTGTGGGTCTGGCATTGCTTCGTGGGAGCCTATCTTTTACATGACACCAGAGCAGTGAGTGAAGAAGATTATATATTCCAGTTTGACCCCCCAGATTCACTCTCCTCCTCGATTTTGAATGCCAGTCTGATGGCTGATGATGTTGCAGGATTGGGAGTGATAGTCGGTGAGGAATTTTCCGATGTGTGTACGATCACAGTAGTGACCGGTGAACTGGCCGCTCCCAGTGAAGAGGAAGGAACCGCTGCTGTTGAAGGTGACCTCGGGTCAGTGAAGAGTCTAATGAATGGCAGCAGCTCCGCTTTGGAAAGTTTGGCATCTGCGGTCACTGCAGAGATTGGGAAAGTGAGCTACCAGTCACTGATCTCAGAGACTGTCCTGGATATAAAGCAACGCAATGAACAATCTAATAACATCATGACAGAAATCTTCCAGACACTTGAGTCTTCCCCGACCTCAAATCACCATGTGACAAAGTAAGTCCTGAGCCCTTTAATATCAGTCTATACACAGACAGGAATAAGACTCAGGAAAGATTTGCTCATTGACATTGAATAGTGGCACATAGGAGAATGGAAAGGATCACAAGCCTGTGCTTTGTGTTGGGATTGAGAACAAAGGAACATGGGAATTAGGAGCAGAAATCAGCTAATTCAGCCTTTCGCTCTGCCATTCCATCAAATCATAGCTGATCTCTTCCTGGTCTCAAACCCACTTCCCACCTTTTCCCACATCCCACTTTCCCTTTTTTTTGTTATCAGAAATATACTATCTCCTTCCTGAAACCATTCAATGATTCAAACTCCACTGCACTCTGGGGCAGTGAGTTTCACACATTCATCACAGTCTGTGAGAAGTAATTCTTCCTCATCTCCTGCCTCTTAACCTATACCTGTGACTTCCTTTTCCGAAATTGCCCCATGGGTGAAACATTCGGTTAACATTTACTTTACCAATCCCTTTTAATATTTTATATGCCTCAAACAAATCCCCTCTCATCCTCCTAAACTCCAGCAAGTATAAGCCCAAACTTTAATCTCTCCTTATACATCAACCCTTTCATCCCCAGGATCAATCTGGTGAACCTCTGAACTGCCTCCAATGCCACCATATCCTTCCTGAACTAAAACTGAACACAATACTCCAGATGTGGTCTCACCAACATCTGATACTCCTATACTCCAGTTCCTTTGCAATAAATGCCAACATCCCATTTGCCTTTTTTATCACCTGCTGCATCTGCATCCTGACTTTCTGTGATTCATGAACATTGACACCCGGATCCCTCTGTCCAGACACATTTTCAATTAGCAGCACATCAAATACTCCCAGGAGAGGTAAAGCGCAGGATTAGATGCACAGTAAAGCTCCCTCTACACTGTCCCCATCAAATACTGTAAGAATCTGGGGACACCAATTTTAAATCCAACCGATTTATTTGATAGTAAATCTGTGAGCTTTCGGCGTTTGTGCCTTCGTCAGGCAAATGAGGTGCTCTGGTCTCCAAAAGCACACGTATCAGCACAGACAGTTTACAGATTGCTGATTAGAATGTGAATCCTTACACCTAACCTGCTATTCAAGTCTTAAAGTGGCTAACAATGTAGGTGGGAGGAATATTGAGCATAGGTTAGAGGGATGCATATTGTCTCCAGACAGCACAGTGAGTGAGGTTTTTTTGCTAACCCAGGTTAGGTGTAAGGATTCACATTCTAATCAGCAATCTGTAAACTGTCTGTGCTGATATGTGTGCTTTTGGAGATCAGAACACCTCATTCACCTGACGAAGGCACAAACGCCGAAAGCTAGCAGATTTACTATCAAATAAATCAGTTGGACTTAAAATTGGTGTTGCCAGATTCTTACAGAGTTTACCCCAGTCCAACGCCGGCATCTCTACATCATGACTCCCATCAAACACTCCCAGGACAGGGACAGCACAGGGTTAGATACAGAGTAAAACTCCCTCTACACTGTTCCCATCAAACACTCCCAGGACAGGTACAGCACGGGGTTAGATACAGAGTAAAGCTCCCTCTACACTGTCCCCCATCAGACACTCCCAGGACAGGTACAACACGGGGTTAGATACACAGTGAAGCTCCCTCTACACTGTCCCCCCCATCAAACACTCCCAGCACAGGTACAGCATGGGGTTAGATACAGAGTAAAGCTCTCTCTACACTGTCCCCATCAAACACTCCCAGGACAGGTACAGCACCGGGTTAGAAACAGAGTAAAGCTCCCTCTACACTGTCCCCCCCATCAAACACTCCCAGGACAGGTACAGCACAGGGTTAGATACAGAGTAAAGCTCCCTCTACACTGTTCCCATCAAACACTCCCAGGACAGGTACAGCACGGGGTTAGATACAGAGTAAAGCTCCCTCTACACTGTCCCCCATCAAACACTCCCAGGACAGGTACAGCACGGGGTTAGATACAGAGTAAAGCTCCCTCTACACTGTCCCCCATCAAACGCTCCCAGGACAGGTACAGCACGGGGTTAGATACAGAGTAAAGCTCCCTCTATATTGCCCCCATTAAACATTCCCTGGACAGGTACAACACAAGGTTAGATATAAAGGCCCCTACACATTATTGGGGTTTGGATGATAGTAATGTTTTCTTTTGCTGGCCTAATTCAGTGCAGGATATGGAGATTTGTGAAGCATTGCTTTAACATTAACCATATATCAACATAGTCCTCTCCCTTGGCAGGTTCAAGGAGAAGGTTTGCAAGATGGAAGCAATGCTTCAGGCCATTGATCATCTTGCCAGTCAGGTCGAGCAGATGTCGCATACTCTCTCTACAGACCTGAACCAACACTTGGGAATGTCACGCAAAATGGAGTCAACCCTCTACCAGAAGGCAAACTGAGAACAGGCTGGAGTTCTGTTGATGGAACGCTCCTTCCCCATTAATCGGCTAAGCATTGAGGAGATCATGGTTTCTACCCGCAGAGAATCCTGAATGGAGCTCCAATATTTCCAGGAATTTTCACAGAGTGAGCCAAACTCAATAGCCTCCATTTTTTGTAGAGTGTGGTGGAACATGACAACTTTTCCTTGCCTTTCTCTGGGGGTCTGTGTTCAGATCAATTCACAGTCTCACCATAACTGTGACTGATGATGCTGACCTGCTGTCTGTAATCACATTAGGATTCTCAAAGATGTCATATACTACGTTATGTTTCTATACAATGTCAATGATATAAAAAACTGTCCATTCTTTAATGCTGTAAATATCTGCCTACAATCAAAGTTGTAAGATTGTGATCAGTGGTTTTGTTACATGATGATGAATGTTGAATTTTGGGAAGTGTTTGTCTGTTAAATTTGCCAGCACTGAATTTTGCCAACCAATGAAAGACTGGCTGATCATTTGCCCTCTCAGTCCTGTCCCCAACTTCTCCAATACAGTCTGTCACTAATTTTGTACATCAAATCCTTTTCAACACGACCCCATCGACAGTGAGTGAGCCCTACATTGAGGGAAGTTGAACTATAATTTCTGCACATATAAAACATGCATAAAACATTCACAACCCAAGTCGATATACCCCCCAAACTTAGAAACATGCAAGAACAGAGCAATATAAGTAGAAATACATTACAGTTTTTGTACAGACTGGGACATACATGTCAGAAAGGCAGCAAATTTCTTCTCTATGTTTGTAATAGTTTACCGCATCAATATGTCACAAAACCAATAATCAGATTTAGCAATGAGACAGATTTAGTCAACAGTGCATGAACATTTAGCCAGCAGTGATCATTATTTTGTCAAGTTCAGTGCAATCTTCGAGAAAGAGGAACATGAAAAGCAAAAATTCTAGATTTAGGTCAGGCTGACTTCAGTGCATTCAGACAGAGAATATCCACAGGAAACTGGACAAATCTCTTCATGGAAAAAACAACAGAGGATCAGTGGGAAGTGATCAGAAAAGAATATAATGTGATCCCGAAACAGTTTTTATGCCTAAAAAATGGAAGAAAGTTCTGTTTGTTAAAAAAATGGATGATTAAAGTGGTCAGAGGCAATGTAAAATTAAAAGAAGAATCGCACAAAAATCACAAAAACTAGCACAGATATAGCCTTATTGAAAAACATTACAAAGAGCAAAGGATGACAAAACAGGTTGTAAGGTTGTAAGGCAGAAAGGGATGTGTAGAGATCCTGGTATGATGACCTCACGGGGCCCATAAGGAGATCTCTTGGAGTATGGGCTCGCTGATTGAGGTAATGATTGCCTGTCCAATCAGGGAGCTCATACTCCAAGAGGCCCATCTTCTGGGCCTCGATGACCTCATTACAACCATAAGGGGCAGTGAGAGAAGGATAAATATCCTGATATTAGGATCACAAAAAAAGACACGTCGGAAGCAATGTGGACCTGCGGAATACTGTAAGTGCTGATGCTGATTCATTACTTTGGCTGAGATTCTCCGACCTCATCTGTTCCAGACCCGCTGCCAGTGAGAATGGAGAATTTGGGGTGCAGTCAAAAATTCATTCCACTACAGCAACACCAGAGAATTTCAGCTGCGAATGAGATTGGAGATTTTCATCACCATGATCTCACTGAATGGGCAGGCAGACTCGATGGACCAAATGGCCTGCCCTTACTTGTATGCTTCTATGGTCAGGAAGAGTGCGAGGTGATTCATTTTGGTAGGACAAACTTGAATGTGGATTACAGGGTCAATGGCAGGGTTCTGAGGAATGTGGAGGAATAGAGAGATCTTGGGGTTCATATCCACAGATCTCTGAAGATTGCCACTCAAGTGGATGGAGCCATGAAGAAGGCCTATAGTGTGTTAGTGTTTATTAACAGGACGTTTGAGTTTAAGAGCCGTGGGGTTATGCCACAACTATCCAGGACCTTGGTGAGACCACATTTGGAATATTGTGTTCAGTTCTGGTCATTTCACTATAAGAAGAATATGGAAGCATGGGAGAGAGTACAGAGGAAATTTACCAGGACACTGCCTGGTTTGGAGGATAGATTTTTATGAGGAGATATTGAGGGAGCTGGGGCTTTTTTCTTTTGAGCAGAGGAGAATGAGAGGCAACTTAATAGAAGTTTATAAGATGACGAGAGGAAAGATAGAGTGGACGTGCAGAGACTATTTCCTCGGTAGATGTAGCTGTTACTATGGGACATAATTGTAAGGTTCATGGTGGGAAATATAAGAGGGATGTCCGAAGTAGATTCTTTACTCAGAGAATGGTTGGGCTGTGGAATGCACAGTCTGCTGTGCTAGTGGGGTTGGACACTTAGGAACTTTCAAGCAGTTATTGGATAGGCACATGGAGCAGACCAGAATGATAGGGAGTGGGATAGCTTGATCTTGGATTTGGAGGTAGCTCAGCACAACATTGAGGGCCAGAGGGCCTGTACTGTGCTGTATTGTTCAATGTTCTATGTTCTCGATCAGCATGTCAGATATCCCAAGGAAACTAATATTAAGTCAAGGATAAAATGTCATCAGAATAACCAGAAATAAAATAACAATTAAGTAAAAAACATTGATTCCAAAGGAAGACAAAATCGACAGGATTCAATGTTTTCCATCTCTGAAATTTAAAGGGTGAGAAGATTGTGGATATTCTAACAATACTCTTCCAAAGTTCTATCTATTTGACAACAGATTCTTTTGGTGGAGAAATTTCACCTGAAACTCTGTTGCTCAAGAAAGGCGAGTGAGGGAGTATCAGTTAGCTTAGTATCTGTTGTGGAAAATGACTAGAGTCAAGGAAAGCATGATTGAACACTCTGAACATTTCAGCTGAATGGAGAGGGTTTGTAAAAGAGAAATCATACCTGACAAAGCTGATTAATATTACAAAAAGGTGATTAAAGTAGTGGATGGGGAAATGTCTGGCCTCCCAGCTGCATGTTTCCTGCCAGCGAGAAGTGATGCACTGTTTACTCATGGTGGGATTCTCCAGTCCCGCTGCTGTTAATGAGAATTCTCATTGATGTCACCCCACACCAGTGGGAAACCCACAGGTGGGTGCGCTGCTGGCAGGACTGGAGAATACCAACAGCATGAACGGCTGGAGAATGCCAGCTGTTAACTATGGGGATTTCCAGAAGGTATTTGACAAAGTCCCTGATAACTAGGTTATGAGCTAAAATTGAAGCTCATGGAATTGAAGACAAATTATTGATTAGGTTAGAAAATGGACTAAGCAGAAAAATAAAACAAAACACAATATTGGACAGGAAGTCTAATTGTCAGGATGTGATTAAGTGATGTCCTGCAAGGATCGGTGTTGGGTCTGCGACAGGACACCGTGTTTATCGATGATTGAGATGATTGGAGAGAAGTTTGTCAATCATACAAAGATAGATGACAGTTTTGTATGTAGTGTGAAATTACAGATAGCTATCAATACTGAATGATTAAAAACTCTGGCAAATGGAGACACTTGGAGAAACTTGGTTTGTTCTCACTGGAACGACAAGGTTGAGGGACGATCTGATAGAAATCTACAAGATTCTGAGGGCCATGGACAGAGTGGATAGTCAGAAGCTTTTTCCCAGGGTGGAAGAGTCAATTCTAGAGGGCACAAGTTTAAAATGCAAGGGGAAAGGTTTAAAGGGGATGTAAGAGGCAGATTTTTTACACAAAGAATAGAGAGTGCCTGGGACTCATTGCCGGGGGAGGTAGTGGAAGTGGAAATGATAGTGACTTTTAAGGGGTGTCTTGACAAGTACATGAATGGGATGGGAATAGAGGGATTATGGTTCCTGGAAGAGTTTGGGAGTTTTAGTTAAATCAGGCAGCGTGATCGGTGCAGGTTTGAAGGGCCAAAAGGCCTGTTCCTGTGCTGTAATTTTCTTTGGTCTTTATTCTTTGACTCAAGAACAGTTTCTTCCCTGCTGCTGTCACACTTTTGAATGGCCCTATCTTGCATTAAGTTGATCTCTCTCTATACCCCAGCTATGACTGTAACACTACATTCTTCACTCTCTCCTTTCCTTCTCTATGAACAGTATGCTTTGCCTGTATAGCACATAAGAAACAATACTTTTCACTGTATATTAATACACGTTACAATAGATCAAATCAAAGAGGGAATAATCTAGATTTCACATCAAAAACAGCCCATGATCAGCTAGATGGCTCCCCATCATAAAGAGTAAATATTTTAAATTAATATTATCCATGATTAGGGTGTGTGCAATTGCTATCTTTCATTTTATTATGTAAACTGAAGATTAATATGACTAGTAACATACTCTGATCCTTGAAGCTATTATCAAACAATTATATTAAATTGAATCTAGTTATTGTAGTTATACATGGAGTTTGAAGTGGAGGTGTACTGATTAACCAAGTTAACGTTATGTTTCTGAATCATATTATTTGTTTTCACAGTGGGCGAACTTAATAACAAAATTATTGGGATGATGGAAATTTGTAGAACAGGAATTTATTCATTTCCATTTCACCTGTTCCTGTTCTACATTTCTAAAACAGACTTTTGGATGGCACAATGGTTAGCACTGCTGCCTCACAGCACCAGGAACTCGAGTTTGATTCCTGGCTTGAATTACTGTCTCCGCAGAGTTTGCACGTTCTCCCCATGTCTCCATGGGTTTCCTCTGGGTGCTCCACTTTCCTCCCACAGTCTGAAAGACATGCTGATTAGGTGCATTGGCCATGCTAAATTCTCCCTCAGTGTACCCAAACAGGTGCCAGGGTGTAGCGACTAAGGAATTTTTACAGTAACTTCATGCAGTGTTAATGTAAACCTACTCATGACAATAATCAATGAAGCTTCATAGAAAAATACTTTACTGGTGTCACATTGCAGACTGTTCCCTGAATTAGATTTTGAGTATTTATCCGTATCTCTTTTCAGAGCTAATCCAGATTCCGAGACACTTATTATCTGGTCCCAAAATCCTGTTGGAGAATTTGAAAAAAGGCTCTTAAAAGATGTTGTCTTTTAACTTCAATTGGTGCGTTCCTCTAGCTGAAAGAACTCTGCCCATTCCCCAATCAGCTCCTCACTGATGGATCTCAGCCTAGATGTTGGGTACTGTTGTTCAGTTCTGAAAGGGTGCGCAAGGCTTTGCCACAGCGAGGAGGAAGGATGTGCTCATTACCAGCTGGAAGATCAGTCCCAGTCTGGCAGGTGATATTCTCTGCACCAACATCACCTGGTACATTTCTCCAGGAAATCAGTGCACCAATTGGCACTGCAAATCCTGCAGCAGTGGGCCACTATTTAAAGTTTCCATTCACTCCAGACAAGTTCAGCACTCTGGCTGGGCTATTTTAGAGGCTGGAGATTGAGAAAGGGTGGTGGGGTGATGCTGGAGCAAGCATATACACACAGGAGGGAGCAGTAGAACAGTGAGGACAAGAGGAAAGAGAAACATTACACCAGGATGTGGGCAACCTGTGGTTGTCAACTTCACTGTGGCCCTCTGATCTCATAGGATTTAACCAGAGTGCATCAGGTGATTGTAGTGATGTTGTTTTACACTGCTGTAGCACAGTGTCTTCTGTAGAACTGGACCAACATTCATGGCTCCTGCCCTGGTGAGTCCAATCTGCAGTAAGTGTTAAGTTTCCCTGAGAAATGCCATTGAGCTGACAACAGAAGTCCCTGGTCAAGGCTTTTGATAGCTGGATCGCTCTGGAGAAGCCGTACAGTTCTCAGCCAAGTACCGAGATTTGTAGTTCGGTGCTGAATGTTCCCCATGCTCACCGTGAGGGGAGGGGGGTCAGCGTTTCCCACCCCCCTCAGCAACAGGAGGCGGAAAAGCCACAGTAACCACCAGCTTTCTGAGTTACAGATTGCTGTAAAGCGACCTCAGGGAAAAGGAGGCAATATTCAAGTAAACTACAAGATGATTACTACCATATCTGTACAATGAAATTCACGAGCTGATTGGTGTATTGTGAAAGAAAGAAATGGCTGAGAAATAGTCAGAAAATTTCAAAATTGGGCTTTCTGAAAATTGTCAGATGGCACCTAAACTGTAACAGAAGGTGGCAATGGTAGTGAGCAAGATGGCTGTGAATGAAGGAAAGCTATTTGTTATAACTCTAAAGATGCAAAATGTGCAAGAAGTAAAATGATGTAGACATACTGGGGAAAACACAGTAAGTAGTCTGACAACACCAAGTTTAAATGAGGTGTTCTCATTTGCCTGACGAAGGCCATAGAGTCAAAAGCTTGCCAGTTTACTATCAAATAAATCTGTTGAATTCAAACCTGGTGTTGTCAGACTACTTACTGTGCTTACAAGAAGTAAAAGACAGTGTCCTACTGGGAATTATTCACATTTAAGCTGAACTGGAAGATTTGAAACACAAGATTCAAGCTGAGTATATACCTCTGAAAACATATGATAAACTGAAAAACCCCCCAATGAACCAAACTGTTTGAGTGGTTAGCACTGCTGTATCACAGCCCCAGAAACCTGGGTTCAACTCTAGCCTTGGGTAACTATTGTGAAATTTGAACACTCTCCCCGTGCCTGCATGGTTTTCTTCTAGTTTCCTCCCGCAGTACAAAGATATCCAGATTAGGTGGATTGGCCATACTAAATTGCCTCTTGATGTGTCAGGATATATAGGTTAGAAGGATTAGTAGGGTAAATACATGGGGTTATACAGTAAGCCTGGGTAAGAGCTGGTGCAAACTCGATGAGCCAAATAACCTCCTTCTGCAATATAAGGTTTTTGTGGATTCTTTTATTTGAAGAAATGAATTTCAGAAATTACATAAAGTTGTCAGGAAGAAGTAGCAAACCTCAATTCCACAGTTGGCAAATCAAAGCTGGAGCTGGTGAAACTCAACAAGATATAACCTAGCAAAGCAGCAGCTAGAAAAGACACTCAATAATCTGTGACCCTGAAAAGCTTCTTGGCGAATCAATCTGTAGCTATGAAAACCCATAAGCTGAAAAGGATTCTGACCAGTACTTCAGAACAATCTGTGTATGAATTATCAGTCACAACAAAGCAATGCACTGAAGCCCAGAGTTAGTTTGCAAGAGGTCAACAACAAAATAAACTCTGAAAGAACAGTTGATTGTTCTTCAAGACCAAATACAAAAGAAATGAGTAAATGTTCAACAACATGAAGAAATGAAGACCATCTTAAGCAGCAGAATGGAAGCACCATACAAAAAGCTCCACAGAACTCTACTGAATTACAGGAAAAATCAAAATAAAGCAAATAAGCTTTGTAGAGAAAAGAAAAAAACAGTTGAAAGATCTCCACACACTATCTCAACCCCGCAGATCAAAGTTTATTCCTCTGTGAAATTACAAAAAGGAGCAAATTGTAACAACACTCTGCAGAAAGGAAACACAAGATGCTGCAATAAGGAAAATACTGGATCTTTCAGTCATTCTCAGAGTCACTGAACTGAATAAAAAGATTCATACTCTTGCTTGGAAATAAGATGGTAAACAAACAGTAGAAATTGTGAAACAAAGTGGAAATGTAAGATCCATCTGTGCACACCCAGCAGAAACAGGGCGGACGCCTTGGAAAAGATCATTCGAGGCCACTCCAGGAATGAACAGAGTGAACCGGAGAGAAACTGACAGTGTCTAGCACGCTGCTTATAAAAGTAGCACAACTCAAAGAAGCAAAAAGGTGAATCAAGTGGAAAGAAACAAGTACCAGAAATGCACTATTGCTACTGTTCCCCCCCCCCCACCAATGTGAGAGAGAGAGAGGTGGAAGAACTGTCACGCCTCAAGACCATCTGAAGTTGGACACTAGAGCTGGGTGAAAGGGGATAGCAAGTAATGGTTATGTTGCAAATAGCTATACTCTGGTGGAAGAGAGGAAAGTTTTTTCCTGAGAAGAAAGGGAGCTGTTGTATTATGTACTTGCATGCTGTTATGATACTGTGTCTTTAAGAATGTATATCATGTTTCTTGTAAAGGGTATGTTTAAAATTCAGCTCTGTTTCTCAGGGTGCCAAATAGTCTAAGAAATCTTTAATACTAATAGCTGGAAAAACAGGACAAGTATATGAAATGTTTGCTTAAGCAGGGCTAATGCCTTTGTGTTTAATTAAGTTTCTCCCAGGGCTTTCAGTGTAGAGTTTTCAATATGTTGATTGACACAATGGAATCAGGTGTTTAATAGAAGGAGCTAAGACTGCAGGAAAGAAGTACTCTTTTCAGTTTCATTCTCAAAGCACAAGCAGTTGCTACTTAGACTGCCAGAAACAGGTGCCTCTCTCTGTCTGTGGAGGTGTTCTGAAAGCTCTAGGATTGTTAACCTGAAACAGGCAAGTAAGACTGTGTTTTGCTAACTAATGTTAAAGAGTAGATTTAAACCTATAAGAGAAATATTGTTTAAATTGGAACTCAGAGTGAGAAGTTAGCAGTTAAGAATTGTATCTTGTCTTGTTTAAATATTCTTCAATTGCTAAAATTTAAGCTAATTCATTTATTATTTGTTGTTAAATAAAGTTTGTTTTTATAAAAGCTTTCTGGTTTGTCAGTAGAATCATCCTGAAATGAGACATCATCTTCTCACATTAATGCCAAAATATAAAGTTATTGGCTTCTGTCTAAATTTGTTAATACTTGGTATTATATTAATATCTATAAGGTTAATATCTGGTTCCTGATCTGGTATCCTAACAATACCTTGGTAATGTAACAGTGCTTGGCAGAACAAGGGTTAACATGAGACTAAAGAATATCGTAGGATGTATAGAGTCACTTGGCAATAGATCCACAGAATATTCTCGAAGCAGCCTGCAAGGAGTAAAGCTGTAATCTGTGATCAGTTAAAGATTGACAATACACAGTTCATGTTTAAATATACAAATCTCGAAGTCTCATCAAGATACCATACAGGTTGCATTCCCACATTTTTCATCACCGTCTCCCACTGGTCTTTCTTCAGTTCAGCGTCAATAGGCTTGTCCTCACTTCACAATGAATAGAAATGCAACCCCTACACCCAAAATAAAAAAACATACTTCAAGTAATTCAATTCCGTCCAGTTTAAAATTAAGAATCACCCACGTCTGGCCCTTTTTCAATCTACAAAGTGCTTCCTCAGTGTGTGTAAGTACAAGGATCAGCTTTTAGTGGAATGGAAAGGTACATTATCTGCTGGAAGCTACCACAGTTTGTCACTCAGTGAGTGTGGGGTGAGAAGGAGGTCAACTGGGACAAAGCAAATCAGTTCCAAGCGATCTCTCCAACAGCGTGGTGTCCAGTGCTGCCAGTTGCCATGGATTTCACTCTGACCCTGCCCTTCTACATTTCCTTAAAAGTGCACTCAATACACAGGCTGGCATGGTCTCCATAGAGGGCAATCTCTTATCACAGGCTGTACATGATATTGGCAGTAGTTTTGAGGGTGCGGTGAGATGTATACAGGGTGTACCTGCCATGGCTGAATAACTGGTGTACACTGTGTTAGATGTAAGCTAGAGAAAAGTGAGGGAGGTACTTGTGCTAAGTAAGGAAAAGGATGTACCTTGTTGTATACTGACTGCAGGAGACTGATCTGTGTGAAGAGTGAGACTGCAGTGAGCAAAGAACAGAGTTGGGATCTCATCTTTACAAGACTTGCAGCCCACCTTCTGTATCTGGGCCCAGAGCAATGACTTCCTCAATGGACCCTTCTCACTGGCCGTGCACTTGGTGCAGAGAGGGCTTTGTGAACTTTTGCTGTTATTGTCCAAGTTTCCCTTTGGTTCAGCACGGACTGGACTTTAACTAAATCACAATTCCTGGCTCATTTTACTGATGTGGGAGCACAGAGAGAGATCATGGATCATGAGGTCACATGAACAGAACCTGTAGCACTTGCATCCCTCATCATCTCGTACACCTCGATCAGGTTTCCCTCGGCCTTCTCTGCTCCAAGGAAAACCATCCCAGTCTAACCAGCCTTTCCTCTGGAACGCTCCAGCCCAGGCAGCATCCTAGTGAATCACCTCTGCACCCTCTCCAGTACAATCACATTCTTCCTACAGTGTCGTGACCAGAACTGCACACAATACAGTAGCTGTGGCCTAAATAGCATCATATACAGCTCTGTCATAACCTCCCTGCTTTTATATTCTACACCTTGGCTAAGGAAGGCAAATATCTCACTTGCCTTCATAACCACCCTATCCACCTATCCTCTGCCTTCAAGAATCCATGGACAAGCAACTCAATGGCCTTCTGATCTGCCTTGTTAATCCTCCCAAAATGCATCAACTCACACTTTTCAGAGATAAATTCCATTTCTAACTGTTTTGCTCATTTGACCAGCCCGTCTATATCATCCTGTAATCTCAGGTGTTCCTCCTCACTATTTCCCACATCACCAATTTTTGTGTCTTCTGCAAACATACTGAGTGTAGAATGATGGAATCCCTACAGTGCAGAAGGAGGCCATTCGGCCCATGGAGTCTTCACCACCCACAATCCCACCCAGGCCCTATTCCTGTAAACCCTCACGTTTTCCAATGCTAAGCCCTCTGGCAATAGGATTAATTTAGCATGGCCAATTAACCTAACTCACTCAGCTCTATACTTTGGGAGGAAACCAAGGCATCCAGGAAATCCTTGCAGATATGGGGAGAATGTGCAAACTCCACACAGACAGTGGCCTGAGGCCAGAATTGAATCAGAATCCCTGGTGCTGTGAGGAGGCAGTGCTAACCACTGTGCCATCATAATGCCCATATTCACATTAAATCATTAATTACACTACAAATCCAACACTGAACACAGGCTTCCAGTCACAAAAACATCCTTTAATCATCACCCTCTGCCACCTACCACTAAACCAGTTTTGGAAGAATTTGCCAAATTGCCCTGGATCCCCTGGGCTCTTATCTTCTTCATTAGCCTCCCATTAGAGACCTTGTTCAAAGCCTTACTGAACTCCATCAACTAGACTACATGAACTGTGCGTCCCTCATCTACATACCCAAGTCATATCCTCAGAAAATGTTATGTTGCTCAGTTCCACAATTTTTGAATATATTCTTTTCTGGAAGGTCAGAATTTGTTGCCCATCCCTAGTTACTGAGCAGCTTGCTAGGCCATTTCAGAACTCAGAAGTTGACCAGATTGATGTGGGTCTGAAGTTATTAGACAGCCCTCAGCCCTCTCTCTCTCCATATGGTTAGTGGGTATTGCTGTACTCTATACACACAGCTCACTTTACCAATGAACATCGACCATTTCTTCCACCAATCTCCAGGAACCAATAACCCATCCCAGGTTCTTGCTGACTGTCTGTACTCACCAGCCAGAACTGCTTTGTCAGAGAACTTCAGCAAAACAGGAAACTCACTCCACAGACCCAGAAAAACAGACACTGAATCCTCAAAACAGAAAACACCTTCGAGCAGATAGCAAAACTGAGTTAGTAAAGAGCATCAGAACTATGGTGGCATGGTGGATAATGAGGAAGGTTATCTCCAATTGCAGTGGGATCTTGATCAATTAGGCCAGAGGGCTGATGAATGGCAGATAGAGTTTAATTTAGACAAATGCGAGGTGATGCATTTTGATAGATTGAACCAGGGCAGGACTTACTCAGTTAATGGTAAGGTGTTGGAGAGAGTTACAGAACAAAGAGATCTAGGGGTACATGTTCCTTGAAAGTGGAGTGACAGGTGGACAGAGTGGTGAAGCAGGCATTCAGCATGCTTGGTTTCATCGGTCACAACTTTGAATGCAGGAGTTGGGATGTCTTGTTGGAGTGTTGGGAAGGCCACACTTGGAATACTGTGTGTAATTCTGGTCACCCTATTAAAAAAAGGATATTATTAAACTAGAAAGAGTGCAGAAAAGATTTATTAAGATGCTACCGGGACTTGATGGTTTTGAGTTATAAGGAGAGGGACTTTTTTCTTGTAAGAGGCTGAGGGGTGACCTTATAAAGATGTATAAAATAAGGAGAGGCATAGACAAGGTAGATAGTCAATATCTTTTCCCTAAGGTAGGGGAGTTTAGAATTAGAGGGGATAGATTTAAAGGGAGGGTCCAGAGGGGCAATTTTTTCACACAGAGGGTAATGAGTATCTGGAACAAGCTGCCCGAAGTAGTAACAGAGATGGGAACGATCTTTTAAAAAGCATTTAGATAGTCCGTGGATACAATGGGTACGGAGGAATATGAGACAAATGGTGGCAATTGGGTCTAGTTTAGGTATTTTAATAAACAGAAAGGGCAGCATGGACAAGTTGGGCCAAGGGCTGTAAACCTCTATGATTCTATAACATCTATGACCAAGAGCAATGGAATCCAATGGGAATTGGGTTGGTGATTGTGAGCTACGGTCGGGTAAACTGTTAACAGATAGATCTGCGATCAATGTTCAGTTGTTATTGGATAAGCCACATGCAACTGTGATTGGCCAATGATTATTTTCCACCTTTACAAATCTCCAATCACACATTAGCCACACAGGAGTCTGCAGTGAATAACCCAGTAACCATGCTGAGGTGAGTACCTGTTATAAAAGTGATCATGTCGCAATGGTAGATAAACACTGTGGTTTACAACAAACCTCAGCAACTCCTCTCTGAGTTTAGTATTGATGTCTTACTGGAAAACACTCCAGTAAGTGTTTTACTGGAAAACACTCCAGTAATAGAGTTATTATTACTAACTTTTCATGTAATACATTGCGTGACCACTATTTGTCATGGTGCTGTTTCATTGACAATAATAAATATCAAATAATACAACTCCTCAATTAATACTTGTCATGCGCTAACGCTCATAGGGCCTAATGTTCAAGAGAAACAACTTTCAACATCAAGGACATTTTATAATGTCCTGCAGCCAAACCCCACTTCAATCCTATATCCCCATCAAACACTCCCAGGACAGGTACAGCACGGGGTTAGATACAGAGTAAAGCTCCCTCTACACTGTTCCCCCATCAAACACTCCCAGGAGTGTTTCAGGGGTCTGTTTTGGGGCCCCTGCTGTTTGTAATTTTTATAAATGATCTGGATGAGGGTATTGAAGGATGGATTAGTAAATTTGCAGATGACACTAAAGTCGGTGGAGTGGTAGATAGTGAAGAGGTGTGTTATAGTTTGCAGAGAGACTTGGACAAGTTGCAGAGCTGGGCCGAATAGGTTGTTAAGAAGGCATATGGAGTCTTAGCTTTTATTGGTAGGGGGATTGAATTTCGGAGCGGCAATGTCGTGTTGCAACTGTACAAAACTCTAGTGTGGCCGCACTTGGAGTATTGTGTGCAGTTCTGGTCCCCACATTATAAGAAAGATGTGGAGGCATTGGAGAGGGTACAGAGGAGGTTTACCAGGATGTTGCCTGGTATGGAGGGCAGGTCTTATGAAGAGAGGCTGAGGGATTTGAGGTTGTTTTCGTTAGAAAGGAGGCGGCTAAGAGGGGACCTAATCGAAACATATAAGATGATTAGAGGTTTAGATAGGGTGGACAGTGATAGCCTTTTTCCTAGGATGGAGAAAGCTAGCACGAGGGGACACAGCTTTAAATTAAGGGGTGATAGTTATAGGACGGATATCAGAGGTAGGTTCTTTACCCAAAGGGTGGTTCAGGAGTGGAATGTCCTGCCTGCGGCAGTTGTAGATGCGCCACGTTTCGTGGCGTTTAAGAGGTTAGTTGATAAGTTTATGGAAGAGAAGGGAATGGTTTAGTTTGGAGGGTCATTGCTTATTATATTGGTCGGCGCAACATCAAAGGCCGAAGGGCCTGTTTTTTTTTAAAGAGCAACACAGCACGGGAAACAGGCCCTTCGGCCCAACGAGCTCGCGCCGCCGTCATAACTATATAGTAGCAAATCCATTATCCTATTTTATTATTCCTATATAATAATATATATATTATTCCTAATATGGAAAATTCTCACTATAGGGACAATTTGTTTCCCAATCAGCCTAAGAGCGAATTTTTGGGTTGTGGGAGGAAACCGGAGTGCCCGGAGAAAACCCACGCAACCACGGGGAGAACGCGCAAACTCCCGCAGACACTGGCCCAATTCCAAGTGTCTGCACAGCCACATCGATAGTCTCTGAGCTGTCATGGTGCCCTTCAGATGGTCCACATAAAGCACTCATTTACGACATGAGGTACCAGGCAACCCATGAATCAACATCAAGAGTTGTACCCGCACCACCTGCCGAATGCATGCTCAAGTTGGTCAAGTATGGACCGAATTACCTGTGGAAAAGCCGTAGTTAAACAGTCCTAATATATCCCTCTATCTGCATACCGCTCATGTGGCTGTCCAAGAGACCCTTAAACAGCCCCAGCGTGCCTGCTCCCACCACCTTACTCGGCAGTGCATTCCACACCCCCACTACCCTTTGTGTGAAAAACTGCCATCTAATATTCGTCCTATACATAGCCCCCCTCACCCTATGGCCATGACCCCTCGTCCTATCCATTTCTAAAGGCGGAAAAAGTTTACCTCCATTTACTCTATCTATACCCCTTATAATCTTATACACCTCTATGAGATCCCCTCTAAGCCGACGTCTTTCAAGGGAAAACACCCCCAGTCTATCTAATCGTTCCTCATAGGACAGTCCTTCCATACCAGGCAACATCCTGGTAAACCTCCTCTGCACTCTCTCCAAGGACTCCACATCCTTCCGATAGTACGGAGACCAGAACTGTGCGCAGTATTCCAAGTGAGGCCTAACCAAAGTTCTATACAACTGCAACATCAAACTCCTACTCTTGTATTCTATACCCTTTTCTATGAAAGCTAACATACTATACGCCTTCTTTATCACCTCCTCCACCTGTGAGGACACCTTCAGAGACTTGTGAACCTGCACCCCCAAGTCTCTCTGCGTCTCTATGCTCCGTATAGTTTTACCTTTCTGTGCTGTTCTGTGCTGTAATGTTCTATGTTCTATGTTCTAAAGCTCCCTCTACACTGTCCCCCATCAAACACTCACAGGACAGGTACAGCACAGGGTTAGATACAGAGTAAAGCTCCCTCTACACTGTCACCCCATCAAACGCTCCCAGTACAGGTACAGCATGGGGTTAGATACAGAGTAAAGTTCCCTCTACACTGTGCCCCCATCAAACACTGCCAGGACAGGTACAGCACGGGGTTAGATACAGAGTAAAACTCCCTCTACACTGTCCCCCCCATCAAACACACCCAGCACAGGTACAGCATGGGGTTAGATACAGAGTAAAGCTCCCTCTACACTGTCCCCCCATCAAACACTCCCAGGACAGGTACAGCACGGGGTTAGATACAGAGTAAAGCTCCCTCTACACTGTCCCCCCCATCAAACACTCCCAGGACAGGTACAGCACAGGGTTAGATACAGAGTAAAGCTCTCTCTACACTGTCCCCCACATCAAACACTCCCAGGACAGGGACAGCACGGGGTTAGATACAGAGTAAAGCTACTTCTACACTGTCCCCCCATCAAACACTCCCAGGACAGGTACAGCACGGGGTTAGATACAGAGTAAAGCTCCCTCTACACTGTCCGCCCATCAAACACTCTCAGGACAGGTACAGCATGGGGTTAGATACAGAGTAAAGCTCCCTCTACACTGTCCCCATCAAACACTCCCAGGACAGGTACAGCACGGGGTTAGATACTATTTGCTCTTTACATACTGCATAAAGACAGCAAGTGGACGATCAGCTCACACACTCGCACACACGCACTCACTGTTATACACACACAGTCACTTAGACAATTGTTAGACACACACTCACAGACACACACAGGCAATCACATTGAGATTTCAGGTGCATTTTGAACAAGTCCTGATATCATGCTGGGTATATTTGCCGACACACTGACACACACATTCATATGGTCTCACACACACACAGTCATATACACACGGACTCATATCCATATACTCCTGACTGAGTCACTTTGTTTGTTCTCTCCAGTTGTCTGATAGTTAATGTGGGTGAATATTGGGCAGTGTGGAGCAGGCTGAGTGAGTGCTGAGTGAGTATCAGTCAGCATGTGGACCGGAGCAGAGAGAAGCAGCGGCTCCTGATCCTACGCCTGAACACTCAGCATCCCTGGAGCATTGTCTCACACCATGTTGGAGACGAGTTTCGTTCTACTCTTCACTTTGAATAGAAGTGCTTGGAATCAACTCCTCCCCATCGGCCGACAGCGACGTGATATAGTTCATCTCTCATGGAACGTAGGAGCTGCTTCTAACTCTGGCTCTGGAACTGGAGCTCTGCCCGGATCATCCCAGCGAGCCTGCAATCGTCCTTTTCTCCCGTGGGTTTAATTGTCCTTGTGTCTGTGTCTCTGGGTGTGATGTGTTGTCATGTGTCTCATCGTTAGCCTTCTTCTGTGTTGTGTGTGTGTTTCTCTGTGTCTGTGGGCTCTGGTGTGGATGCTGTCTCTCCGTGTGTGTGTGTCTCTGTGTCTTGCATTGTCTCGCTTCTGGTGTGTGTGATGTCCTTCTGTGTCTGTGTCTCTCTGTGTGGTGTGTGTGTCTCTGTGTCTCTTGTGTTTTGTGTTTGTGTCTCTGTGTCCTGTGTCACTCTGTCGGTTGCGGCGAAAGCTCCCTCTTACAGCCCTCCTAATATCAGTAAGAGCTGTGGATGATGTCCCAACACATCAGAAATACTCATTTCCCCCCCCTCCACCCCCCCCCCCCCCCGCCTCCCTTGACCCCCCCACCCGGGGGTTCGCTCAGCGGGCCCCTCCCCCCCCGCCCCCCCGTTCAGTTTACTCAGCAGAAGCAGTAAGTAAACATTTTGCGACCTCTATTTTGAGGGGTCTCCTCCTTATTGGCTGATTCTCACATTCCACTGAGCAATATCTCACAGTAGAAAATTTACCACCCAGGAAAAAGGCCATTCAGCCCAACATGTGCACTTGTTCTAGCCCCTTGCACTTGGTCAATTCTCCTGATGTTCAATTTGATAGGGAACAGATGGGGGAACGCTTTATGGACCAGCACTGACACGATAGGTTCAATGGCCTTTTTCTGTGTGTCAAATGGTCTGGGATTTGATTATAAATCCAGAGGAAATCCTGTGGGAAATTTGATTTAATTCTCTGTAAATATTGGCTCAATATTGAACCGACTCTCAGTGGGGTTTGTTTTATTGTCTTTCGAAGTAAGCTCCGTGACAGACTGAATTAGTGTGGCTTCTTCAGTCTGTAATCAGGGTGTGTGTGAGAATTCTGTTTGTGAGTGATTTACCAGTTCATCGCACATTCCAGCAGCTGGCTTTTCAGAGATCTTTTAACAGTGAAGGTGAATTGTTACCACACACTAAGCAGGATTATTTACAGACATAATAACAGTCTTAATTATAAATATAACCCTATCTCTGTCTTTATATTGATGCAGAGCGAATATTTTTGTGGCTGTGTTGATAGCTTAGTTGGTCTTCCAAAAAACAAAGGATTTTCATTATTTGATTTGATTTATTATTGTCACATGCATTAGCATACAATGAAAAGTATTATTGCTTGTGCACTATGCAGACTGAGCATACTGTTCATAGAGAAGGAAACGAGAGAGTGCAGAATGTTACAATGTCAGCTAGGGGGTAAAGAAAGATCAACTTAATGCAAGGTAGGTCCATTCAAAAATCTGATGGCAACAGGGAAGAAGGTGTTTTTGAGTGTGTGGGTACGTGACCTCAGACTTTTGTATCTTCTTTTCTAATAGAAGAGGATGGAAGGGAAAATGTCCGAGGTGTACGTGGGGTCTTGATTATGCTCACTGCTTTTCCAAGGCAGAGGAAAGTGTAGACAGAAGTCGAAAAGTCTGCAGTCAGGAGGCTGGTCCTCAGGCGGACTTGGAATAAGAAATAAGCTTCGCTGTTCCTTTTGTGTTGCAGTTGATATTAGCTGTTATTTTTTTGGACAAACTCCTCCTAAACATTATAAGAAAGATGTGGAAGCATTGGAAAGGGTGCAGAGGAGGTTTACCAGGATGTTGCCTGGTATGGTGGGAAGGCCTTGTGAGGAAAGGCTGAGGGACCTGAGGTTATTTTCATTAGAGAGAAGAAGGTTACGCGGTGACCTAATTGAGGCGTATAAGATGATCAAGGGATTGGATAAGGTGGATAGTGAGAGCCTTTTTCCTCGGATGGTGATGACCAACATGAAGGGACATAACTTTAAATTAAGAGGTGGTAGTTATAGGACGGATGTCAGAGGCAGGTTCTTTACACAGAGGGTAGTGAGGGCGTGGAATGCCCTGCCTGCAGCAGTTGTGGACTCGCCTACTTTGGGGCATTCAAATGTTCGGTGGATAGGCATATGGATGATATTGGAATAGTTTAGGTTAGAGGGTCCACTGGCCGGCGCAACATCGAGGGCCGAAGGGCCTGTACTGCACTGTAATGTTCTATGTTCTAAACTGTGATCCGCCTTTTACTGAAGTGGATGCCATGGTACTTGAATCTTCCGTTGTTTTAGATTCTTTAATTCTGTGATATTTTCCAAAAAGTAACAGAGATAAAGTCCTAAATTTAAAAATGTCAGGGAAGCAGAGAGGCAATGTTATATTCTGCAGCCTAATTCTTGATGTCACTTCGGTGTTCTACAGCCTCCCTCACACGCATAGGTTTAATTTATTCAGGTTTTATTCTTAGTTTTATTAATAGGGGCACAGAATACAAGTGCTAGGAGCTTATGCTGAACTTCTACAAGACACCAGTTAGATCTCAGCTGGAATATTGTGTACAATTCTCAGTGCCACACTATAGGAAGGATGTGAACACATTGGACAGAGTGCAGAAGAGATTTACAAGAGTAGTTCCAGGGTATAAGCGATGAAGATAGATTGGAGAGGTTAAAACTGTTCTCCTTGGGGAGAAGAAGGCTGAGAGGAGATTTGATAGAGATGTTCCTGGCCAGCTAGTTTCAGCCATGTGACTGCATTGTTAATACTCCTGGGATCGAGAGCACTTGCTGATGTCACGCAGCATTGGAGGTGGGATATTGGTGAATTAGAGGATTTTAGGCGTTAATCTCTCTCTCTCTCTCTAAAGTCTAAATTCTGTTTACATTTAGCAATTAACAAAGATGACTGTAAATTAAGAGGTAAATTAATTTCCTTCCAGTTTTAAACAGGGAAATACAAGCTCTCTCTGAGAGCAGCTGTAGTAGGTTAATTAGATAGATTAACTGTTTCCAATGTTCAGTAGAAATGACTCACTTGTTTTTCAGAGGGTATAAATACAGTGCTGTCTGAGCTCTGCCTGTCAGCAGAGCATTGATGCAGAAAGACTGGTGAGTGACAGAGTTAAGCAAAAGAGGGGAACTACAAATGCATTAATTATAGAATTAGACAATTGTTATAACACAGGGGGAGGCCATTTAGCTGTTTGAGCCTGCACTGCTTCTCCAAGTGAGCATCATGATTTAATGCCATTTCCCAGTGCATTGTAGATCCCAATATTTACTGTGTGAAACATTTTTTTTTCACATTACATTTGGTTCTTTCACAGATCATTTTAAATCTGTTCCCTCTCGTTCTTGATCCTTTTATGAATGGGAACAACGTCTCTCTCTCCACCCTGTCTCACGCACCTCATGATTTTAATATCTCAATCAAATCTCCCCCTCAACATCCTTCTCTCCAAGAAGAACACTTCCAATCTCTCCTTGCCCTTACTCTATGCTCCTATTAATAAAGCCCTGAATACTATACGCATTATTAACTGCTCTCTCCACCTGTCCTGCCACTTTTAATAATCTATACAAAAATACTCTGGTTTCTCTGTTCCTGCGCTCTTTTCGAGTTCATCCTGGCAAAATGCATCACTCACACTTCTCCACACTGAACTTCATCTGCCACCTATCCACCCACTCCACCTACACGTCTCTGTCCTTTTAAAGCTTTGCACTCTCCTCATCACAGTTTATGATACCTTCAAAATTTGGATTATCCACAAACTCTGAAATTGTCCCCTACATGCAGGAATGTTTCAATATCCCAATACCAACCCCTGGGAAACTCCACTATAAATATCCAACCCACAAAAAATATCAGTTAACCATTGCTCACTGTTTCCTGTCATTCAGCCAGTTCTGAGATGTGTGAATCTCACAGATGAAAGAATGTGTTGATAGTTTGATCATGTTGAGATCAAAAAGGAGGAGATACTGGGGTTCTTGAGAAACATTGATATAGACAAATCCCCAAGGCTGATGGGCCCTGAGTACTGAGAGAGACAAGGGAGGAAATTGCCGGAGCATTGAGAGAAATCTTTTTATCCTTACAGAAACGATCCTAAAGAATTGGAGACTAATCAATGTTGTTCCTTTGTTTAAAAAGGGTAACAAGAATAATCCAGGTAATTACAGGCTGGTGAGCCTTACATCAGTAGTAGGGAAATTATTGGAGGGCATTCTTCAAGACAGGATTGTAGGCTGCAGAGAGATATTGATAGGATGCAGAGCTGGGCCTAAAAGTGGCAGATGGATTTTAACCCTGATTAGTGCAAAGTGATACATTTTGGTAGAACAAATTTGAATGTGGATTACAGGGTCAACAGCAGGGTGCTGAGGAATGTGGAGGAACAGATCTCTGAAGGTTGACACTCGAGTGGATAGAGCTGAGAAGAAGGCTTATAGTGTGTTAGCGTTTATTAACAGAGGGTTTGAGTTTGAGAGCTGTGTGGTTATGCTGCAACTGTACAGGATCTTGGTGAGGTCACATTTGGAATATTGTGTGCAGTTCTGGTCACCTCACTATAAGAAGGATGTGGAAGCATTGGAGAGAGTGCAGAGGAGATTTACCAGGATGCTGCCTGGTTTGGATTCACTGGCCTCTCTTTCCTCTGGGTCCTTCCCTCAACCAATTGAGTTTTTAGTCTGTGCTGACCTCTTCCAGTGTCCTTCCAAACAATCAACCTCCAGAGCCTATAGTTATCAGCGACTCTTAACCTGTTATCAGTATTCGCCATCTTCACCTCTCACTTGGAGGTGCCCTTGAAGAGATCATGATCCAGTGGCCAACTCACAGTACGAAAGGTCATTGAGTATGTGGTCATCATCCATTTGATGAATGTGACTGAGCCAATATAGGCATCGTTAGCTTAGCAATGAGTTTATGCTGAGGGAATTAATATATCCCAGAATCTCGGAGTTGGTAACCTTGTCCTGCCCAGAGATGTGAAGGATATATCTGAGCCAACGAATGAGGAAATTATCCAGCCTTTTCTCTTGCCTGGCAAATGTTGTTCAATTCTCTCAGTGTAGAGGAACTTGCTGAGGAAACAGGCTTGGTAATCTCCCAGTTTGGTTTTCTTGGTCAGGTTGTTGTTGGTCCACATTCTCTTACTCAGCTTTTGCACTAGGTGTGCTGATTTCAGCATCAAGTGACAGATTGTTGGGGATTGTGGAGTTGAAATACAAATTCGTCGTGTTGTAGAGGTTTACAGCATGAAAACAAGCTCTTCGGCCCAACTTGTACATGCTGCTCTGTTGTTACCACTAAACTAGTTCCAATTGCCCACGTTTGGCCCTTATCCCTCTGTACCCATCTCACCAATGTAATTTGTAAGACAAAATTGTACTCACCTCTACTATTACTTCTGGCAGCTCATTCCAGACACTCACCATTTTCTGTGTGAAAAAATTGACCCTCTGGACACTTTTGTAACTATTTACCTACCAGTGTCCCATTCCATGAAGCTAGCAACAATCTCCAGTGTCACACACATTGTCAATGCAGATAGGTGGGTGTATGGCAACATATAAGGTCTTTCTGATGCTAACATAGAACATAGAACATAGAACAATACAGCACAGAACAGGCCCTTCGGCCTTCGATGTTGTGCCGACCAAAATAAAAAGCAATGCCCCTCCAAACTAAACCATTCCCTTCTCTTCCATATACTTATCAATTAACCTCTTAAACGCCACCAAACTTGGCGCATCTACAACAGCTGCAGGCAGGGCATTCCACTCCCTAATCACTCTTTGAGTAAAGAACCTACCTCTGATATCCGTCCTATAACTCATACCCCTTAATTTAAAGCTGTGTCCCCTCGTGCTAGCTTTCTCCATCCTAGGAAAAAGGCTATCACTGTCCACCCTATCTAAACCTCTAATCATCTTATATGCTTCAATAAGATCCCCTCTTAGCCGCCTCCTTTCTAACGAAAACAACCTCAAATCCTTCAACCTCTCTTCATAGGACCTGCCCTCCATACCAGGCAACATCCTGGTAAACCTCCTCTGTACCCTCTCCAATGCCTCCACATCTTTCTTATAATGTGGCGACCAGAACTGCACACAATACTCCAAGTGCGGCCGCACTAGAGTTTTGTACAGCTGCAACATGATGCTGCGGCTCCTAAATTCAATCCCCCTACCAATAAAAGCTAAGACTCCATATGCCTTCTTAACAACTTTATCCACTTGACTGCCTACTTTCAGGGATCTATTGACACATACACCAAGATCCTTCTGTTCCTCAACACTATTAAGAGCCCTACCATTAGCCCTATACTCTACACATTTATTGTTCCTGCCTAACGGTGGAGTCAAACTCTTTACTGGTGTGAGAGAGTCTATTCATTTGTCACTTCAGGTATGGAACCTAACCCTGTTTGACCCCAGTTGCAGAGGTGTTTTTGGTTTTGCTCAACTGCCTTTGGGTGCTGAACAAATGTCACTGAGATTCACCAGGCTCCAGGCTTGTCCTGATGGCCCACTCTCTGCAGATTGGGTGATAGGGTAACATAGAAATATAGAAGATAGGAGCGGGAGGAGACCATTTGGCCCCTCGAGCCCACTCCACCACTCATGGCTGATCATCCAACCCAATAGTCTAATCCTGCTTTTTCCCCACAATTGACCCCATTCACCCCAAATGCTATATCCAGCACCTCTTGAATACATTTAATGTTTTGCATCAACTACTTCCTGTGGTAATTCCACAGGCTCACCATTCTTTGGATGAAGAAATATTTCCTCATCTCTGTCCTAAATGGTCTACTCTGAATCCCCAGACTGTGAACATAGATCATAGAACATAGAACACTACGGCACAAACAGGCCCTTCGGCCCACAAGTTGCGCCGATTGCATCTATACCTATCAAGCCATAGACCTATCTATAAACCCCAATCCCATTAGATCCCATGTACTCATCCAGAAGTCTTTTAAAAGACCCCAGCGAGTTCGCCTCTACCACCATGGAGAAAGCTAGCACGAGGGGACATAGCTTTAAATTAAGGGGTGGTAGTTATAGGACGGATGTCAGAGGTAGGTTCTTTACCCAGAGGGTGGTAAGGGTATGGAATGCCCTGCCTGCTGCAGTTGTAGATGCGCCAAGTTTGGTGGCGTTTAAGAGGTTAGTAGATAAGTTTATGGATGAAAAGGGAATGGTTTAGGTTAGAGGGTCACTGCTTGTTCCTAATTGGTCGGCGCAACATCAAAGGCCGAAGGGCCTGTTCTATGCCTGTTCTATGTTCTATGTTCTACCACCGACGGCAGCCGATGCTATTCACTCACCACCCTCTGAGTGAAAAACTTACCCCTAACATCTCCTCTGTACTTGCTTCCCTGCACCTTAAATCCGTGTCCTCTCAAAGCGACCATTTGAGCACAGGGGAATAGCCTCTGAGAGTCCACCCTATCTATTCCTCTCAACATTTTATAAACCTCTATCAGGTCGCCTCTCAACCTACGTCTCTCCAGTGAGAAGAGTCCCAGCTCCCTCAAACTATCTTCATAAGGCCTGCCTCCCAATCCAGGCAGCATCCTTGTAAATCTCCTCTGAACTCTCTCAATAGCCTCTACATCCTTCCTATAGTGATTCCTGGTTCTGCACTCCTCCATTATCGGGAATATCCTCCCTGCATCTATCCTGTCTAGTCTTTCTGGAATTTTGTCTATGAGATCCTCCCTCATTCATCTGGACTCCAGTGAAAATAATCCTAACCTGGTCACTCTCTCTTTAATCACACATTTCTGAAATGAGCTTTGGGTCTCGGATGTTGACAGGAGGCAGGTAAAGGTCACGGCCCAATGCAAAGGTCGTGCATCAGCAGGGAAGCACAGCTTGGTCACATGGTTCCTCATGTGGGAGTTTATGGATGTGATTCCTTGATGGATTTGACAAAGGGGAATAGCAGAATAACTGCGTTCACAAACAATGCCAGCTCTATTTCTGAGCCTTCATGTTTGATTTGATAAGAAGCTAACCATGTTATCTATCACTCAATTCCTTTCCACTCCACCTGTGCTCTGGCTAAAGACAGATCTTTCACTTTATTTTGATCAGTGGTAGTTTCCACTCTCGATCATTCAGTGACATGAATCAAATGTTTAAATTCTGCCTCATCTTGTCTTTGTTACAAACTCCCCAGCCTGAACACATCGCCGTTAACTCCAGCTGATGTCCTGTCATTCTGCACTCAAATAGGGGTTCAATGACAGTTGGAGGGATTTCCGTCCCCTCATCCTTCCCCCATCCAGATGGAGGTTCCATCTTGGAAAGCTGCGGACCATCCTGATTGGCTGGCAGCTCTCCAATCCCTGCAGCAACGGCATTGCGGTGGTCAGATGAAGAACTGTATCTGGAGGTCTGAGGCCAACTCCGAGAACCTGAGATATAGCTCAGTGATGTAGAGATGCCGGCGTTGACTGGGGTAAACTCAGTAAAGTTTTACAACCCCAATTTTAAATCCAACCAATTTATTTGTCTGATGAAGGCCATAGAGTCGAAAGCTCGCAAATTTACTATCAAATAAATTAGTTGGATTTAAAATTGGTGTTGTAAAACTTTACTGAATATAGCTCAGTGTCAGGGGACTCGGGGAGGGGAGAGAAGGCCTGGGGAGTTATGAGGATGACAGTGAGGATCCCAACAGAGACGCCGACGCAGAGGTCACTGAAACATTGGGGTTGCCCTCAGGCAACGGGGATTTCTGATGGGGTCGTATAAGTATATCACCATCTGGAGATTCCCTCCAGGCAATTCACCATCCTGACTTGGTCATATATCAGCCATTCCTTCGCTATCGCTGGGTCAAAATCCTGGAACTCCTTCCCTAACAGCACTGTGGGTGTACCTTCACCTCAATGACTGCAAGTTCAAAACGGCAGCTCCTTCTCAAGGGCAATTCTGCTTGGGCAATAAATACTGACCTCACCAGTGATGCCCACATCACATGAAAAAATAAAGAACATCAATGTAGAATTTTCTGGAATTGCCGCTTCTTTTATAAGTGGACATTCTAAAGCCGCTAAAATGGCTACTGAGGGTCAGGTGACTTTTAAAATTTCTTTATAGACTCCGACATATCTCAAATCACATCGAGTGACCAGAGGCAGAGTGTCACCCTTGGATGGACACACCAAGATGAATCTGTTTGTGGAATGGGCAGATGTTTGTGGTCATGTCACTGGGTTAGTAACCCCGAGACCCAGGCGAATGCTCTGGGGACACTGGTTCAAATCCCACTACAGCAGATCGTAGAATTCAAATTCAATCAAACAATCTGGATTTAAAGTCACTTTTCTTTTATTCATTTGTGTGTCATGGGTGTCGCTGGTTAGCCAGCATTTATACCTAGTTGCCCTTGTTCAGTAGGCAGGTGAGAGCCAACCACATTGCTGTGGCTCTGGAGTCACATGTAGGCCAGACTGGGAAAGGATGGCAGATTTCCTTCCCTGTAGGACATTAAGGGAATCAGATGGGTTTTTCCAACAATTGACAATGTTTTCATGGTCGTCAGTGGATTCTTAATTCCAGATTTTGTATTGAATTCAAATTCCCCCGCTTGCCTTGGTGGGATTTGAACCTGGGTCCCCAGAACATTAGCTGAGTTCCTGGATCAATAGCCCAGCGATAATCCCACTAGGCCATCACCTCCCATATAGTCTCAGTAATGGTGAACGTTTAATTGCTGTGTCATTAATGTCCTTACCCAGTCTGACCTACACATGACTCCAGACTCACAGCAATGTGGGTGACTCTTAACTGCCCTTGGCAAGAGCCTCCAAATCATCTCAAGAACAATTAGGGGTGGGCATCAAACACACTGGCCCTGCCAGTGATGCCCACACCCATGTTGGAGTAACTTATTCAAAACAGCACCTTTTATTGTTGGCGCCTATCAAAAATTCAAACTTTGTGGGCAGTATTCTTCCTGAGCTCAAAACTTTAAAAAAAGCCATAAAGACACCAATCAAATCACAAATAGGTGTGAATGGCCACCATCCAACTCTCATCATACGGCTTTGAATTTTAAATCCATCTGGGTGAGCAATAGAACCATCAGGAGTATAGACACACAGAGGGACCTGGGTGTGCAAGTCCACAGATCCTAAAGGTGGCAACACAAGTGGAGAGCATGATAAAGAAGGCATATGGCATGCTTGCCCTTATAGGATGGGGCATAGGGTATAAAAGTTGGCATGTGATATTGCAGCTATATAGAATATTGGTTAGGCCACATTTAGAATACTGTATCCAGTTTGGTCGCCACACTACCAGAAGGACGTGGAGGCTTTGGAGAGAGTGCAGAGGAGGTTTACCAGGATGTTGCCTGGAATGGAGGGTCTCAGCTATGAGGAGAGATTGGGTAAACTGGGGTTGTTCTCCCTGGAAAGATGGAGAATGAGGGGAGACCTAATAGAGGTGCATGAAATTATGAACAGTGGGAAGCTTTTTCCCACTCAGATATCAGAGGGATGTATTTTACACAGAGGGTGGTGGGGGCCTGGAATGCACTGCCAAGCAGGGTGGTGGAAGCGGACACAATAGGATTGTTTAAGACTTATCTGGATAGTCATATGAGCAGACTGAGAATGGAGGGATACAAATGAATAGTCTAGTTGGACCAATGAGCAACACAGGCTTGGAGGGGCCGAAGGGCCTGTTTCCTTGCTGTATTGTTCTTTGATCTTTGATCATGTGGTCACAGCTATCACCAGGTAATTAATCTGATTCACTCCAGGCACCAGTCAGTCTGCACAGCACACAGCAAGAAACAGCAGCATTCACAACAGGCCTGAGTCAATATGAATCAATCTCAACTTATTCCTTTGGAACTGGTAAAAGGACACGATCTGTTTTAACTGTATTTTCCTCAGCTCTGTGTGCGTGTCTGTGTGCGTGTCTGTGTGTGAATGTGCCGTGTGAGTGTGTGTGTCTGTGTGTGGGTGAGTGTGCGTGGGTGAGTGATTGGTGAAATGTCCGGGTTTGAGGTGATTGTATCAATAAATAATCACCCATATTTAAAACCACAAAGAGCATGTGCTCAATCAATATCACTGAATTTCACCAGGGTTCTCACTCACACCTCACTCTCTTATTTCCAGTTTATTGTCAGGAGAAGACTCGTTCCCAGGCAGAGGAACGACTTTTCAAACATCTCTTCACGGGCTACAACCGATGGACACGACCCGTCCCCAACACATCAGACGCTGTCATCGTCAACTTTGGACTTTCTATCGCTCAGCTTATTGACGTGGTAAAATACAGCTCACAATCACTAACGCTCACCATCGCCCCAACTCACCATCGCCCCAACTCACCATCGCCCCAACTCACCATCGCCCCCAACTCACTATCACTAACACTCACCATCGCCCCACTCCCATCGCCCCATGCCCAACTCACCATCGCCCCCAACTCACCATCGCCCCAACTCACCATCGCCCCAACTCACCATCGCCCCAACTCACCATCGCTGTTGAATGTGAAAAGCAGATGAAACAAAGGACAGAAAAACGAAGGAGAATTTGTCTGTTCTCAGGATAACTCTTCAATATGACGAGTAAAGGAAATGATGCAGATGTGCTGAGGACATAGACAGGAATGTAGCAGAATGATTAATCTGTTACAGCAACATAGCATAAGGAGAGACTGGAATTGCAGCTTAATATTTCTGGTTACCAGGTTTTTAAATGAGACAGGGAGAGAGGGTAAAGAGGTTGGAGAATTTCACTGGAGTTGTAATTACAGCTGGGACGAGGGATAGTGCAGGAGAAACATGAACTGAGATCTCATGGATTGAGCTTGGGGGCAAAAGAGGGACAGTCACAATACTGAGAGTGTTCTATAGACCAGCCCCCAAACATTCCGAGGGCAAGAGAAGAGCAAATAGACAGGCAAATCTCTGAGAAATGTAAAAACTCCAGGACAGCAATAGTTGGGAATTTTAACTCCCCCAATGCTAACTGGGATAGTTTCAGTTGGAAAGGACTGGTAGGGATGTGGATTTTCAGGTGCTTTTGGAAGAATCTTTTGGACAATGTGAGCAAGTTGAAAAATCGAGGGTGTGGTTCTGCACTTAGTTTTTGGAAATGAAGCTGGTGCAGACTTAATGAGCCAAGTGGCCTCATGCTGGACAACTAACATTCCGTGATTTTCTATAATGCCTCCACAACCTCAGAATGTCCCAAAGAACTTGCCCCAGTGAATTACTTTTGATGTGTATTTGCTGCAGTGATGTGCTCTCCGCACAGTCAGTGCTTTCTGCCGAGGAGTTAAAGGGAGTGATTTGACCCCTTCCCTTCCCCCACATTCCATGTCGAGCGGGTAAATTCCATGGGAATGGAGAAGAAACAATGTCCAGATTGAATACAATGACTCCAGTATGAGCTGCGACCTCTCCAGGGAGAATCTGGTGGTGTTGGAGTGGAGCCTGAACCTGAGACATTGAGTGTCAGTGTGGTCTGAGCAGATATTTGGATGGGTTGGGTTGTCCCAGTCTGGGCCAGGTGTTTATATTTAGGATGGAAATGGAGGAGTCAAACAACAAACAAGCACATTAAAGATTGAGGAGAGCAGCGGTGAAAGATTAGCAGGGTGTCTGCTGAATGATTTATAACCACTTTTGTGTCTTGTTATCTGTGTTGTAGGGATTGAGAGTTCTGGATATTCCCTGGTGTTCTCACAAGCACTGTTCACACTCACTGAGCAAACGATTCTCCTCACACACACTGTCGCACAGGCAAATACAGAGGCAACTGCGGAGAGGGTTCAGAGAAAGCTTAGTGAACAGGACAATGTCATTAGCACCATTTTATCCACGCCAGCTTTGATATTTGTGAAACTCACCTCATCCCACTGCATCACCCGTCTTTTCTCCTGTAATCCAACCCTGTAATTTATTTTTCACATTCTTATCCAGCTTCTTGTGAAAGCTATGGTTGAATCTGGCTCCACCACACTCTCAGACCATGCATTTCAGATCCAATTACTCTTTGTGTGAACCTGTCTCCACCAACTCTCAGATAGTACATTCGAGATCCTAAGCACTCACTGTGTGTATCTGTCTCCACCACACTCTCAGACAATGCATTCCAGATCTTAACCATTCACTGTGTGAATCTGTGTCTACCACACTCTCAGACAGTAATTTCAGATCCTGACTACTTGCTGAGTGAAAGAGTCTTTCCTTGTGTCACCATTTTTTTCTTTGTTATTTATTACAAACTGTGCCTTCTCATTCATGATCCTTTCACCAATGGGAACAGTTTCTCCCTATCCAGCCTCTATCTCCTCTCAGCTTCTGTTCTCTGGAGGAATCCCAGATTCTGCAATCTATCTATGTAAGTGATGTTCCTCACCCCTGAATCCATTCTCATGAATATTTACTGTACCCTTTCTAATGTCTTCACATTCCTGAAATGTTGGCCTGGGATTGGAAAGAATGTTCCAGTTGAGGCTGAACCAGTGTTTTACACAAATTTGTCATAACTTCCTTGACCCTGTTGCTAGTTACAAAGCCAGAATCCTGAACCATTGTCTCAATCTGCACTATCAGCCTAAACGATTTGTCCCTATGCCCCCAGTCTTTCTACCCCTGCATCCTCTTTTGAATTCTACTTTAAGTTTAAATTGTCTCTCACTGTTTTCTCCACCAAAATGAATCACTTCACAGTTCTCTGTGTTAATTTGCAGAGTTTGGGAGTGAAATCTGTCTCTACTGGAGGAGGGAGACCTTTCTACATTGTGTTACTACAATAGGATTACCCATTGGAGGCAGGTTCTAGTCTCACTGCTCTCAATAGTTTGTCTCGGAGATAAGAGGAGGGAGCAAAACTCAGTTTGTGCTCCACCCCAACTCCCAGTCTTGTAAGATCAGGCTCCACTGCGATTTCTCCAAATTCAATCATCTGCAATTCAACATCATGCTGAGCAGAACGTAGAAAAACTGCATTCATCGTGGAGCCAAATGTATGGATTTCATTTTTAATGAGACTTTGTAGAAATGGATCTGAACAAGGTATTCCCCGTCGTGTTTTCGAACCTTCCCAATTCTGGAATCTCCTCCAGCCCCTCAATCCTCCGAGGGAACGGTACTCCTTTAATTCTGACCTCCTGTACATCTTCACTTTGAGTCACTCCATCAGTGGCCTTCAGTTTCCTGGATATTCCACTCTGGAATTCCTTCCCCAACCCTCTCATCCTCACTCTGCTCATTTCAGCCACTCCTTAAAATCAATCTCCTTTTCACACTTTTGGCCATCTTTCCAAATATCTGCTGATGTGGCCATGTTTTATTTCAGTTGCTCCTGGGAAAGATATTTGTGACATTCCTTCATGTTCAGGGTGATATATTGATAAAAGTGGGGCTGTGTCCAGAATAGTCCCTGCTGTGTGTGTGATCCAGATGAAGATGGGGAAGGAGAGGGAATGGCGAGAGAAGCAGCTACTGTGACCTGTCTGAATAGAGGAACCTTCTCTGCTCCTGGCTCGGTTAGTAAGAACTGAAATCCATCGGCACTTTACTCACGCTCCAATTATCAGCTAGGGGCTGGTACAGAGAGCACGCATCACAGATATTCTGATTACAGAATATCGCAAAGAGAAGTGAAATGCTTGAACTGGTTGATTGGTGCCCATTACATCAGGGCACAGATTAAATAAATGTGCCTCTTAGTCACAAATTATTAGAGCAGAAAATGTCTCCTCATCTCTGAGAGTGATGGACAGCAACCAGTCCCCCCGCACTTACCCTTCATTCAACGACACACATCTTCCACCTCTCTGCCACTGACCTGTCAAACCAGCAGCACAGCCAATCCCATCACTGTATTCCCAAGAAGAACATGGGAATTCTCTCCAATGGGTCAGTCAATATTTGTCTCTCAGAAAACACCACAAAAATCAGATTTTCTGACAATTATCATGTTGTTGTTTGTGGGATCGTGTTGTGCACAAATCAGTCCCCACATCATCTATAACAGTGACTTCTCCTCAAGGGTTCTTCATTGTGAGCTACATTGGACATCCTGAGGAGGTGACAGGTGCCACAGAAATGCAAGTTAGTTCACCAATCCTTGATAAGCTTCAGGCAAGATAACTATTTCCAAATGGGTCTCGCTGGGTGGGCAACGTCCAAATCACTGAGTTCCGATTTGCTCATCAACATAACTCAGGAATTTCCTGACCCAATGTTACATCCGAACACAGGATATAGGGGTTAGCAGAAGGCCACTCGGCCCCTCGAGCCTGCTGTAATATTGCTGATTCATTCAGCCAGCCTATTGTTTTATTATGAAGCTACGATTAATTCTTATTTGTTATTTTCTTCCCCTCTGGAACAGGATGAGAAAAACCAGATGATGACAACCAATGTTTGGCTCAAACAGGTGGGTTGTTGTTGTAATGGGAAGTTTCCCGATTCCAGCTCCATGTCTGTCCCACAGCTTTCATTGGTCAGCCTGACAACAGCAAGAACTCATCCCACAGCCAATCCCCAAAGGGCCTCACTGGAGCCAGGCTGATGAGAGGCAAACACTCAGAGTACCTGCTCAAACACAGAGGCACTGCTTGTGTTTAACCACTCAGCAAGCTAGGACCACACTTCCCAGGTCCTCGGGGCCATATAGTCACTCAAAATACCCGATCACCTGGAGACTGGATAGATTGGAAGGCAGCGCAGTGATACAGTGCTTATCTCTGCTGCCCCACAGTGCCAAGTACCCGGGTTTGATTCTTAGCTTCGGTAACTGTGTGGAGTCTGTACATTCTCCCCATGTCTGTGTGGGTTTCCCCCGGGTGCTCTGGTTTCCTCTCTCACTCCAATGATTTGCAGGTTAGGTGGATTAGCCATGATAAGTCACCCCTTAGCGTTCAAAAATATGTAGTTGGGGGTCAGTGTGGTATAAACATGGAGTTACGCGGATAGGGTAGGGATTGTTTATTTATTTATTTATTAGCTACAAGTAAGTTTACATTAACATTTCAATGAAGTTACAGTGAAGATCCTCTAATTGCTACATTCTGCCACCTGTGTGGGTTACACTCAGGAAGAATTTAGCATGACCAATACACCTAACCAGTCTTTCATATTGTGGGAGGAAACCGGAGCATCCTGAGAAAACCCACGCAGACACGGGGAGAACGTGCAAGTTCCACACAGACGGTGACTCACACCGGGAATCGAACCCAGGTCCCTGGCACCGTGAGTCAGTAGTGATATCCACTATGTCACCGTGCTGCCCTAAGGCATGAGTAAGATGCTCTGTCAGAGAGTCAGTGCAGACTTGACGGGCCAAATGGCCTCGTTCTGTATTTGGGGGTTCTATGACTTGTTGGTTTTGGTTAATGTTTCTCTGTGGAAGTGATGGATCTGTTGGTGTAAACTTTGCAGAGCGGATGAGACACTGCCTTAAGTTGAGTGTCAGAGTGGAAGATGTGAATCTATACATTCCATTTAATGTTGATGTGAAGATACCTCTCGAGTTAATTATAATGTAATTCCTGTCACAGCTATTGAATAATGTTGGTTCACCCGAAGTGGGTGGAATGACTGGGTCAGGGGTTCAATAGGATCAGTGAACAGCTCTCTTTGGGAACTGTGTGTATAATCTTCACTCTTCGTACTGACTCTCCAGCCTGCTCACACACTGTCACAGCTCCTTATTCCAGCAGACATATTCTTGATTCCTGCTGTCTTTTACAGGAATGGTGTGATTATAAACTCACGTGGAATCCCATCGAGTTTGACAATGTTTCTTCAATCCGTGTGCCCTCTGAGAAGATCTGGATTCCTGACATCGTCCTTTACAACAAGTACGTTTCTCAATTTCAAGGGATGAAATTCTTCAGGGATTGAATACAGAGGAATGTCAGCGATGTATTTTCATAGAAGCAACAGGGAGAATAATTGAACCTTGATGGTATCATTCTAAAGAGTGCAGGATTAGAGTGTGGATTAGAGGGAACGGTGTGCGTATGTGTGCGTGTGCGTGTGTGTGTGTGTAATAGTCTTTGAATATGAAAGGACACATTAAGAGACCGTTTATTGAAGTTTGATTTGACTTATTTAATTTGACTTATCATGTATTCATACACAGTGAAAAGTATAATTTCTTGCGCACTATACAGACAAAGCATACTGTTTTTAGAGAAGGAAAGGAGAGAGTGCAGAATATAGTGTCACAGTCATCGCTAGGGTGTAAAAAAACAACTTGGTGTGAGGTAGGTCCATTCAAAAGTCTGACAGCAGCAGGCAAGAAGCTGTTTTTGAGTTGGTTGGTACGTGACCTCAGACTTTTGTATCTTTCTCCCAATGCAAGAAGGTGAAAGAGAGAATGTCTGGGTGTGCGGGTTTCTTAATTATACTGGCTGCTTTGTCGAGCAGCGGGAAGTGTAGAAAGAGTCAATGGATAAGAGGCGGATTTGTGTGATACAATCAGAAAGAATGCTTTCTATGGTGCGCCTGTAAAAACTGGTGAGAGTCATAACAGACATGCCAAATTTCCTTAGCCTTCTGAGAAAGATAATGATAGACTTTACTAACTATTGTGTTGGCACGGAGGGATCAGGGCAAGTTGTTGGTGGGAGATATGTGACCTTTGGTTTCCTAAATAGATGCATTGAGTAAAATAGAGAGCAAGTTAGACTTAACCTTTGTTAGTTATCAGGGTACAGCTAGAATATTTCACTCAGTTCTGGCCACCACACTTCAGGAAAGATATGAAGGTCCTCGAGAGGGAGATTTACCAGATTGCCTCCAGGGTGATGGGATTTTAGCAGCAGGGTTAAGGTTGGAGAAGCTGGACTTGTTTTCCTTTGGGTAAAGGAGACTGAAGAGAGGATTGAGAGAGGTGGACAAGATTCTAATAAGTTCAGAAAAGGTAGACAATGAGAAACCGTTTTCATTGGCTGAAAGTTCAAGGAATAGGAGTGGAACACTGACAGTGAATGATCAGCTATGATGATATTGAATGGTAGAGCAGGCTCGAAGGGCTGAATGGCCTACTCCTGCAGCGATTTTCCATGTTTCCATGTTTCTATGTAGGAGGACACAGAGTTTGGATTTTGGGTGTGGAATTCAGGAGACCTGTGGAAAAGAATATTTTTACTCAGAACGGCAATGAGCTGAAACAGCTGGAATATTGTGTAACATTTTGATCCTCTTACTTAGGGAAAGATAAAATTGCATTTGCAGCAGTGGAGAGAAGGTTCACTTGACTCATTCCTGGGATGAAGGGATGGTCATCTGAGGAGAATTTGGACTCTATCCATTAGATTTTAGAAAAACAGGGGGTGATCTTATTGAAAATATCAGATCCTGAAGGAACTTGACTGGGAGAATGTTTCTCCTGCAGGAGAGACTGGAACTAGGGGACACATTTTAAAAATAAGGGGCCTCTGATTTTGCAGGGAGATGGTACAAATGTATTTGTCTCAGAGGATTGTGAGTCTGTGGATCTCTTGTTACTGAGCAGTAGATGCTTTATCCAAGGCTGAGTTTGACAGATTCTTGTTTGACAAGAGCTTGCCCCAAAGTGACAACTGTTATTATTCTTTCATTTTAATCCTCACTGGCCCAGGAAAATTTCACAATGTCTCATAGATTACCTGACTGCATCCTGAAGCTCTGATTAATAATTCCGGGAAAGGATGTTCAGATCTCATTGTGTCTGTAAATTCAAAAGTTCTTTAAAATTCTGGAAGTATCGAGTTATTCTCGGTGAAACTGAGGATATAGCTACCACAAAATACTGCAGATGCTGGAAATCGGAAATAGAAAAAGAAGCTGGAGAGAGGGTTAACATTTCGGGTCCATTTGACTCTTTGACAGGAGCATGAAGCTGTTTGATTTTCCTAAAAATTCAGATGTTTCACAAATGTCCCTCTGGGAATCAAAGCTGCTGTTTGTAGCCAGTCTGGTCATTGTGTGACTCCAGAGCCAGGGCAATGTGGCTTTCCACTTAACCTGTCTCTGAATTGACACGTGCCGGGAGGATTACAAGACTGAGAGCGAAATGTCTGCCTTCCCCACAAAGCCCACATCCTGAGAACAGCTCAAAAATCAATCGCAAGTCAATGGTTCCCTCTTGATTCTGTGGGCAACGTCTGTCGAGACTTTGTGTCTGTTTGACAGGCTGAAAGAGTTAATTTGATTTTTATGTACCTGCTTATCTCATTACTGCATCTTTGCTGAAATGCGGAGGGCAGCTTTGATACTGGAGTTTGGACTCAGTGAATACTGCAAACGAAGATCAGCACATTCACTCGAGGCAAATCTTGCGAAATACTCCAGACCTATTTCACTAAGTAGACCATCTCAGTTCTATCCATTTCAATCAATGAAAAGTTAACTGTTCATTAATTCAGACAGGTTACTATAAATTGCAAGAGCTGCACCTTCGAGGGAGATAGATAGGATAGATTTAGCAAGCGTGCATTATTTGAAAGTTAAAGTACTAGCTTTGTCTTAATGACAACTAACTCCCTGGTCCTTTCAGCTGTATAAACCCATTGTTTTTGCATGTTCCAGTGCTGACGGGGAGTTTGCTGTCACCCACATGACCAAGGCTCACCTCTACTCCACGGGCAGAGTTCAGTGGGTGCCCCCGGCCATCTACAAGAGCTCCTGTAGTATTGACGTCACATTCTTTCCATTCGACCAGCAGAATTGTAAAATGAAATTTGGCTCCTGGACGCACGACAAGTCCAAGATTGATCTGAGGAGCATGGGCAGGAACGTGGATCTGAAAGACTATTGGGAGAGTGGCGAATGGGCAATAGTTAACGCTGAGGGAATTTACAACAGCAAGAAGTATGACTGTTGTTCTGAGGTGTATGTCGATATTACATATTCATTCGTTATCAGGAGACTTCCCCTTTTCTATACCATTAACCTCATCATTCCCTGTTTGCTTATCTCCTGTCTGACTGTCCTGGTCTTCTATTTACCATCAGGCTGCGGAGAGAAGATCACACTTTGTATCTCAGTGTTGCTCTCTCTCACTGTCTTCCTGCTGCTTATAACTGAGATCATCCCCTCCACCTCCCTAGTCATCCCGCTAATTGGTGAATACCTCCTCTTTACCATGATCTTCGTCACTCTCTCCATTGTTATCACCGTCTTTGTCCTCAATGTCCATCATCGCTCACCCAACACACACAAGATGCCCAGGTGGGTACGGAAGGTCTTCCTGGATTTCATTCCTCGCTGGCTCTTCATGAAGAGGCCCGGACCCAAGACAGAAACCTTCACCAATCACTTCAGTCTGCTGGAGCTGAAGCTTAGCCCCCCGCAGTGCTCCCCTCAAACAGAGCTCGAGGCTCCGTGTTTCAGCCTGCCCCTGTGTCACCCCAGGGCAATGGGCTTCCACAGTCACGGATACCAGTGTCACCATGAATCCAACCGTTATCCAGCTGGGAGAACAAATCATAGTCAGAGAAGCGGTCTGAGTAATGGCATCCAGGGAGAACACACCCTGCTGCTCTCACCCAGCATCATCAGAGCTCTGGAAGGAGTACACTACATCGCCAATCACCTCCGAGCCGAGGATGCTGATTTTTCAGTAAGTCTTACTGCTGGTGTGGATAGATATGGCTACAAGGTGACCAAGGCTGGGAAATAAATATTCTGAGATGCATGATATTTCTGAAAGGACTGACAGAATAGCGAAGGAAGAACAAAGGGCAAAGAAAATTACAGCACAGGAACAGGCCCTTCGGCCCTCCAAACCTGTGTTGATCATGTAGTTCTAACTAAACTAAAAACAAACCTGCCCTTACATGGTCCGTATCCCTCTATTTCCTCCTTATTCATCTACCCATCCAGATGTCTCTTAAATATGCTTTCACCGCCTCCTCTGGCATCACGTTCCAGGTACCCACCACTCACTGTGTGAAGATCTCCCCCCCTACATCTCTCTTAAACTTTCTCCTTCTCACTTGAGCCTGTGGCCCCTTGTAATTGACACTTCCACTCTTGGAAAAAGCCTCTGATTATCCACCCTGTCTGTGCCTCTCATCATTTTGTAGACCTCTCCGCTCAGCCTCCGTCTTTCCCGTGAAAACAATCCCAGTTTATCCAACCTCTCCTCAAAGCCAACATCCCCGAGATGAAGCAACATCCTAGTGAACATCTCTGCACTCTCTGCAAAACTTCCACATCCTTCTGGTAGTGTGGTGACCAGAACTACACAATACTTCAAATATGGCCTAATCAAGGTTTTATATAACTGCAACATGATTTCCCAACTCACATACTCAATGCTCTGGCCAATGAAAGTAAGCATGCAATATACCTTCTTAATCACCTTGGCCATCTGTGTTGTCACTTTTAGGGAACTGTGGACCTGCATGCCCAGATCCCTCGGTATGTTAATGTTCCTAAGGGTTCTGCTATTTACAATATAATTCACAAGTAAATCTGATCTTCCAAAATGCATCACTCGCATTTGGATTAAACTCCATCTGCCATTTCTGTACCGAAGTCTCTAATCTATCTCTGTCCTGTTGTGTCCTCTGACAATCCCTGGTACGATCGGCAACTCCACCAATCTTCATGTCATCTCCAAATTTACTGATCAGACCATCCAAATTTTCATCCAGATCATTTATACATGCTACAAACAACAGAGGTTCCAGCACAGAGGAACACCACTAGCTATACTTCTGTATTCTGAAAAACACCTTTCCATCGCTACCCTCTGTCTTCTATAACTAAGCCAGTTCTGTATCCACCTCGCCAGCTACCCCGAGTCCCATATAATTTTAGTTTTTGAGCCTGCCTGATAGGATAGCTCTGACAATAAAAAATATCATAAGATCATTCGTGAGAAAGGATCTTGGTTCAAAAAATGAGAAGTAGAATCAGTATAATTGGAGATTAGGCACAGCAAGAGTCAATATGTTGTGGAACCAACTGGAGATGCAGATATTTTCGATTGGACAATGAGGAAAGAAGTAATGTCGATGTACAAAGCTCACCAAGAAATAGTGAGCTTTATGTCATTAAGTTCAACATTAAGTATATCACCTTTGTTTCACTGTCACTGGGTCAAAGACCTGGAAGTCCTTCCCTAGCTACATTGCAGGTGTACCTACATCACACAGAGTGCGGAGGTTCAAGAAGGCAGCTCACCACCACTTTCTCAAGGGGCAATTAGGGATGGAGAACAAATACTGACTTAGCCAGCGACACCCAGATCCCCATAAATAAATACATTGAAAAAGCTGAAAACAATATGTAGGGACCAGGCCAAGAAAGGGTTAATGAGAATCAAGGAAAGAGTGAGGTTGAAAACTGCAAACCAGACACAAAATCATCAATGGAAAATGTTTGTAGCTGCAAAGGCCAAAGTCTCCAATGGGAAATGGTTAACCAAAAGCTGAGGAATTAACAGAGGAATTCATGTTAACATCATTAAAAAGGGGAAATGGTTAACTGGACACAGGAGATAATTTCCAGAGGATCAGCCTAACGGGGCAAATGATTAACAAAATCCTTTCCTGAGAAACAGAGTTGTTTAATCCATTGGGAATAATCCCAGTTAATGACTGCCCACTGCACGCTGACTGTGTCTCCATAGTGATGGGTTTCTCTCCAGAGTTCCCAGTCCTGTCCTCCAGGAGTTGCTATGAACTCCAGCCCTGATTGTGCAAAAACAGAGAGTGAAGCTGTGAATCCCCAGTTGGGTGTATCGGGACCAATCCCCTGTAAAATCCCCTCACTCCAGGGTATCCTCCAGGCTAATGATCAATGAAAGGGATTAGCTCAGTTAGTGAGGGGGTTGGGACTGGCGGGGGGAGGGGGCGAAACCCAATTTGTGTCATTGAACAGAATGACAGAAATCTGCATGGACTTTCCTCTGTTCTTGGCACCATCAGAAGATTATCCTGGCCATCCTATATCCAATTTCTGATGCTTTTCCAAACTGCAATCATCCAATATGTTACAAACTGTGTCTTCACAGATCACTGGAGACATGATGAGATATTTTGTGAGGAACCTGTCAGGTCTATACCACATTTCCACTTAGATCTCCCTAGGAGTAGAGGAGAGGGCTATGGAGGGGAGGGGAGCAGAGGGAAGGGGAGTAGAGGGGAAGGGGAGTGGAGGGGAAGGGGAGTGGAGGGGAAGGGGAGTAGAGGGGAAGGGGAGTAGAGGGGCAGGGGAGTGCAGAGGGAAGGGAGTAGAGGGGAAAGGAGTGCAGAGGGAAGGGAGTAGAGGGGAAGGGGAGTAGAGGGGAAAGGGAGTGCAGAGGGAAAGGGAGTGGAGGGGAAAGGGAGTGGAGGGGAAGGGAGTGGAGGGGAAGGGGAGTGGAGGGGAAGGGGAGTAGAGGGGCAGGGGAGTGCAGAGGGAAGGGAGTAGAGGGGAGGGGAGTGGAAGGGGAGGGGAGTAGAGGGGAAAGGAGTGGGGGAGTAGAGGGGAAGGGAGTAGAGGGGAGAGCTGGAATGCTAACACAGGTTCCTGGCCCAGGTGGAATGTTGCTTCTGGCTACAGATATGTAGATATCCTCAGATAGAATATGCTGCAGCTGATGGCTGTGTTTATTATCATCCTCAGCTGGGTCACATTCAACTTTCCTTTATTCAACTCTCTATTCTCCTCCCCATTACTGCCCTTCTCTCTACTCCCCTGCCCTCCCCTCCTGTACTCCCCACTCTACTGCCTTCCCACTTGCCTTACCTCCCTTTCTCTCTCTCTCTCTCTCCCTCCCTCTCCCTCTCCAACTCTCACTCTCTTTTTTCTCTCCAGGTGAAGGAAGATTGGAAATACGTTGCTATGGTGATTGACCGCATCTTTCTCTGGATATTCATCATCGCCTGCCTGCTGGGAACGTTCGGTCTCTTTCTGCCTCCGTGGCTGGCGGGAATGATTTGAACTGATCTCCATGAGAGGGAATAAGTTGGAAGTGTTGGAGCAGCAACTGGGGCAGGGCAGCTGGAAGGAACTTTCCCCACCCAACCCCCCTCTTTCTGCACCCACACTCTCCTGCACCCACCACCCCCATGCATCCCAATCCACTTACACCCACCCACCTGCACCCTACCCCAGCACCGTACCCCACCTGCACCCATCCCCACCAACCAGTACCCACCCTCCCCACACCCCCCAGTCTCCCACACCCACACGTTGCACTCACTCCCCACACCCACCCCCAGCATCCCTCCCCACCCACACCCCCAAAACCCTCACCCACCCACACTCACCCCCCTACAAACACCCATTCCCCGCACCCACATCCCCAGCACCTACACCCACCCACTTTGCGCCCATCCACCTGCACCCACACTCCCAGCACCCGCACCCACTTCCCCACATCCACCCCACCCACCTGCACCCACTCCCCCACTCTCCTGTACCCATCATCCTGCATCCAGTACACCCCGCCCCCTCCCTAGACACCAACCCCTCACCCAGCCCACGGGCAGTGAGATAGTCACAGTTATAGAGTGTGTAGTTGCTGCTTGAATGGCACTGACAGCTCACACACTAAACTCTCTCTTTAGCTGATTGCATCATTCACATCAATATTCTCATCAGTAAAATGAATAGATAATAGTTTAAAATATCAATATGTGGCTGGGAAGGTATAAAGTGACACTTTGCTCGTTAAGAAATGATTTGCAGGTAAACAGTTTGAAGTTCTTTTGATTTATTGACTTACAATATTCTAGAAAAGGCTTCCATTTCTTTCGACAGCCCCGGTGATTCCGAGCACATAATGAGTGAAGGGTTAGTTACATTCAATCAGGAATAGTTCACCTCCCGTTTCCTCGGAATCCTTCATTACTCAGACACATTGGAGGATTCCTCACTTTGTTGTGTCCGTCCCTACGTTTCCCCAACTCAATAAAATATTCAGACCGGTTAAATGTCTTGGTGCTCTTTCTCTCTGACTCAGAAGTTACTCTGCAGGATATTGGTGAGGAATATTTTCTACAATCTGTCCAAACTTTGACATTTCTGTTAACTCATTTAACAGAAACTTTGATGAAATCCTGGAGAGGATTCTCAGTGAGACTGAGTGAGGCTGTCCCTTTTCTGGATCTGTATCAGTTGCGAGGAATTAGACCCATAGAGCATTACAGCACAGAAACAGGCCCTTTTGGCTCTTCTTGTCTGTGCCAAACCATTTGTTTCCAAGTCCCACTGACCTGCACCTGGACCATATCCCTCCACCCGCCTCTCATCCATGTACCCGTTCAAGTTTTTCTTAAATGTTAAAGTGAGCCTGTATTTACCACTTCACCTGGCAGCTCATTCCACATTCTCACCACTCTGTGTGAAGAAGCCCCCTAATATTCCCTTTAAACTTTTCCCCCTTCACCCTTAACCCATGCCCTCTGATTTTTTTTCTCCTCTAGCCTCAGTGGAAAAAGCCTGCTTGCATTCACTCTATCTATACCCATCATCATTTTATACATCTTGATCAAATCTCCCCTCATTCTTCTACACTCCAGGAATAAAGTTCTAACCTATTCAACCTTTCTCTGTAACTCAGTTTCTCAAGTCCCAGCAACACCCTTGTAAACCTTCTCTGCACTCTTTCAACATTATTAATATCTTTCTTGTAATTAGGTGACCAAAACTGCACATAATATTCTAAATTCAGCCTCACCAATGTCTTATACAATCTCACCATAACATTCCAACTCTTCTACTCAATACTTTGATTTCTAAAGGTCAATAAACCAAAAGCAGTCTTTATGACCCCATCTACCTGTGGCGTCACTCTTAGAGAATTAGAATATTTCACTGGGTAACACTCTCCTCTGAGTCAGTGAATGGAGAAGCCAAGACTCATTTCAGAGGCTTGAATCCTGCCTTTGCTGTCTATAGACTTGACCATCCCAACATTTCGTTGGCTGCTCTTCCCTCTCCAATATCTTCAACACATCCTAATCCGCAGCAAACTCTTTCACCCATCATCCCTGTGCTTGCTGACCCACACTGACTCCCAATCAAATGAGGTCTTAATGTAAAATTCTCATCTTTGTTTTCGCATCACTCCATGGCCTTACCCTCTGTATCTGTGCAATCTCCTCCAGCCTCTCACTTTCTGTTCTTCCAGTTCTCGCCACTTGAAAATTCTCCATTGTCGATGGCCGTGCATTCAGCTGCTTGAGCTCAAGGCCGGGAGAATCATGCAGGATTCGTGTAAGCGTTCACATCTCACTAGCGTCTCCCAGTGCTTGAATTCCAGCGACATTTGCTTCATGCTGGAATTCGACGGGAGGTACGGCTCGCGTTTAAATGCTATTATTGGGTCAGGACTGAATTCTCCGAGCTCCTAGCTCCTCCCATTCCACCAGAGTGTTTCACTCCAGCTGAGCTGAGACTAGCATCCCACTTTAGGGGAACTAGTGACCCAGCCCTGCTGGAGTAAAGGCAAGACAGTCAGGGCTCCCCAGGTGGTTGGGTGGTGGGACCCCTTGGCATGGGTCCCTGGTACTGCCCAAGGGACAAAGTGCCTGTGCCCAGGGGGCATCTTGGCACTGTTTCCCAGGCATTCGGGCAATGTCAATCGGGTGTGGCCAGTTTGGGATGGGCCGAGGGGGTGATCATTGAAGGTGGGGGTTCCCACTGCCACTCTGCCATTGGAATCAGTGGGTGCAAGAGGGAGACCAGTGATTGGGGTGGGCAGGGAGAGGAGGGGGTTCAACTGGGGGAGGAGGGGGTGAGGTTAGCGGGGTGAGAGAGAGAGATGGAGGTTTACTCAGACAGAAGCTTAGAGAGAGACAAAAATTTAGAGAGGGAATTTAAACATTTGGGCTGGGCTTCTCCCCAAAAAATTCAAAGTGCTGAATTGGTGAGTAAAATGGTGTGGATCTTGATTATTTATCAGTGGGAGTTCAGACCCGAATCTCCGCTCTCTGTGCAATGCAGAGGTCACAATTGTGGATATCACTAAAAGCTCAGTGGATGGGAGCCTATCCACGCTGGAATCTGACAGTTCTGGAGTGTCTCAATCTGTCAGTCTCCCCATTTGCTGGCCAGTTCAATGACTGGCAGTGTAAATAGACTCCTGTCCACTGAGCTTTTAATGATATCCACAAATGTGACCTCTGCATTGCACAGAGAGCGGAGATTCGGGTCTGAACTCCCACTGATAAATAATCAAGATCCACACCATTTTACTCACCAATTCAGCACTTTGAATTTTTTGGGGAGAAGCCCAGCCCAAATGTTTAAATTTTTTCTCTAAGCCTCTCTCTCTCTCTAAGCCTCTCTCTCTCCCTAAGACTCTGTCTCTTTAAGCCTCTGTCTCTTTCTAAGACTCTGTCTCTTAAAGCCTCTGTTTCTCTCTCCATCTCAGTTCTCTCCTTCAAGATCCTCCTTAAAACCCATGATTTTGACCAAAGTATTGATCATTTTTTTTGACTTTTTTGAGGAGGTGACCAAAGAGGTAGATAAGGGTAAGGCAGTTGATGTAGTGTATATGGATTTTAGCAAAGCGTTTGATACGGTTCCCCATGGTAGGCTACTGCAGAAAGTGCAGATGCATGGGATTGAAGGTGATTTAGCAGTTTGGATTAGGAATTGGCTAGCTGATAGAAGACAGAGGGTGGTGGTTGATGGGAAATATTCAACCTGGAGTGCAGTTACAAGTTGTGTACCTCAAGGATCTGTTTTAGGGCCACTGCTGTTTGTCATTTTTATAAATGACCTAGATGAGGGTGTAGAGGGTTGGATTAGTAAATTTGCTGACGATACCAAAGTGGGGGGAGTTGTAGACAGCGAGGATAGATGTTACAGTTTGCAGAGGGACATAGATAGGTTGCAGAGCTGGGCCGTGAGGTGGCAAATGGAATTCAATACGGATAAGTGTGAGATGATTCACTTTGGTAGGAATAACAGGCATATGAAATATAGGGCTAATGGAAGGACCCTTAATAGTGTTGTCAAGCAGAGGGATCTTGGGGTACGTACATAGCTCTTTGAAAGTCGGCACCCAGGTTGATAAAGTTGTTAAGGTGTACGGTGTGTTAGCTTTTATTGGTAGAGGGATTGAATTTAGGAGCTGTGAGGTTATGTTACAACTGTACAAAACTCTGGTGCGGCCGCACTTGAGTATTGCGTACAGTTCCGGTCGCCGCATTATAAGAAAGATGTGGAAGCATTGAAAAGGGTGCAGAGGAGGTTTACCAGGATGTTGCCTGGTATGGTGGGAAGGCCTTATGAGGAAAGGCTGAGGGACCTGAGGTTATTTTCATTAGAGAGAAGAAGGTTATGTGGTGATCTAATCGAGGCATTTAAGATGATCAAGGGATTGGATAGGGTGGATAATGAGAGCCTTTTTCCTCGGATGGTGATGACCAACACGAGGGGACATAACTTTAAATTAAGAGGTGGTAGTTATAGGACGGATGTCAGAGGCAGGTCCTTTACACAGAGGGTGGTGAGAGCGTGGAATGCCCTGCCTGCAGCAGTTGTGGACTCGCCTACTTTTGGGGCATTCAAATGTTCGGTGGATAGGCATATGGATGATATTGGAATAGTTTAGGTTAGAGGGTCCACTGGCTGGCGCAACATCGAGGGCCGAAGGGCCTGTACTGCGCTGTAATGTTCTATGTTCTATGTTCTATCTCTCTGATTATTTCCTTGCGTGGTTCAGGTTCATGCTGAGTTCAGTAATACTCTGGTAATAGTTGTTGTTACTGACGCTGCCAGTGCAATGCAGAAGGAGTGCTGCACTGTTTAGAAGTGCTGTCCTCTGATACTGAAGTGAGTCACTCCCACCTCCCCAGGCAGACATGAAAGGTTCCATGAGAATATTGGAATAGAGCAAGGGAGATGTCTTTGACAAATAACTATTCAATCTCCAAGGTAAAACATTACGACTTGTCATTGTCACGTTGCTGCTTGTGGGATCTTGCTGTTCCAGAAATTGGTCGCTGGAGTCCCAAGATTGCAGAGGCAATTCCCTGGCCATTAGTCCCAGATGGGAATCCCGACGACCCATTGAATCTGCACCCGGCCAAAGAGTCCTGGAACCTGATCCAAACTAAACACCGCTCACCTGAGGTAGAGTGAGCCAATGTGCAGGGATGCTGTCCCCACTCCCTCCCCAGCTGGAAGGGCAGTGGACCCAATCTCTCTTGGTCCTGACAAGCGGGGGTCTGGCGCTGTGGTTCTGAGGGAGACCAAGGAGGTAAATACTGCCTCTAAATGTGCCCATGGACATTGCTGCAACTGCTGGGTTACAGGAGTGAGGAGGATGGTGGGGGATCGGTGGTGGCAGGGGCGTCCTTCAAAGGACTTGGGGGTTAGGGCGTTGATGTTGGGGATGGGGTTAACTTTGAGTCTACTCTGGATGAGGATGTTGCCTGGATTGGGGGGCATGCCCTATGAAGATAGGTTGAGGGAGCTAGGTCCCTTTTCCCTGGAGAGACGAAGGTTGAGAGGTGACCTGATAGAACAAAGAACAAAGAGCAACACAGCACGGGAAACAGGCCCTTCGGCCCAACGAGCCCACGCCGCAGTCCTAACGTCCTAATGACATATCCTTGTCTTTAGGCTATGCCTATTGTTGAAGATTCCCATATAGGGACCAATATAGGGACAATTTGTTACCCAATCAGCCTAAGAGCACATTTTTGGGATGTTGGAGGAAACCGGAGTACCCGGAGGAAACCCACGCAACCACAGGGAGAATGCGCAAACTCCCGCAGACACAGGCCCAAATCCATGTGTCAGCACAGCAACAGCGATAGTCTCTGAGCTGTCATGATGCCCATCAGATGGTCCAGTTTAAGCATACACTGACAACGTGAAGCACTAGGCAACTCCTGAAGCAACCTCCAAGAGCAGCTCTCGCACGACATGCCGCATGCATGCCACTTGTTGGTCAACAAGGTGGACCGAATTGCCTGCGGAAACAAATAAGACTTAATTAAACATGCTTAAAAAAAAACTAAGACATTCCCGAAACTAAAAGATAGTCTACTACTATTTGGTCCTCTCGATATTCAAACAGTCCTGCTATATCCATCTATCTGCAGACCACTCATGTGGCTGTCCAAGAGACCCTTAAACAACCCGAGCGTGCCTGCTCCCACCACCTTACTCGGCAGTGCATTCCACACCCCCACTACCCTTTGTGTGAAAACTGGCCTCTAATATTCGTCTTATACATAGCCCCCCTCACCCTGAGCCCGTGACCCCTCGTTCTATCCATTTCTAATGTTGGAAAAAGCTTACCACCATTTACTCTATCTATACCCCTCATAATCTTATATACCTCTAAAAGATCCCCTCTCAGCCGACGTCTTTCAAGGGAAAACAAATAGAGGTTTACAAAATGTTGAGAGGAATAAATAGGATGGATTCTCGGAGGCTATTTCCCAGGGCTGAAATGGTCGCTATGAGATGACACAGGTTTAAGGTGCTGGGAAGCAAATACAGAGGAGATATTAGGGGTACGTTTTTCACTCAGAGGAAGGTGAGTGAATGGAATTGGCTGCTGTCGGTGGTGGTGGAGGCGAACTCGCTGGGGTGTTTTAAAAAATTTCTGGATGAGTACATGGGATTAAATGGGATTGGGAGTTACATAGAACATAGAATATAGAACATTACAGCACAGAACAGGCCCTTCGGCCTTCGATGTTGCGCCGACCAATATAAAAAGCAATGCCCCTCCAAACTAAACCAATCCCATCTCTTCCATATACTTATCAACTAACCTCTTAAACGCCACCAAACTTGGCGCATCTACAACTGCTGCAGGCAGTGCATTCCACTCCCGAACCACCCTTTGGGTAAAGAACCTGCCTCTGATATCCGTCCTATAACTATCACCCCTTAATTTAAAGCTGTGTCCACTCGTGCTAGCTTTTTCCATCCTAGGAAAAAGGCTATCACTGTCCACCCTATCTAAACCTCTAATCATCTTATATGTTTTGATTAGGTCCCCTCTTAGCCTCCTCCTTTCTAACGAAAACAGCCTCAAATCCCTCAGCCTCTCCTCATAAGACCTGCCCTCCATACCAGGCAACATCCTGGTAAACCTCCTCTGTACCCTCTCCAATGCCTCCAATCTTTCTTATAATGTGGGGACCAGAACTGCACACAATACTCCAAGTGCGGCCGCACTAGAGTTTTGTACAGTTGCAACATGACGTTGTGGCTCCGAAACTCAATCCCCCTACCAATAAAAGCTAAGACTCCATATGCCTTCTTAACAACCTTCTCAACTTGACTGCCTACTTTCAGGGATCTATGCACATATACACCAAGATCCCTCTGTTCATCAACACTATTAAGAATCCTACCATTAGCCCTATACTCTACACATTTATTATTCCTGCCATAGTGCATTACCTCACACTTTTCCACATTAAACTCCATTTGCCACCTCTCGGTCCAGCTCTGCAACTTGTCCAAGTCTCTCCGCAAACTAGAACACCCCTCTTCACTATCTACCACTTCACCGACTTTAGTGTCATCTGCAAATTTACTAATCCATCCCTCAATACCCTCATCCAGATCATTTATAAAAATTACAAACAGCAGGAGCCCCAAAACAGACCCTGAGGTACACCACTTGTCACCGAACTCCACGATGAATATCTCCCATCAACCACCACCCTCTGTCTTCTATCTGCTAGCCAATTCCTAAACCAATTAGCTAAATCACCCTCTATCCCATACATCTGCATTTTCTGCAGAAGCCTTCCATGGGACACCTTATCGAACGCCTTACTAAAGTCCATATATACCACATCAACCGCCTTACCCCCATCACCTCTTTGGTCACTTTTTCAAAAAACTCAATAAGGTTAGTAAGGCATGACCTACCCTTCACAACACCATGCTGACTATCCCCAATCAATTCATTTCTCTCTAAATAACTATAAATCCTATCCCTAATAATTCTCTCCAATACTTTGCCCACAACAGAAGTAAGACTCACTGGCCTATAATTCCCTGGAAGGTCTCTCTCCCCCTTCTTGAACAATGGGACCACATTCGCTATCCTCCAGTCCTCCGGAACCACACCCGTAACCAACGATGACCTGAAGATCAGAGCCAGAGGCTCTGCAATCTCCTCTCTTGCCTCCCAGAGAATCCTAGGGTAAATCCCGTCCGGCCCAGGGGACTTATCCAACTTCAAACCCTCGATAATATCTAGCACATCCTCCCTATCTACTTCGATACCTTCCAGTTTGCTACCCTGTACCTCAGTATTCTCCATAACTACATTTACATCACCCTGCGTGAATACCGAAGAGAAATATTTATTCAGTACCTCTCCAATCTCCTCAGGCTCCACGCACAACTTCCCACTGCTGTCGATGACTGGCCCTAATCTTGTCCTAACCAATCTTCTATTCTTAACATATCTAAAGAAAGCTTTAGGATTCTCCTTAATCCTATCAGCCAAAGTCTTCTCGTGTCCCCTCTTAGCTCTCCTCAATTCACTCTTTAGCTCCCTCCTGGCTAATCTATAGCTATCCATTGCAGTAACCGAGCCTTCAATCCTCATCCTGACATAAGCCTCCTTTTTCCTTTTAACCAGCAAATCAACTTTTTTCGTACACCAAGGTTCTCTTACTCGACCATTTCCTCCTTGCCTGACAGGGACATACTTATCAAGGACGCGCAGCAGCTGCTCCTTGAATAAGCTCCACATTCCAGATGTTCCCAGTCCCTGTAGTTTCCTAGTCCAATCTATGCACCCTAATTCTCTCCTGATGGCCTCATAATTACCCTTCCCCCAGCTATAACTACTGCCCCCAGCTTCATGCCTATCCCTATCCATCACTAAGGTGAACGTAACCGAATTGTGGTCACTATCACCAAAATGTTCACCAACTTCCAAGCCTAACACCTGGTCTGGCTCATTGCCCAGCACCAAATCCAATGTAGCCTCACCTCTAGTTGGCCTATCTACATACTGAGTCAAAAAACCTTCCTGCACACTTTGTACAAAAACTGACCCCTCTAACGAGCTAGAGCTATAGCTATTCCAATCAATATTAGTAAAGTTAAAGTCCCCCATAACAATTACCTATTACTTTCACTCCTGTCCAGGATCGACTTTGCAATCCTTTCCTCTACCTCTCTAGAACTTTTAGGAGGTCTATAAAAGACGCCCAACAGGGTGACCTCTCCTCTCCTGTTTCTAATCTCAGCCCATACTACCTCAACAGACAAGTCCTCATCAAACTTTCTTTCTGTCACTGTGATACAGTCTTTGACTAATAATGCCACTCCTCCCCCCCTTCTACCTCCTTCTCTACTCCGACTAAAGCATTTGGACCCCGGAACCTGCAACATCCATTCTTGTCCCTGCTCTACCCAAGTCTCTGAAATGGCCACAACATCGAAGTTCCAGGTACTGGTCCAAGCTGCAAGATCCTCCCCCATATTGCGAATACTCCTTGCATTAAAGTAAACTCATTTCAAACCATGCCCTACCCCACCCGTATGCTGCTGTGTTTTACAGCTTTCCTCTATGACCCCCTTACTCTCATCCCTCTTAGCACCCCAACTACTTAGGATCCCACCCCCCCCCGAATCAGTTTAAAGCCCCCTGCATAGCCTTAGCAAATTTTCCCCCCAAGATATTAGTTCCCCTCTGGTTCAGGTGTAGACCATCTCTCTTGTAGAGGTCCCACCTATCCCAGAATGAGTCCCAGTTGTTCAGGAACCTGAACCCCTCCCTCCTGCACTATCCCCGTAGCCACGAGTTCAAACATTCCCTCTCTCTATTCTTCTCCAAACTATCCCTTGGCACAGGCAAGAGTCCAGAGATAACCACTCTGCCAGTTTTGGCCCCAAGCTTCCACCCCAACTCCATAAATTTCTGTTTAATATCCCCTTCCCTTTTCCTACCTATATCATGTGTCCCTACATGAACTATGACTTGGGGCTGACTCCCCTCTCCCTTAAGAATCTTAAAAACCCGATCTGCGACATCCTGGACCCCGGCCCCTGGGAGGCAACACACCAGCCCTGAGTCACTTTTATTACTATTTACTCTCCTATCTGTCCCTCTAACTATGGAGTCCCCAATTACTAGGCCCAATCTCTTATTCTCCCTACCCACCTGAGCATTCTCAGCAGGCTCACCCCCAGAGACCTGCTCCCTTTGGTCATCTCCAGTTGATTCTTCCTCAACTGTAGCCTCCAAGACAGAAAATTTGTTTTGGAGGGGAACAGCCCCAGGGGATTGTCTACCCGATTGCTTCTTACCCCTCTTCTGCTTCTTACGGATAGTTCTATGGCCTAGTAGGTATGGGTATGATCGGCACAATTTGTGGGCCAAAGGGCCTGTTTGTGCTGTAGTGTTGTCTGTTCTATGTTCTATGTACTCTCCTGAGATGGGGAGCTTGTGCCTGGACTTCATTTTGTTGGCCTGGGAAATGTGGCAATAACTTTTAGGATGGTGATTTTAGAATTTAAAATTGTATATCGTCGTGCCCATTCTGTAAAATCTTTGATATTACTTGGGTCACATTAAAATCCAAGTCTCCTGAATAGCTTGAAGCCTTCTAAATCACATCAGCACTTCAATCTACAAAGGGCATTGCCCTTGACTAATTTCAGAAGCCCCACGACTTCTCAGAGCTGTTTAAACTGTTTTGATTGACAGGAGCTGTCAATTTCAATATAGCAATTATTTCCATTGCATTTTATGAAGCTGCTTGATTCACAGCTCAAAGGGAGATTAAAGGTTGCATTGTTGACATAATCAGATCATGCTCCACTAAACTGAAGTGCAAGAGGTTTAGAGGGGAGTTGAGGAAAAACCTTTCATCCAGAGGAGGTTGGGGATCTGGAACTCGCTGCCTGAAAGGGTGGTGGAGAGAGGAAAGCTCACAACATTTAGAAAGCATTTACATAAGAACGTGAAATGCCTTCGTATGCACGGCTATAGGCTCAGTGCTGGAAAATGGGGTTAGAATAGAGCGGTGCTTGATGACTGGCAGAAGGATGATGGGCCAAAGGGTCTGCTTCTGTACTGTAAATTTCCATGACTCTTTGACATACCAGCAATACGGCATTTTCACAGTCACTTCATTGCAGTGTTAATGTAAGCCTTACTTGTGATTAGTAAATAAACTTTTAATAAAATTTAAACAATAACTTGCTCGGTGACACTCAGTTTGGATTCTGTCAGGACCATTCAGCTCCAGGCCTCATTACAACTTTGATTTAAAGATAGGCATGAACTCTTGAAATGAGAACAACTTCTGTTTTATTCATTCATCCGATGTAGGGATGGGGAATAAATACTGGGCCAGTATTTATTCCCCATCCCTGAGGGCATTTTAAGAGTCAACCACATTGCTGTGGCTCTGGAGTCACATGTAGGCCAGACTGGGTAAGGATGGCAGATTTCCTTCTCTAAAGGACATTAATAAACCAGATGGGTTTTTGTGACAATTGACAGTAGATTCTTCCAGATCTTTTTAAAATTCAAATTCACTATCTGACACAGTTGAATTTGAACCCATGTCTCCAAAAAATTACCCTGGGTTTCTGGATTACTAGTTTAGTAACAATAACACTACGCCACTGCCTGCCCTGAAAGGCAGCATTTGATCCAGAATAGCATCAAGAAGCCCTCAAAAAACTGGAGTTAATGATCATGAAGGGAAAACTCTCCACTGACTGGAGTCATACCTGGCATAAAGGAAGATGGTTGTGGTGGTTGGAGATCAATCATCTCAGCTCCAGGACATCACTGCAGGAGTTCCTCAGGGAAGTGTCCTCAGCCCAACCATCTTCAGCTGCTTCATTAATGACCTTCCCTCCGTCATGAGCTCAGAATGGGGATGTTCGATGATGACTGCACAATATCCAGTTCCTCAGATACTCAAGCAATCCATGTTCAAATGCAGCAAGACCTGGACAATAACCACACTTGTGCTGACAGGTGAGAAGTTTCATTTGTGCCACACAAGTGCCAGGCAACGACCACTTCCAACAAATGAGAATCTAACCATCTTCCCTTGACATTCAATGGCATCAAAATCACTGAATCTCCAACTATCAACATCATGGAGGTTACCATTCAGCAGACACTGAACTGGACTGGCCTTATCAATGGCGTGGTTATAAAAGCAGAGGCTGGGAATCCGGTGGCGATATCTCACCTTCTGACTCCCCCCAAAGCCTGTTCACAAGGCACAAGTCAGGAGTATGATAGAATACTCCCCATTGGCCTGGATCCACTCCAACAACACTCACAATTAATTTTAAACAATGGATAATGCTCATTAGATATTAATTCATGGTGATGTATGTTAATTAACTGCTAACGAAATCCAGATGGTATTCTGTCAGTTCTGGTGCACTGTTCAATGAAGCTGCTCCCGTTATAGCATTAACGTGTGTCCTGTGAAAAATCAGCAAACAGCTCCAATCACTGCAAGACAGGTACCCAGGTCCCAGCTGTGGACACTGCTCCATTTCTTTTCTCTGCTGTCTGTCTGACCCCTGGTCAATTGTAAATGGAAATAAATTCTTCTCAGAAACATGAGGATGTCTGCAAATGAAGGGGAGAGAGATGTGTGTGTGTTTGTGTGTGTGTTTGTTTGTGTGTGTGTTTGTGTGTGTGTGTGTGGTTGTTTGTGTGGTGTGTTTGTGTGTGTGTTTGTTTGTGTGGGTTGTGTGTGTGTGTGTGTGTATGTTTGTGTGTGTGTGTTGTGTGTGTTTGTGTGGTGTGTGTGTTTGTGTGTGGTGTGTGTTTTTGTGTGTGTGTGTTTGGTGTGTGTGTGTTGTTGTGGTGTGTTGGTTGTGTTGTGGTGTGTGTTTGTGTGTGTGTGTTTGTGTGTGTGTGTTTGTGTGGTGTTGTTGTGTGTGTGTTTGTGTGTGTGTGTGTATGTTTGTGTGTGGGTGTTGTGTGTGTGTGTGTTGTGTGTGGTGTGTGTGTTGTGTGTGTGTGTGTGTGTGTTTGTGTTGTGTGTGTGTTGTGTGTGTGTGTGTGTGTTTGTGGTTATGTTTGTGGTGTTGTTTGTTGTGGTTTGTGTGTGTGTGTGTATGTTTGTGTGTGTGTGTTTGTGTGTGTGTGTTGTTTGGTGGTGTTTGTGTGTGTGTGTGTATGTTTGTGGTGTGTGTGTGTGTTTGTTTGTGTGTGTGTGTGTGTAGTTGTGGTGTTTGTGTGTGTGTGTTTGTGTGTGTTTGTGTTTGTGTGTGTGTGTGTTTGTGTGTGTGTGTTTGTGTGTGTGTTGTGTGTGTGTATGGTGTGTGTGTGTTTGTGTGTGTGTTGTTTGTGTGTGTGTGTGTTTGTTGTGTGGTGTGTGTGTGTATGTTTGTGTGTGTGTGTTTGTGTGTGTGTGTTGTGTGTGTTGTTTGTGGTGTGTTTGGTGTGTGTGTGTGTGTGTGTGTGTGTGTGTGTGTGTTTGTGTGTGTGTGTGTTTGTGTGTGTGTGGGTGTGTGTGTGTGGTTTGTGTGTGTGTTGTGTGTGTTTGTGTTTGTGTGTTTGTGTGTGTGTGTGTGTGTTTTTCTATTTTTTAATTCATTTGTGGGACATGAGCTTCACTGGCTGACATTTGATTTGATTTATTATTGTCACGTATTAGGATGCAGCGAAAAGTATTGTTTCTTGTGTGTTATACAGACAAAGCATACTGTTCATAGAGAAGGAAAGGAGAGGTGCAGAATGTCATAACTATGATGTAAACAAAGATTGATTTGATATATGGTCAGACAATTCAAAAGCCTGACAGCAGCAGGGAAGAAGCTGTTCTTGAGTCGGTTGGTATGTAACTTCAGACTTTTGTATATTTTTCCTGATGGAAGAAGGTGGAAGAGAGAATGTTCTGGGTGTGTAGGGTCCTTGATTATACTGGCTGCTTTTCTGAGGCAGCGGGGAAGTGTAGATAGAGTCAATGGATGGGAGGCTGGCTAGCGTGATGGATTGGACTGCATTCTTTGTAGTTTCTTGTGGTCTTAGGCAGAGCAGGAGCCCATACCAAGCTGTGATTACTCCAGGTAGGATACTTTCCACAGTGTATACATAAAAATTGGTGAGAGTCGTAGTGAACATGCCAAATTTCCTTAGCCTCCTGAAAATTTATTATTGCCCATCTTAGTTGTCCTTGAACTTAATAGTTTGTGAAGCTATTTCAGAGAGCAGTTGAGAGTCAATCGCATTGCTGTGGTCTGGAGTCACATGTAGGCCAGATTGGGTAAGGACAGCAGATTTCTTTCCCTAAAGGACATTAGTGAACCAGATGGGTTTTTCCAGAAATCGACAATAGGTCCATGGTCATCAGTAGATTTTTAATTCCGGATACTTTTTATTGAATTTAAATCCCACCATCTGCCATGGCGGGAACCAGGGTCCTGAGAACATTAGCTGAGTTTCTGGATTAATTGTCCTGTGATAATACCACTAAGCCATCACCCCCTCTAATATGAGTGTGTGCACATGTTCTATGTGTGTATTTGTATGTATATGTATGAGTGTGCTGGTATAATTGAGTGTGTGTGCATGTCTTATGTGTTTGTGTGCACATGCATATGTTGTGTGTGAATGTATGTTTACAAGTGTGTATGTGAATGCGTGTATGCTTATGTGTTAGTGCGAATGTTAGTGAGTGGTAATGCAGTGGCACAGTGGTGAGGACTGCTGCTTCGCAACGTGAGGGACCCAGGTTCAATTCCTGTCTTGGGTCACTGCCTGTGTGGAGTCTGCATGTTCTCCCTGTGTCTGTTGGGTTTCCTCCAGGTGCTCCTGTTTCTTCCCTCAGTCTAAAAGACGTGCTGGTTAGATGTACTGGCCATGCTAAATTCTCTCTCAATGTACCTGTACAAGTGCCAGAGTGTGGCGACTAGGGATTTTTCAAAGTAACTTCATTACAGTGTTAATGTAATCCTACTTGTGACAACAATAATAAATGTATGTGTGTGTGTGTGTGTGTTTGTGTGAGTGCATGAGTGTTACATTTGATTTTGGTATGAAAATGAAAAACATGCTTCACCCAGGTATGATTCAGGTGACTCGCTAGGAAGCTTTTATCAAAGTTTATTTAAGAGCACAATTAACATATAATAAGAAAAAAACAATAACTTTTACCAACTACAAGACTTAAAGGTGAACACAGTGTAATTCTTAGCAGCTAGCTATTTCTGTTGTTCCATTTCAAAGCAATACCCTGTATTCACACACTCTTCTTCAGATTAATCAGCACAAATACAAGTATGCTCATGGGATGCTGAAATCTATGGACAGAAATCCAAGCCAGTAATCTTCAGAGAAGCATATAACCTCAAAACATCCAAATGTCAGAGAGGTAAATCCAGTGTCCGGCAGCTTCCAGTCTCCAGACTGTGGAGAGGGGAAAAGAGAGAGACTACTCTCCCTTAATGCAAAAGCAGCATTTAGACAGCAAACCTCCAACTCCAGAGAAGAGGAACACTCTGCTGTTTCTCTCAGCTCCCGAAAATAAAACTAAGCTGGAATTCTCTCTGAAAAGCATAGCATCCCCAGTCATATGACCTGACTTGTCAATCACCCCCAATCAAATTCTACTCTGCAATCTCAGGGAAATACTGAAACAATAGGACACTGCATTAGTTCACATTAAAACAAACATTATACTGCTTCAGTAATTATAAAGGATACCGGCTACAGACAACACAGCTCTAACAAAACCCCAAGGACTGCTGAAACATCCTACAGAAAAACATGATTGAAATACATTTATTAAAGGCACAGTAGTATCAGAATATGTATATGTGTGTGTATTTGTGTATGTATATGTAAGTGCCTGTATATATGTGTGTATATACATGTATGTATGTGTTTGTCTATCATGTGACAGCTTATTGGCACATTACTTGTTGCTGACAGCACAGGATATTGTGACACAGAGTGAATAATAAACCAGGGTTTGTCCTGAAGCACATTTCTCCTCTATTGGAGTGTGTGTTTTTTGTGAGTAGTGACTAGTGGGACAATGCAGGGTTCAGCACTGGACCCCAGCTTTTCTCAATATACATTAATAATTTGGATAAAGAAATTAAATGCAATATCTCCAAATTTGCAGATGACACTGAGCTGGGTGGTATGTGTGCTGTGAGGAGGATGCTAAGAGGCTGAAGGGTGTCTTGGACAGGCTGGCTGAGTGGGCAAATACATGGCAAATGCAACATAATGTGGATAAATGTGAGGTTATCGAATTTGGTGGCAAAAACAGGAAGGAAGCTTATTATCTGAATGGTGGCAGTTTAGGAAAAGGGGAAGTGCAGTATGACCTTGGTGTGATGGTGGAACAATCGCTGAAGGGTGGCAGGTACAGCAGGCAGTGAGGAAAGCTGATGGCATGCTGGCCTTCATAGCAAAAGGATTTGAGAATAGGAGTAAAAATGTCTTGCTGCAGTTAAACAGGGCCTTGGTGAGATCACACCTTGTGTATTGTGTGTAGTTTTGGTCTCCTGGTCTGAGGAAGGACATTCTTGATATTGACGGAATCCAGTGAAGGTTCACCAGACTGATTCCTGGAATGGTGGGACTGACATATGAAGAGAGATTGGATTGACTGGTCTTGTACTGACTGGAATTTAGAAGAATGAGAGGGGATCTCATAGGAACATTAAATCCTGATGGGACTGAACAGGCTGGATGGGGCAAAATGTTCCCAATGTTGGGGAGGTCCAGAACTAGGAATCACAGTCTAAGAATAAGGGGTGAGCCATTCAGGACTGAGATGAAGAAGAATTTCTTCACTTAGAGAGTTGTGAACCTGTGGAATTCTCTCCCACAGAAAACTGTTTCAGCCGGTTCGTTAGAAATGTTCAAGAGGGAGCTCGATGTGGCCCTTGAGGCTAAAGGGATCAAGGGGGATGGAGAGAAAGTGGGAGTGGGACACTGACAATACATGATCAGCCGTGATGATATTGAATGGTGGAGCAGGCTCGAAGGGCCGAATGGCCTCCTCCTGCAGCAATTTTCTCTGTTTCTATGTGATGATGAGCTGGCCTCGAGTATCCACAGTGATGTTAGGAAGGGATTTTATGGTCTTTGACCCAGAAGGAACAGTGAGATAGCTGAGCTTATAATTTGTCTGACATACCTGGGTTGGTTTGAGGGACAGCTGGGCTAGTCCTGAGGGAGAATTGGGCTGGGACTGAGGGAGAATTGGGCTGGGACTGAGGGAGAGATGTGCTGGGACAGAGGGGGAGGGAGAGCTGTGTTTTCACTGGTTCTGTAATTGGGTAGTATTTGGAACGAGGACCCTATCTGCTCTGTCTGGTGATGAAAAAGTTCCTGTGTTACTACTTCGAAGAGTGCAGAAGACCTCCCTCGTGTTCTGGCAAAGGTTTATCCCCCATTCGACTAGATAAAAACAGATTAGCTTGAAGTGATCAGGTTGCTGTTTGGGAGAATTTGATGCGCCGAGGTTTACTGTTCTGTTTTTGGCAAGTTCCAGATCGGGTGAAATTGTCCTTTAGTGATCACACGGTGACTGTTCAACTTTCACTGATATCAGAGGTCTGGGAGTGGGACTATTGATATGGAATCATCCAATTTACCACACAGTTACAGGACTATTTTACCCAGTTGGTTTGATAAGTTGAATCAGTCTGCTCTGCTTCTATTCTGATGCCAGCAATCTTCATTCCCTAACTCCCTCTTTACTCACCAGTTGAGCGCTGAGATGTCGAGCAAGTCAGATTTCTCTCTCAAGTCAGAATCACAGATGGGAAATGGTCTCAAATGATTAGTGAAGATCTAAAGCTGATTTCCTGCTCCCTGACTGAACAACAGAGGTCAGGGGTCGAATCCCCTGAAGTCTCATCTGCTTCAGTCAATCATGTGTTGTTCTGAAGAGTCGGGGTTGTCAGATTCCATCAGACTTGCCAGAATAATAAATTTCCTTGAAATAACATGTGACAGCTCTCATTAAGCAGTGGGGCTGGAGACTGGCTCTCACTGACACTGAATGTGTGTTCCTGCAGGCAGCCACCTGCCTTTTATCAACACCTTTGTTCAAAATGCATGGAAATGAATGTTCAAATCTGTCCGTCCCCTTGTCCCGTCACACTCCCTCAAGGTAAACATCTGTCTTCAACTCATTTCCACCAGATAATTAAAATCAGATGGCATTTCTCTGCAGTTCTCACGGTTCCCAATCTTCATTCCCCAGAGTGACAGCCAATCTCTCACTGGCAAAGAGGGTAACAGCCCATGGGCACCGAATCAGTGAGCGTGGGCACTGGAACCACACTGGCATTCCATTACCCACTGTCACCCACTGCCATCCACTGTCACCCATTGTCACCCAGTGCCCCATACCTCACACCAACTCCTTCCTTTTCCCTGCCCCAATCCCACTCCTCACCCCCTCCCCAAACCCCTTGTCACCTCCTTCCTCACCCCCTCCTCAACCCCTGCCCCATCTCTCATCCCATCCCCAATCCCCTAATCAATCCCTGCTGCATCCCCACTTCCTGCCACATCCTTTCCTCCACCCCTCACCCCCTCTCCAATCCCCTTCTCATCTTCCTCACCCCCTCCCAACCTCTGCCCCACCCCTCATCCCCTCTCCAATCCCCTAATCGACACCTGCCCTACCCTCATCTCCTGCCCCACCCCCCTCACCCCTCCCAAACCCCTCCTTACCCCCGCGCACCCCCCACATCCTATCCCACCCACTCACTTTCATGTCCCTCCCTCTCCCCCTTCCCTCATCCACTGTCCCACCCTCCCACCCTCACCTCCTCCCCAACCCCTGCCCCACCTCCAACTTCATTCCCACCCCTTGCCTTACCACCATCTCCTGACTCCCACCCCTCACCCCCTCCCCTCACGTCCACCCTCTCCCCCACCCTTTGCACCAGCTGGAAGTCGCACTGAAACGTGTAACTCTGTGTGAGTTCAGATGAGCTGGCGCTCGGGAAGTAGGAGTCCAGTGGGTTTTACATTGTAGAAATCTCAGCCCGTTTGCGATGCAGTGAGGTGTGTGGAGCATCAGTGCCCTCTGCAGACACAGTACAGATTCTGGACGCTGAACATTTTCTCCAGCCAGATAGTGTGTGTTTTTCTTCCCCTTCAATCTCTGGAGAATGTACAGGATTGGAGGGAGAGAGAGAGGGAGGGCAGGATGGAGGGATGGATGGAGGGAGGGCGGGAGTAAGGAAGGGAGGGGATTTTAAATAAATATAGATAGAAAATATACAGTAAATGGCAGACCCCTTAAAGAGTATTCTTAGGCAAAGGGATCTAGGTGTATAGGAACATAGGTCACTGAAAGTGGTAATGCAGGTGGAGAAGGTAGCCAAGAAGGCATATAGCATGCTTGCCTTCATTTGCTGGGGTACTGAGTTTAACAATTGACAAGTCATGTTGCAGCTTTATCGAACCTTCGTTAGGCTGCACTTGGAATATAGTGTTCAATTCTGGTCGAACACTGTCAGAAGGATGTGGAGGCTTTGGAGAGGGTACAGAAAAGATTTACCAGGATGTTGCCTAGTGTAGAGGGCATTAGTTATGAGGAGAGCTTGGAGAAACTTTACTTGTTCTCACTGGAATGACGGAGGTCGAGGGGGCGAAGTCTGCAAGATTATGAGAGGCATGGACAGAGTGGACAGTCAGAAGCTTTCTCTCAAGGTGTAAGAGTCAAATATGGGGGGTGGAGGGCACAGGTTTAAGGTGTGAGGGGTAATGTTTAAAGGAGATGTACGAGGCACATTTTTTACACAGAGTGGTGGCTGCCTGGAATTTGTTGCCAGGGGAGGTAGTGGAAGAGGATATGATAGTGACTTTTAAGGGGCATCTTGACAAGTACATGAATAGGATGGAAATAGAGGGATATGGTCCCCGGAAGGGTAGGGGGGTTTTAGTTCAGTCAGGCAACATGGCCGGTGCAGGCTTGGAGGGCCGAAGGGCCTGTTCCTGTGCTGGAATTTTCTCTGTTCTAATTGCAAGAATGTTTGATGAGAAAATCACATGATTTGATGGTGATGTCATGAGGCTGTTACACAGGCTGCTGTTTTAGTTTCAGTTTATACTCTGTACCCGCAACATCTCTTTTAATAAACCTGTTGTGCCTGACTTTGAATCTATATGTATGGGAGAATCGCGGTCGATGTGTTACCTCCCAGGTGCCAGGATCAGTGATGTTTTGGACCGTATTTTCGGGATCCTTTGGGGGGAGGGGGACCAGTCCCAAGTTATGGTTCATTTAGGCACCAAAAACGTAGGTAGGAAAATAGATGGGGATATAAAGCAGAAATTCAAGGAGTTAAGGTGGAAGCTTAGAGCTAGAACAAACAGAGTTATTATCTCTGGTTTGTTACCCGTGCCATGTGCTGGCAAAGAGAGGAATCGGGAGAGAGAGCAGTTGAATATGTGGCTACAGGAATGGTGCAGGAGAGAGGGAATTAGATACCTGGATAATTGGGGGTCATTCTGGGGTCAGTGAGATCTCTACAAATGGGATGGTCTTCACCTGATCCAGAGGGGTACCAATATCCTGGCGGGATGAAATTTTCTAATGCTGTTTGGAAGGGTTTAAACTAATTCATCAAGAGGATGGGAACCTGAATTGTAACTCCAGTGTACAGGAAGTTGAGAGTAATGAGGTCATGAATAAGGTCTCAGGACTGTACCAGCAGGCAGGAAGGTGGTCTGAGGTGTGTCTACTTCAACGTCAGGAGCATCCAGAATAAGATGAGTGAACTTGCAGCCTGGGTTGGGTACTTCGATGTTGTGGCCATTTCGGAGATGTGGATAGACCAGGAACAGGAATGGTTGTTGCAGGTTCTGGGGTTCAGATATTTCAGTAAGATCAGGGAAGGTGGTAAAAGAGGGGGGAGGAGTGGCATTGTTAGTCAGAGACACTATTACAGTGGCAGAATGGATGTTTGATGAGGACTTGTCTACTGAGGTAGTATGGGCTGAGATTAGAAACAGGAGAGGGGAGGTCGCCCTGTTGAGAGTTTTCTATAGGCTTCCAAAAAGTTCCGGAGGTGTAAAGGAAAGGATTGCAAAGATGATTCTGGGTAGGAATGAAAGTAACAGGGTAGTTGTTATGGAGGATTTTAACTTTCAAATATTGACTGGAAAAGTTATAGTTCGAGTACTTTAGATGGGTCAGTTTTTGTTCAGTGTGTTCAGGAGGGTTTCCTGATACAGTATGTAGATAGACCACCAAGAGGTGAGGCTACATTGGATTCGATACTGGGTGGTGAATCAGACCGGTTGTTAGACTTGGAGGTAGGTGAACACTTTGGTGATAGTGACCACAATTTGGTTACGTTTATCTTAGCGATGGAAAGAGATAGGGATATACCACAGGGCAAGAGTTAAAGCTGTGGAAAAGAAAATTATGATGTGTTTAGACAAGAATAAGTATGCTTAGGATGTGGAAGGAAACTGTGGGGGATGGGCACAATTGTAATGTGGAGCTTGTTCAAGAAACAGCTGCTGTGCGTCCTTGATAAGTGTGTACCTGTCAAGTGAGGAGGAAGTGGTCGAGTGAGGGAACCGTGGTTTACTAAAGAAGTCGAATCTCTTGTGAAGAGGAAGAAGCAGATTTATGTCAAGATGTGAAGGCTCAGTTAGAGTGTTTGAGAGTTACAAGTTAGCCAGAAAGGACTTAAAGAGAGAGCTAAGAAGAGCCTGGAGGGGACATGAGAAATCTTTGGCAGGTAGGATCAAGGAAACCCCTAAAGCTTTCGACAGGTATGTCAGGAATAAAAGACTGATTAGGTTAAGATTAGGGCCGGTCAAGGACAGTAGTGGGAAGTTGTGCGTGGAGTCCAAAGACATAGGAGAGGCGCTAAATGAATATTTTTCAGCAGTTTTCACACAGGAAAAAGACAATATTGTCGAAGAAAATACTGAAATACAGGCTTTTAGACTTGACGGAATTGAGGTTCATAAGGAGGAGGTGTTAGCAATTCTGAAAAGTATGAAAATAGATAAGTTCTCTGGGCCAGATGGAATTTTTCCTAGGGTTCTCTGGGAGGCTAGGGAGATTTCACAGCCTTTGGCATTAATCTTTATATTGTCATTGTTTACAGGTATAGTGCTGGAAGACTGGAGGATAGCAAATGTTGTCCCCTTGCTCAAGAAGGGGAGTAAAGACAACCTGGTAATTATAGACCAGCAAGCCTTACATCTGTTGTGGATAAAATTTTGTAAAGGGTTATAAGAAATAGGATTTATAATCATTTGAAAGGAATAATTTGATTAGGGATAGTCAGCATGGTTTTGTGAAGGGTAGGTTGTGCCTCACAGCCTTATTGGGTTCTTTGAGAAGGTGATCAAAAAGGTGGATGAGGGTAAAGCAGTTGATGTGGTGTACAATGGATTTCAATAAAACGTTTGATAAATTTCCCCACAGTAAGCTATTGCAGAAGATACAGAGATATGGGATTGAGTGTGATTTAGCGGTTTGGATCAGAAATTGGCTAGCTATAAGAAGACAGCGGGTGGTCGTTGATGGGAAATGTTCATCCTGGAGTTCAGTTACTAGTGTGTACTGCAAGGATCTGTTCTGGGGCCACTGTTGTTTGTCATTTTTATAAGTAACCTAGATGACGGCGTAGAAGGATGGGTTAGCAAATTTGCGGATGACACTAAAGTCGGTGAGTTGTGGACAATGCAGAAAGATTTGCAGGTTACAGAAGGACATTGATAAGCTGCAGAGCTGGCTGAGAGATGACAAATGGAGTTTAATGCAGAAAAGTGAGAAGTGATTCATTTTGGAAGGAGTATTAGGAATACAGAGTACTGGGCCAATGGTAAGTTACTTGGTAGTGTGATTGAGCAGAGAAATCTTGGTGCCCATATGCATAGATCCCTGAAGGTTGGTACCCATGTTGATAGTGTTGTTATGAAGGCATACAGTATGTTAACTTTTATTGGTAGAGGGATTGAGTTTCAAAACCATGAGGTCATGTTGCAGCTGTACAAAACTCTGGTGTGGGCGCACTCGGAGTATTGTGTACAGTTCCGATACTTCCAATAGGAAGGATGGGGAAGCATTGGAAAGGGTGCAAAGGAGATTTACCAGGATATTGCCTGGTATGGTGGGAAGGTCTTATAAGGAAAGGCTGACGGACTTGAGGCTGTTTTCATCAGAGAGAAGAAGGTTAAGAGGTGACTTAATAGTGGCATACAAGATAATCAGAGGATTAGATAGAATGGACAGTGAGAGCCTTTTTCCTCGAATGGTGATAGCTTTCATAAGGGGACATAGCTTTACACTGAGGGGTGATAGATATAGCACAGATGTCAGAGGTAAGTTCTTTACTCAGAAAGTAGTAAGAGTGTGGAATGCCCTGCCTACAACAGTAGTGATTTGTTAACATTAAGGGCACCTAAATGGTCACTGGATAAACATATGGATGATATTGGAATAGTATAGATTAGATGGGCTTTAGATTGGTTTCACAGGTCAGTGCAACATCAAGGGCCGAAGGGCCTGTACTACGCTGTAATGTTCTATGTTCTAAGCCAGGATTTATTGTCCAGCTCACATTGCCTTTGTTCTGAGAGCATTTAAGAGTCAACTGCATTGCTTTGCCTCTGGAGTCATATGTAGTTCAGACCAGGTAAGAATGGCAGATTTGCTTCCCTACAGGACATTAGTGATCCAGGTTGGTTTTTCCAACAATTGACAATGGTTTTATGATGGGATTCGAACCTGGGTCCCCAGGGCAATGTGCTGGGCTCTCTGGATTATTAATTCAGTGACAGTACCACTTTGCTACACCTCTCCAGTATACAATATACATTATATTGTATTGTGTTGGACGGTATGGTTCCTAACTCTAACTAAAAGAGTTAGATTGTCGTATGTATGCATACGTGTAGAGTCAAGTGTCAGACCATACATTACAACTTTACAATTCCAAAGCTACATTATATTAATCCACAGTGCATGGTGAGTTCTGGGAAAATATAGTTCTTTTGGTATTAGGTGCAATTTCAAACCTCCCAGAGGTGAATTTGGAACTGGAGAGAAACTTAACCAATAGATCAGCAATGCTCATGGTGGGGGAAGCTTGAAGGATTTAAATGCCCACGGCGGCTCCTAATTCCTATGTTCCTCTGCTCCGAGGACAAGGTGAACAATCAGAAACCTGTTGTCTTCCTGTCTCCCTCACCCTGCCCCACATGAGTTCCTTAAGTTAGCAATCAATGCCCCTTTAATTGATTTTTAATTGTGCCCTTTGTTTTTAAAGGGCACAAACTGCCACCAGCAAAGGGAGGATAACTCTTCATGTGAATAAAATCTAACCCTGTGAGTGTTGCTGAGGGGCTGCTGAGGGGTTCTTCATCAAAGAACAAAAAGAACAAAGGACAAAACAGCACGGGAAACAGGCCCTTCGGCCCAACGAGCCCACGCTGCCACCCTGATGTTCTCACCTCTACCCGTGATCCCTGTCCATGTTTATAGATCTATGGATTAAAAACCAAATTTGAGACAATTTAGGGAGAATTTGTTTTGCCAATTAGCCTAAGAGCACATCTTTGGGATGTGGGAGGAAACCGGAGCACCCGGAGAAAACCCACGCAAGCACAGAGAGAATGCGCAAACTCCCACAGACACAGGCCCAAATCCATGTATCTGCACAGCACAGCGATAGTCACTGAGCTGTCGTGTTGCCCATCAAATGGTCCAGGTCAAGCGTACACTAACGATGTGAAGCACTAGGATACTCTCAAAAACAATCCAAGAGCAGCCCTCTCACGACCCATCGCGTGTATGCCCCTCGTTAGACAACAAGGTGGACCAAAGCACCTGTAGGATAAAAACAAGTACATCAATATCATCATCTATTTACACACTTCCCAGGGACTCCCAAGGCTCATGATCCCTATTTTAAATCAGTTTTCTATACCCCTCCATTCCCATTCTGTTCATGTGCCCATCTAAGTATTTCTTAAATAACTCCAGAGTACCTGCCTCCACCACTTTACTTGGCAGCGCATTCCATACCCCCAACACTCTCTGTGTGAAAAAACTCCATCTAGCATCCAAATTATACCTTACCCCCCTCACCCTAAGTCCGTGACCCCTCGTGCTATTTGAGTCCATCCTCGGAAAAAGCTTAACCCTGTTTACTCTATCTAGACCCCTCAAAATCTTGTACACCTCTATTAGATCTCCTCTAAGTCTACATCTTTCTAAGGGAAACAGCCCCAATTTGCCTAACCTCTCGTCGTAACTCAGATCTTCCATACCAGGCAGCATCCTGGTAAACCTCCTCTGCTCTCTCTCCAGAGTCTCCACATCCTTCTGGTAGTAAGGCGACCAGAACTGGACGCAGTATTCCAAATGAGGTCTAACCAGCGTTTTATACAACTGCAACATTAAAGGCCAGCTCTTGTACTCTATACCCCTTCCTATAAAGGCTAACATACTATATGCTTTCTTCACAACCTTCTCCACTTGCTCTGCCACCTTCAGAGACTTGTTCACCTGCACCCCCAGGTCCCTCTGCGTTTCTATACTCCTAATAGGTCTACCCTTTATCATATACCTCCCCACTACATTCTTTCTCCCGAAATGCATCACCTCACATTTATCAGGATTAAATTCCATCTGCCATCTATCTGCCCAAGCTACCAGCCTATCTATGTCCTGCTGCATCGCCTGACAATGCTCCTCACTATCCGCAAGTCCAGCCATCTTCGTATCATCTGCAAACTTGCTGATCACTCCACTTACTCCCTCTTCCAAGTCATTTATATATATTACAAATAGAAGAGGTCCCAGTACCAAGCCCTGCGGCACACCACTAGTGACCGATCTCCAGCTAGAAAAACACCCTTCCACTATTACTCTCTGTCTCCTATTACCAAGCCAGTTACTTATCCATCTAGCTACCTGTCCTTGTATCCCATGAACCTTGACCTTTTCAACTAACCTCCCATGAGGGACTTTGTTAAACGCCTTACTGAAATCCATATAGATAACATCAATGGCTTGCCCTTCGTCGACCGTTTTCGTCACCTCCTCAAAATATTCTACTAGATTCGTAAGGCACGACCTCCCCTTAACAAATCCATGCTGCGTGTCCCTAATCAGAACACAACACTCTAAGAGACATCCTATCTCTAAGAATCCCCTTCAACAGCTTCCCTACCACTGACGTCAAACTCACTGGCCTATAATTTCCAGGATTATCCCTACTACCCTTTTTAAACAACGGTATAACATTAGCTATTCTCCAATTCTTTGGGACCTCATCTGTGTCCAAAGAGACAAAGATTTGCGTCAGAGGCCCAGCAATTTCACCTCGCATCTTCCTAAGCAGCCTGGGATAAATGCCATCAGGCCCTGGAGATTTATCAGTTTTAATGCTACCCAGAAGCTCTAACACTTCCTCCATTGGTATGGATATTTCCCTCAACTGGTCCACAGCTCCCTCAGAGACAGGAGCTGTCAACAAGCCCCTCTCCTTAATGAACACGTCAAGCATGAGCTGTCTGATAAAGGGACATAGCATCAGGCAGGGGAAGGGAAGCCTGCCAAGAGCTCCTGCTCTGTCCTCGCTGCTAAGCTCCCCCTCCCCTCTGACCTAAACCAGCCTCCAATCACCATGGGCTCTATATCCCTCAGTCTGGGCCTGTTGTGGGCCATTGGTTTGACTGGAGTCTGCTTGCATTTTCCAGCTGCTAGTGTCAGGGACCATAGTCATGTGGATTGCCCACTGCTGTCTATATATGTGCCTTACCAGTCCATCACTAAATGAACCTCACACTGGGTCAGCAGCCAGCAAGTAACAGACTCCATCAGTTGCATTTAGCAGCGGCATCTTTGTGTCTGAAAGTGTGAATATTTCAGTCTTCTGGGAACTATAAGATACGATACGTTGGATGAAGATTAATGAGAATTCTATAAACTGGACTTACTGGTTACATTCAGCCGGCTTCCTTTCCCCCAGATCCATCCCCACACTGAGCAGTAATAGACGGCAGTGTCACTGGGCTGCACCATGTTAGAATGAAGCTGATATTGGAGATGTGCCTGGAACACTGGAAACACTCAGTGAAATTTGAGTTCCATTGTGTGTTGTTCATTATATGCTGTGTTAAAACTCTCTCCCTATCTTTCCCAGGTAGCTCCTGGTACCAGTGAACATCAGTGTGTGTCACTGCGGCGTTCCTCAGGGTGCACTGTAACCATGCAGTCTGACCCTCTGTGACACGTTCCACACTCGGAGACTGGATAAGGACTGGAACATTCGCACCTTTCAGGCAAAATATCAGTTTAAAAACAAGTTTCCATGTTACAGCATCTCCCTGTTTTTAAGAGAACTTGATGTGGAAATGCTGGTGTTCGATTGGGATGGGCACAGTAAGAAGTCTCACAACATCAGGTTAAAGCCCAACATGTTTATTTGGTAGCACGAGCTTTCGGAGTGTTGCTCCTTCATCAGGTGACTAAGTAGTTGTGTTCACAAACAGGGCATATACCTACACAATCTCAATTTACCAGATAATTGTTAGAATGTGAGTCTTTACAGGTAATCAAGACTTTAAATGCACAAATAATACGAGTGGAGAGAGGGTTAAGGACAAGTTAAAGAGGTATGAATTGTCTTCAGCTAGAACAGTTGGTGAGATTTTCAAGCCTAGGCAAGTCGTGGGGGTTACACATAGTGTGACATGAACCCAAAATCATGGTTGAGGCCATCCTCATGTGAGTGGAACTTGGCTATCCGATTTTGCTCGGTGATTCTGCGTTGTCATGTGTTGTGAAGGCCGTCTTGGAGAACTGCCAGCCTTCCATCAGTGATGGAGGGGTCCTTGGTCCCAGGGTAAGGCCCATGATTGACATATGAAGCTCTGAAGGGTCACACAATGTACATATTCCAAAAAAGAAATGGGGCTCTCGTTGATTCTCTGCTCCCTCTGAAAAACAGGAGAAATATGCTCCAGAGAAATATGCACTTTTTCTGAATTATTCCCACGTTTGGCGAATTGATACTTTATCTCTGGCATTAAAGATAGTCAATTAAATTTAACTATCTAACAAATTAGCACCTTTTTCTCCTCTAGTATAAGTTGTTACGATTATTTGCAATTTGGTTTCTGGCTTTGTCCTGATGAATGCAAGAAATATAAAACTAGAAGCAGGAGGAGGCCATTCGGCCCTTCGAGCCTGCTCTGCCATTCACCATGATCATGGCTAATCATTGAAATCAATATCCTGATTCCCCCCCCCCACTTTCTCCCCATATCCCTTAATCTCTTTAGCCCCAAGAGCTATATCTAATTTCTTCTTGAAATCAGACAGTATTTTGGCCTCAACTACTTTCTGTGGGAGTGAATTCCACACATTCCCCACCCTCGGGGTGATGAAATTTCTCCTCACCTCAGTTCTAAAAGGTTTACCCCTTATCCTCTGACCCCTAATTCTGGACTCCCCCCCCCACCCACCATCAGGAACATTCTTATAAAGAAGAAAAGATTCGACATCATGTCTCTCTTCTCAGTGAGATTCACAAAGTTCCCTCTGACCAAGTTACTGTTTTTAAACTCAGACTTTGTCTAATAACATTATCTGGAATAAAAGCAATCTAACAGAGAAAATACTCATTGATCACATTCAGCTGGATTCAATTTCCAAAGCTCCATCCCTAAATCCCACAGATTGGAGTCACTGAGCTGCACATCTCTGATGGTCCAAATGTAACTGTTACTGGTAACATCTCTGAAAAGCTGAAATCACTCTAAGAATCCTTATGATTGGTAAAAAGTCAATATGCTGCCCTAAGTTGGTGGATAAATGTACATTGTATAAATCATGATGTAGAGATGCCAGTGTTGGACTGGGGTAAACTCAGTAAGAGGTCTGGCAACACCAATTTTAAATCCAACATTTAAATGTACAAATTGACAGTGTAATCCACATTGCTGCTCTGTAAGTTACACCGACGCTTCACTGTTCCACTCTCAGGGAACTTGATAACTCCAGGTGGCTGGATAAGAACTGTGTCCAATCTACACCTATGAAGAAACCATAATGCCATAAGATATAAGATACATTCAATCTGGTGTCTTCTTCATATCCCCCTCAGTGTCACAATAGGATTTCCATTGGGAAGCTCACATCACCAATACCAATCAGATCAGTGACAACACTCACAAAATTCCTGACCAAAATTCGAGGAACTGAAAGCACCAATGTTCTGTCAAATTCACTTCAAACCTCCTCCTTAATAACAGCCCCCTCAGCAGCACATTCTTCCACCTCCGGCTCTCATTTACATCGCCAGGACTAAACATTGGGATCGACGTTTGGGAAAAGGATTTGGATGGAGACTACTTCCATGGGACAGATCAAATTCCTGGCAGACGTTAAAGGAAACTGATGGCTTTTGGAATAATAATTCCAGAAGAGTTTGGTAATGGTGAATTTGAGGTAGTCATCCCCTCAGTTTAACATCCCAAAATGGATGATAATCCATCGGAAAAACCACCAGAAACCGAAACAAAAGCAGTAAGAGGAAATGAGATTTAGATGTAATATTCAGTGGGTGTAGCAGAAATGAGCCCATTTTACACCAATGTTCTACATTAAGCATGCCCTAGACCAAGAACAACTTTCATTTAAAGGATTCTTTATCATATTCCATGTTTCTCTCCTGAAGGTGAGGAAAGCAGGAGGAGGATTTGGAAAAAATGAAGAAAATCTCCTTCCGATTGTTTAATTCGCAGAGTTCACCGTGAGACTACACGGATATTCAGAGAACTCACATTGCTGAACCGATAGACAGAGCTACATTTTAATCTCCAGTCAATCATTTCCTTCCCTCACTCTGATGGTGTTTATTTCCCTGTGGGCAGTAATCCCACAGCTAGTATCTGATAGCTCACTTCAACAGCTGCTCCCCGTCAGTGAACCTGGACCTTGTGTTTTTAATGGTGTTTGAATGTGGAGGTCTGTGTATTTGCATGCGGAGGAGTTTAAGAGCAGGGTAACAGAACTGGGTGTGTCAGTGCGAGATCTGATGCTCTATTTCCCTAATGAGCCACGAGAAAGCCCAAACTATTACAATGCTTAAACAGAAATTTCTAAATAAAAAATACACATCACCCATTCAGAATCAGAGAATCAAACAGCATAACATATGATGAGAAACCAGCCCCAGGTTGGGTGATCCAGCTCTGGGTGTTTACTTACCCAGCACCATGCAGAGGGTCAAAGTCAGAGCCCAGAGTGCAAGAACAAGCATTCCCAACAAAATTCGTTTTAAAAGATTCAACTCCTGCTCTTTCTCCCTGTATGCTAGGATGAGTATTTCCCAGGTGGATTGTGTCACTCGAGTTCCCTGTGTTCTTGTTCAGGGTGCACCAGAGAAGAAGGAAAGTGAGTGAAACATTGCCTTGCCCAGTTGCGAAGAAACACGATGAAGGAATATCCGCACATCACAGACAGACAGAAAACCTGTGCTTCATCTTTCTCTCCATCTCTCTGGAAGTAACGGACCAGCTGGGGGCAAAATTCACTGCATGGGGTGAGTTATCTGAGCTCTTGATGCAGTATTCAGATCCAGAAACGTATTCACAGCATTCCCATTCAATGATGCCTGGATTCCACACAATGCTGCCTCAGTGAGAATGGCAACACAGGTGTCACAATGTGTAATTGTAGCATCAAGAGTGGATCATGATGTCTATGAGAATGTCTAAGGCCCAGCATTTACTGCCCATCCCTAATTGCCCTTCAGAAGGTGGTGGTGAATTGGTGCTGTCCCTGAGGTGTAGGTATACCCTTTCTGCTGTTACATAGAACATAACACATAGAACATTACAGCACAGAACAGGCCCTTCGGCCTTCGATGTTGCGCCGACCAATATAAAAAGCAATGCCCCTCCAAACTAAACCATTCCCTTCTCTTCCATATACTTATCAACTAACCTCTTAAACGCCACCAAACTTGGCGCATCTACAACTGCTGCAGGCAGGGCATTCCACTCCCGAACCACCCTTTGGGTAAAGAACCTACCTCTGATATCCGTCCTATAACTATCACCCCTTAATTTAAAGCTGTGTCCCCTCGTGCTAGCTTTCTCCATCCTAGGAAAAAGGCTATCACTGTCCACCCTATCTAAACCTCTAATCATCTTATATGTTTCGATTAGGTCCCCTCTTAGCCGCCTCCTTTCTAACGAAAACAACCTCAAATCCCTCAGCCTCTCTTCATAAGACCTGCCCTCCATACCAGGCAACATCCTGGTAAACCTCCTCTGTACCCTCTCCAATGCCTCCACATCTTTCTTATAATGTGGGGACCAGAACTGCACACAATACTCCAAGTGCGGCCGCACTAGAGTTTTGTACAGTTGCAACATGACGTTGCGGCTCCGAAATTCAATCCCCCTACCAATAAAAGCTAAGACTCCATATGCCTTCTTAACAACCTTCTCGACTTGACTGCCTACTTTCAGGGATCTATGCACATACACACCAAGATCCCTCTGTTCATCTAGACTACTAAGAATCCTACCATTTGCCCTATACTCTACACATTTATTATTTCTGCCATAGTGCATTACCTCACACTTTTCCACATTAAACTCCATTTGCCACCTCTCGGCCCAGCTCTGCAACTTGTCCAAGTCTCTCTGCAAACTATAACACCCCTCTTCACAATCTACCACTCCACCGACTTTAGTGTCATCTGCAAATTTACTAATCCATCCTTCAATACCCTCATCCAGATCATTTATAAAAATTACAAACAGCAGGGGCCCCAAAACAGACCCCTGAGGTACACCACTTGTCACCGAACTCCACGATGAATATCTCCCATCAACCACCACCCTCTGTCTTCTATCTGCTAGCCAATTCCTAACCCAATTAGCTAAATCACCCTCTATCCCATACATCTGCATTTTCTGCAGAAGTCTTCCATGGGCCACCTTATCAAACGCCTTACTAAAGTCCATGACTTTAGGCAGGGATTTTGACCCAGCGACTGTAAGGGCTGTGTGACTTTACAACTCTGCCTCAGAAGATGATGGAAGTGGGGACACGGAATACTTTTAAAGTGGAGGTGGTTGGATTGTTGTTGGGCAAGTTGTTGGGGTGGATGGGAATGTGCACTTCTAAACACAAGCAGATCAGCCTTAATAATGATTAAAATGTGGAGCAGGCATTCCACCTCCCCGTGTCTCTGATCCACCTCCCTGTGTCTCTGATCCACCTCCCCGTGTCTCTGATCCACCTCCCTGTGTCTCTGATCCACCTCCCTGTGTCTCTGATCCACCTCCCCGTGTCTCTGATCCACCTCCCTGTGTCTCTGATCCACCTCCCTGTGTCTCTGATCCATCACCCCGTGTCTCTGATCCATCACCCCGTGTCTCTGATCCATCACCCTGTGTCTCTGATCCATCACCCTGTGTCTCTGATCCATCACCCTGTGTCTCTGATCCATCACCCTGTGTCTCTGATCCATCACCCTGTGTCTCTGATCCATCACCCTGTGTCTCTGATCCATCACCCCGTGTCTCTGATCCATCACCCCGTGTCTCTGATCCATCACCCTGTGTCTCTGATCCATCACCCCGTGTCTCTGATCCATCACCCTGTGTCTCTGATCCATCACCCCGTGTCTCTGATCCATCACCCCGTGTCTCTGATCCACACCCCGTGTCTCTGATCCATCACCCCGTGTCTCTGATCCACTCCCCGTGTCTCTGATCCATCACCCTGTGTCTCTGATCCATCACCTGTCTCTGACCACACCCACCTCCCCGTGTCTCTGATCCATCACCCCGTGTCTCTGATCCATCACCCTGTGTCTCTGATCCATCACCCTGTGTCTCTGATCCATCACCCCGTGTCTCTGATCCACCTCCCCGTGTCTCTGATCCACCTCCCCGTGTCTCTGATCCATCACCCTGTGTCTCTGATCCATCACCCTGTGTCTCTGATCCATCACCCTGTGTCTCTGATCCACCTCCCTGTGTCTCTGATCCACCTCCCTGTGTCTCTGATCCATCACCCCGTGTCTCTGATCCATCACCCCGTGTCTCTGATCCATCACCCCGTGTCTCTGATCCATCACCCCGTGTCTCTGATCCACCCCCGTGTCTCTGATCCACCACCCGGTCTCTGATCCCCCTGTGTCTCTGATCCATCACCCCGTGTCTCTGATCCACCCCGTGTCTCTGATCACACCCGTGTCTCTGATCCATCACCCCGTGTCTCTGATCCACCTCCCTGTGTCTCTGATCCATCACCCTGTGTCTCTGATCCATCACCCCGGTCTCTGATCTTCTATCCATCACCCTGTGTCTCTGATCCACCTCCCTGTGTCTCTGATCCATCACCCTGTGTCTCTGATCCATCACCCTGTGTCTCTGATCCATCACCCCGTGTCTCTGATCCATCACCCCGTGTCTCTGATCCATCACCCTGTGTCTCTGATCCATCACCCCGTGTCTCTGATCCATCACCCCGTGTCTCTGATCCATCACCCTGTGTCTCTGATCCATCACCCTGTGTCTCTGATCCACCACCCCGTGTCTCTGATCCACCTCCCTGTGTCTCTGATCCACCACCCTGTGTCTCTGATCCATCACCCTGTGTCTCTGATCCATCACCCTGTGTCTCTGATCCATCACCCCGTGTCTCTGATCCATCACCCCGTGTCTCTGATCCATCACCCCGTGTCTCTGATCCATCACCCCGTGTCTCTGATCCATCACCCCGTGTCTCTGATCCACCTCCCTGTGTCTCTGATCCACCTCCCCGTGTCTCTGATCCACCTCCCTGTGTCTCTGATCCATCACCCTGTGTCTCTGATCCACCTCCCCGTGTCTCTGATCCATCACCCCGTGTCTCTGATCCATCACCCCGTGTCTCTGATCCACACCCTGTGTCTCGATCCACCTCCCTGTGTCTTGATCCATCACCCTTCCCGTGTCTCTGATCCACCCCGTGTCTTGACCCCCATCCACCCGTGTCTCTGATCCATCACCCGTGTCTCTGATCCATCACTGTGTCTCTGATCCATCACCCGTGTCTCTGATCCATCACCCTGTGTCTCTGATCCACCTCCCTGTGTCTCTGATCCATCACCCTGTGTCTCTGATCCACCTCCCTGTGTCTCTGATCCACCACCCTGTGTCTCTGATCCATCACCCCGTGTCTCTGATCCATCACCCCGTGTCTCTGATCCATCACCCTGTGTCTCTGATCCATCACCCTGTGTCTCTGATCCACCACCCTGTGTCTCTGATCCATCACCCTGTGTCTCTGATCCATCACCCCGTGTCTCTGATCCATCACCCCGTGTCTCTGATCCATCACCCTGTGTCTCTGATCCATCACCCTGTGTCTCTGATCCATCACCCTGTGTCTCTGATCCACACCCCGTGTCTGATCCACCCCGTCTCTGATCCTCACCCTGTCTCTGATCCATCCCCTGGTCTCTGATCCATCACCCTGTGTCTCTGATCCTCACCCTGTGTCTCTGATCCACCTCCCCGTGTCTCTGATCCATCACCCGTGTCTCTGATCATCACCCGTGTCTTGATCATCACCCCGTGTCTCTGATCCATCACCCCGTGTCTTATCCATCACCCCGTGTCTCTGATCCATCACCCCGTGTCTCTGATCCATCCCCGGTTCTGTCCACCCCCTCTATCCCCGTGTCTCTGATCCACCACCCTGTGTCTCTGATCCACCTCCCTGTGTCTCTGATCCACCCCCTGTGTCTCTGATCCATCACCCTGTGTCTCTGATCCACCTCCCTGTGTCTCTGATCCACCACCCCGTGTCTCTGATCCATCACCCCGTGTCTCTGATCCATCACCCTGTGTCTCTGATCCATCACCCTGTGTCTCTGATCCATCACCCTGTGTCTCTGATCCATCACCCCGTGTCTCTGATCCATCACCCCGTGTCTCTGATCCATCACCCCGTGTCTCTGATCCATCACCCCGTGTCTCTGATCCATCACCCCGTGTCTCTGATCCATCACCCCGTGTCTCTGATCCATCACCCTGTGTCTCTGATCCATCACCCCGTGTCTCTGATCCATCACCCCGTGTCTCTGATCCATCACCCTGTGTCTCTGATCCACCTCCCCGTGTCTCTGATCCACCTCCCTGTGTCTCTGATCCATCACCCCGTGTCTCTGATCCATCACCCCGTGTCTCTGATCCATCACCCTGTGTCTCTGATCCACCTCCCTGTGTCTCTGATCCATCACCCTGTGTCTCTGATCCACCTCCCTGTGTCTCTGATCCATCACCCTGTGTCTCTGATCCATCACCCCGTGTCTCTGATCCATCACCCTGTGTCTCTGATCCATCACCCTGTGTCTCTGATCCATCACCCTGTGTCTCTGATCCATCACCCGTGTCTTGATCCATCACCCCGTGTCTCTGATCCATCACCCCGTGTCTGATCCATCCGTCTCTGATCCATCACCCGGTCTCTGATCCACACCCCGTCCACCTGATCCATCACCCCGTGTCTCTGACCATCACCCCGTGTCTCTGATCCATCACCCTGTGTCTCTGATCCACCTCCCTGTGTCTCTGATCCATCACCCCGTGTCTCTGATCCATCACCCTGTGTCTCTGATCCATCACCCCGTGTCTCTGATCCATCACCCCGTGTCTCTGATCCATCACCCTGTGTCTCTGATCCATCACCCCGTGTCTCTGATCCATCACCCTGTGTCTCTGATCCATCACCCTGTGTCTCTGATCTCACCCCGTGTCTCTGATCCATCAACCCGTGTCTCTGATCCATCACCCTGTGTCTCTGATCCATCACCCTGTGTCTCTGATCCTCACCCTGTGTCTCTGATCCATCACCCCGTGTCTCTGATCCATCACCCTGTGTCTCTGATCCATCACCCTGTGTCTCTGATCATCACCCCGTGTCTCTGATCCCCCTACCCGTGTCTCTGATCCATCACCCTGTGTCTCTGATCCATCACCCTGTGTCTCTGATCCATCACCCTGTGTCTCTGATCCATCACCCCGTGTCTCTGATCCATCACCCTGTGTCTCTGATCCATCACCCTGTGTCTCTGATCCACCTCCCCGTGTCTCTGATCCATCACCCCGTGTCTCTGATCCATCACCCCGTGTCTCTGATCCATCACCGTGTCTCTGATCCATCACCCTGTCACCAACCTGTCTCTGATCCATCACCCGTGTCTCTGATCCACCTCCCCGTGTCTCTGATCCACACCCTGTGTCTCTGATCATCACCTGTGTCTCTGATCCACCCCGTGTTCTGATCCACCTCCCTGTGTCTTGACCACCTCCCGTGTCTCTGATCCACACCATCCACCCCCGTGTCTTGATCCACATCCCGTTTCGATCCACCCCTTGTCTCTGATCCACCCCCTGTCTCTATCATCACCCTGTGTCTCTGATCCACCACCCTGTGTTCTGATCCATCACCCTGTGTCTCTGACCACACCCTGTGTCTCTGATCCACCTCCCTGTGTCTCTGATCCACCTCCCCGTGTCTCTGATCCACTCCCTGTGTCCTCTGATCCCACACCCCGTGTCTCTGACCATCACCCTGTGTCTCTGATCCACCTCCCCGTGTCTCTGATCCACCTCCCGTGTCTCTGATCCAATCACCCGTGTCTCTGATCCCACCTCCGTGTCTCTGATACACTCCCCGTGTCTCTGATCACATCCCCGTGTCTCTGATCCATCACCCTGTGTCTCTGATCCACCTCCTGTGTCTCTGATCCATCTCCCTGTGTCTCTGATCCACCTCCCTGTGTCTCTGATCCACCTCCCTGTGTCTCTGATCCACCTCCCCGTGTCTCTGATCCACCTCCCCGTGTCTCTGATCCACCTCCCCGTGTCTCTGATCCACCTCCCCGTGTCTCTGATCCACCTCCCTGTGTCTCTGATCCACCTCCCCGTGTCTCTGATCCACCTCCCCGTGTCTCTGATCCATCACCCCGTGTCTCTGATCCACCTCCCCGTGTCTCTGATCCACCTCCCTGTGTCTCTGATCCACCTCCCCGTGTCTCTGATCCACCTCCCCGTGTCTCTGATCCACCTCCCCGTGTCTCTGATCCACCACCCTGTGTCTCTGATCCATCACCCCGTGTCTCTGATCCATCACCCCGTGTCTCTGATCCATCACCCTGTGTCTCTGATCCATCACCCTTGTCTTTGATCCACCTCCCTGGGTCTCTGATCCACCTTCCTGGTCTTCTGATCCACCTCCCCGTTTCTCTGATCCATCACCCCGTGTCTCAGATCCATCACCCTGTGTCTCTGATCCAACTCCCCGTGTCTCTGATCCGCACCCTGTTGTCTTGATCCATACCCTGTGTCTCGATCCACACCCCCGTGTCTCTGATCACCTGCCTGTGTCTCTGATCACACCTCCATGTGCTCTGATCGATCACCCCGTGTCTCTGATCAATCACCCCGTGTCTATGATCATCACCCCGTGCTTGATCGTCACCCCGTGTCTCTGATCCATCACCCCGTGTCTCTGATCCATCACCCCGTGTCTCTGATCCATCACCCTGTGTCTCTGATCCACCACCCTGTGTCTCTGATCCATCACCCTGTGTCTCTGATCCATCACCCTGTGTCTCTGATCCATCACCCTGTGTCTCTGATCCATCACCCTGTGTCTCTGATCCATCACCCTGTGTCTCTGATCCATCACCCTGTGTCTCTGATCCATCACCCCGTGTCTCTGATCCATCACCCTGTGTCTCTGATCCATCACCCCGTGTCTCTGATCCATCACCCCGTGTCTCTGATCCATCACCCCGTGTCTCTGATCCATCAACCCCCCCCTGTGTCTCTGATCCACCTCCCTGTGTCTCTGATCCATCACCCCGTGTCTCTGATCCATCACCCCGTGTCTCTGATCCATCCCCTGTGTCTCTGATCCATCACCCCGTGTCTCTGATCCATCACCCCGTGTCTCTGATCCATCACCCTCCGTGTCTCTGATCCATCACCCCGTGTCTCTGATCCACCTCCCCTGTGTCTCTGATCCATCACCCCGTGTCTCTGATCATCCACACCCGTGTCTCTGATCCACCTCCCCGTGTCTCTGATCCACCTCCCTGTGTCTCTGATCCACCTCCCTGTGTCTCTGATCCACCTCCCCGTGTCTCTGATCCACCTCCCCGTGTCTCTGATCCACCACCCTGTGTCTCTGATCCATCACCCCGTGTCTCTGATCCATCACCCCGTGTCTCTGATCCATCACCCCGTGTCTCTGATCCATCACCCTGTGTCTCTGATCCATCACCCCGTGTCTCTGATCCATCACCCCGTGTCTCTGATCCATCACCCTGTGTCTCTGATCCACCTCCCCGTGTCTCTGATCCATCTCCCTGTGTCTCTGATCCATCACCCCGTGTCTCTGATCCATCACCCCGTGTCTCTGATCCATCACCCTGTGTCTCTGATCCATCACCCCGTGTCTCTGATCCTCCCTCTGATCCACCTCCCTGTGTCTCTGATCCATCCCCCGTGTCTCTGATCCATCACCCCGTGTCTCTGATCCATCACCCCGTGTCTCTGATCCATCACCCCGTGTCTCTGATCCACCTCCCTGTGTCTCTGATCCATCACCCCGTGTCTCTGATCCATCACCCCGTGTCTCTGATCCACCTCCCCGTGTCTCTGATCCATCACCCCGTGTCTCTGATCCACCTCCCTGTGTCTCTGATCCACCTCCCCGTGTCTCTGATCCATCACCCTGTGTCTCTGATCCATCACCCTGTGTCTCTGATCCATCACCCTGTGTCTCTGATCCATCACCCCGTGTCTCTGATCCATCACCCCGTGTCTCTGATCCATCACCCTGTGTCTCTGATCCATCACCCTGTGTCTCTGATCCACCTCCCTGTGTCTCTGATCCATCACCCCGTGTCTCTGATCCATCACCCCGTGTCTCTGATCCATCACCCTGTGTCTCTGATCCACCTCCCCGTGTCTCTGATCCACCTCCCTGTGTCTCTGATCCATCACCCTGTGTCTCTGATCCACCTCCCTGTGTCTCTGATCCATCACCCTGTGTCTCTGATCCATCACCCCGTGTCTCTGATCCATCACCCCGTGTCTCTGATCCATCACCCCGTGTCTCTGATCCACCTCCCCGTGTCTCTGATCCATCACCCCGTGTCTCTGATCCATCACCCTGTGTCTCTGATCCACCACCCTGTGTCTCTGATCCATCACCCCGTGTCTCTGATCCATCACCCCGTGTCTCTGATCCATCACCCCGTGTCTCTGATCCATCACCCTGTGTCTCTGATCCATCACCCTGTGTCTCTGATCCATCACCCTGTGTCTCTGATCCACCTCCCCGTGTCTCTGATCCATCACCCCGTGTCTCTGATCCATCACCCCGTGTCTCTGATCCATCACCCCGTGTCTCTGATCCATCACCCCGTGTCTCTGATCCATCACCCCGTGTCTCTGATCCATCACCCCGTGTCTCTGATCCATCACCCCGTGTCTCTGATCCATCACCCCGTGTCTCTGATCCATCACCCTGTGTCTCTGATCCATCACCCTGTGTCTCTGATCCATCACCCTGTGTCTCTGATCCATCACCCCGTGTCTCTGATCCATCACCCCGTGTCTCTGATCCATCACCCCGTGTCTCTGATCCATCACCCTGTGTCTCTGATCCATCACCCCGTGTCTCTGATCCATCACCCTGTGTCTCTGATCCATCACCTGTGTCTCTGATCCATCACCCTGTGTCTCTGATCCATCACCCCGTGTCTCTGATCCACCTCCCTGTGTCTCTGATCCATCACCCTGTGTCTCTGATCCATCACCCTGTGTCTCTGATCCATCACCCGTGTCTCTGATCCATCACCCCGTGTCTCTGATCCAACCGTGTCTCTGATCCACACCCTGTGTCTCTGATCCATCACCTGTGTCTCTGATCCACCTCCCCGTGTCTCTGATCCATCACCCCGTGTCTCTGATCCATCACCCTGTGTCTCTGATCCACCACCCCGTGTCTCTGATCCATCACCCCGTGTCTCTGATCCATCACCCCGTGTCTCTGATCCACCTCCCCGTGTCTCTGATCCATCACCCTGTGTCTCTGATCCATCACCCTGTGTCTCTGATCCACCTCCCCGTGTCTCTGATCCACCTCCCTGTGTCTCTGATCCACCTCCCTGTGTCTCTGATCCACCTCCCCGTGTCTCTGATCCATCACCCCGTGTCTCTGATCCATCACCCTGTGTCTCTGATCCATCACCCTGTGTCTCTGATCCATCACCCCGTGTCTCTGATCCATCACCCCGTGTCTCTGATCCATCACCCCGTGTCTCTGATCCATCACCCCGTGTCTCTGATCCATCACCCCGTGTCTCTGATCCATCACCCTGTGTCTCTGATCCATCACCCTGTGTCTCTGATCCACCACCCTGTGTCTCTGATCCACCACCCTGTGTCTCTGATCCATCACCCCGTGTCTCTGATCCATCACCCCGTGTCTCTGATCCATCACCCTGTGTCTCTGATCCATCACCCCGTGTCTCTGATCCATCACCCTGTGTCTCTGATCCATCACCCTGTGTCTCTGATCACCCCCCCGTGTCTCTGATCCCCCCTCTGATCCCCTGCTCTGATCCATCCCCTGTGTCTCTGATCCACCTCCCCGTGTCTCTGATCCATCACCCCGTGTCTCTGATCCATCACCCTGTGCCTCTGATCCATAACCCTGTGCCTCTGATCCATCACCCCTTGTCTCTGATCCATCACCCGTTCTCCGATCTCCCTCCCCGTGAACTACACCCCACAGCTGGCGGCATTTCAATTCAATTAATTAATCAATCAGGTTTTCAATTTGTAATCATTCCTGCTACCTCCTTTGCCCCTTGTGTCTCTAAATATCTTTGTGTAAAATCTCCAGCTCCCACCTTTCACTGACCGGCTCTGGGACCTTGACTCGGATTCCTCTCATGAAACGTCCTCCAGAATTTGATCTGTTACTGGGATCCTTCTTTTCCTCAGGGTGGTGGAGCAGGGTGGGGGTGATGGGGCAATGGGAGGGGGTGGTGAGGAGGGAAGGAGATGTGTGAATGCTAATCCATTGCTGCGAACATCAGCTGAACCTCAGCTCTCACACTCTGATACTCATTCCCCACCATGCAGAGGGCAATGAGGCTTTGACTGGGCACTCACTGCTCCTCTGGCTTGTTGCTGGAAGGTGACCAATAAAGATGCCGCCCAGCTGTGTGGTGTGGGATTTGAATCCATGTCCCCAGGCCATTATCTTGGGCCTCAGCTAGTCCAGTAACAATAGCAGCTTCCTGCCACATCCTATAGTGCAAACCGCTGTTCATCAACATCTCCGAAATCCTCAATAGGAACTCTCCTCCCTCAGAGACCATTCTAGAATTTAACAATCACTCACAAATTAATTACTGCTGATTTTCTCCTGATTCTGAGTTTTGGGTTGTGCTGGAGATTGAACTTGCTTATGTTTGCTGTGAACTGCAGGAAGCTGTGCTGCAAGTGAGGAAGCTGTGGGTTTTGAGTGGAACTTTTACACTTCGGTTATGGGTCAAAAATATACACAAACACAAGAAATGGAAACAGGAGTTGGCCATCGGCCCATCAAGCCTGTCCCGCCATTTAATACCATCTGTGCCAACCTCAACTCCTTTTCTGGGCCATTTCTCCATAGTCTGTCTATTCCTCTATCTATCAAATATTTATCCAGCTCCATTTTAAATGCTTCTAATGATCCAGCCTCCAGCACCCTTTGGGGCAGAGAATTCCAGAGATTCACCACTCTCTGCAGAACTTATTAATTCTGTTTTCTAAATGACTGCCAGTTTTCATCCATGCTAATACACTTCCTCCAGTTCCATAGGCTTTTACTTCATGCATCAGCCTGTTATATTGAAAGTTTAAAGTTTATTTGTCAGTGTCACAAGTAGGCCTGTATTAACCCTGCAATGAAGTTACTGTGAAAATCCTCTAGTCGCCACACTCCAGCACCCGTTCAGGTTCACAGAGGGAGAATTAAGCATGACCTAAACCAACATGCCTTTCGGACTGTGGGAGGAAACCAGAGCATCCAGAGGAAACCCACGGAGACACGGAGAGAATGTGCAGATTTCACACAGACAGTGACCAAGCTGAGAATTGAACCCGGGGCCCTGGCACTGTGAGGCAGCAGTGCTAACCATTACATCACTGTGCTACATCTTGTGGTATGTGGCACCTTATCAATGCTTTTAGCAAATCTAAAAGCATAATACTTACAGGTTCACCTCTATTTATTCTCTCTGTTATATCCTCAAAGAATTTGAGCAAATTTGTCAAACATGATTTACTTTTCATAAAACAATGTTGACTAGGTTTGATTATATTCTGCTTTCTTACACGATTAGTTATTTCCTCTTTGACTATTGACTCCAGCATCTTGCCAATTTAACTCACTGACCTATACTTCCCTGCCTTCTGCCTTTCTCCCTTTTTAAACATTGGCTGTTTTCCAATCCTCTTGTACCCTGTCTTGGAATTTATGAGTTATGAAAAATATCAACCAATGGGTCCACCAACACTGGAGAAGCCTCCCCTCTTGAGGAATGGGAGGGAGGTGGAGAATTAGCAGCAAGTCACGTTGCTAGCTGAGATGGCATTTATTGCCCATTCCTAGATGCCCTTGAACTGAGTTACCTGCTCAGCCATTTCAGAGGCCAGCTCAGAGTCAACCACACTGCTGTGTCTCTGGAGTCATAGGGAGGCCAGACTGGGTAAGGACAGCAGATTTCCTTCCCTAAAGAACATTAATGAACCAGGTGGGTTTTTCCGACAATTGACAATAGTTTCATGGTCAGCAGTACAAAGAACAAAGAACAAAACAGCACGGGAAACAGGTCCTTCGGCCCGACGAGCCCGCACTGCCACCTCGATGTTCCCACTTCTACACGTGATCCCTGTCCATGTTTATAGATTTATGGATTAAAAACCAAATTTGAGACAATTTAGGGAGAATTTGTTTTGCCAATTAGCCTAAGAGACATCTTTGGGATGTGGGAGGAAACCGGAGCACCCGGAGAAAACCCACGCAAGCACGGGGAGAATGTGCAAACTCCCACAGACACAGGCCCAAATCCATGTAACTGCACAGCACAGCGATAGTCACTGCACTGTCGTGTTGCCCATCAGATGGTCCAGGTCAAGCGTACACTAACGATGTGAAGCACTAGGATACTCTCGAAAAAGGTCCAAAAGCAGCCCTCTCACAACCCATCGCGTGTATGCTCCTCGTTAGGCAACAAGGTGGACCAAAGCACCTGAAAGTGCAGCTGATGATGACACATTTATGTGCCCTAATGATAAATCTCTATTGGGCTGGATTTAGTGGCCAAAAATCAGTAGGCTGCACCCCGTTATTAAGGTAAAAGGTAAAAAAAAAGAAGGGGATAGATAGAGTAAACAGGGCTAAGCTTTTTCCTAGGATGGACTCAAATAGCACGAGGGGTCACGGACTTAGGGTGAGGGGGGGTAAGGTATAATTTGGATGCTAGAGGGAGTTTTTTCACACAGAGAGTGTTGGGGGTATGGAATGCGCTACCAAATAAAGTGGTGGAGGCAGGTACTCTGGAGATATTTAAGAAATACTTAGATGGGCACATGAACAGAATGGGAATGGAGGGGTATAGAAAACTGATTTAAAATAGGGATCATGAGCCTTGGGAGTCTTGGGAAGTGTGTAAATAGATGATGATATTGATGTACTTTTTTTTATCCTACAGGTGCTTTGGTCCACCTGTGTTCTAACAAGGGGCATACACGCGATGGGTCGTGAGAGGACTGCTCTTGGACCTTTTTCAAGAGTATCCTACTGCTTCACATCGTTAGTGTATGCTTGACCTGGACCATCTGATGGGCAACACGATAGCTCAGTGACTATCGCTGTGCTGTGCAGATACATGGATTTGGGCCTGTGTCTGTGGGAGTTTGCGCATTCTCCCCGTGCTTGCGTGGGTTTTCTCCGGGTGCTCCAGTTTCCTCCCACATCCCAAAGATGTGCTCTTAGGCTAATTGGCAAAACAAATTCTCCCTAAATTGTCCCTAAATTTGGTTTTTAATCCATAGATCTATAAACATGGACAGGGATCGCGTGTAGAAGTGGGAACATCAAGGTGGCGGCGCAGGCTTGTTGGGCCGAAGGGCCTGTTTCCTGTGCTGTTTTGTTCTTTGTTCTTTGGTCTTTGTTCTTAACTCTGAAAACTGGGTGAATCCCGAGCACCAGTCTCATTACAAAAATCAGGGAGCATTTGATTGTCTGCCATCTCTCTGAGGTGAGACTTCCTGCTCTAACAGTGAGCATGTCTTGCCTTTAACCAATAAATGTCTGCATGGTGAGCTATTAAAGTCAAGACGCATCTCCCCCTACCCCTCACAAACGTTCCTCTGTGAGGAAGAGGGAGTCAGGGACACTGTCGTATCATTAAATCCAGCCTAATTTTTCTCAACTTTTCTGTTCAGGCACTTCTTCTTCCAAACAACTTGACAAGTTTCCCTTTTACAAACAGTTCCAGCTTCTTCAGTCTGTCACAGAACTGGAGTTCCTCATTCTCAAACCATCTCATAAAACTTTTCTATTCAGAACTAAACCCAATTGTCCAGCTGAGATTGAATCATTGCTTCATTAATGTTCACTGGAACATCTTTGTCTTTGGTCAAAGTCACTGTTTATAAAACTCATAACACTTGTTTTTCCCTTTTCCATTGTCTTGCACCTTATTAATTTGTGTACACAGGCACCGAGTTCCTCTGTTCTTGCATTCCCTTTCAAATTATGTCCTTCAGTTTATACCTTATCCTTCCTACCAAAATTCATTGCCTCACGTTTCTCTGCATTAAGCTTTATCTGCCATATGTCTGTCCATTTCACCAGCAAGTCTAGATCCTCTTAATGTCTATCAGATATGAGATGTGCAAGTCCACAGTTCCCTGAAGGTGGGGTCAGGTGGACAAGGGGGAGAAGAAGGCGTACTGCATGCTGGCCTTCATCGGTCAGAGTGTTGAGTATAGAATTGGAAAATCATGTTGCAGCTGTACAAGACTTTGGTTAAGCTGCATTTGGAATACTGTGTACAATTCTGGCCAGATGTTGATGCATTGAAAAGGTGGTTGCAGAAGAGATTTACCAGGATGTTGCCTGGTTTGGAGGATATGGACTATGAAGAAAGTTTGAACAAACTTGGATTGTTTTCACTGGAGCATCAGAGGATGAGGGGGATGTGATAGAGATTTCTAAGGTTATAACAGGATAGTCAGATATTCTTTTTTCCAGGGTCAAAGAGTCAATTACTCAGGGGGCATAGATTGAGAGTGAGAAGTGGAAAGTTTACAAAAGATGTAAGAGGCAAGTTTTTCATACACAGATTGGTGAATGCCTGAAATACACTACTTGAGGTGGTGGTGGAAGCAGATCCTATAATAAAATTCAAGAGGTAGCTGGATAGGTACATGATAGGCAGGGAATAGAGGAATGTGGACCATACAGAGGCAAGAAAATATTAGAGAGAGTTCTGTGTCAGCACAGACTTGGAGGTCAAAGGGCCTGTTCCTATGTGCTATTATTCTGTGTCCTTAGTTCACAATTAGAACATAGAACATAGAACATTACAGCGCAGAACAGGTCCTTCGGCCTTCGATGTTGCGCCGACCAATATAAAAAGCAATGCCCCTCCAAACTAAACCATTCCCTTCTCTTCCATATACTTATCAACTAACCTCTTAAACGTCACCAAACTTGGCGCATCTACAACTGCCGCAGGCAGGGCATTCCATACCCTTACCAACCTCTGGGTAAAGAACCTACCTCTGATATCCGTCCTATAACTACCACCCCTTAATTTAAAGCTATGTCCCCTCGTCCTAGCTTTCTCCATCCTAGGAAAAAGACTATCACTGTCCACCCTATCTAAACCTCTAATCATCTTATATGTTTCAATAAGGTCTCCTCTTAGCTGCCTCCTTTCTAACGAATTCTCCTCACAATTCACAATACTTTCACGTTGTGCACCATCTTCACATTTTGACCTCAGGTCCTGTACACTCACGTCCATTTCATTAATATATAATCAGAAAAGCAATGATCCTGATGGGAAACCTTTCCGACAGTCCAAAAAACAATCGTTCTTCACCATTCTCCTTCCTGTCATTCACACATTTGGGAATGCTGGAATGTTGGGATAGGAGCAGGAGTTGATCACATGGCCCTTTGAGCTTGCTCCATCATTCACAGCGATCCTGGATATTCCTCCACCAGTTTCCCATCCACTTTCTGGAATCTTTGATATCCCGAGAGATCAAAAGGCCCACCTGCCCCAGACATGAATGTATTCAATGCGTGGCCCATGGTGTGGGTGTGAGCTGGGAGATAGATGGCAGAGTCTTTTGTACGGAATGTGGACATCTCTGGCTGGACCTGTATTTATTGTCCATTCCTCCATTTCAAAAGGCATTTTTAAGAGTTAACCACATTGCTGTGGCTCTGGAGTCACATATAGGTCAGACCAGGTAAGGACAACAAATTTCCTTCCCTAAAGTGAACCAGATTTTTTTTTACAACAAGCGACAATGGTTTTGTGGTCACCATTAAATCTTTAATTCCTTAACTCCCTTTAATTCTTTAACTCTCGTGGGTTTATTTAAAACCAACTTCCTCTTTTACAGCTTCCTTAATGACATTTCCAACGAGATGACTTTTGGCTTCTTTGTATATCTGAGTAGTGTCAAAAACTGAGTCAGGAACAGAACTCACCTGCTAGTATTTAAATTATTTATATTATAATATTTCTCATCAAAGTTGCTATTTTGGAAGGTAGTTGCTGTATAAAAATGAGCTAACAAAGAAAAATTCTAAAGCACCTTTCACATTGTGGGTGGCACGGTGGCACAGTGTTGGAGATGCCAGTGTTGGATTGGGATGGGCACAGTAAGGAGTCTCACAGCACCAGGTTAAAGTCCAACAGGTTTATTTGGTGGCACAAGCTTTCAGAGCACTGCTCCTTAACTCATTCACCTGATGAAGGAGTAACGCTCTGAAAGCTCATGATACCAAATAAACCTATTGGACTTTAACCTGGTATTCTGAATTAGAAGTTGTAACAATTTGCAGATGGCCATTCAGCCCATCATGACTTCTGCCAATTAGTTTTACTCCTCACAACACTGGAAATGATTACTTTTCAAATATTTATCCAATTCCCTTTGGAAAATTGCTCTAGGATTTATTTCCACTGACCTTTCAGGTAAAGCATCCCAGATCGTCACGTAGAATAATTATGGGTGCAATAGAAAAACACCTGGAAAATTCCAATGTTTCCGGCGATTAAGACTAGTCCAAATGGTCAGGTTCACACTTGTTTTCATTAAGGGATCTTTAATGACGGCCTTTCCATGGAGTTATGCAACACAGAACATCGAGTCTGCACAACAACAACTTCCACTAAAATCCTGTTTTCCAGCTGTTGTCCCATAACCTAGAATGTTCTGATATTTCATCTAAATACTCCTCATAGAACATAGAACATTACAGCGCAGAACAGGCCCTTCGGCCTTCGATGTTGCGCCGACCAATATAAAAAGCAATGCCCCTCCAAACTAAACCATTCCCTTCTCTTCCATATACTTATCAACTAACCTCTTAACGCCACCAAACTTGGCGCATCTACAACTGCTGCAGGCAGGGCATTCCACTCCCGAACCACCCTTTGGGTAAAGAACCTACCTCTGATATCCGTCCTATAACTATCACCCCTTAATTTAAAGCCGTGTCCCCTCATGCTAGCTTTCTCCATCCTAGGAAAAAGGCTATCACTGTCCACCCTATCTAAACCTCTAATCATCTTATATGTTTCGATCAGGTCCCCTCTTAGCCTCCTCCTTTCTAACGAAACAACCTCAAATCCCTCAGCTTCTCCTCATAAGACCTGCCCCCCATACCAGGCAACATCCTGGTAAACCTCCTCTGTACCCTCTCCAATGCCTCCACATCTTTCTTATAATGTGGGGACCAGAACTGCACACAATACTCCAAGTGCGGCCGCACTAGAGTTTGTACAGTTGCAACATGACGTTGCGGCTCCGAAATTCAATCCCCCTACCAATACAAGCTAAGACTCCATATGCCTTCTTAACAACCTTCTCGACTTGACTGCCTACTTTCAGGGATCTATGCACATACACACCAAGATCCCTCTGTTCATCAAGACTACTAAGAATCCTACCATTAACCCTATACTCTACACATTTATTATTTCTGCCATAGTGCATTACCTCACACTTTTCCACATTAAACTCCATTTGCCACCTCTCCGCCCAGCTCTGCAACTTGTCCAAGTCCCTCTGCAAACTATAACACCCCTCTTCAATATCTACCACTCCACCGACTTTAGTGTCATCTGCAAATTTACTAATCCATCCTTCAATACCCTCATCCAGATCATTTATAAAAATTACAAACAGCAGGGGCCCCAAAACCGACCCCTGAGGTACACCACTTGTAACTGAACTCCACGATGAATATCTCCCATCAACCACCACCCTCTGTCTTCTATCTGCTAGCCAATTCCTAATCCAATTAGCTAAATCACCCTCTATCCCATACATCTGCATTTTCTGCAGAACTCTTCCATGGGCCACCTTATCAAACGCCTTACTAATGTCCATATATACCACATCAACTGCCTTACCCCCATCCACCTCTTTGGTCACTTTTTCAAAAAACTCAATAAGATTAGTAAGGCACGACCTACCCTTCACAAAACATGCTGACTATCCCCAATCAATTCATTTCTCTCTAAATAACTATAAATCCTATCCCTAATAATTCTCTCCAATACTTTGCCCACAACAGAAGTAAGACTCACTGGCCTATAATTCCCTGGAAAGTCTCTCTTCCCCTTGTTGAACAATGGGACCACATTCGCTATCCTCCAGTCCTCCGGAACCACGCCCGTAACCAACGACGACCTGAAGATCAGAGCCAGAGGCTCTGCAATCTCCTCTCTTGCCTCCCAGAGAATCCTAGGGTAAATCCCGTCCGGCCCAGGGGACTTATCTAACTTCAAACCCTCAAGAATATCTAGCACATCCTCCCTATCTACTTCAATACTTTCCAGTTTGCAACCTGTACCTCAGTGTTCTCCACAACTACATTTACATCTCCCTGCGTGAATACCGAAGAGAAATATTTGTTCAGTGCCTCTCCAATCTCTTCAGGCTCCATGCACAACTTCCCCCTGCTGTCTCTGACTGGCCCTAATCTTGCCCTAACCAATCTTCTATTCTTAACATATCTAAAGAAAGCTTTAGGATTCTCCTTGATCCTATCAGCCAAAGTCTTCTCATGTCCCCTCTTAGCTCTCCTCAACTCACTCTTTAGCTCCCTCCTGGCTAATCTATAGCTATCCTTTGCACTAACCGAGCCTTCAAGCCTCATCCTGACATAAGCCTCCTTTTTCCTTTTAACCAGCGAATTAATTTTTTTAGTACACCATGGTTCCCTCACTCAACCATTTTCTCCTTGCCTGACAGGGGCATACTTATCAAGGACTCGCAGTAGCTGCTCCTTGAATAAGCTCCACATTTCAGATGTTCCCAGTCCCTGTAGTTTCCTAGTCCAACCTATGCACCCTAATTCCCTCCTTTTGGCCTCATAATTACCATTCCCCCAGCTATAACTACTGCCCCCAGCTTCATGCCTATACCTATCCATCACTAAGGTGAACGTAACCGAATTGTGGTCACTATCACCAAAATGTTCACCAACTTCCAAGTCTAACACCTGGTCTGGCTCATTGCCCAGCACCAAATCCAATGTAGCCTCACCTCTAGTTGGCCTATCTACATACTGAGTCAAAAAACCTTCTGCACACTTTGTACAAAAACTGACCCCTCTAACGAGCTAGAGCTATAGCTATTCCAATCAATATTAGTAAAGTTAAAGTCCCCCATAACAATTACCCTATTACTTTCACTCCTGACCAGGATCGACTTTGCAATCCTTTCCTCTACCTCTCTAGAACTTTTAGGAGGTCTATAAAAGACTCCCAACAGGGTGACCTCTCCTGTCCTGTTTCTAACCTCAGCCCATACTACCTCAACAGACAAGTCCTCATCAAACTTCTTCTCTGTCACTGTGATACAGTCTTTGACTAATAATGCCACTCCTCCCCCCCTTCTACCTCCTTCTCTACTCCGACTAAAGCATTTGAACCCCAGAACCTGCAACATCCATTCTTGTCCCTGCTCTACCCAAGTCTCTGAAATGGCCACAACATCCAAGTTCCAGGTACTGGTCCAAGCTGCAAGTTCCTCCACCTTATTGCGAATACTCCTTGCATTAAAGTATACGCATTTCAAACCATGCCCTACTCCACCCGTACGCCGCTGTGTTTTGCAGTTCTCCTCTATGACCCCCCTATTCTCATCCTTCTTAGCACCCCAACTACTCAGGATCCCACGCCCCCTCTGAATCAGTTTAAAGCCCCCTGCATAGCCTTTGCAAATTTTCCCCCCAAGATGTTAGCTCCCCTCTGGTTCAGGTGTAGACCATCTCTCTTGTAGAGGTCCCACCTATCCCAGAATGAATCCCATGGGGAACCTTATCAACCGCTTTGCTAAAATCTACATACAGCACGTCAACTGCCTTACCCTTATCCACCTTTTTGGTCACTTTTTCAAAAAATTCGATATGGTTTGTGAGGCATGACCTTCCCTTCACAAATCCATGCTGACTATCCCTAATCAATTCATTTCTCTCTAGATGACTAGAAATCCTATCCCTTATAACTCTTTCCAAAACTTTCCCCACAGTGAGTAAGGCTCACTGGTCTATAATTTGCAAGATGGTCTCTACTCCCCTTCTTAAACAAGGGGACAACATTTGCCATCCTCCAGTTTTCCGGCACTACACCTGTAGCCAACAACGACATGAATATCAAAACCAAAGGCTCTGCAATCTCCTCTCTAGTCTCCCAGAAAATCCTAGGATAAATCCCATCTGGCCCAGGGAACTTATCTATTTTGATACGCTCAAGAATAGCTAACACCTCCTCCTTATGAACCTTTATCCCATCTACTCTACAACGCTGTATCCCAGTATTCTCCTCGACTACATTGACATTTTCCCACGTGAAGACTGATGAAAAATATTCATTCAGTGCCTCTCTAATCTCTTCAGGCTCCACGCACACTTCCCACTACTGTCTCTGACTGGCCCTAATCTTGCCCTAACCAGTCTTTTATTCTTAACATATCTATAAAAAGCTTCAGGGTTCTTCTTTATCCTATCCGCCAAAGTCTTCTCATGTCCTCTTCTAGCTCTTCTTAACTCACACTTTAGCTCCCTGCTGGCTAATTTATAACTCTCCAGTGCCCTAACCGAGCCTTCACGTCTCATCTTTATATAAGCCTCCTTTTTCCTCTTTATTAATGAACTAACTTCCTTAATACACCACAGTTCCCTGGCTCTACCACTTCCTCCCTTCCTGACAGGTAAATATTTATCAGGGACTCGCAGTAGCTGTTCCTTGAATAAGTTCCACATTTCAGATGTTCCCAGCCCCTGCAGTTTCCTACTCCACCCGATGTATCTTAAATCTTGCCTAATAGCCTCATAATTACCTTTTCCCTCAGCTGTAACTTCTTCCCTTTGGTATATGCCCATCCCTTTCCATCACTAAGGTAAACGTAACCAAATTGTGGTCACTATCACCAAAGTGCTTACTTACCTTCAAGTCTAACACCTGGTCTGGTTCATTACCCAGAACCAAATTCAATGTAGCCTCACCTCTTGTTGGCCTATCTACATACTGAGTCATAAAACCCTCCTGCACACATTGTACAAAAACTGACCCCTCTAACGTGCTTGAGCTATAGCTTTTCCAATCAATATTTGCAAAGTTAAAGTCCTCCATAACAACTACCCTGTTACTTTCATTCTGCCCAGAATCATCCTTGCAATCCTTTTCTCCACATCCCTGGAACTTTTTGGAGGCCTATAAAAAACTCCTAACAGGGTGACCTCTCCTCTCCTGTTTCTAATCTCAGCCCAAACTACCTCAATAGACAGGTCCACATCAAACGTCCTTTCTGCTACTGTAATACAGTCTTTGACTAACAATGCCACACCTCCCCCTCTTCTACCACCTACTCAGCTCCGACTGAAACATCTGCAACATCCATTCCTGTCCCTGCTCTATCCATGTCTCTGAAATGGCCACAACATCGAAGTCCCAGGCACCTATCCAGGCTGCGAGTCTGTCCACCTTATTGCGTATGTTCCTCTCATTGGAGTATACACACTTCAAACAACCCTCCCTCCTACCAGTAAATTACTGTGACTGACAAACCTTATCCATGACCTCTCTATTCCCATTCTCCTGTACATTTGAACTATTCAGGTTCCTATCCTCCCTCTGAATCAGTTTAAACACCTCCTAATAGCATTGGCAAATTTTCCCCCCCAAGATATTAGTTCCCCTCTGGTTCAGGTGCAGACCATCCCTCTTATAGAGGTCCCACCTACCCCAAAATGAACCCCAATTGTCCAAGTATCTGAACTGTCCCTCCTGCACCATCCCTTCAGCCACAAGTTCAAATGCTCTCTCTCTTCTCCATGCTATCCCGCAACATAGGTAACAAACCAGAATAACAACTCTGTTTGTTTTAGCCCTCGGCTTCCACATCAATTCCCTGAATTTCTGTTTTATATTCCCGTCCCTTTTCCTACCTATGTTATGGGTACCTACATGAACCATGACTTGAGGCTGATCCCCCTCCCCCTTAAGGATCTCGAACACTCGATCAGAGACATCACGGACCCTGGCACCTGTGAGGCAACATCCCAACCGTGAGTCTCGTTCATTCCCACAGACTCTCCTATCTATCCCCTTAACTATCGAATCCCCAGTGACTAATCCAGATCTTTTCTTCCCACTTCCCACCTGACCATCAGGGACAGGCTCTCCTCCTGAGGCCTGTACCCCATGACTTACTCTGGATGAGCGTTCCTCCTCAACAGCATCCAAAACGGAGTACCTATTTTGGAGAGGAACAGCCTCGGGGGATCACCGCTCTGACTGCTTCTTACCCCTTTTTCTCGCAGTCACCCACATATCGCTTTTAGGGGTAAATATCTCCCTGTAACTTTTGTCAATAGCAGCCTCTGCTTCTGGAATTATCCTTAATTCCTCCAGTTCCAGCTCCAGGTCCCTAACACGGTCCTCAAGGAGCTGTAAATGGATACACTTCTTGCAGGTGTAATCAGCAGGGACACTACCTCAAACATCCCACAGGAGGTACAATGCACTGCCTGCTCTGCCATCCCTATTACTTCCCTTACCAAAAAAAAGAATAAAAAACTTACCAGCTCTCACCGAGACACTCTTTTTTTTAGGTTAGAGGAGGGAGGAGGGTGGGATACTCTACACGTGTAGAGTATCGGGTTTCCTGTCTGTTCCAATTTATGGGGGCCCAGAAAGAGAAATAAAACAACACTGACCTCCATATGACAACTTCCTGTATCTGGTTTAAGATTTTTTTTAAAAAACTAAGGCCGTTAGTTAATAAAAAAACATAAAAACCCAGTAGCTTACCCACCAAACTGTCTTCTTGCAAATCGCTGCCTCTCTGGTCTGCTCTCAAGGAATGATGAAGTGGATTCTCCGAGGTGAGACCCTTTACAATATGTAAAAAAAACTACACTGACCTCCATATGACTACTTCCTGTATCCAAAAGAGAAAGTGGGGAAGCTTGGGAAAAGTGAGAGAGATGGGGAAGAATCAGAGTCTAGGCGGGAAGAGAGGGAATTTTGGGAAGAGTGAGGGAGATAGGGAAGAATGAGAGGGATAAGAAAGAGTAAGGGAGATTGAGAAGAATGAGAGTCTGAAGGGATGGGGTGCGAGGGAGTTTTGGGAAGAGTGAGGGAGGTGGGACAACAGTGAGGATTTTGGGGAAAGAGCTTCCTAACTCTTCAACTGGAGAACAGAAATTACAGAGATTGACACTCACTCTATCATCTGTGTGTCCTCCTGGACTGTGAAACCATTCTCACCTGTCACAGGTCACGTACTTTCCATGTCTATTTGGTTTAGGGATAATACTCAAGCCATTGCATTAACAAACCATTTAATGAACTGATTTGAAACCACTCTTGATCTTGACCATTTTTTGGGAATTGACTGCACAGTCTAAAGCTTACACAGTGCCTGTGGATCTTAACCAGAGTTAGAGTCATTGCGGGATTTTACAGCTCCATCATCCTGAAACATAACATCCCAGCCAAGGTTAACGACCTTCCCATTGTCTGTCCCTCGCCCTCCCCGATTCTGTGTTGGACGGGATGGTACAATTCCAACCACTGTATTCAATAGAACAAGGAACAACACAGTATTGGAAACAGGCCCTTTGGCCCAACAAGCCCGCATCGCCATTTTAACATACAGTGAACATCTCATTCCAATCCTTCTTCTACCTATGATTTTTCCTACGCCTCTAGGATTCCACAATAAAGGTATGCAAATGTGTGGCCGATTGAGGGAGGTCTAATTTAGGGATGATTTGTTAACATCAATCAGCCTAAAAGCATGTTTTTGGGATGTGGGAGGAAACCGGAGCACCCGAAGAAAACCCACACAAGCACGGGGAGAATGTGCAAACTCCCACAGATACCGACCCAAGTCAGAGATCCGACCCAGGTCCATGTACACAGTCACTGGATAGTCACAGTGATAGTCACTGAGCTGTGTTGCCCATCAGTTGGTCCAGTTTAAGCGTACACTAACGACGTGAAGCACTAGGCAACTCTCAAAGCAACATCCAAGAGCAGCCCTCACACAACCCATCACGATTACACCCCTTGTTGGCCAACAAGGCGGACCAAATGTCCTGTGGATGTAAAAAAATGTCATCAATAAAGATACACAGCTTATACTGACATTCACAGAAGATTCCCAGAAGGTCAAACTTAAGATAGGTGAGCCATAAAATATGTTGGACAGCCCATAGGAATCTATTGATTCCCAGGAATGTCCTGAGGTTTTTGATCCTTATTTAGAACAGTCTTTTGTATCCCTCTATCTGTAGTCTGCTCATGTACCTATCTAGGTAAGCCTTAAACAACTCTAGCACGCCTGCCTCCACCACCCTACTTGGCAGTATATTCCAGGCCCCCATAACCCTTTGTGTGAAAAACCTCCTTCTAATATCTGAATTATACCTCTGTGTTGAAAGCTCGCTTTTTTACTATCAAATAAATCGGTTGGATTAATAATTGGTGTTGCTAAATTCTTACTGAGTTCCTCTCACCCTAAGCCCATGGCCCCTCGTGATTTTTGTATCCAACCAGGAAAAAAGCTTCCCACTGTTCACTCTATCTATACCTTTCATAGTCTTATATATCTCTATTAGATTTCCCCTCATTCTCCATATTTCCAGGGAGAACAGCCCCAGTTTGCTCAATCTCTCCTCATAGCTAAGACCTTCCATACCAGGCAGCATCTTGGTAAATCTCCTCTGCACATTCTTAAGGGTCTCCATGTCTTTCCGGTAGTAAGGCGACCAGAACTGGATGCAGTATTTCAAATGAGGTCTAACCAATGTTCTATACAACTGCAACATTAGACGCCAGCTTTTATACTCTATACTCCTTCCTATACAGGCAAGCATACCATAAGCCTTCTTCGTCATCTTCTCCACCTGTACCAACATCTTCAAGGACTTGTGCACTTGCACATTTAGGTCCGTCTGCGTTTCTATACTCTTAATGGTCCTACCATTTATTGTATAACTCCCCGCTACATTATTTCTTCCAAAATGTATCACCTCGCATTTATCTGGATTAAATTCCATCTGCCATTTCACTGCCCAATTTACCAGACTACCTATATCCTGTTGCATTGTCTGACAATGCTCCTCACTATCCGCAAGTCCAGCCATCTTCGTGTCATCTGCAAACTTGCTGATCACACCACTTACTCCCTCTTCCAAATCATTTATATATATTACAAATAGCAAAAGTCCCAGCACTGAACCCTGCGGCACACCACTAGTGACTGACCTCCAGCTAGAAAAAGACGCTTTCATTACTACCCTCTGTCTCCTGTTACCAAGCCAGTTCTCAATCCATCTAGCCTCTGTCCTTGTATCCCACGAGCCTTAACCTTTTTCATCAACCTACCATGAGGGACTTTGTCAAACGCTTTACTGAAATCCATGTAGACGACATCCACAGCTTGTCCTTCTTCAACTGTTTTTATCACCTCCTCAAAAAATTCTATAGATTCATAAGGCATGACCTCCCCTTTACAAATCCATGTTGCCTGTCACTAATCAGCTTGCTGTGTTCTAAATATGTATACGGCCTATCTCTAAGAATCCTCCCCAACAATTTCCCTATCACTGACGTTAAACTCACCGGCCTATAATTTCCAGCGTTATCCTTATTAACGTTTTTAAACAACAGTACTATATTCACTATTCTCCAGTCCTCTGGAACCTCACCTATGTCCAAAAAGGAGACAAAGATTTGCATCAGAGGCCCAGCAATTTCATCTCTCGTCTCCCGAAGCAGCCTGGGATAAATGCCATCAGGCCCTGGAGATTTATCGGTTTTAATATTACCTAAAAACTCTAACATTTCCTCCCTCATAATGGATATTTTCTCCAACGGGTCCATAATTCTCTCCAAGACACTTCTAGACAACAAGTCCCTCTCCTTCGTGAATACTAACGCAAAGAATTCATTCAGGATCTCCCCCACTCCCTCGGGTTGTAAACATAGTTCCCCTCCTCTGTCACTAAGAGGACCGATTCTTTTCTCTAACCACTCTTTTGTTCCTAACTTATGAGTAAAATGCCTTTGGATTTTCCTTAATCATGTCTGCCAAGACCATTTCGTGACCCCTTTTCGCCCTTCTAATTCCTCGTTTGAGTTCTCTCCTACTCTTTCTGTATTCTTTCAAAGATCTCTCCATTCCCAGTTCCTTGGATCTAACATATGCTCTCTTTCCTTCCTAATCAAGTCCCCAATATTCCTAGTTATCCACGGATCTCTAATCCTCCCTTTTCCATCCTTCCTCTTAACAGGCACATGTCTGTCCTGCCACCTTATCAGTTATCTCTTAAAAGACTCCCACATGTCAGGCGTGGACTTACCCTTAACCTCTCCGAATCTGACCCGGCTGTAACTCACCTTCCCCCTATTTAGCACCCTCCCCTTCGGAAGAGACATTGAAGGTGATTGGTGCAGAAGGGTCTGTGCACTTCTTTCCTGATTTGTGTATTTCTTCCTCTTTCTGTGGTTATATTTCAGTCCCATGAACTGCAATAAATTCAGCCACATTTGCAATACCAGTGGTTTTATATACACTCGGTATGATAGAACACAAAGTTAGTCTTTGAAGAATAAGTTGGTTTAAAATGTTTCAGCCATTTCTTTTAGTCCTGACCCTGGTCTTCATAACGGGTAAGTAAAAAGCCAGAGTTGACTTTGGTTTTGAGTGCTTTGGGGTTTTGTTTTTGGATTCTGAGTGGGTGATGTGTATTTTGTGGTCACGTTCCTGTTTAAGCATTGTGATACTTCAGGCTTTCTCGTGGTTCAATGGGAAAATTCAGTGTCAGATCTTACACTGAGACATCCAGCCCAGTTCACTGCACGTGTGAGAATACTGCCCTGTAGAGACTAATCAACTGCCTGTCAAGGTAACCGGCACTTTGTTCAGACTGTGGGAGTAAATGGGAGTGCCTGGAGGAAACCCATGCAGACACGGGGAGAACATGCAGATTCCGCACAGACAGTGACCCAAGCCATAATTCAAACCCGGGTCTCTGGTGCTGCAAGGCAGCAATGTTAACCACTGTGTCACCGTGCCGCTGGGATTGAACCCGGGTCCCTGGCACTGTGAGGCAGCAGTGTTAACCACTGTGTCACCGTACTGTCCCGTTATGAGAGTTTATTAAATGATAATGTTGCACCTTTTAGAAAAATCAAATTGGATTTAAAATATGTAAAGACAATGTTAGTGGAGTAAGTAAATGGGATTTACAATTGATAAATCTCCAGGACTTGATGGTTTCCATGTCAAAATATTAAAAGGTCAGGTGAGGATATTGTAAATGTGATTTTCCAAACACTAGAGAATCAGAAATTGCAGCTGAAGTTCTTCAACCTCACCTTCAGCTGGCATTCTCCGACCTCACCCGCGGCTGGGATTCTCCGGCCTCGCCCGCGGCTGGGATTCTCCGGTTTTGCACTGTAGCTGGGATTCTCCGGTTTCGCACTGCGGCTGGAATTCTCCGGCCTCGCCCGCGGCTGGGATTCTCCGGTTTTGCACTGTAGCTGGGATTCTCCGGTTTCGCACTGCGGCTGGAATTCTCCGGCCTCGCCCGCGGCTGGGATTCTCCGGTTTTGCACTGTAGCTGGGATTCTCCGGTTTCGCACTGCGGCTGGGATTCTCCGACCTCGCCTGCGGCTGGGATTCTCCAGTCCCGTCGCAGTGAGCGTCAAATTGGCTCCACGACAAATTCTCTGCTCCCACTGGCAGCAGTGGCGGGATGAGAATGGCCGGAGAATTCCAGCTTGAGTCTTTGCTCTAGAGAATAAGGAATGTCGCTCTGTATTCTCGGGAAGGTTGGTGACAAAAGCTAAAGTTACTGATGTATGAGCTTAATATTGATTCTGGGAGCTTTGGACCCATTCTTTGTTTTAGACAGAGTTATTGAGCAATTGAACGTGTGTGAGCTAATTGGAGAGTCAGTATTGGTCTGTACAGGACTGGCCTTGTCTATTAAAGGTAGTTTTTAGGGTGGTCATTATCATTTCACTTCACCCAAAGAAAGCTTCATGGGCAGATAATGAACATTCACTGCTCATCCCTGACTCTGACATTAACCTTTTGTCAATAAAATAAAAATTAGGCTTATTTAACCCAGCATCATTAGTACGTCCAAGAGCTCCAACACACGGTCTAGTTACTGCCTGTGATCCAGTACTTGATAAAATTGCTCATTTTTGCTTCTGCTTTTTACCTGTCCAAAGGATTCAGTGGTGGCTGATATTTAACTCAATAATTCAGCAATGGAAACAACTTCAAACTTATCAAACTTTCCTCATTGCCTCTGTTTCCTGAAGATTTTGTCTTTCACAATCGGTATTTCCCTAATCTGTTCAATACAACAATTCAGCAGCCAGGGCATGGAACTCTTTAGTAACGGGAATTTGCAAAACAGAAGAAGAGTGAATTACAGTAATTAACCACATTGCACTATTTTGCAAACATTCTGCTTCCTCTTTAGAGTTCAGAGTGTCAGTGGCAGAGTCCAGATCAGAAGAAGTTGGGTGTGGGACTGGAAGTCCAGTGAAGCAGGTTTCACAATTTCACATTACTCACTGATTACTAACCCTGCCCTTCCCCCCCCCCCCCCCCCCCCGCCAGAGTTAGCAGCTGGATAATGGGCATGCTGGAAATGGCAACGTCACTGAGAGACACAGCCCCAACACTGAGACACACAGTCCCAACACTGAGATACACAGTCCCAACACTGAGATACACAATTCCAACACTGAGACACACAGTTCCAACACTGAGAGATACTGTCCCAACACTGAGATACACTGTCCCAACACTGAGACACAGTCCCAACACTGTGACACACAGCCCCACTGAGATACACTGTCCCAACACTGAGACACAGTCCCAACACTGAGACACACAGTCCCAACACTGAGACACACAGCCCCAACACTGAGATACACAGTCCCAACACTGAGACGCACAGTCCAACACTGAGAGATACTGTTCCAACACTGAGATACACTGTTCCAACACTGAGAAACACTGTCCCAACGCTGTGACACACAGCCCCAACACTGAGATACACTGTCCCAACACTGAGACACAGTCCCAACACTGAGACACACAGTCCCAACACTGAGACACAGTCCCAACACTGAGACACACAGTCCTAACACTGAGACACACTGCCCCAATACTGAGACACACAGTCCCAACACTGAGACACACAGCCCCAACACTGAGACACACAGTCCCAACACTGAGACACACAGTTCCAACACTGAGAGATACTGTCCCAACACTGAGATACACTGTCCCAACACTGAGACACAGTCCCAACACTGTGACACACAGCCCCACTGAGATACACTGTCCCAACACTGAGACACAGTCCCAACACTGAGACACACAGTCCCAACACTGAGACACACAGCCCCAACACTGAGATACACAGTCCCAACACTGAGACGCACAGTCCAACACTGAGAGATACTGTTCCAACACTGAGATACACTGTTCCAACACCGAGAAACACTGTCCCAACGCTGTGACACATAGCCCCAACACTGAGATACACTGTCCCAACACTGAGACACAGTCCCAACACTGAGACACACAGTCCCAACACTGAGACACAGTCCCAACACTGAGACACACAGTCCTAACACTGAGACACACTGTCCCAACACTGTGACACACTGTCCCAACACTGAGGCACACAGTCCCAACACTGAGAACACAGTCCCAACACTGAGACACACAGTCCCAACACTGAGACACACTGTCCCAACACTGTGACACACTGTCCCAACACTGAGGCACACAGTCCCAACACTGAGATACACAGTCCCAACACTAAAACACACAGCCCCAACACTAAGACACACAGTCCCAACACTGAGACACACAGTCCTAACACTGAGACACACAGTCCTAACACTGAGATACACTGTCCCAACACTGAGACACACAGTCTTAACACTGAGGCACACAGTCCAAACGTGTGCTAAAGATAGAAATCCCAATCATGTTTTCTTGGAAACACTTTTGAGGAGCTGTGACTTAAAGATAATGGTATTATTGCTTGTCTGTTAATCCAGAAACTGAGCCAATGTTCTGGGGACCTGGGTTCGAACCCTGCCATGGCAGACGGTGGAATTTTGTATTCAATTAAAAAAAATCTGGAATTAAGAATCTATTGATGACCATGAAACCATTTGTCGGAAAAACCCATCTGGATCACTAATACCCCTTTAGGGAAGGAAATCCGCCAGCCTTACGCGGTCTGGCCTGCATATGTCTCCAGAATCACAGTAATGTGGTAGACTCTCAACTGCCCTGTGAAATGATGGAGTGAGATGCTCCGTTCAAGGGTAACAAGACATGTGTTGGGCTTACCAGCCCAAGTCTAATGGAAAGGTGTTTTAAAGACTCTCGGGGCCTCAGTGGTAGATTTATATCTCTACCAGGACCTGAGGACTAAAGCCTCATTAGCATATTATTCAGACAATTTCAAATGCTAATGAAGGTGAATTAGATGTTTGATGGATGGTTGCAACCAAGTTGTCTGTTGCGGAGTTAACTTTCCCTCTGTGAGTTTGCTACAGAATGTCAGCTCGATTTGAGGAGGAAGGTTCAGTGAATGAAGAGGAAGAATGTTATTTTCATCAGCCAAAACTAAACCTTAAAAACCCAGCTGTGCTTGGAGCCAGGGTGAGGAGAGAATATCTGAACTAGTTTCTGAATCCGGTGTTTAGAAACAAAACTCATCTGGACAAAGTGTTCACTGATGACATGAAAGAATAAAAGAATGGAGTCAGAGCAGAAAGCTCGGATCCAGAGAATGATACGTTTCAACAAGAGCTGGGTGTCCATAGTGCTACTACAAGACAAATACTCCTCAGTGACATCTGGGAGCTTGTGCCAAAATTGGGAAAACGGTCCCACAAACTTGTCAAGAAACAACCTGACATTGTTACATTAACAGAATGTCCCAGACACCACCATCACCCTTCCTGGGTGCATCCTGTCCCATTGGCAGGACAGACCCAGCAGAGGTGGTGGCACAGTGGTTAGTATTGCTGCCTCACAGTGCTAGGGATTCGGGTTCAACTCTCAGCTTGGGTCAGTGTGTGAAATTTGCATGTTCGCAATGGGATACAGTTGGGAGGGAATTGCCCTGGGTGTTCTCATGGGCAAGGAAACGTCCTGCTGATTATCACGTACCATCACCCCCTCAGCTGATGAGTCAGTACGTCTCTGTGTTGAACACTATTTGGAGGAAGCACTGAGGGTGGCAAGGGTACAAAATGTACTCTGGGTGGGGGATCTCAATGTCCTTCACTGAGAGTGGCTCAGCAGTAGCATTGCAGAACGAACCAGAAGGATTCCAAATGACATTGCTGTTAGACTGGGACAGTAACAGGTGGTGAAATTTAAACTTTGGAAATCATTCCTATGCTAATACTGATCTCCTTCAGCTCTTTCTCTCTGTCTTCCCCAGCTGTGTGTAAGTGTTTGGTTTGCCAGCACCCTGAGGGATTGTTGATCACTCCAGTGCAATGCAAAAGATAAATTCTAATGGAGGATTCTCAACTTGAAAGATTTTGTGCGATATGAATCTGGCTCAGGATTCAGCCACTCGTCCCCTCGGTCCTGCTGTGTTATCCATGGTTGATCTGATTGTAACTGTTTCTCTGTGTTCCGAGAGTGCTGAGTATTCCAGCATTGTCTGTTTCCTTTACTTCAGATTTTCAAACATGCGGTATTTTGCCTGGGTTTTATTTTAGCTAGGTTACAAATTAGTGAAGATAATGCACAGTCATGCATTCATCAATGTACAGATTTTATAACCTGCTTTCAAATTAGACTTTATACTTTCTCACTCCCAGAAGGATGTTGAGACATTGGAAAAGGTGCAGATGATTTTTACCAGGATGGTGTCTGGTCGATGGACGATGAAAAAAGGTTGAACAAAGTTGGATTGTTTTCATTGGAGAATCGGAGGATGAGGGGAGTCCTGATAAAAGTTTACAAGATTATGACAGGTGTGGACGGAGTGGATAGTTAGAGTTTTTCCTCAGGGTTGAAGGGTCAAATCCTCAGGGGACATAGATTAAGAGTGAGAGGGGGCAAGTTTAAAAGAGATGTAAGGGGCAAGTTTTTCACTCAGAGGGTGGTGAGTGTCTGGAACGCGCTGCCGGAGGAGGTGGTGGAAACAGATTCTATAACAATGTTCAAGAGGTACCTGGATAGTTACATGAATAGGCAGGGAATAGAGGAATATGGACCACACAAAGGCAAGAAAATATTAAATTAGAGAGGCATCTGTGTCAGCACAGTCTTGGTGGGCCGAAGGGCCTGTTCCTGCGCTGTACTGTTCTTTGTCCTTTCTGATCTGTTCCAATCTTCAATTATTTTCTCTTTACAGGTCACGAGGCAAAGACAATTCTTGTCCAAACACCTGGGGTTGTGAAAGTGCGTGAGGGTGAAGCGGTGAAGTTTTGGTGTAATTTGCAGAGCAGCAACATAAACAACAAAGTGGAGAAATTTGATGTACACTGGTACCATCCACAAAATAAGAAAAAAATATTACTGAGTCATTATATAAATGGCAAAGTTTACCGCTCAGAAGGATTCTCAGAGCGATTTCAGCTTTTCAGAGATGTTGCCAATAACAGTTACATTCTGACCATCAGAGATGTGCAGCTCAGTGACTCCGAAGTCTATATGTGTGGGATTTGGGGACGTATCTTTGGAAGCGGAACCTGGCTGAATGTGACCAGTGAGTATTTTCTCTGCTTTTATTCCAAATTTTACCACACAATCATCTGATGTTTAGATAAATATGATAAAACATTACTTTTTAAGCTAATGATGCTGGGTGAACATTTTAATCACACGATAGAGTTAAATCTGGGTCAAACCCAACTGGGGGATTTTCATTGAACAAATGAGTAAGTGTAAACGATACAAAAAAATCTCACAGAGAATTCAGTCACTCCAAGAAAACAAGCAGTAAAACAGATAGCATTTTGTAGGGAATTGATTGAAGAATCATTATGTCTGGTAGAGGAAAAGGAGGCAAAGGGGCTGGCTAAGGACAGAGCTAAGTGTGTACAGTACTGTACTGTGTACAATTCCAGGCAGCCTATTATAGAAAGGATATTATTAAACTAGAAAGAGTGCAGGAAAGATTTGCCAGGATGCTAATGGAACATCCTCCCCCCTTCCCTAGCCTAAAAAGAGAGAGAGAGAGAGACTCAGAGGAAGAGCAGGTAAGTTTGTTTGTGTTTTTGTTTGATGAGCTCTAAGGGCTTTGCCTCTCAGGGCTTAAGCAAAAGGGTGAGGCAGGGTAAGTTTATAAGTTTTTTTTAGTACCTTTTTCTCTCCTGTATTTCTGAAAAGAGACAATTATGACTCTGAGGCCAGTATATTGTAGCCAGTCAATACGTGGGAGGTCCGGGAGGCTCCTGGTTTCCCAGACATCCATGTCTGTGCTCGGTGTGAGGAGCTGCGGATCCTATGGGACCGGGTTAAGGAACTGGAACTGCAGCTCGAGGATCCTCGTCTCATTAGAGAGAATGAGGAGGCAACTGACAGGAGCTACCAGCAAGTGGTCACACCAGGGCACTGGGAGGAAGGCAAGCGGGTAACTGTTAGGAAGGGGAAAGCTCGTGTGATGGAGAGCATCCCAGTGGATGTCCCCCTTCATAACAAGTACTCGTGTCTGAGTGCTGCTGGGGGGGACAGCTCACCTGGGGGAGGCAGCAGTAGCCGCGTCTCTGGAGCTGAGCCCGACCCAGTAGCACCAAAAAGTAAAGAGAAGAGAAGGGCCGTGTTAATAGGGGACTCCATAGTGAGGGGGTCAGACAGGCGTTTTTGCGGACGCAGACGGGAGTCACGGATGGTGATCTGCCTCCCTGGAGCTGGGATCCGGGATGTCTCTGGACGCATCCCAGATATCTTGAAAGGGGAGGGGGAGAAGCTGAAGGTTGTGGTCCATATAGGGACCACTGATGTAGGTAGGAAGAGGGAACGGGTCATGGAAAGGGATTATAGGGAACTAGATAGACAGCTGAGAAAGAGGAACGCAGAGGTAGTAATCTCAGGATTAGTGAGAGCAGGAATAGAATGAGGTGGAGGGTGAATGAGTGGCTGAGAGACTGGAGCAGGGGCAGGGGTTCCAGTTCCTGGATCATTGGGACCTCTTTAGGGGCACGCGTGACCTGTACAGTAAAGACGGGTGGCACTTAAATCCCAGGGGGACCAATATCTTGGCGGGGAGGATGGCTAGTGCTTCTGAAGGGACTTTAAACTAGAAAGGTTGGGAGGAGGGAATCAAGATGAGGTGACTGGGAGCGAGGAGGTTAGCTCCCTAGTAGAGAAGGATTATAGACAATATGAGAGGGAGGTTAGACAGGTGATGGAGAAGGGAAGCGCCCAGACTGAGGGTCTGAGATGTGTCTATTTTAATGCCAGGAGTGTAGTGAATAAAGTGGATGAGCTCAGGGCCTGGATTGCTGTTTGGAAATGTGATGTGGTGGCCATTACAAAGACTTGGATGTCTCAGGGACAGGACTGGGTACTTCAGGTGCTAGGATTTAGATGCTTCAGGAATGACAGGGAAAGAGGTAGAAGAGGTGGGAGACTGGCATTGTTGATTAGGGACAGTGTCACAGCTGTAGAGAAGGAGGATGCCATGGAGGGACTGTCTACGGAGTCTCTGTGGATGGAAGTTTGCCTGACGAAGACAAAAGTCAAAAACTCGCAGATTTACTGTCAAATAAATCGGTTGGATTTAAAATTGGTGTTGCCAGAGTCTTACTGAGTTTACCCCAGTCCAACACCGCATCTCTACATCATGGAAGTTAGGAACAGCAAAGGGTCGAAAACTTTGCTGGGTATTTTTTATAGGCCGCCCAATAGTGACAGGGATGTTGAAGTGCAGATAGGGAAACAGATCCTAGAGAGATGTAGAAATAACAGAATTGTCATGATGGGAGACTTTAATTTCCCAAACATTGACTGGAATATCCCCAGGGTAAGGGGTTCGGATGATGAGGAGTTTGTTAGGTGTGTTCAGGAGGGTTTCCTGACACAGCATGTGGATAAACCTACGAGAGGAGAGGCTGTACTTGACCTGGTGCTGGCTAATGAACCAGGACAGGTGTCGGATCTCTCAGTAGGAGAGCATCTCGGGAATAATTCTATCTCCTTCACGATAGCATAGGAAAGAGATAGGATCAGGCAGGATAGGAAGGTGTTAATCTGGAGTAGGGGGAAATATGAAATCATTAGGCAGGAAATTCGACGAATAAACTGGAAGGAGATGTTCTTGGGGAAAAGTACTGAAGGAAAGTGGCAGATTTTCAAGGAATGTTTGTCTGGAGCTCTGTACGACAACGTTCCGGTGAGACAAGGAGGTTTTGGTAGATCAAGAGAACCATGGTGCACAAAGGGTTGTGATGAATCTAGTTAGGAAGAAAAGAAAGTTGTATAATAGGCTCAGGGAGCTAAAGGATGTTAAGGATCTAGAGGCGTATAAGACTTGTAGAAGGGAGCTTAAAAAGGACATTAGAAGAGCCAGAAGGGGTCTCAAGAAGGCTTTGGCGGGTAGGATTAAGAAGAATCCCAAGGCATTCTACAAATATGTGAAGAGTAAAAGGATGAGAAGAGAAGGGATAGGACCTATAAAAGGTGAAGGGGGAAAAGTCTGTGTGGAACTAGAAGAAATGGCAGAGGTGCTTAATAAGTACTTTGCCTCAGTATTCACAGTGGAGAGTGATCTGGGGGGTTGTACTACAGGAATGCGGCAAACTGAAAAGATTGAGTATGTGACCATTAAGAAAGAGGAGGTGTTGGAACTGTTAAATTCCATCAAGATAGATAAGTTGCCGGGTCCAGATGGGATGTACCCCAGGTTACTGTGGAAAGTGATTGCAGAGCCCCTGGCGATGATCTTTGCATCGTCGATGGAGACGGGAGAGGTTCCGGAAGATTGGAGGATTGTGGATGTGGTGCCTATTTTCAAGAAGGGGAATAGGGATAGTCCTGGAAATTACCGAACAGTGAATCTGACCTCAGTGGTCGGTAAGTTGATGGAGAGGATTCTGAGAGATAGGATTTATGAGCATTTAGAGAAATTCAATATGATCAGGAATAATCAACACGGCTTTGTTAAGGGCAGATCGTGCCTTACGAGTCTAGTTGAATTCTTCGAAAATGTGACTGAACACATTGACAAAGGAAGAGCAGTGAACGTGGTGTACATGGACTTCAGCAAGGCGTTTGACAAGGTCCCACATGCAAGACTTCTTGAGAAGGTGAGAGGGCATGGGATCCAAGCGGCTTTGGCCTTGTGGATCCAGAACTGGCTTGCCTGCAGAAGGCAGAGAGTAGTTGTGGATGGGCCTTCTTCTGCATGGAGGTCAGTCAGCAGTGGAGTGCCCCAGGGATCTGTTCTAGGACCCTTGCTGTTTGTCATTTTCATAAATGACCTGGATGAGGAAGTGGAAGGATGGGTTAGTAAGTTTGCCAACGATAAGAAGGTCGGTGGTGTTGTGGATAGTCTGGAGGGATGTCTAAAGTTGCAGCGAGACATAGATGGGATGCAAGACTGGGCTGAGAAGTGGCAGATGGACTTCAACATGGATAAATGTGTGGTGGTCCATTTTGGCAGGACTAATGGGATGAAGCAGTATAATATCAAGGGTAGGAGTCTTGGCAGTGTTGAGGAGCAGAAGGATCTTGGGGTCCGGGTCCATAGGACTCTTAAGTCTGCCCCGCAAGTGGAGGATGTGGTCAAGAAGGCATATGGTGCACTGGCCATCATTAATAGAGGGATTGAGTTTAGGAGTCGGGAGGTAATGCTGCAACTTTATAAGACCCTTGTCAGACTTCACTTGGAGTATTGTGTGCAGTTCTGGTCGCCTCACTATAGGAAAGATGTGGAAGCTATTGAGAGAGTGCAGAGGAGATTTACAAGGATGTTGCCAGGATTGGGGGGCATGTCTTTTGAAGATAGGTTGAGAGAGCTAGGTTTCTTCTCCCTGGAGAGACGAAGGTTGAGAGGTGACCTGATAGAGGTTTATAAGATGTTGAGAGGAATAGATAGAGTGGATTCTCAGAGGCTATTTCCCAGGTATGAAATGGTCGCTATGAGAGGACACAGGTTTAAGGTGCTGGGGGGCAAGTACAGAGGAGATGTTAGAGGTGAGTTTTTCACTCAGAGGGTGGTGAGTGAGTGGAATCGGCTGCCGTCAGTGGTGGTAGAGGCGAACTCGCTGTGGTCTCTTAAAAGACTTCTGGATGAGTACCTGGGATTTAATGGGATTGGGAGTTACAGATAGTTCTATGGCCTGGTAAGTATAGATATGATCGGCACAACTTGTGGGCCGAAGGGCCTGTTTGTGTTGTAGTGTTCTATGTTCTACGTTCTATGATAGTTTGAGTTATAAGGAGAGGCTGGATAGACTGGGACTTTTTCCCCTGGAACGTAGGAGGGTGAGGGGTGATCTTGTGCAGGTCTATAAAATAATGAGGGGCACAGATCAGCTAGGAGTCAATATCTTTTCCCAATGGTAGGAGAGTCTAAAACTAGCGGGCAGAGGTTTAATGTGAGGGGGGAGGGCGGCAATTTCTTCACTCAGAGAGTGGTGTCTGGAACAAGCTGCCAGAGGTAGTACGAGATGCAGGTTCAATTTTGCCTTTTAAAAAGCGTTTAAACAGTTACATGTTTGAAATGGGTATAGAGGGATAAGGGTCAAAAGCAGGCAATTGGGAATAGCGTAAGGATTTAAAAGAAGCGACCAGTTTCCACGCTGTAAACCTCTATGATTCTGAAGTGGCAGTGCCAAGTGTTTCATAATAATAATGTTAATCTCTCAGATTGATTCAGGAAAATTAAGGAATGTGAAATTGACTTTCATAACAACTGAACAATTAAAAAGGTGAGACGTTATCGAGCCCCCTCCCAGGAAACTCTCTAATAATGGAATTCCACAAGACTCTCCTCCATGGACTTGGAATTTGGATATTGGGAATGTAACAGGTCTGGGAGGCTGTGACCTGGAGGGGGGAACACTCCGCCAAGAAGACTGAAATCTGTAAACTAAAAATGTACCATTTACACAGACAAACAAATATAAAACAAAAATATGAGTGTAAAAGGTGTCACCTCAAAGTCTCACCCAATAGGAAAATCTCAGAAAATCTCAGGGTGTTTTGCCGGTAATTCAGATTCCCTGCAGACAGTCGGGGCTGGATTTCATCAAGTGTGCTATTCCCAATGGCATCACCAAAAGTGTGAACCGCTTCTCTCTCTACCTTTCCCCATGAATTAAAATCGGGAGCACAGGCAGATGTGGACAGATGTGGTTGTTTAAGGTCAAGGAAGCTTTTTATTGGCGAACTTTGCATCAGCTGATGAAGTTATATCTCCAGGTGGAATTTAAAATAACTTCCACAGTGATGGGGATCGGGGAGAAAGGATAGGGAAGTTGGGAATGGGAAGGGAGGTAGCAGGGATAGCTGGACATCTCAAAATCTTTGAGTTTTTCAGATCAGAGCATTTGATGATTTATTTACTATTTCCCCAAAATAATGTCAGCTGATGGATTTTTCATTGAAACATTTGGGATATTCACAACCGTCGCACTATTTTTTTAAGTTGTTGATATGTTTCCTTTAAAGGTGCAAATGTTCCAGTCGTTATCCAGTCTCCGAGTGTGGAACGTGTCACAGAGGGTCAGACTGCCCGGTTACAGTGCACCCTGAGGAACGCCGCAGTGACACTCACTGATGTTCACTGGTACCAGGAGCTACCTGGGAAAGATAGGGAGAGAGTTTTAACACAGGATACAATGAACAACACACAATGGAACTCAAATTTCACTGGGCGCTTCCAGCCTTCTAGAGACAGTTCCAATAACAGCTTCATTCTGACAATCACCATGGTGCAGCCCAGTGACACTGCCGTCTATTACTGCTCAGTGTGGGGAGATATCAGTGGCAATGGGACACAGCTGAATGTAACCAGTAAGTATGTGAGATTTGGTTAAATTCACAATGACATCACGGCACAGAGGGGAGTTCTGTAACCATACACTATCAGAAGGAAGGAGAATGGACTGGAGGATTGGGGTTGTGATGTTGTGACCTTTTCTCTGACCAATATTCCGTGGGCTGGGAGAATGACATTGTGAACTCTTTGTCCTATACACAGTTCACTTCTGAATAGAATTGATAAACCCAAAAATAAATGATTTCTGTTATACAGGTAGGCATTGGAATTCTAAAGCGATTTTAAATTGGACATTACAAAGCATGAATGTGGGAATGATCTGTTGCAATATAACTTAGCAGTAGATTATTCAATAATTCTCACATTTTTCTTGTTGATTTGATTTGATTTATTATTGTCACATGAATTAGTATATAGTGAAAACTATTGCCTCTTACACTTTACAATCAAAGCATCCTGTTCATAGAGAAGGAAAGATGTTGCTCAGTGTAGTGTTTCAGCCATAGCTAGGGTGTAGTGAAAGGTCAAATAAGTCCATTTAAAGTCTGATGTGAAAGTTCAGTCACAGTCGCAGTTAGTTATCACTAATTCCTTGAATCGATCACCAACTCACCCCACAAACATCAGCCCTGAACCATTCGAATCAATCTCTGTTGGACCCTCTCGAGCACCTTGTCATCCTCTCTGAAGTGTCACGTCCACAACTGGACGTATGGCTAACTGATATTTTATAATTTCCTTTTGTTTGGGTTTTGTTTCATATGAAGAATGTTCAGGGTTCAGCACGCATTTTCAAATGCCTTCTGAACTTGTTTGACTAGCTTGAAGAACTGTGATGATATAACTTCCTCAGATCCTGAATCCTGTTTGGAATTGTAGAATTTAATCGCATTGCCTCCCCTCAAGCTAATGAAACTTTGCTACTTTCCGCTTCTCTGCAGTAAATTTTGTCTGTTATGTCTCCACCTATTTCACTAGTCTGTCAATGTCACCTGGAGCCTGTCACCATTCATCTCCTTGCTGCGTTACTGAGGTCATGTCCCCTCCCACCGAAATATCACCAGTGTGAAAAAACACAATTCTATTACCACTTTTTACATTACAAGACATTTGAAATTAATCATTACAGATGGTGCAAAGATATTTAAGTTTTTTTTTACATCAATCATTTTGCACTCTGAGCTGCTTCAATGCAGTTGTGCTACTGGTAATATTCACCATATAGATTCAATGTGAGTTACACAGGCCGAGGGGATTTTATATAATTTCCCTCCCCTTGGTTCACTCTGGCTGAAAGGTCTATAGACAGTGACCTTCTGCAATTGTGCCTCTATGGTGTCTGCCCCAAGCTTGAGTGTGTCCCTCAGCATGTAGACCCAGACCTTGGAATGTGCCAGTCTGTAACACAAAGTCGAGGGCAATTTTTTATATTGGAAACCAACAACTTTGGGGCAGACTAAAGAACATTTTTTTGCCGAGCAGACACATATTTCTACCATCATACTGAGCTTCCCCTATTCTCTATCTCCCTGAGGAGGAGTCATTGAACACAGCCTCTGCACACACTTGTTTAAGATCCAGGCCAGAAATTACAAAGTGTTTTGTGAAGTTATCCTAGATCCTAAGTTTTCACATTTGCTTTGGCACAAGGTGTGATTCACACTCTAGTTACGAATCTAGGTATGATTTCTTTGATAAAAGGAAGCTTTTATTTAAGAACACAATTAGAATATAATAAAAAAGAATTAGCATAACTTTTTACCAATTACAAGACTTAAACACGACATAATGTAATTCCTAACAGCTAGCTATCTCTGTTGTTCCAATCCCACTGATATAGACTCATCTTCAGTCTTAGCACAGAAAGCAAGTATGCTCATGTGATACAGCATCTTCAGCTTTGTAACAGCTATGGATATGAATCCAGACCAGCTGTTTGTAGAGAAAGATACCCTCAAAACATCCAAACCTCAGAGAGGTAAACTTAATCTTAGACATACAGAGAATGGAAACTCCCACTCCAAAGAGAGGGAAAACCTTCTGAAAACAAAACTCAAAACTGGACTTTTCTGCGAAGCGTAGCTGCTCATAGACACATGACATAAACTGTCAATCACCCACAATCTATACTCTGCAATCCCTAAGGACAACTAAAACCACAGAATATTACATTAGTCCAGATTAAAATCAACACGATATCAATTATACTGCCTCAGTAACAATAAAGAAAACTGGCTACAGACAACAAGGTGCTAACAAATTTCCAAGGGCTGCAGAAACATCCTGCAGAAAAATATCATTCAAATACCTTTCTTAAAAGCAGTGTCACACTCCTGCCATCAGTTTTGAGAGGGCGTATGGGGAATGAGTCAATCATTCTCAGATTCAGATACGCACGTCCCAGCCTTACTTTGACATTGTTAAGAACATTAAACAAGAAAGGAATAAGACGGCTGTTTTTTGGACAGTCCCTTTTCACAAACTCACTTTACAGACAATGAAATACATTGAAATAATACAATAATTGAATATGATATAATAATTAAATACAAAATAATTTAATTAATAATTAAATAATAAATATTAATAAATAAATAATTTAAATTTAATAATTTGAAATTTAATTTAAACTTTAAATTAAATTTAATTTAATAAATTTAAATTTAATAAATAAGTTAATAATTAAATAATAAGTATTAATTAATTATTTAATTAATAATTAAATACAATACAATATAATAATTAAACACAATGAAATCCTTGCTCTAAGAAGCACATTTTGTCTTTCATTGCTAGAGGGATGGAGTTTAAAAACAGCGAGATTATGCTGCAGCTGTACTCCAGATGAGGTCACACCTGGAGTACAGTGTGCAGTTTTGGAGGGAGGACAGAGGAGATTCACTCGGTTGATTCCAGAGCTGAGAGGGTTGGCTTATGAGGAGAGACTGAGTAGACTTGGGCAATACTCATTGGAATTCAGAAGAATGAGGGGAGATCTTATAGAAATATATAAGATTGTGAAGGGAATAGATAAGATAGAAGCAGGGAAGTTGTTTCCACTGGTGGTGAAACTAGAACTAGGGGGCATAGCCTCAAAATAAAAGTGGAACAGATTTAGGACTGAGTTGAGGAGGAACTTCTTCACACAAAGGGTTGTGAATCAGAGGAATTCCCTGCTCAGTGCAGCAGATAACGCTACCTCATTGAATGCTTTTAAGGCAAGGATGGAAACATTTTTGAATAGTAAAGGAATTAACAGTTACAATGCATGAAGAGATCAGCCATGATCTTATTGAATGGCGGGACAGGCTCGAGGGACCAGCTGGCCGACTCCTGCCCCTAATTCATGTTCTTATGAATGGCCAATTGGTTTAGAGATCTTTAAATAATGATGTGGGAGATTTCACATCTAACTGGACTTATTTTATCATCTCAGTTCCGTAATAGTTTGTCCTAAAGAGTTACTCTAATGCTGTACTGAGAGTTGATGGCCTATGGAATTCTCTGCACTGCGGACTGACTCCAAGAACAGATTGCTTCAGTAAACCACAGCTGACATTCTCGACCACTTTGTCCAGCCAATCAGCCTGGAATCTGGCATATTAAAGATAAATGAATTGTTGAATGTTGAATGATAGAGAAATGTATCAATGTGTGTTAAAGTTCCATCTATTTCCCACCCACAGCTCCATTGTCTGACCCAGTCCTCATGCAGTATCCAACAGTCAGCAAGGTGACAGAGGGTCAGACTGTCGACTTACAATGTGCCATGTACACTGCCAGTGTGATTGACACTGATGTCCACTGGCATTACCAGAGAGCTGGCTACCACAGTGAGTGGCTGATCAGCCAGTTTGTGAATGGCACCGTTACCAAGTCCCGGGATTCCCACCACCGTTTCCAGCCTTCCCGGAATGTCAACAGCAACAGCTACATTCTGACCATTGTGAATGTGACCCTCAATGATACAGCTGTGTACAGATGCAGTGTGTGGAGCTACATCTATGGAGCAGGGAGCCAGCTCAATGTCATTGGTAAGTCAATGCTAACTAACATTGTCAGATTGACAGAAACATTACTGGAACCAGTTAACTTACCCACAATAGCTTAGACAAATTATTTCATTGGACTTCATTTATTATTGCTAATATAGTGAAAAGTATTGTTTCTTGTGCATTATGCATAACAAATGTGTAGAGTATAGGGCTAATGGTAGGACTCTCAATAGTGTTGATGATCAGAGGGATCTTGGTGTATATGTTAATAGATCCTTGAAAGTTGGCAATCAAGTCGATAAGGTTGTTAAGAAGGCATATGGAGTCTTAGCTTTTATTGGTAGGGGGATTGAATTTCGGAGCCTCAACGTCATGTTGCAACTGTACAAAACTCTAGTGCGGCCGCACTTGGAGTATTGTGTGCAGTTCTGGTCCCCACATTATAAGAAAGATGTGGAGGCATTGGAGAGGGTACAGAGGAGGTTTACCAGGATGTTGCCTGGTATGGAGGGCAGGTCTTATGAAGAGAGGCTGAGGGATTTGAGGTTGTTTTCGTTAGAAAGAAGGCGGCTAAGAGGAGACCTTATTGAAACATATAAGATGATTAGAGGTTTAGATAGGGTGGACAGTGATAGCCTTTTTCCTAGGATGGAGAAAGCTAGCACGAGGGGACATAGCTTTAAATTAAGGGATGGTGGTTATAGGACAGATGTCAGAGGTAGGTTCTTTACCCAGAGGGTGGTAAGGGTATGGAATGCTCTGCCTGCGTCAGTTGTAGATGCACCAAGTTTGGTGGCGTTTAAGAGGTTAGTAGATAAGTTTATGGACGAGAAGGGAATGGTTTAGGTTAGAGGGTCATTGCTTGTTCCTAATTGGTTGGCGCAACATCGAAGGCCGAAGGGCCTGCTCTGCGCTGTAATGTTCTATGTTCTAAAGCATACCGTTCATAGAAAAGGAAATGAGAGAGTGCAGAATGTAGTCTTACAATCATAGCTGGGGTGTAGAGAAAGGGTGTAGAGAAAAATGGAACCATAAACAGACACAATACTGTACTGGGTGTGGAATCGAGAGCCGGAATGTTCTTTGTAAAATGAAATATTCAAGAATTAAATAGTGGAGATATAGAATTGTAGAAACATAGTAGATAGGAGCAGGAGGAGGCCATTCAGCCCTTTGAGCCTGATTCATTACTATCACAGCTGATCATCCAACTCAATAGCCTAATCCTGCTTTTTCCCCATTAACCTTTGATCCCATTCACCCCAAGTGCTATATCCTGCTGCCTCTTGAATACATTCAATATTTTAGAACATAGAACATAGAACATTACAGCGCTGAACAGGCCCTTTGGCCTTCGATGTTGCGCCAACCAATTAAGAAAAAGCAATGACCCTCTAACCTAAACCATTCCCTTTCCATCCATAAGCCTATCCACTGACTACTTAAACGCCCCCAAACTTGGCGCATCTACAACTGCAGCAGGCAGGACATTCCATACCCTCACCACCCTCTTGGGTAAAGAACCTACCTCTGACATCCATCCTATAACTACCACCCCTTAATTTAAAGCTATGTCCCCTCGTGCTAGCTTTCTCCATCCGAGGAAAAAGGCTATCACTGTCCACCCTATCTAAACCTCTAATCATCTTATATGTTTCAATAAGGTCTCCTCTTAGCCGCCTTCTTTCTAATGAAAACAACCTCAAATCCCTCAGCCTCTCCTCATAAGACCTGCCTTCCATACCAGGCAACATCCTGGTAAACCTCCTCTGTACCCTCTCCAATGGCTCCACATCTTTCTTATAATGCGGGGACCAGAACTGCACACAATACTCCAAGTGCGGCCGCACTAGAGTTTTGTACAGTTGCAACATGACGTTGCGGCTCCGAAATTCAATCCCCCTACCAATAAAAGCTAAGACTCCGTATGCCTTCTTAACAACCTTATCGACTTGATTGCCAACTTTCAGGGATCTATGCACATATACACCGAGATCCCTCTGTTCATCAACACTATTAAGAGTCCTACCATTAGCCCTATACTCTACACATTTGTTATTTCTGCCAAAGTGAATTACCTCACACTTTTCCGCATTAAACTCCATTTGCCACCTCTCGGCCCAGCTCTGCAACTTGTCTAAGTCTCTCTGTAAACTATAACACCCCTCTTCACTATCTACCACTCCTCCAACTTTGATGTCATCAGCAAATTTTGGCATCAATTACTTCCTGTGGTAATGAATTCCACAGGCTCACCACTCTTTGGGTGAAGAAATGTCTCCTCATCTTCTTCCCAAATGGTCTACCCTGAATCCTCAGACTGTGACCCCTGGTTCCAGACAACCCCACCATCGGGAACATCCTCCCTGCATCTACCCTGTCTAGTCCTGTTAGAGTTTTATAGGTCTCTGTGAGATCATTTGTCCGAACTCCAGCGAAAACAATCCTAACCTGGTCAGAAGAGATCAAAGATATTTCTATGGTCCATGGACGCGGGAGTCACTGACAAAGCCAGAATTTATTGCCTGTTCCTAAATACCCTTGGGAAGATGTTGATAAAGAGCCTTCTTGAACTTCTGCAGGCAGAGATGTTTGATAGAACTGAGTGGCTTGTGAAGCTATTTCAGTAAATAATTCATTTCTACCACGTTGCTGTGGCTCTGAGGTTATATTCTGGCCAGACTTGGTCAGGACAGCAGATTTCTTACCCTACAGGATTTTGGTGAATCAGATAGATTTTTTAAATAATTTGGTAGTTTCACGGTGCCCATTAGAGTCATAGAGGTTTACAGTATGGATGTCCATGCCGCCCATTACTCACACTAAGATTTTTCTTTCAAATTTATTTAATTGATCTGTATTCAAAATCCCCTGCTGCCCGGGGACTCGGGTAGCAATGGAGAAAAGAAAAGCAGGTGTAGGTTACATGGCCTTTGAACCTGCTCTAACATTCGGAGAGAACAGCAATGAAGGAGGAAAATACAGAGAGAGAGAGAGTGGGGAAGCATCGTTCTCACCGGCCTGATCACCTTTCCTGAGTTTCCTCACACCTCATCAATGACATCACGAGGTTCACATCCATAAAAGGCGAGAACCTAATTCTAATGTTTTTGAATTCATTATCATTATCCAGCCCCGTCACATGATTTCCAACCCCCCCTCCCCTCAATATTCAAACCTCGCGCTGTGATGTCATGTTGGAGTAGGTTAGTACAGCTGTTTGAAGATGTGATTCAAGCGAGGGAGCCTTCCTGAGAACGTGAGGGTAAGTATCGGCCAACGAGGGGATCTCTCTGAGAATGTGAGGGTAAGTGACACCGCAACTGGTTTTGCTGTGGGGAGAGGTTGGGCAAAGAGCAAGCGAGCAATTGTAATGGAGGACTCACTCATTAGAGGCACAGACAGGTGTTTCTGTGGCTGCAATTCCAGGATGGTGCTTTGCCTCCCTGATGCCAAGGTCAAGGATGTCTCTGAATGGTTGCAGGACATTCTTAGGGGGCTGGTGAGCAGCCAGAGGTTGTTGTACATGTTGGTACCAACATCATAGATAGGAAAGGGGATGAGGTCCTGAAATATGAACACAGAGAGTTAGGCAGAAGGCTAAAGTGCAGGACCTCAAAGGTAATAATTTCAGGACCATTGCCATGTGTTCCTGATGTTCCTGGTACCGGGAGCTATCTGGGAAAGATAGGGAGAGAATTTTAACACAGGATACAATGAACAACACACAATGGAACTCAAATTTCACTGAGTGTTTCCAGCCTTTCAGGCCGCTGCCATGTGTTCCTGAGATTATGAATAGGAAGATTAGGCAGATGAATGCCAGGCTTGAGAGCTGGTGCAGGAGGGCAGGACTTTAGACTTTTGGATCACTGGCATCTTTTCTAGGGAAGGGCTAATCTGTTCAAGAGGGATGGGTTATATTTGAACTGGAAGGGGCAACTAACATCCTGACGGGGAGATTTGTTAGAGCCGCTCGGGAGGGTTCAAACTAGTTTGGCAGGGAATGGGATCCAAAGCACTAGGGAGACAGGAGAGAAATTTGAGGACAACATGGAAGTCAAAGAGAGCACATTAATTAGTAAAGACACGGTCAGTAATTCGAGTACCAGACAGATCAGACAAAAGCGAGAGCAAGTGAAGTTCAGATTAAGCTGCATTTACTTCAATGCAAGAGGCTTGATGGGTAGGTGGGACTGGGATATTATAGCAATTACTGAAACATGGCTAAGAGAAGGACAGGACTGGCAGCTCAGGCAGTTGTATAAAACGTTGGTTAGACCTCATTTGGAATACGTCCAGTTCTGGTCACCTTACTACCAGAAGGATGTGGAGACTCTGGAGAGAGTGCAGAGGAGATTTACCAGGATGCTGCCTGGTATGGAAGGTCTGAGTTAAGAGGAGAGGGGAGAGATACAAAAGTGTCCAGAGGGGCAATTTTTTCAGACAGAGAGTGGTGAGTGTCTGAAACAAGCTGCCAGCGGTAGTAGTAGAGGTGAGTACAATTCTATTCTTTAAAAAGCATTTAGGCAGTTACATGGGTATGATGGATATAGAGAGATATGGACCAAATGCAGGCAATTGGGATTAGCTTATAGAACATAGAACATAGAACATAGAACATAGAACACTACAGCACAGAACAGGCCCTTCGGCCTTCGATGTTGCGCCGACCAATATAAAAAGCAATGCCCCTCCAAACTAAACCATTCCCTTCTCTTCCATATACTTATCAACTAACCTCTTAAACGCCACCAAACTTGGCGCATCTACAACTGCTGCAGGCAGGGCATTCCACTCCCGAACCACCCTTTGGGTAAAGAACCTGCCACTGATATCCGTCCTATAACTATCACCCCTTAATTTAAAGCTGTGTCCCCTCGTGCTATGGGTTTAAAAAAAAAGGGCAGTGTGGACAAGTTGGACCAAAAGGCCTGTTTTCTTGCTGTAAACCTGTGTGACTCTAATTATCACCCTATAAAGGGAATTTCCTGAGAATGTCAGGGTAAATATTGCCCAACAAGGGAGCGAGAGGGTAAGAATCTCTGCTGGGAGTGTCAGGGTAAGTATTGTCCAACAAAGAGATTTTCTTGGGAATATGAGGGTAAGTATTGCCCCTCGGGTATTTTCCTGGGAGTATAAGAGTAAATATTGTCCCTGGGGAATTTTCCAGGGAGTGTGAGGTTAAGTATTGCCCCTGGGAAATTCAGGAAACAGATTTGCGTGTATAATTTTGTAAAGATAACTTAAAAAATTTCCAACAAATTGAGGTTTTTATTTGAGCTTTTCTGGGTTTTTAACCCAAATGAAATCAGTATTTATCAACATTGTCATCTCCTGATGGAGGAGACAATTGTGATTGGTTGATTGCTTTGTTGAATTCCTCCATTCATTCCGATAAATCTACTGGATTCACATTTAGCTCTCGCTGTTATACCTTTCAGGGCCCTCTCTACACTCTACCAAACTGTAACTTCCAATCCAATCACCATCCACTATCTATCAACCCATCCACAGCCAAATCTCCCAATGCTGGATCAATGGATGACTGCGAATGGGCTGAAAGTCTTGTTCTCATTTTACAGAGACACTGATCATTGACAATCAGCAATGTGGGGCCCACTGTGTGACGGGCCCATCACGGTGGCTCAGTGGTTTGTGCTGCTGTCTCACAGCACTAGGGACTGGGTTCGATTCCCGACTTGGGTCATTGTCTGTACGGAGTTTGTATGTTCTCATTATGTTTGTGTAGTTTTCTCTGGGCGCTCCAGTTTCCTCACCCATTCCTCCTTCTGCACTGTAGGCATTCTAGGAGACCTCTGTTTCTGAGCAGCAACATACAATGGCCTTTCCAGACAGTCTGATAAACATGCTACCCTGTCAGTCATACCATAGAGTCATAGAGCTTTATAGCAGAGAAACAGGCCCTTTGGCCCAACTTGTCCATGCTACCCTTCTTTTTCAATGACACATTGAACCTCCTGTTTTTATTTACCCGAAAGGAAAATTCTGCAAGATAAACCTCAGTAATCTTTGAATATGTTGCAGCAGAACAATGTAGTCTTTACATGGATTTATCTTTCATCCAATTGCTGTTTGTGGGAACCATGTTAATGGTTGTAGTAAATACGGTTTAATTCAATCATCTGACTTTTCAAAGCTGTTGCAGTGAACAAGCTTCCCAATTGGTCCATTCACTTCCCAGGCTACCGAGTGATATTTGTAAAACTTATACTCCTGGTCTGTGGGTGCCGCTGGCTGGGCTAGCGTTTATTGCCCCTGCCTGAGAGCAATTAAGAGTCAACTACATTATTGTGGGCCTGGAGTCACATGTAGACCAGACCAGGTGAGGATGGCAGATTTCTTCCCTAAAGGACATGAGTGAACCAGATGGGTTTTTACAACAATTGACAATGGCTTCATGGTTTTAGTTCCAGATTTATGTTGACTTCATCTTTCACCAGCGTGATGGGTTTTGAACCCGAGTGTGACTGCAGGAATTTACTGTATATGGATAAAATTCCCTCCAACTAACCGTGTTCTGGCTCTGGCTGTCTCTAATGAGTTCCTTGCCACCTGAACTCTTGATATTACAGTGCAATTCCAAAGCTTTCAGTTACTCCTGAGAGCAGCAACAAAGTGTAGATATCTAATTTCTGTCTGTGATTAAATTGGCGTCACAAATAGTCACCATTTATCAGACCCAACACAATTTCATTCTCGGGAAAATTAATGGAAATTATAATTGATATTTTTCTTTGAAAAGCAACAATCTCTGGAATTTTATTGCCCTGCTCGCCACGGGAATCGGAGCAGGGAAAGAGCAGACCATGGGAAGGTCCACTGAGCTCAGGTGGAATTTTGTGGGCTGTAAAATCCCACCGCAATCTCTCACATCGATTGTATATCCAAGAGCCTGATCCTCTACCTTCCATTGTTCCACTCTGTGTGATCACCATGAGTCCAGCTGTTAGCTACACCATCTGTCTGACTTGATGCCCAATAGAAATGATGGAAGGAAAAGATCTCTGCCTCTCCCATTCTAACCTAGTTTTCTCAAGGACAGGAATCCAACTCACTGCCCCATAATGTGGTGGAGTCTGAATCGAAGGAGATAGATATATTCCTGGCCAAAAAAAGGGTTGAGGGGGTATGGAAGGAAGGTGGATTTGAGACCAGGTCGAGATCAGCCAGGATCTGATTGAATGGCGGAGCAGGCTTGAACGGCTGAATTTGCCAACTTCTGCTCCTAATTCTTGTGTTCCTCATTCTTTACTTCACAAATGTTAAACTATACAAAATCTCTTACAGAAGATGTTGAAAGCCGGCCTATCATCAGCATTATTGCCTGCGCCCTGGCACTTGTTCTCCTCCTCTGCATATTTATTATCACAATATGCTGTGTGAAAAAATGGGCGTGTTTCCAAAGCAGATTAAAGCCAGAACGGTAAATATAACTTACCTTCCTCTCCCACTTGATGATAATGTTGTGTTGAATTTGATTGCAGGGATCAAATCAGCCGCAGAATCTGGATAAAGGAGTTTTGCTTTTTGTGATTTTCTTTCCTGGGCAGATAAATACAGAGTATCAAAGGTTGGATGGGGGAAATGGTTTTTCCCCCGAGCCCTTTTGTAAGAGTGGGTGTCAGCTGTCACATTGAAGGAATGGAAAAATTAAACACTTTAGATAAATGCTCCCATTGGCGGGTACACTGCAAATGCAAAACTGTCACTACTGGAAACACAGCGTGAGCACAGAAAGCGTTCTTTCTAGTTGTATCACAGCTTGATACGGCTCCTGCACTGCTCCAGAACACGAGGAACTGCAAAAAGTCATGAATGTAGCACAATCCATCACACAAAGCCAGCTTCCCATCCATTGACTCTGCTACACTTACTGCTGCCTCAGCAAAACAGCCAGCATAATTAAGGACCCCACGCACCCAAACATTCTCTCTTCCTCCTTCTATCATCGGGAAAAAGATACAAAAATCTGAGGTCACGTACCGACAGACTCAAGAACAGCTTCTTCCCTGTTGCTGTCAGACTTTTGAATGGACCCTACCTTGCATTAAGTTGATCTTTCTCTACACCCTAGCTATGACTATATTTTGCACTCTCTCGTTTCCTTCTCTATGAACATTATGCTTTGTCTATATAATACACAAGAAACAATACTTTTCACTAGGCTAATGCATGTGACAATAATAAATCAAATCAAATCAAAGATTCAGAAAACAGTAGCTATTGCAGAACATTTTGATACAAATGGTGATGAAAACTTTGTCAAATGCAACTGATAACTCAGGGTAAATATGAAATGCACGAAAATGTGGCTCTCATGAAATGCTCAACTTCACCCCATTGAAATGATTAAATGGGAATTCCTGTGTATAATTTCTGCGGTTTTGATAAGTAACTCTTCCTCATTATATCATGACATATAATCCTAACCCCCTTCTACAACTTACACCTTTAACATCACTGCACCTTCACACTCACTCAATGACCATGGATTCCTGCTCAGTTATCTCCTAATATTGAATCCAGCTGCATCCTTAAGGAAATTTGGTCACAATTGGTTGAATCGCTCAGTCGTACCACTGTTAGAGTGGAGACCATTCTGCCCATTGAGTCAATGCCAACACTCAGCAGAGGATTCAGTCAGTTTAATGATTATTAATCTAGCTGGGAATTTAATTGTCCCAAGTGCCTATCAAATGGCTTTTGCCATCAATCATTGACCCTGTTTCCAGTTCATTACCACTTGTTGACTGAAAATTTCTTTCATAAATCCTGACACTACCCCCCACCACCACCCCGTCCTTCCCTAATCCTGTCACCCTTTGCTCATTATCTTAATTCTGTCTCCTGCAGTCCTTCTGCTGTCAGCAAATACAGCTGTTCTTTGTTTTATGGAGACCTGTCCACCTCAAAGTGCTCATATCACACCAACCAACCTATCATTGCATGTGTGAAGTTTTATTGTAAAGAGTAAGAGATACACTTTGTCGTCACAAATGTTCAACCAAGGAGTGGGACGAGGTAATCTTTTCTGCTCAATGTGGACTCAGTGTTAAATTGTCTTATTGAAATGTTGTAAATGAATCATTGATGGTCTTTCTGTCTGCTTTGCCCAGACCCCATGAAGAGGAATTGGATACAGTGTACGCACATGTCTATGGTAAGAAAGCCTTTCAGTACATTGCAAACGGGTTATTCCAAATTCTATTAATTGCTTATTATTATTTCTAAACATCAGTTGTTTGAAATTTGTACCGATCATTGTTTTCTCAGAAAAATGGACAATTTTCATGTTTCCGTTGTAATGACCCAGGTCACAGACTCCAAGGTGTTTTATGAAGTTAGCCTCGACCCTCAGTTTCACAATTGATTTTGGCTTTTGGGCGATTTCACTTTGGGTATGATTCAACCAACCCACTCATCAGAGTTTATTTAAGGACACAGTTAAAATGTAACAAAAGTAAATTAGCATAACTCCTTGGGCAGGCTCTAAGGGCTGGATGGCCTACTCCTGCTCCCATTTCTTATCATGTCCTATCAATTACCAAGATTTTAACTAAACACAATATAAACTTTAACGGCTAGCTATCTCTGTTGTTCCAAGTTAAACACCATCCCATAGACACACACCCTTTTTGAGTCTTGGCACAAAAAACAAGTGTTCTCCACATGATACTGGATTTTCAGCTTTTTTATATCTTCTGTGAATTGGTCTTTTGAATGTTTGATTAAATCTCTGAGCCTTCTCAGCCCTGGAACTTTCAGCAAGTCTCTAAAGAGAGAGAGAGATACTATCTGCACCCACCAGCTTCTAACAGTAACTGAGAAACAAAACTAAAACCTGCACTTTTCTGTGGAAAAAAACTGTCCCCGGGCATCATCTGACCTGTCAATTATCCCCCAAATCAAGATCAAATCCTTAAAGGACCATTAAACCCCTGAATGCTGCATTAGTCTGGATTAAAATCAGTGTGTTATCAATTATAGTGTCTCAGTAGCAATAAAGGGAACTGATCACAGAGATCACAGTGCCGACAGCTTCCAGGACCTACCAGAAACATCCTGCAGAGAAACATGATTAAAATACATCTGTTAAAAGGCAAAGTATCATCACACAATCACTCAACCTCTGCACCAAGCAGACTGCACAGGAATGCTCCCTCATTCATACAGCCTGATATTTTCCCCAGCCACTCTGAACTATCAGGGTGTTAGCACCAATTAGAGATACTAAGAGTTAGTTATAAAGCTGTGTTGAGATAACAGCACAAGAAGGTTTTTGTCCATTAATTCCTGGCTGAATTCAAACCCCAGTTTCCAGTGCTTATTAGACATTGCACCTTCATCACCTTCGCACGGGAATTTAAACCACTGATCCTCAACTCTTTCATTTGGTTCTACATAGATGTGCAGCACTCTCTCAGCACTGACCCTCTGACAGTGCGGCACTCCCTCAGCACTGACCCTCTGACAGTGCGGCACTCCCTCAGCACTGACCCTCTGACAGTGCGGCACTCCCTCAGCACTGACCCTCTGACAGTGCGGCACTCCCTCAGCACTGACCCTCTGACAGTGCGGCACTCCCTCAGCACTGACCCTCTGACAGTGCGGCACTCCCTCAGCACTGACCCTCTGACAGTGCGGCACTCCCTCAGCACTGACCCTCTGACAGTGCGGCACTCCCTCAGCACTGACCCTCTGACAGTGCGGCACTCCCTCAGTACTGACCCTCTGACAGTGCGGCACTCCCTCAGTACTGACCCTCTGACAGTGCGGCACTCCCTCAGTACTGACCCTCTGACAGTGCGGCACTCCCTCAGCACTGACCCTCTGACAGTGCGGCGCTCCTCAGCACTGACCCTCTGACAGTGCGGCGCTCCCTCAGCACTGACCCTCTGACAGTGCGGCGCTCCCTCAGCACTGACCCTCTGACAGTGCGGCGCTCCCTCAGCACTGACCCTCTGACAGTGCGGCGCTCCCTCAGCACTGACCCTCTGACAGTGCGGCGCTCCCTCAGCACTGACCCTCTGACAGTGCGGCGCTCCCTCAGCACTGACCCTCTGACAGTGCGGCACTCCCTCAGCACTGACCCTCTGACAGTGCGGCGCTCCCTCAGCACTGACCCTCTGACAGTGCGGCACTCCCTCAGCACTGACCCTCTGACAGTGCGGCACTCCCTCAGCACTGACCCTCTGACAGTGCGGCACTCCCTCAGCACTGACCCTCTGACAGTGCGGCACTCCCTCAGCACTGACCCTCTGACAGTGCGGCACTCCCTCAGCACTGATCCCTGATTGAGAAATGCTGTGTTACTGTTCACCCTCTGCAGTTGAGTGCTACACTAGAATGTGAACATGTTGTGGGGTGTGAACCCCCAGCCTTCTCAATCCAAGACAGCAACCCTATTAAAGCAAAATTGAATTCCATTGAGTGTGTGTGTGTGCTGTACAACTGAAGAGTGTAGAGTGGGGTGCAGTGGGAGACAGTCTAACTCCACACTTTCGATAATGTTGCTGTTTCATCCTGATTGGTAGTTATAGCAACTTCATTAAAAGTCTTCTCTTATTTCAGGTCAAATGCAGAATAACAAAGAGGAGGCTGAGACTCCTGCTGTGGTAAGGGGTTTTTGACTGATGGGTTTAGCTCAGTTGGCAGGACAATGGTTTGTGATGCAGGGCAATGCCTAACCTCATGGGTACAGTTCCTGTATTGGCCGTGATTGTTCACAAAAGCCTTACTTTCTCAACCTCTCCTCTTGCCTGTGGTGTGGTGATCCTCAGATTAAATCAACATCAGCCTTCCCTTTAATGGGGAAAGCAACCTCTGGTTATCAGGGACTGTGGTGACTGAAGACAATGGAATCATCTCCTTATCAGGACATTCCCACATAGTCTTGAAGCTGTATCTTGAGTCCTCAGACTATAATTTTACTCACATGTTGTTTTTAACTCTTTCACAATCTATCTCAGTTTTAAAATATTCAGTGGACCTCCTCCCTTGTCCTTCTGGGGAGAGAATGTTCTATAGATTCCATCAACTGCTTTCTGATGACATCACTCCAAAGGCCAAAGGTTGTACCTCCTCGCTCCCTCCCTCGATAGATATTGTCATGTGTCTGACTGTGGGACACTGGTCCAGTGACCATTCCAATGGTGAAGACCTCCCTCACCTCCCACCAGCTGTGCCCCCTGATATAAATCTGCCATTGTCCCATGCTGGGAGCAGGCTGAGATGAACACATCCTGATTAAATTAACCAGTAGGCGACAATTAACGTGACAAATACCAACCTGAATAGCTATTCACAGTTGTAGATGCGCCAAGTTTGGTGGCGTTTGAGAGGTTAGTAGATAAGTTTATGGATGAAAAGGGAATGGTTTAGGTTAGAGGGTCATTGCTTTTCTTAATTGGTCGGCGCAACATCAGAGGCTGAAGGGCCTGTTCTGCGCTGTAATGTTCTATGTTCTGTGTTCACTGAGTCGGTGAGGTCTCACAGAAACCTGGCAGTGCTGAACCAGGAGGTCAGTAAGGGGAGAGGGAGTAACATCCAACACTGCCCAATTCTGGGCAAGAAAACAATTTTCCAAAATCTCCGATCCCAATCTATCTGTCCTCAGATACACTCATTCCCAGGCAGCCCCTGTAGTGTTTGTGTTCTGGTCTCTGTTTCATTCTTCAGTCCCACCTCATTGTGCAGGAAGAAGGATATTGAAATGTCAGGGATGACAATGGCTGTATTTTATTGTCATGGGATGTGGGTGTCACAGGGAAGGCCATTTGCTAATTACTTTGCATGTGCTGTGGGTTAGTGCTCAGTGTAAGGCCAATCTGTAGGTAATTATGGTGAGTAGGCTGTTGTTTCTATGACGGGTTTATAGCATCGCACATAGATACAGTTTACAGGTTCCAGCCAGAGATTGTGTTTAATCTCCAGAAGGTAAAAATTCAAAAGTGCTTGATCAGTCGATGCATGGGATATTCTGGTGTAGTTTGTGATGGGATTATTCCAGGTGCAATTTAGTTTGGGATTATTCTGGATGCAGTTTGGAATGGGGTTATTCTGGGTATAGTTTAGAATTCGATTATTCTGGATGTAGTTTAGGATGGGAATATTCCAGGTGAAGTCTGGATGGGATTATTCTGGGTTTAGTTTGGGATGGGGATATTCCAGGTGTAGTTTAGGTTAAGATTGTCCCGGTTGTAGATTGGAATGGCATTATTCTGGGTGTAGTTTGGTTTGAGATTATTCTGGGTGTAGTTTGGGATGGGATAACTGCAGGTGTAGTCTGGGATGGCATATTCTATGTGTAGTTTGGAATGGGGTTATTTCAGGTGTATTTTTAAGACCCTTGTCAGACCCCACTTGGAATACTGTGTGCAGTTCGGGTTGCCTCACTACAGGAAGGATGTGGAAGCTATTGAAAGATTGTAGAGGAGATTTACAAGGATGTTGCCTGGATTTGGGGGCATGAAGATAGGTTGAGGGAACTAGGTCTCTTCTCCCTGGAGAGACAAAGGTTGAGTGGAGATCTGATAGAGGCTTATAAAATGTTGAGAGGAATAGATAGGGTGGATTCTTGGAGGCTAATTCCCAGAACTGAAATGGTTGCTAGGAGAGGACACAGGTTTAAGGTGCTGGGCAGCAAATACAGAGGAGATGTTAGTGGTAAGTTTTTCACTCAGAGGGTGATGAGTGAATGGAATCGGCTGCCGTTGGTGGTGGTAGAGGCGAACTCGTTGGGGTCTTTTAAAAGACTTCTGGATGAGTATATGGGATTAAATGGGATTGGGAGTTACAGATAGTTCTAGGGCCTGGTAGGTATGGATATGACCATTACAATTTGTGGGCCAAAGGGCCTGTTTGTGCTGTAGTGTTCTATGTTCTATTTTGGGATGGGATCTCCTAGGTGTAACTAATGGTGGGATTATTCCAGGTGCAGTTTGGGATGGGATAATCTGCGTGTAGTTTGGGATGGGAATATTCTGGATGTTGTTTGGGATGGGAATATTCTGGATGTAGTTTGGAATGAGATTATTCCGAGTGTAGTTTGGGATGGGATTATTCCGAGTGTAGTTTGGGATGGGATTATTCCGGGTGTAGTTTGGGATGGGATTATTCCGGGTGTAGTTTGGGATGGGATTATTCCGGGTGTAGTTTGGAACACGAGTTATTCTGGATGTAACTTGGGATGCTATTCTTCCAGGTATAGTTTGGGATGGGATATTCTGGGTGTAGATTAGGATGGGTGTAATCTGGGTTTACATTGAAGGGATGTGGTGATTGTCCTTTTAAGGATCATACCTCACTGTAACCATGACCAAGGAGATCAGTCAAGGACCAGGGTCAGGGATGATCTTGGTAAGTGGGGGCTCTGTACACAGACTCATGCCGGGGGCTGACGGCAGCTAGGTGGCAAGAAGCCTCGGCATCGTTTAATCCAATAATAAACAAGTTGTGTGGTTTGGCAGGATGATTTAGGAGTGGGGATTTGGCAGTTTGATTGGGTTGGGGATGTAGTTTGTGGGGGGAGAGTGTCTCTCCCCAGGTAGTAAAATCCTCTGTGTCTCGTCATGTTTCAGCTAGACGAGGGAGAATTGTTTTACGCCGACCTCCAGTTCCTCCATCAGAAAAGCAGAACGTCAACACCTTTGGACACTGAGGAGACGACTGTTTATGCTGCTGTTAAATACTCCCAGTGAATGGACATCAATTCTTCAATACGTCACTCTGTTTGGATAAAGAGCAGTGTTTGCAGCCGTTAACTCCTCCAGCAGCCAGACTCACTCCTCGATTATCACAATATTCTGATGATAAATTTGTGTAACAGTTATTTGTGAATTCACCCAATGAAGCTGATTCCTGATCGACTATATAGATACACCCCCAGGATAGGCAGGCCAGATAGACCCAGCACTGGAACAGAGTCCCAGGATAGTGAAGCCAGTGCCCAGCGCTGGAACAGAGTCCCAGGATAGTGAGGCCAGTGCCCAGCGCTGGAACAGAGTCCCAGGATAGTGAGGCCAGTGCCCAGCGCTGGAACAGAGTCCCAGGATAGTGAAGCCAGTGCCCAGCACTAAAATCTTAATTTTAAATCAGCATCTCTGTGCTTATTGAGACTCCTGTCATTGGAAACAGTTTTTGCCTGTTTATTTCAAGTCTGCGCTAAATTAACAAAGGAGAATAATTCCCACTCATCAGCCTCTGCACATTTCTGATGTCCCTCATCCCTGGAATCATTCTAGTGAGCCCCCTCCAATGTGGGACTCCGATATGGACAACATTCCCCCTGCAGATATCCGCCAAATTATTAAGGCTCACCCAAGTCTTTGTGTTCACATCTCGATTAATGAAAACACATTCTATTTGCATTTTCACCAAGAGAAAAATGGTGTGGGTGAAATGAAAATAACTCTGCAGGTTTCCCAGCTCCACGTTGACAGGAGGAGGGTGAGTCGGGACAGAGAGGAAAATTCAGCATTATTGATATGTACAGATTTGTATGGGTAACACAAATTGCTAAATCTGAATTATACTCTAACGTTCACAGTATATATGGTCAGAATCTCCACGCTCTTAAACCACGTGACAGACTTTTTTAATCTATTCATGGGACATGGCCCTCACCGATTGGCCAGTATTTATTGTCCATCCCTCATTGCCCTTGGAAATAGTTCAGAGTCAACCACATTGCTATGGCTCTGTTGTCGCAAAATGGTCAGACCATGTAAGAACAGCAGATTTCTTTCCCTAAGGGAAATAGGTTTTTCCAACAATCAACAACAGTTTCATGGCCATCAGTAGATTCTTAATTCCAGATACCTTTTATTGAATTCAAATTCCACCGTCTGCCATGGCAGGCTTCGAACCTGGGTCCCCAGATCATTAGCTGAGTTTTTGGGTTAATAGTCTAGCAAAAATACAATTAGGTCATTACCTCCTCAAGATATCACTCCAAACAGAAGCTACGGATTTCTCATCAACTTACTTGGGCGGCACGGTAGTACAGTGGTTAGCACTGCTGCTTCAGAGATCCCGGGATCTGGGTTCGATTCCCGGCTCGGGTCACTGTCTGTGTGGAGTTTGCACATTCTCCAGGTGCTCCAGTTTTAGATCTATAAACATGGACAGGGATCACGGGTAGAGGTGGGAACATCGGGGTGGCGGCGCGGGCTCATTGGGCCGAAGGGCCTGTTTCCCGTGCTGTTTTGTTCTTTGTTCTTTGTTCTTTTCTCCCACAGTCCAATGATGTGCGGGTTAGGTTGATTGGTCATGCTAAGAAATTGCCTCTGAGTGTCCAGGGATGCGGAGATTAGAGGGATTAGTAGGTAAAATATGTAGGGATATGGGAGTAGGGCCTGGGTGGGATTATGTTTGGTACAGACTCGATGGATCAAAGGACCTCCTTCTCACTGTAGGCTTCTATGATTCTATGATTCACCCAAGACAATTGTCCACTTTGAACGAACTAGCCTCATTGTCTTTCAAACAAGTGTCTCCAATCTCCGCATTCAAATACTTGCTTTGGGACTTCTCCCAACCTTGGACGCCTTCCATAAGAGTTCACCTCCTGGGTTTCCATAATTTCTTCCAATGTTCATCTCTCCAGGATCATCACATATATTCAAGCTTCACCTTACACATCCATTCTCAGATACAGAATCAAGGCTCTAATACAATGAGTAAGGATTGTGCACTGGGGATGTTTGTCCTATCACACTCTGTGAAATATCTTCTCCCCAGGACTGAGGGAACACATGTCCTGTGTCCATTTGAGGATATGGACAGGGTGGGGAAGATTTGGGGGGAGTGAATGTCGGAGGATTGGGCTGTTGAGTGAAAGGCTGTGGGTTGGCGGGGGCTGGGAATGGGTCAGTGCAGGAAGTTCCAGCAGCCATCACACTTGAAGTTGGGGGAGTGGAGGCGAACCCAAAATTGAAGTTGACTTCTGATAGAGCAGCCCCTCCCACTCCACCCTGCCTCCTTCCCCCTCCCACCCCACCCTGCCTCCCTCCATTCTCCCACTCCACTCTGCCTCCTTCCCCCTCTCCCTCCACCCTCCCACTCCACTCTGCCTCCTTCCCCCTCTCCCTCCACCCTCCCACTCCACTCTGCCTCCTTCCCCCTCCCACTCCACCCTCCACTCCACCCTGCCTTCTTCCCCTTCCCACCCCACTCTGCCTCCTCCACTCTCCCACTCCACTCTGCCTCCTTCCCCTCCCACTCCACTGCCTCTCCCCCTCCGACTCCACTCTGCTCCTCCACTCTCTCACCCTCCCTTCCCCACCCCACCCTGCTCCCCCACTCTCACTCCACTCTGCCTCCTTCCCCCTCCCCCCCACCCTGCCTCCCTCCATCTCCCACTCCACTCTGCCTCCTTCCCCCCTCACTCCCCTCTCCACTCCACTCTGCCTCCTTCCCTCCCACTCCACCCCCCATTCCACCCTGCCTCCCTCCACCCTCCACTCCACCTGCCTCCCTCCACCTCCCACTCCACCCTGCCTCCCTCTTTCACTCCACTCTGCCTCCCTCTCTCACTCTACCCTGCCTCCTTCCCCCTCCCATTCCACCTTGCCTCCCTCACCCCTCCCTCTACACCGTGCCTCTCCCTTCCTCTCCACCCTTCCCTCCCTCCCTCTTCACCCTTCCCTCCCTCCCTCCCTCCCTCTTCACCCTGCCCCCTCCAGAGCTAAGAGCCTTCCTCTGTTGGTGGGAAATCCCTGCAGCAACCTATGAAATTGAGGCTGGGTGTGAAATGTCCACTAAGTGGTCAGTAATTGGTTGTTTCAGGGCCTCAATTGTGAAAGACTGAAGGGTCAGCCTGAGGCCTTCTCTGCTCCAGAGGTGGGAGTGGGCCAGAACACGGCAGGGAACCCCTTTGTCCATTTTCACCTTCACCTCCCCCCCCTGCACCCCCGTCTAAACCCCTGCAAATGGGCAGTGCCAGGGTCAGGCCCCTGTTGACTGGTTGGTTAAAGATGTAGGAACAGATCTTTAAAAAGTGTGAGAAATAATTGGAAAATACTGGCAATGATTTCTAAATCCAACCCCTGCTGCTGACCAACCGAGACTAATAAACAAATTGAAAAACAAACTTAGCCAATCATACAAAGCAGTTTCTCTCCAAAATAATTATCAGCGTATAATATCTCCCACAATTAAGATTTTAATATCAAATTGTCCAAAAAATCTCAGAAATGTGAATAAATTATCCAATGTATTTTTATTATGGAGTGTGATTTTTTTTTCTAATGTAATGATGCTGTGCCTTCAAGAAATGCTACTTATAAAGGGTATGTTTAAAATTCAACACCGTTTTATGTGATGCCGATTCGTCTGGACAACAGGGAGCACCATGTTGAGAATGCAGAATAATGACTAATTGTAACTCATGGTGTGTTTGTCTAATCAGAATTAATGCATTGGGGTTTACTTTGATTTCTTTTGGGGCTTCAAAGTAGGTTTTTATTAGGATACTTGTCCAGAGACAAAGTCATGTGCCAATGAGAAGGGCTTTGCTTGCAGGAAAGATACACAATTTCTCTTTTAATTTAAAACAGTTAGTTTCTGTATGATCCTGAAAGAAGCAAGACATAGCTCTCTGTCTCTTTCTCTCCTGGGGTGTTCAAAAGGCCCTAGTACTACAAACAACATTCGGTTTGCTAACTGATTTTTAAAGAGAAGTTTTAAGTGTATAAGAGAATATTGTTTGAATCGGAACTCATAGTAATAAGTTAGCAGTTAAGAATTGTATCTTTTCAAGTTGAAGTATTGTTCAAATGGTCAATGTTAAACTAATTCATTTGTTGAAGATAAACTGGGTTGTAAAATAAAGTTTCATTTATTAAAAGTTTTCTAGTGGGTCAATAGAATCACGCCTGGAGTGAAACACCTGATCCTCACACCAGTGGCAAAAATAACGCGTTGGGATCGAACCTAACGTCATAATTTAATTGGGATTTCTGAGCCGTACACTAATACTATCCTAGTTAACCTCTGACCTGTGATACTGGGCCCACTGCAGTCTGTGTACTGACAGCATTCCCAAGGTTTTGATAGGAACCATTAAGGAATGACAATGGAATGACAGATATAGCATAAACCGGATAAATGCGTGACTTGAACTGAACCTGGAACTGAAAAGATTCTGATAATGTTCCTGCTGTTGTTCTAAAAAACCAGGAGAGGGCAGCACATGTAATGTAATCTGTAAATTAAATCTGTAATGTAAATGTAATCTGATCCTGTGGTGAGTGTGCGCTGGGTGGGGGTGGGGGTGGGGGTGGAAATGGCAAATCCCCCCCACCCCCACCCCCCGCCCCCGCACCCCCCTCAGAGAATTGCTCTGTTGTGAACAGGGTTGAGCCTCTCTAGTTTTAGATAATAAGACCTTAAGATATAGGAGCAGAATGGGGCCACTCAGCCCATCGAGTCTGCTCCGCCATTCAATCATGGCTGATATTTTTTTCATCCCCATTTTCCTGCCTTTTCCCCGTAACCCCTGATCCCCTTATTAATCAAGAACCTATCTCTGGTCTTAAAGACACTCAATGATCTGGCTTCCTCTGTGGCAAAGAGTTCCACAGATTCCCCACTCTCTGGCTGAAGAAATTCCTCCCCATCTGTGTTTTAATGGAGTGTTCCTTTAGCCTGAGGTTGTGCCCTCTCTGGTTCTAGTTTTTCCTGCTAGCAGAAACATCCTCTCCACGTCCGCTCTATCCATTCTGTTGCTGCAGACTGACCTACCCAGGCCAGGAGTGAGTCTTTAGGTCCACATTGAACGTACCTTTCAGGTTGTTGAGAAGCTTTGAGGTGAAGCAGTTATCACAGAATGTCCAATATCTTCCCGGCTGTTGTAGCCACGGCAACGATATGATTATTCCAGATCGACCTCTGCTCACAGGTGGCCCAGGATGGCAAGGACAGCTCTCCCAGACTGCTAGTGCCCTTGGACATCGCGGAAACAGTAACTGGACCTCCCTTAAGGTACAAATATTGATTGCCACTTTGGCCAATGAATGTTAAGTATACCTAACTGCAGATTATCATTAGCTTCTTCACTGATAGGAGAATTGTAAATAGAGGTCCTCTCAGCAGAAGGAGCAGTGCTCTGAAAAACCGTGATTCCAAATAAACCTGTTGGACTTTAACCTGGCGTTGTGGAACTTCTGACTGTCAACGCAGAGGAATGTGAAACCATCAGCAAATTCTCTCCTCGGACAGAGTGAAGGTGATCGGCGAAGCAGCTTGAGATGGGGACACTGCCCTGAGGATTTTGGTAATTAGCTCCAATGATCACATTTGAATTCCGTTCTACAAGAACTCCTTGGCCCCATTACCAATCACCAATCTGGCTCAAGAATCTCCACTGACCTCTGGCCACAAACCACAGCAACGAGCCTCATTCAAACTCCTTCCCGTGGACCCACGAGCAGATATTTGAACGCAGGTTAATCCAGACCCCCCCAACACTGTCTTCACAATTCACACCAACTCCCATTGGAAAAGATTTATCACTGACTAGGAGACAGCAATTATTAGTCCTCAATATTGCAAATCAAAACCAGCATTACAAACATTTCACTGAACGAAAGGAATTTATAACGGCAATGTGCTTTTATGAATTACATGGTTGCAGCAATATTTATACAGAAAAGATTCAAAGGAGAATTATAAGCTTCATTTTGTGTAAACGGCGGTCTCTCCATACTATTCACATATCAGCTATTCAGTCCACCCAGTAATATCAGGGTCTGGGAGGGTCTGTGTGTCCAGTGATATCAGGGATTGGGATATCTGATCTTGCAGGAATATTGGTGTGGGAGATTGAACCAATCAAAACGTGTAGCAAAGGCAGAGATGTTTGTGATTGGATGAGGGGTTTCCTATCAGTGATGACTTTGTCTTGTTTTCAGTTGTGAATGTGTTTCACAGTGGAATACTCTGTGGGACTCTCAGCAACTCTTACTCTCGGCTGCTTTCTGTCTTGACCGTGGAACTGAAGTTCGACATAACTACATTCCCCTTCACCGGTCTGAAATCCAATAGAAACATTCATCACTAAATATTCTCCAAACGCAACAAAGGAATGTCTCTGTGAACAGATCGAATGGAGTTATTTTTAATTGAACGGTTTCTTTCTCTCTCTGGAAGATAGTCACAGGCTGTTGGGATGTGCTTTTTATCGACAGCTGCTAATTTGTACAAAGCAAGATCCCACAAAGAGAAATGTGACAGTGACCTGATAATGGGCTGTGATAATGTTGTTTAGGGATAAATGTCACCCAGATATTAAAGGATGACTCCGCTCCAACCTTCCAAATATTGCCCTGGGATTTTTTACATCTCAAGCACCTTCACCACAGAGACTACAGCAGTTCCAGAAGGCAGCTCACCATCACCTTCTCAAGGGGCATTTACCCCCTTGCCCTTCTCAATGGGCAATAAATGCGGGATCGAGTCAGCAATGCCCATGTCCTGAAAACGGATTGTAAAAATTCCAAAGCCAGTTGAGACAAGCCGCTATCTCTCCCAACTGGAATCAACACATTCCACCTTCCCGATCCAAGGCCTTTTTTTGTGTGTTGCAGCTTCTTACAGGAACCTAGACAGGAATATTTGCGATAATAAATGAATTAAAGAATAGGGAGATAGTGAAGGAAGCTGGAATTGAACTGGGTGATCAGTCATGATTGTATTGAATGGGATAGCAGGTTCGGTGGGCTGAATGGCCAACTCCTACTGCTATTATTTAGGTTTTAGCTACAAAACAATTTTAATTCTGCCTGAATTACATATTTTATTTAAATTTCATACATATTCTGTAACTGGTCCTGTACATTAAACTCCAGAATATTTCTGTGTTGGCTGAGGCAGAGAGTTGAAAAGTTGCTCTTCCACAGAAATTACTGATGTTACAAGGGGCGGGACCTGTTAGTTACAGAAAGGGAACTAACGACATTCTCAATAACTTGGTGTTGTGCAACACAACAGCTGTATGACATTTCCTTACCAAGGCAGAAGAAGCTGCTCTTTGTTTGCGACGCTGGATTTTATCTAAAAGGAAACGTAACGATGTTACTTCCGAATAGATCCACGGAAAGATGGAGCTTTTTAAACTTGGAATGAGAGGGATAGAAAAATCCCAGTGTCACCTTGGGCAGTTTTCTCAGAGTGAAGCTAATGGGGGAGGTGGGGATTATTCTCCATCAGCTGCACTGTCTTCAAAAACTCATCATCCAAATCAGAATCTCACACAACAGGAGGAGGCCGTTTGCTCCATTCAGCCTGTACGAGGTCATTAATAGAGTCATTGTCCTTAATCCCACATTCCTGCTTTTTATTCACAATCCTGGAAATTCCTTATCCTCCAGCACTTGGCCAATTGTCTTTTCCGATTATTTCTGGAATCAGCTTCCACCACATTCCCAGCTCGAGTATTCCACATCCCGACAACTCTCATTTCTCCCCATCTGCTCTCTAGATCTTTACCCAGTGATTGGAAATCGATGATCGCTGGTTACTGATCCGTTCACCAGAGGGAATAGATTTTCCCTCTATCAAAACCTCACCATCTTTAAACTCTTTACTGGGTCAGATCTGAACCTTCTCTATCCCAAGGAATCTCTCTGTGAACGGACAATGTGCTCGATCTACAAAGGCATGATCACTACATGCTGGTGACACAGAGGAGGCTGTTCCATTCTGGAAGTTTCTATCTCTTTGGAGCCACTGGCTGCAGCATTGCCACACAGAGGGGGTGTTTCACAGAGCAGCTACAAGGCTGGGGGCAGCCTCCCACCATCTTCATTCTGTAGGATGTAGATTTACAACCTTTAAAGAGTAAATTCTGTCAATCAGACAATGAATTGGGCAAATTATTAGCAAGTTAATTACATCACAAATCCATCAGCATCAAAGGGACATCTGGGATTGAGAATAATAAGAACATAAAAACATAAGAAATAGGAGCAGGAGTTGGCCATCCAGCCCCTCGAGCCTGCCCTGCCATTCAATAAGATCATGGCTGATCTGTAGTGGTTCAGTACCACTTTCCCGCTTTCTCCCTATAATTCTTAATTCCCTTGTCAATTAAAAACTTATCCACTCTTGACTTGAACATATTCAGTGAGGAAGCCTCCACCACCTCATCAGGCAGAGAATTCCAAAGATTCACCACCCTTTGTGTGGAGAAACTCCTCTGCAACTCTGATCTGAACCACTACCCGCCCCTAATCTTGAGGCTGTGCCCTCTAATCCTGCTATTTTTGTTAAGCGGGAAGAGTCTCTCAACTTCTATCCTATCCATCCCCTTCATTATCTTATACATCTCTATAAGATCCCCTTCAGCCTTCTAAACTCCAAAGAGTACAAACCCAGCCTATTCAGTCTCTCCTCATAATCCAACCCCCTCATCTCTGGTATCAGCCTAGTGAACCTTCTCTGCACCCCCTCCAAGGCCAATATATCCTTCCTCGAATGCGGCGACTAAAACTGCACACAGTACTCCAGCTGCGGCCTCACCAGTACCCTATACAGCTGCAACAGAACCTCCCTACTTTTATATTCTATCCCCCTCGCTATAAAGGCCAACATCCCGTTCACCTTCTTAATCACCTGCTGCACCTGCACACTGTGTTTTTGCGATTCGTGCACAAGGACCCCCAGGTCCCTCTGCACCATCACACGCTGCAGCTTTTCTCCATTTAAATAATAATCCTTCCTACCATTATTCCTACCAAAGTGGATAACCTCACACTTGCTAACATTATACTCCATCTGCCAGGTCCTCGCCCACTCACTCAACCTATCCAGATCCCTCTGCAGGCTTTCCACACCCTCCACACAATTTGCTTTTCCACTCATCTTTGTGTCATCAGCAAATTTCGTCACTCTGCACTCAGCCCCTTCCTCCAGATCATCTATGTAAATGGTAAATAGTTGAGGCCTCAGCACCGATCCTCGGGGCACTCCACTAGTCACCAGCCGCCAATCAGAATAGCACCCATTAATACCTACCCTCTGCTTCCTATTAGACAACTAATCCTCTGTCCAGTCTGACTCCCTGCACCCAAACCTTCTGCAGCAATCTTTTCTGAGGCACCTTATCAAACGCTTTCAAATGAGATTCCAGTCAATGTTTGGGAAATTAAAGTCTCCCATCAGACAATTCTGTTATTTCTACATCTCTCTAGGATCTGTTTCCCTATCTGCACTTCAACATCCCTGTCAATATTGGGAGGCCTATAAAAAATACCCAGCAAAGTTTTCGATCCCTTGCTGTTCCTAACTTCCACCCACAAAGACTCCGTAGACAGTCCCTCCATGGCATCCACCTTCTCTACAGCTGTGACACTGTCCCTGGTCTACAATGCCACTCCCCCACCTCTTCTACCTCCCTCCCTGTCATTCCTGAAGCATCTAAATCCTAGCTCCTGAAGTACCCAGTCCTGTCCCTGAGACATCCAAGTCTCTGTAATGGCCACCACATCACATTCCCAAGCAGCAATCCAGGCCCTGAGCTCATCCACTTTATTCACTACACTCCTGGCATTAAAATAGACACACCTCAGACCCTCAGTCTGGGCGCTTCCCTTCTCCATCACCTGTCTAACCTCCCCCTCATACTGTCTATAATCCTTCTCTACTAGGGAGCTAACCTCCTCGCTCCCAGTCACCTCATCTCGATTCCCTCCTCCCAACCTTTCCAGTTTAAAGTCCCTTCAGAAGTCCTAGCCAGCCTTCCCGCCAAGATATTGATCCCCCTGGGATTTAAGTGCCACCCGTCTTTAATGTACAGGTCACACCTGCCCCCAAAGAGGTCCCAATGATCCCGGAACCGGAATCCCTGCCCCCGCTCCAGTCCCTCAGCTACGTATTCAACCTCCACCTAATTCTATCTCTGATCAAGTTCATTAGGTGGGCTAGGTGGGGAATTATCCGGCACTTATATCCTGAGGGTGATGTTTTGTACTTTAACTGTTAAATCCTTCCTGACTCTCAGCAGCAGTTAGGTGCCTGTTGGTCAGTGCTGGACTAAGTGTGATGCTGTGACAGTGGGAGATGACTGGCACCAGTTGAGTATCAGGACATGCGTGGCTGTCATCAGTAGCAGGTCACTCCGCGTGAACTGTACACTACAAGGGAAAAGTTACTCCTCACTAAAAGCAGCAAGGTATAAAATAGTGCCCCTGTCCAGTTACAGTAACAGACACAAGATGAATCATATTTACCTTGGTGTGAAGATCCTTGCTGAACAGAACTTTGTTTTCACAAAATAAGCTGTGAGCAGAACAACGCAGAACAAGGCAACCAAGGACAGAATGATAGCCAGGCTTAACACAATGGGATCTGAAATCCAGGGATTATTGTAGGATGATTTTTCTGTAAAATATCAGAATGTTACACACACTACGGTGATGTGAAATTTGAATACTGTGAATATGTTATGGAAATTAGAACAGATTTCCATGGAGGAGAGAATGCTGAGAGGAGATTTGACACACATTCAAAATTCCATGCATGCGCCAGTCACTCAGCATTAACTTACCAATGACATTGAGCTGACTCCCTGCTCCATAGATGTCGCTCCACACACTGCATCTGTACACAGCTGTATCATTGTGGTCACATTCACAATGGTCAGAATGTAGCTGTTGCTGCTGACATTCCGGGAAGGCTGGAAACGGTGGTGGGAATCCCGGGACTTGGTAACGGTGCCATTCACAAACTGGCTGATCAGCCACTCACTGTGGTAGCCAGCTCTCTGGTAATGCCAGTGGACATCAGTGTCAATCACACTGGCATTGTACATGGCACATTGTAAGTCGACAGTCTGACCCTCTGTCACCTTGCTGACTGTCGGATACTGCATGAGGACTGGGTCAGACAATGGAGCTGTTAATATTGAGAAAGAAAAATCAGAGAATTCAAAATGCAATATTTTAGAAATTTTCTGGTTACAACAATGATTTGCAGAGACTTCTCTCATTCTCCCAACATGGAAATTAATGTTTGCAATGAGGGAGGGAATGAGGGGACAAAAGGGGACCTGCTGAATGTTGTAGAATTTGCTGATATTATCCATTCAGTGCACATTCCCACGCACAGAAAACAAACTATTGAACAAATAAACTTCACAATCTTCACAGCTGATTTTTGGAAGAACTCAAATTATTATTTAAAAAGTTGAATGAAAGATGAAAATAAAGGTATAAAGTTTAAAATTTAGTAATTTCAGTGTGTTCACATACGGGCTGATTTACTGCTGCTAATCCTCTCCTTTACCCCATCCTATCAATCTGGCCTGGATTTTCCCCTTCTGGGATTGTTGGGAATTGGTAAAAGAGACACAGGGATCCGGAACTTATCGACTTGTCCTGTCCCCTACAGCGATCTGTGCAAATTCATTCCAAGATCCCACTCTTCTTTATAACTTTCAAGCCTCCTCCATGCCCCATCACATCCCTCCAGATCCTCATGCTTTCTGCAACTCCAGGCCCTTTCCATTGTCCCATCCATGCTCCACACTTATTCTTCCAGTATTGTCCACACAGAGAAGCAATGTGCTACAAGCACGTCTGGGAAATTATTGAAATGTTTCTCAAACTGACACAATGAGCAAAGAGGCTTTGAAACTCTCCATCAGAGAAAAAAAAACTATTCATCTTCCAACCTCAGAAAAGTGTGAAATAAACATTGGCATTCTGGTGTGTCAATGAGTGAAATTTTATTCTTTTTTCATCTCATAACTATGTTCAAATATATAAACAGGCATTGAAAAACCATAAAGAAACAAACTTCCTGAAACTTCCGAAATGCCTGCCAGAAATGGGAGCACTTTGCTTCAAACCATGTGAATACTGTCTAATTGACTAGATACATACACAGTTTGGAACTCAGCCAAGCATTCATAATAAGCCCATCTGTTAACTCCATAAACAGTAGCATATTGAACAGAAACACAGAGAGTTGTTTCTGGAGATGAAATGGCCTGACAAGTGCCTCCCAAATCTAAAGAGAGAATTTGTTTATGTTCCTTCTACAGATCCCAGCCTCAAGCATTATCTTTCGCAGGATGTGGATATTGTCGCCTCAGCTAACGTATGTTCCTGGTCCCTAAGGCTCTCCCTATTCCTGATACCCAGCAGTGTGCCAAGCTCAAAACCTCACCCATTCTTCCTCCCTGATCACAGCCTCCAGTGCTTCCCTGCTCATTTCTCATATCTTACATCATATTCCAAGAAACCCCTAATTCCCCGAATCCCACCCTGTTGACTGCTTTCCTCACCTTTTCCTCTCCATCCGCGGTCATACCTGGCACAAAGAAAGATGGTTGGAGGTCAATCATCTCAGCTCCAGGACATCACTGCAGGATTTCCTCAGGGGAGTGTCCTCGGCCCAACCATCTTCAGCTGCTTCATCAATGACCTTCCCTCCGTCATAAGGTCAGGAGTGGGAATGTTCATTAATGATTGGACCATTCATTACTCCTCCATTACTGAAGAAGCCTGTCCCTGCACACAGCAAAACCTGGACAACATTCAGACTTGGGCTGGTATGTGGAAGGGAACATTTCCCCACACAAGTGCCAGGCAATCAACATCTCCGACAACAAAGGATCTAACCATCATGCCTTGATATTCAATGGCATTTCCATCACTGAGTCCTCCACTGTCAACATCCTGGGGGTTACCATTGACCAGAAACTGAACTGGACCAGCCCTGTAAAAACTATGGTTACAAGAGCAGGTCAGAGACTGGGAAACTGCAGAGGGTAACTCACCTCCTGACTCCCCAAAGCCTGTCCACCACCTACAAGGCACAAGTCAGGAATGTAATGGAATAATCTCCACTTGCCTGGATGAGTGCAGCTCCAATAACACTCAAGAAGCTTGACACCATCCAGAACAAAGCCAAAGTGCTTGACTGGGACACCACCCATCACATTAAACATTCTTTCCCACCACCATGGACACACAGTGACAGGCGTGTGTACCATCTACAAGATACACTGCAGGAACTCACCAAGGTTCCTTTAACAGAACCTTCTAAACCCATAACCTCTACCATTTCTGCGCTCTGTGACTCTACAACTTGATGATTTTGACTCTAAAAGGACAAGGGCAGGAGGCACATGGGGAACATCATCACCTGGAGGCTTCTCTCCGAGTCACTCACAATCCTGACTTGGAAATATATCACCGTTCCTTTACTGTCTCTGGGTCAGAATCCTGGAATTTCCAATCCTGACTGCACTGTGGATGTACCTACACCACATGGGCTGTAACAGATCAAGAGGCTGTTTCACCACCACCTTCTGAAGGGTAACTAGGGATGGACCCTAACCAGTAACACCCTCCAAGAATGAATATAAAACAGAAACAGCTGGAGACAGCACTCTGACAAAAAGCTGAGTAAACAAAGGAGAGGGAGAAAGATTAGAAACAAACAGAAACAGAGAAACAGAGAAAATGTCAAAGAATTGAAGACTGAGAAATCAGGAGCGATGCACAATTTTTATTCTTGGATAAAAGTGCATGAGATCACCCAGTCTATTTTTCTAACGTGTTCCCTTTAACCCAGGGGTTTGTGATATTTCTCACACACTCACTTCCCACACAGTTACAAGTGGTGATTCCTTCAGGCAGATATTTCTGTAAACTGGACTTACTGGTTACATTCAGCAGTGTCCCCTTGCCACTGATATCTCCCCACACTGAGCAGTAATAGACGGCAGTGTCACTGGGCTGCACCATGGAGATTGTCAGAATGAAGCTGTTATTGGAGGTGTCTCTGGAAGACTGGAATCGCTCAGTGAAACCTGGTCTCCGGGTTATGATGTTCGGTGGATCATCTACTAAAACAATCTCCTTATCTTTCCCAGGTAGCTCCCGGTACCAGGAAACAAGAGTGTGTGTCACTGCGGCGTTCCTCAGGGTGCACTGTAACCGGGCAGTCTGACCCTCTGTGACACGTTCCGCACTCGGAGACTGGATAACGACTGGAACATTCGCACCTTTAAACAGAGGAAAAACAAGTCAGTGAGTGACAGAAATCAGTGAGTGACAGAAATCAGTGAGTTAGATTCTGAGCTGAAGGTTTCAAATTGCTGTGAGTATTTAAAGGGACAGTCCAGGCAGTAGAGTTTCTGTGTTAAAGGGAGGGATGATGTAAAGATGCCGGCATTGGACTGGGGTGGTAAGAACTCAGTATGAATTTAGCAACACCAATTTTAAATCCAACCTCCGTTACTTGTCTGGGTTAGCCACTTTAAGACTTGAATAGCAGGTTAGATGTAAGGATTTGCATTCTAATCAGCAATCTGTAACTGTCTGTGCTGATATGTGTGCTATTGGAGACCAGAACACTGCATTTGCCTGATGAAGACATAGAGTGTTGAAAGCTTGCAGATTTACTATCAAATAGATTGGTTGGATTTAAAATTGGTGTTGCTAAATTCTTACTGAGTTCTTAAAGGGAGGGAACAGTTTCTAAGATTGATCTTGCTGTGTTAGTTTGTTCCTGCTCTATATCCTGGGGGTTACACTGTACTGTCCTCAGCAATGCAGATGTGTTGATATAACAGTGAAATACAATATTATCCTCACACTGTGGAACAGCTCTCTCAGACAAAGCTACACATCCCAGTTTTGGGTGGGATTCTCCTATCCCACCAGCAGAGAGTTTAGTGACGTCAGGAGCAGAGAATCCAGCAGGAGGGAAAAAGTTAGAATCCGACCGGCATTGAAGAAGTTTGTAATCCTCCTAAATACGGGGTTAGGGCAGGGTTAGAAGGATAAAGTTTCTCTCTCCCTCTGCAGCGAATTCCCACTTTGATCCAAATTCTCCAATACACTCAGTGTGTGCTCTGGGAAAAGTCCTTTTCTCATTCAGAGCTGTGAAGAGGCCTCACACTGACCTCTCAGCCCTGCAATCCAGCCTCAGGGTTTGTCCGACTATCTGTCAGGCTCCTTCCCCAATGGTCTCCAGCTTCAGCCCCTGTTGCTTGTTTGTGCCCCCAGCCCCCAGTCAGTCTGGGTGGGGTTTGTGTGGATTTAGTAATGAATAATCAGACAGGTTTAATTCAGAATCTGACTGGAAGGGGATATTTAGCAAACAGTGATTATAACATGGGAGAGTTTGACATTAAATTTCAGACAGAGAAAGATCACTCACAAACAAAGCTTTGAAACTGAGGAAAGGCTGCCTTTGTGAGAAAGAGGCCGTTTGGCCCATTGACACTGCACTGACTCTGCAAAAGAGCATCTTATCCAGGCCCTATCCCTGTTACCCTACATATTTGCCCTGCTGATCGTCCTGAGACTAAGGGGCAATTTCCCACGGCCAATCCAACTAACCCGCCCATCTTTGGGCTGTGGGAGAAAACCAGATCACCTGGAGTAAACCCACACAGACATGGGGAGAATGTGAAAACTCAGCACAAACCGTGACGTTTGGAGTTGAACTTGTGTCCCTGACACTGTGAGGCAGCAGTGAACAAAAGACCCATAGAACATTACAGCACAGAAACAGGCCTTTTGGCCCTTCTTGTCTGAACCTAACCATTTTTCTGCCGAGTCCCACTGACCTGTACCTGAACCATATTCCCCAAATCTCCCTCTCATCCATGTACCAGTCCAAGATTTTCTTAAATGTTAAAAGTGAGCCCACATTTACCACTTCATCTCACAGCTCATTCCACATTCCCATCATTCTGTGTGTGAAGAGAACTTTCATAGAACATAGAACAATACAGCACAAACAGGCCCTTCGGCCCATGAGTTGCGTCGATCACATCTACCAATCCACAGACCTATCTATAACCCCCTATCCTATTCTTTTCCATACACTCATCCAGAAGTCTTTTAAAAGACCCCAGTGAGTTTGCCTCAACAACCTCCGATGGCAGTCCGTTCCATTCACTCACCACCCTCTGAGTGGAAAACTTACCCCTGACATCTCCTTTGTATTTGCTTCCCTGCACCTTAAATCTGTGTCCTCTCGTAGTGACCATTTCTATTCCTCTCAACATTTTATAAACCTCTATCAGGTCGCCTCTCAACCTACGTCTCTCCAGTGAGAAGAGTCACAGCTCCTTCAACCTATCTTCATAAGGCCTGCCTCCCAATCCAGGCAGCATCCTTGTAAATCTCCTCTGAACCTTCTCAATAGCCTCTACATCCTTCCTATAATGAGGCGACCAGAACTGCGCACCGTACTCCAACTGGGGTCTGACAAGAGTCTTATAGAGCTGCATCATTACCTCCTGACTCCTAAACTCTATTCCTCGATTAATGAAGGCCAGTACACCGAACGCCTTCTTGACCACTTCCTCCACCTGCGAGGCCGATTTAAGAGTCCTATGGACTCGGACCCCAAGATCCTTCTGCTCTACAATACAGCTAAGACTCCTACCCCTTATATTGTACTCCCTCATCCCATTATTCCTGCCAAAATGGACCACTACACATTTGTCCGCATTGAAGTCCATCTGCCACTTCTCCACCCAGTCTTGCATCCTGTCTATGTCCCGCTGCAACTTTTGGCATCCCTCCAGACCATCCACAACACCACCGATCTTTGTATCATCGGCGAACTTGCTAACCCATCCCTCCACTTCCTCATCCAGGTCATTTATGAAAATGACAAACAGCAGGGGTCCCAGAACAGATCCCTGGGGCACTCCACTGGTTACCGACCTCCATGCAGAACAAGACCCATCCACAACCACTCTCTGCCTTCTGCCAGCAAGCCAGTTCTGGATCCACGAGGCCAAAGCCCCTTGGATCCCATGCCCTCTCACCTTCTCCAGAAGCCTTGCATGTGGGACCTTATCAAAAGCCTTACTAAAGTCCATGTACACTATGTCCACCGCCCTTCCTTCGTCAATGTGTTCAGTCACATTTTCGAAGAACTCAACTAGGCTCGTAAGGCATGACCTGCCCTTGACAAAACCATGCTGACTATTTCTTATCAGTCCAAACTTCTCCAAATGTTCATAAATCTTATCCCTCAGAAGCCTCTCCATCAGCTTACCAACCACTGAAGTCAGACTCACTGGTCGGTAATTTCCTTGACTATCCCTGTTCCCTTTCTTAAAGATAGGAACCACATCCGCAATCCTCCAATCCTCCGGAACCTCTCCCGTTTCCATGGACGACGCAAATATCATCACCAGGGGCTCTGCAACTGCTTCCCTCACCTCCCACAATAACCTGGGGTGCATCCCATCCGGTCCCGGTGACTTGTCTATCTTGATAGAATCTAACAGGTCCAACACATCCTCTTTCCTAACATCCACATACTCAATCTTTTCCATATGCCTCAAACCTGCAGTGCAGTCTCCCAATTCACTTTCCACCGTGAATACCGAGGCAAAGTACTCGTTAAGCATCTCTGCCATTTCTTCCGGATTCACACAGACTTTTCCCCCTTCACCTTTTATAGGCCCTATCCCTTCTCTTCTCATCCTTTTACTTTTCACATATTTGTAGAAGGCCTTGGGATTCTCCTTAATCTTACCTGCCAAGACCTTCTCATGACCCCTTCTGGCTCTCCTAATTTCCTTTTTAAGTTCCCTTCTACACACCTTATACTCCTCTAGATCCCTAACATCTCCTAGCTCTCTGAACCTTTTATATACCATTTTTTTCTTCCTAACTAGATTCACCACTACCTTCGTGCACCATGGTTCCCGCGTCCTACCAGAACCTCCTTGACTCCTCGGAATGTTGTCTTGCAGTGCCCTAGACAAACATTCCTTGAAAAACCGCCACTTCCCTTCTGTACTCTTCCCCAAGAACACCTCCTTCCAGTTTATACGTCCAATTACCTGCCTAATGTTTTCATATTTCCCCTTACTCCAGACATACACCTTCCTAGCCTGCCTTATCCTATCTTTTTCCATCGCTATCGTGAAAGAGATAGAATTATGATCTCCATTCCCAAGATGTTCACCTACCGTGAGATCCGACACCTGCCCTGGCTCATTAGCAAGCACCGGGTCAAATACAGCCTCTCCTCTCGTAGGCTTTTCCACGTACTGTGTCAGGAAACCTTCCTGAACACACCTAACAAACTCCACACCATCCAAACTCCTTACCCTTGGGATATTCCTTAAAGAGAAGTTTATTCCCATTGAACTTTTCCCCCTTCACCCTTAACCCATGCCCTCTCATTTTTTTTTCTCCTCTAGCCTCAGTGGAAAAAGCCTGCTTGCATTCACTCTATCTATACCCATCATCATTTTAAACACATCTATTAAATCTCCCCTCATTCTTCTACGCTCCGGGGAATAAAGTTCTAACTTATTCAACCTTTCTCTGTAACTCAGTTTCTCAAGTCCCGGCAATATCCTTGTAAACCTTCTCTGCACTCTTTCAACATTATTAATATCCTTCCTGTAATTAGGTGACCAAGACTGCACATAATATTCTAAATTCGGTCTCACCAATGTCTTACACAACCTCACCATAACATTCCAACTCTTATACTCAATACTTTGATTTATGAAGGCCAATGTACAAAAAGCAGTCTTTATGACCCTATCAACATGTGACACCACTTTTAGGGAATTGTGTATCTGTATTCCCGGATCCCTCTTTTAAACTGCACGCTTCAGTGTCCAACCTTTTACCTTGTATGTTCTACCTTGGTTTGTCCTTCCAAGTGCAAAACCTCACACTTGTCTGCATTAAACTCCAGCTGACATTTTTCAGCCCATTTTTCTAGTTGGTCCAAATCCATCTGCAAGCTTTAAAAACCTTCCTTATTGTCCATTACATCTCCAATCTTTGTATCGTCAGAAAATTTGCTGAACCAATTTACCAGATTATCATCCAGATCATTGATGTTGATGACAAACAACAATGGACTCATCACTCGTCCCAGGCCTCCACGCAGAGAAGCAATCCTCCACTACCAGTCACTGGTTTCTTCCATTGAGCCAATACCTAATCCAATTTACTACCTCCCCATGTATTCCGAGCGACTGAACCTTCCAAACTAACTTCCCATATGGGCCTTGTCAAAGGCCTTATTGAATCCATGTAGACAACATCCACTGCCTTCCCTTCATCCACTTTCCTGGTAACCTACTCAGAAAAGTCGAATAGATTGGTTAAACATGACCTACCACGCACAAAGCCATATTGGCTCTTATAATAAGCACCTTCCATTCAAGCATTTGTCGATCCTATCTCTTAGCACTCTTTCCAATAATTTACCTACTACTGATGTCAAACTTACCGGCTTATAATTTCCCGAATTACTTTTTGAGCCTTTTTTATACAATGGAACAACGTGAGCTATCCTCCAATCATCCAGCACCTCACCCGTGGACACTGAAATTTTCAATATATCTGCTAACCACTGTGCCACTGTAGCAGCAGCAAGAAAGAAAATATTCTGAGGTAACTCAAAATCTTTGAGAAACTAAGGTGGAACATAAGAACAGGGACAACAATCAGATCTATTGACACAAAACAAGATCTAATTCAGAGCAGTCTTGGGGTAATAGGGAATGAGCTGGTTAGAGACACATTGAAGTTCTCCAGACAAAGGAAGAAGGATTGACCATGATGCTGTGGGATTATCACTGAACGGTGAGGGAAACACACCTTAGACATTACAATCTGTAATTCACTTGTCATGGTGTTGAGGTTCGGGTGTAACTGGTGGTTTTGTGGATTTGATGACAGGATGTGGCTTGTTGCTGTGTACTAGTTATACTCTCATTTCCCATCTGATCTGAAACCTCTGTCTGGACCTCTTCGGAATGTGGGAGGAAACCAGAACACCCAGAGGAAAACTCCACAGAAATGGGGAGAACATGCAAACTCCAGACAGGCATGTTTGGAATTGAACCCGGGTCCCTGGCACTGTGAGGCAGCAGTGCTAAACACTGTGGCACTGCAGCAGCATCAGGAAAGGAAAATATCCTGGGGTAACACAAAATCTTTGAAAAACTAAGAAATGACATGATCGGCATTACGGAGACACAGCAACTGGGTGACCAAGGCTAGGGATTGAATATTCAAGGAAAGTCAACAATCAGAAAGTTCAGAAAAATATGAAACAGGAGGTGGGGTAGTGTTACTAGTGGTGGAGTGGAACGGTGGCACAGTGTTTAACACTGCTGCCTCGCAGTGCCCACAAATACACCCAATTAATGTACAGACTGTCAGTCAAACCCATGGTCCCATTAAACTGGAAAGAATGATGGAACACTCAGTTCTGTGATCCGTGTTCCCAGTCTGTGTAATTCTGTGTCAGATACACTAAACTATCTCAATACAATGATAAATTCTCCTGTAAGACTCATATCCAGTTCTGAATGTTCTAACTGTGGAATCCACACACAATACAGGAGCTGACACACACAGCAGCATAAACCAGGGAGAGTTATTTTAATCACAAGTGAAACTTCTCCAAACCAAACAATAACTTGTACTTACCCCCAGAAACACAGAGAGACAGAGTTAGAACAAAAAGAGTTTTACTGATCATCTCGACAGAGTGACAATCCTGTTTCTCCACACCGTTTATTGTGTGTCCAGTAAACACATTGAAACACAAGGTGTCCCAACAACTGCAGCTGGTTTCATATCCTTTTCTTCACCAGCGAATAAATTTAAAGTGTAGATAAAGAGGAAACGGTGACAATGAGCCAGTGGTTACTCCCTGTCCTGGATTGGAATGTTTTCAGTGACATTAATGCTGTTCGTTGGAATATTTATTGAAAATCACTGGAACCAAATCCTCTGTCTCTTGGTAACAATAACAACTGGCATTTACATAGAAACACAGAAACTTAGGAGAACTGCAGCACAATACAGGCCCTTCAGCCCACAAAGTTGTGCCAAACATGTCCCTAACTTAGAGATCACGAGGGATTACCGATAACCCTCTAAGTTCCATGTACTTACCTAAAAGTCTCTTAAAAGACCCTATCAAATCCACCTCCACCACCGTTGCCAGCAGCCCATTCCACACACCCACCACCCTCTGAGTGAAAAACGTACCCCTGACATCTCCTCTGTACCTACTCCCCAGCACCTTAAACCTGTGTCCTCTCGTGACCGCCAGTTCAGCCCTGGGAAAAAGCTTCTGACAATCCACCCGATCAATACCTCTCAACATCTTATACACCCTCTGTCAGGTCACCTCTCATCCTTCGTCTCTCCAGGGAGAAAAGGCCGAGCTTCCTTAACCTATCCTCATAAGGCATGCTCCCCAATCCAGGCAACGTCCTTGTAAATCTCCTCTGCACCCGGTCCATGGATCCACATCCTTCCTGTCGTGAGGCGACCAGAACTGTACACAGTACTCCAAGTGGGATCTGACCAGGGTTCTATATAGCGATAACATTATCTCTCGACTCCTAAACTCAATTCCTCGATTGATGAGGGCAAGTACACCAAACGCCTTCTGAACGACAGCTTCAATCTGCGCAACTACTTTGAATGTCCTATGAACTCGGAATAGTCTCTTAAACATAGACAATCCTCACAGGATTGTCTACAGGAGAGAAAATAAACTCCATTTACATCAAAGCAAAGGAAGATTCATGAGGACAAATAACCAGAAACTCGATCCTGGGCAGAGTGTTAAAGAGGGGAGAAAACTTGGACAAGTTGCAGAGCTGGGCCAAGAGGTGGCAAATGGAGTTTCATGTGGAAAAGTGTGAGGTAATGCACTTCGGCAGGTACAATAAATGTGTAGAGTATAGGGCAATTGGTAGGGCTCTTAATAGTGTTGAGGAACAGAAGGATCTTGGTGTATGTGTCAATAGATCCCTGAAAGTAGGCAGTCAAGTGGATAAAGTTGTTAAGAAGGCATATGGAGTCTTAGCTTTTATTGGTAGGGGGATTGAATTTAGGAGCCGCAGCATCATGTTGCAACTGTACAAAACTCTAGTGCGGCCGCACTTGGAGTATTGTGTGCAGTTCTGGTCGCCACATTATAAGAAAGATGTGGAGGCATTGGAGAGGGTACAGAGGAGGTTTACCAGGATGTTGCCTGGTATGGAGGGCAGGTCTTATGAAGAGAGGCTGAGGGATTTGAGGTTGTTTTCGTTAGAAAGGAGGCGGCTAAGAGGGGACCTTATCGAAACATATAAGATGATTAGAGGTTTAGATAGGGTGGACAGTGATAGCCTTTTTCCTAGGATGGAGAAAGCTAGCACGAGGGGACACAACTTTAAATTAAGGTGTATGAGTTATAGGACGGATATCAGAGGTAGGTTCTTTACTCAAAGAGTGATTAGGGAGTGGAATGCCCTGCCTGCAGCTGTTGTAGAGGCGCCAAGTTTGGTGGCGTTTAAGAGGTTAATTGATAAGTATATGGAAGAGAAGGGAATGGTTTAGTTTGGAGGGGCATTGCTTTTTATTTTGGTCGGCACAACATCGAAGGCCGAAGGGCCTGTTCTGTGCTGTAATGTTCTATGTTCTATGTTCTAAAACTGACAACATGGGGGCTGACTGGGAAAAAACAACACCACCCCACCTCACGGCTCGAACAGCAGCTGTCTTTAACACACACCCATTCACCACAATGGAAGCAGGACATTCACTTTTTCTCGCTGCTCATTGTCGTGGTTTCTGTGGTCAGCCTGCTCTAACTGCGTTGTTCATTGGCTCCTCACATCAGCTGGAGCCTGACATCCAGAGTATTTAGTACCACTTAAAGCTAAACTATAGGAGCATTGCCACTGCTGGGGATGCTGTGATCATTCACAATACTCTGCAATGCAGGACCCACACCCCGGGGAGAGAGGGGAGAGAGACGAGGGGAGACACACGGAAACTACAGACCCCAACTGAACCCCAAGAGAGTTTTGACATAGAACATAGAACATAGAACACTACAGCACAAACAGGCCCTTCGGCTCACAAGTTGTGCCGAACACATCAAAACCTACCCAGCTATAGACCTATCTATAACCCCCAATCCCATTGGATCCCATATACTCATCCAGAAGTCTTTTAAAAGACCTCAGCGAGTTCGCCTCGACCACCACCGACGGCAGCCGATTCCATTCACTCACCACCCTCTGAGTGAAAAAATTTCCCCTAGCATCCCCTCTGTACTTGCTTCCCTGCACCTTAAATCTGTGCCCTCTCGTCGCGACCATTTCAGCCCTGGGAAATAGTCTCTGAGAGTCCACCCTATCTATTCCTCTCAACATCTTGTAAACCTCTATCAGGTCGACTCTCAACCTTGTCTCTCCAGGGAGAACAGTCCCAGCTCCCTCAACCTGTCTTCATAAGGCATGCCTCCCAATCCAGGCAACATCCTTGTAAATCTCCTCTGCACCCTTTCAATAGCTTCCACATACTTCCTATAGTGAGGCGACCAGAACTGCGCACAGTACTCCAAGTGTGGTCTGACAAGGGTCCTATAAAGCTGCAGCATTACCTCCTGACTCCTGAACTCAATCCCTCGATGAATGAAGGCCAGTACACCATAAGCTTTCTTAACCACATCCTCCACCTGGGAGGCCGATTTGAGAGTCTTATGGACCTGGACCCCAAGATCCCTCCGCTCTTCCACACAGCTAAGACTCCTACCTTTGATAGTGTACTCATTCATCCCGTTGGATCTGCCAAAATGGACCACACACATTTATCTGCGTTGAAGTCCATCTGCCACTTCTCCGCCCAGTCTTCGAACATAGAACATAGCACACTACAGCACAGAAGAGGCCCTTCGGCCTTCGATGTTGTGCCGACCAATATAAAAAGCAATGCCCCTCCAAACTAAACCATTCCCTTCTCTTCCATATACTTATCAACTAACCTCTTAAACGCCACCAAACTTGGCGCATCTACAACTGCTGAAGGCAGGGCATTCCACTCCCGAACCACCCTTTGGGTAAAGAACCTACCTCTGATATCGTCCTATAACTATCACCCCTTAATTTAAAGCTGTGTCCCCTCGTGCTAGCTTTCTCCATCCTAGGAAAAAGGCTATCACTGTACACCCTATCTAAACCTCTAATCATCTTATATGTTTCGATAAGGACTCCTCTTAGCCGCCTCCTTTCTAACGAAAACAACCTCAAATCCCTCAGCCTCTCCTCATAAGACCTGCCCTCCATACCAGGCAACATCCTGGTAAACCTCCTCTGTACCCTTCCAATGCCTCCACATCTTTCTTATAATGTGGGGACCAGAACTGCACACAATACTCCAAGTGCGGCCGCACTAGAGTTTGTACAGTTGCAACATGACGTTGCGGCTCCGAAATTCAATCCCCCTACCAATAAAAGCTAAGACTCCATATGCCTTCTTAACAACCTTATCGACTTGACTGCCTACTTTCAGGGATCTATGCACATATGCTCCAAGATCCCTATGTTCATCAACACTATTAAGAATCCTACCATTAGCCCCATACTCTACACATTTATTATTCCTGCCAAAGTGCATTACCTCACACTTTTCCACATTAAACTCCATTTGTCTTGCATCCTGTCGATGTCCTGCTGCAACTTCTGACATCCCTCCAGACCATCCACAACACCACCGACCTTCGTGTCATCGGCGAAATTACTCACCCATCCCTCCACTCCCTCATCCAGGTCATTTATGAAAATGACAAACAGCAAGGGTCCTAGAACAGATCCCTGGGGCACTCCACTAGTGACCGACCTCCATGCAGAAAAAGAGCCATCCACAACCACCCTCTGCCTTCTGCAAGCAAGCCAGTTCTGGATCCAAAAGGCCAAAGCCCCTTGGATCCCATGCCCTCTCACCTTCTCAAGACGTCTTGCATGGGGGACCTTGTCAAATGCCTTGCTGAAGTTCATGTACACCACGTCCACTGCTCTTCCTTCGTCAATGTGTTCAGTCACATTTTTGAAGAACTCAATTAAGCTCGTAAGGCACAACCTGCCTTTTACAAAACCATGTTGACTATTTCTAATCAACCTAAACTTCTCCAAATGCTCATAAATCTTGTCCCTCAGAAGCCCCTCCATCAGCTTACCAACCACTGAGGTCAGACTCACCGGTCGGTAATTTCCAGGACTATCCCTGTTCCCTTTCTTGAAAATAGGGACCACATCCGCAATCCTCCAATGCTCCAGAACCTCTCCCGTCTCCATCGACGACGCAAAGATCATCGCCAGGGCTCTGCAATGATATCCCTCACCTCCCACAATAACCTGGGGTACATCCCATCTGGTCCCGGAGACTTGTCTATCTTGATAGCATTTAAAAGTTCTAACACATCCGCTTCCTTAATATCTACATACTCAATCTTTTCAGTCTTCCGCAAACTTGTAGTGCATCCTCCCAGATCACTTTCCACCGTGAATACTGAGGCAAAGTACTCATTAAGCACCTCTGCCATTTCTTCTGGTTCCATACAGACTTTTCCCCTTCACCTTTTATAGGTTCTATCCCTTCTCTTCTCATCCTTTTACTTTTCACATATTTGTAGAAGGCTTGGGATTCTCCTTAATCCTACCAGCCAAGGCCTTCTCATGACCCCTTCTGGTTCTCCTAATTTCCTTTTTAAGCTCTCTTCTATAAGCCTTATACTTCTCTAGATTCCCAACATCTCCTAGCTCTTTGAACCTTTTATACACCTTTCTTTTCTTCCTGACTAGGTTCACCACAGCCTTCGTGCAACACGGTTCCCTCGACCTACCAAAACCTCCTTGTCTCACCGGAACGTTGTCGTGCAGAGCTCCAGACAAGCATTCCTTGAATATCTGCCACCTTCCTTCTGTGCTTTTCCCCAAGAACACCTCCTTCCAGTCTATTCGCCCCAACATCTGCCTGATGTCTTCATATTTCCCCTTATTCCAGACAAACACCTTCCTAGCCTGCCTGATCCTATCCTTTTCCAATGCAAGAGTGAAGAAGATAGAATTATGATCTCCATCCCCAAGATGCTCTCCTACCAAGAGATCCATCACCTATCCTGGTTCATTAGCTAGTACCAGGTCCAGTACAGCCTCTCCTCTCGTAGGCTTGTCCACGTGCTGTGTCAGGAAACCCTCCTGAACACACCTAACAAACTCCTCCCCATCCAAACCCTTTACCCTTGGGATATTCCAGTCGATGTTTGGGAAATTGAAGTCTCCCAACACAACAACTCTGTTATTTCTACATCTCTCCAGTATCTGTTTCCCTATCTGCACCTCAACTTCCCTGTCATTATTGGACGGCCTATAGAATACACCCAGTAACGTCACCGACCGTTTGCTACTCCTAACTTCCACCCAGAGACTCCGTAGACATTCCCTCCTCGGTATCCACCTTCTCTGCAGCCATGACACTGTCCCTGATCAACAGTGCTACACCACCACCTCTTTTGCCTCCCTCCCTGTCCTTCCTGAAGGATCTGAATCCTGGGACCTGTAGTACCCAGTCCTGTCCCTGAGACATCCAAGTCTCTGTAATGGCCACCACATCACAATCCCAAGCAGCAATCCACGCCCTAAGTTCATCCACCTTATTTACTACACTCCTGGCATTAAAATAGACACACCTTAAAAGGATCTTAAAAGGGGTGTCAGAAAGGCAAAAAGGGGCCACGAAATGGATTTGGCAGGTAGGATTAAGGAAAATCCTAAGGCATTTTACTCCTATGTAAGGAGCAAAAGGATGGTTAGAAGGAAGATTGGACCTCTCAGGGACAGAGGAGGGGAACTATGCTTAGAGCCTGAGGGAATAGGGGAGATCCTGAATGAATACTTTGTGTCTGTATTCACGCGGGAGAGGGGCCTGATGTCTGATGTCGGCTTTGAGGAATTTGAGGACCCGTTAAAGGAAATATTCATTACGAGGGACGAAGTGTTGGGGCTTTTAGGCAGCATAAAGACTTATAAAGCTCCGGGGCCTGATGGTATTTATCCCAGGCTGCTAAGGGAGGTGAGAGATGACATTGCTGGGCCTCTGACACAAATCTTTGTCTCCTCTTTGGACTCAGGGGAGGTCCCAGAGGACTGGAGGATTGCAAATGTAGTACCGTTGTTTAAAAAGGGTCAGAGGGATAACCCAGGGAACTATAGGCCGGTGACTTGACTTCAGTTAAGGTAAGCTAAGGAGATGATTCACAGGGACAGGATGTATGAGCATCTGGAGCGCTGAGATCTGATCAGGGATACGCAGCATGGCTTCGTTAAGGGAGGTCGTGCCTTACAAATCCAGTGGAATTTTTTGAAGAGGTGACAAAAACGGTTGATGAAGGACAAGCCGTTGATGTCGTCTACATGGATTTCAGTAAGGCGTTTGACAAGTTCCCCCATGGTAGGCTGATAAAAAAGGTGAAGGAGCATGGTATACAGGGCCAGGTATGTAGATGGGTTGAGAACTGGCTTGGGAGGAGGAGACAGCAGGTAGTAGTGGAAGGCTCTTTTTCCAACTGGAGGTCAGTCACTAGTGGTGTGCCACAGGGATCAGTACTAGGACCCCTTCTATTTGTGATTTATATAAATGACTTGGAAGAGGGGGTAGGTGGTGTGATCAGCAAATTTTCTGATGACACTAAGATGATTGGATTGGCGGGTACTGAGGAGCAATGCCAGGCAATACAACATGACATAGATAGGCTGGTAGACTGGGCAGATAGATTGCAAATGGAATTTAATCCGGATAAATGCGAGGTGATGCATTTTGGCCGGAATAATGTAGAGGGGAGTTATAGGATAAAAGGTAAAACTATCCGGAGTATAGAGGTGCATAGAGACCTGGGGTGCAAGTTCACAGGTCTCTGAAGGTGTCAGTACAGGTGGAGAATGTGGTAAAAAAGCATATGGAGAGGTATATAAGATTATGAGGGGTATAGATAGAGTAAATGGTGGTAAGCTTTTTCCACCATTAGAAATGGTTAGAACGAGGGGTCACGGGCTCAGGGTGAGGGGGGCTATGTATAAGACGAGTATCAGAGGCCAGTTTTTCACACAAAGGGTAGTGGGGGTGTGGAATGCACTGCCGAGTAAGGTGGTGGGAGCAGGCACGCTCGGGTTGTTTAAGGGTGTCTTGGACAGCCACATGAGCGGTCTGCAGATAGAGGGATATAGGAGGACTGTTTGAATATCGGGAGGACTAAATAGTAGTAGACTATCTTTAGTTTCGTCTCGGGAATGTCTTAGTTTTTTTTTTAGCATGTTTAATTAAGTCTTATTTGTTTCCACAGGCAATTCGGTCCACCTTGTTGACAAACAAGGGGCATGCATGCGGCATGTCGTGCGAGAGCTGCTCTTGGAGGTTGCTTTCAGGAGGTTTGCATAGTGCTTCACGTCGTTAGTGTATGCTTAAATGGACCATTGATGGGCAACATGACAGCTCAGAGACTATCGCTGTTGCTGGGCAGACACATGGATTTGGGCCTGTGTCTGTGGGAGTTTGCGCGTTCTCCCCGTGGTTGCGTGGGTTTTCTCCGGGTGCTCCGGTTTCCTCCCACATCCAAAAAATGTGCTCTTAGGCTGATTGGGTAACAAATTGTCCCTATATTGGTCTCTATATGGGAATCTTCCACAATAGGCATAGCCTAAAGTCATGGATATGTCATTAAGACATTAGGACGGCAGCGCGGGCTCGTTGGGCCGAAGGGCCTGTTTCCCGTGCTGTGTTGCTCTTTGTTCTTTGTTCTTTGTACCTCAGTCCCTCAGACTGGACATTTCCCTTCTCCCCCACTCGTCTAACCTGCCTGTCATCCTGCCTAGAGTCCTTCCCTACCTGGGAGCTAACTTCCTTGCTCCCAATCTCCACATCACAATTCCCTCCCCCTAACCTTTCTAGTTTAAAGTCCCCCCAGTAGCCCTAGCCTGCTGAGCCAGTGGGTTGACAGGAGAGGGATGTAAGGGGATGTTGGTGAATGGAGAAAAGATGGAAAGAGATTGCACTGGAGTGAAAAGATTGAGTATGTGAACATTAAGAAAGAGGATGTGTTGGAAATTTTGAATAGCATCAAGTTAGATAAGTTACCAGGACCGGATGGGATGTACCCCAGGTTACTGTGGGAGGCGAGGGAAGAGATTGCAGATACTCTGACGATGATCTTTGTATCGTCGATGGGGACGGGAGAGGTTCTGGAGGATTAGAGGATTTCGAATGTGCTTCCTATATTCAAGAAAGGAAATAGAAATAGTCCAGGAAATTACCTGCCGGTGAGTCTGACCTCAGGGGTTGGTAAGTTGATGGAGAGTATACTGGGGAACAGGATTTATGAACATTTAGAGAAGTTTTGTATGATCAAAAGTAGTCAGCATGGCTTTGTTAAGGGCAAGTTGTGCCTTTACGAGCCTGGTTGAGTTGTTTAAAAAAGTGACTGAACACATTGACGAAGGAAGAGCGATGGATGTGGTCTACAAGGACTTTATCAAGGCATTCGATAAGGTCCCCCATGCAAGACATTTTGAGAATGTGAGAGGGCATGGGATCCCTGGGGCTGTTGCCTGTGGATCCAGACCTGGCTTACCTGCAGAAGGCAGAGAGTGGTTGCGGATGGGTCTTTTTCTACATGGAGATCGGGAGTGGAGTGCCCAGGGATCTGTTCTAGGACCCTTGCTGTGTCTCATTTTCATAAATGACTTGGATGAGGAAGTGGAGGGATGGGTTGGTAAATTTGCCAATGACACGAAGGTTGGAGGTGTTGTGGATAGTTTGGAGGGATGTCAGTAGTTGTACGTGATGTAGATAGGATGCGAGACTGGGCAGAGAAGTAACAAATTGACTCAACCCAGATAAATGTGTAGTGGTCCATTTTGGCAGGTCCAATGGGAAGAAGGAGTACAATTTCAAGAGTAGGGCTCTTAGCAGTGTAGAGGATCAGAAGGATCTTGGGGTCCGGGTCCATAGGACTCTTAAATCGGCCTCGCAGGTGGAGGATGTTGTCAAGAAGGCGTATGGTGTACTGGCCTTCATTAATCGAGGGATTGAGTGTAGGAGTTGAGAGATAATGCTACAATTTTGTAAGACCCTAAACAGTCTCCACTTGGAGCACTGCACGCAGTTTTGGTCACCTCATTATAAGAAAGATGTGGAAGCTATTGAGAGAGTACAGAGAAGATTTACAAGATGTTGCCAGAGTTGGGTGGCATCCCTTCTGAGGATAGGATCAGGGAATCCGGTCTTTTCTCCCTGGAGAGATGAAGGATGAGAGGTGACCTGATAGAGGTTGAAAAGATGTTCCGAGGTATAGATAGGGTGATTTTCAGGGATTATTTCCCGGGGCTGAAATGGTCTCTATGAGAGGACACAGGTTTAAGGTGCTGGGGAGTAGGTACAGAGGAGATGTCAGGGGTATGTTTTTCACTCAGAGGGTGGTAGGTGAGTGGAATGGGCTGCCGTTGGTGGTGGTGCAGGCAAACTCAGTGGGATCCTTTAAGAGTCTTCTGGATGAGTACATGGGATTTAATGGGATTGAGAGTTGTAGATAGTTCTGGTAGGTAGGGATATGATCAGTGTAACTTGTGCGCTGAAGGGCCTGTTAGTGCTATTGTTTTTCTATGATCTACAATGAGTTGAAAAGAGTAAGAGAACACACAAACCACAGCTCCAACACCTTACTTTTGTTTGTCCATTTATCAAAGAACAAAAAACAAAAAACAAAGAACTAAACAGCACGGGAAACAGGCCCTTCGGCCCGTCGAGCTCGTGCAGCCAGCCTGATGTTCCCACCTCCACCCGTGATCCCTGTCTATGTTTATAGATCTATGGATTAAAAACCAAATTTGAGACAATTTAGAGACAATTTGTTTTGCCAATTAGCCTAAGAGCACGCTTTTGGGATGTGGGAGGAAACCGGAGCACCCGGAGAAAACCCACACAAGCACGGGGAGAATGCGCTTCTGTCTTCACTCACACCACATTTCAAACCCATATAAGGTCAAAATGCAAAAGCTGATTGACAGATTGGTGCAAACTCCAATCAGCAACAACACCCTGCATTTGTATAGCACCCTTAACTTAGCAATACATTCTCAGGGTTCCACACACGACTGCAGGAAATATCTGTTAGTAAAAATCCATAACACAACTCAGGAATTCAATTCCATTTCTGTTTTTTATTCAATAAAAATGAACACAAAGCCTGTGCCAATAATGTTCACCATAAAACTCTCAATGTTTATGCAAAACAAACTGTAATTTCTAATTAAAACAGAAAGTGCTGGATAAACTCAGCAGGTCTGGCAGCGTCTGTGGAGAGAGAAGCAGAGTTAATGTTTTGAGTCTGTGTGACTCTTCTACAGAACTGAAGGATAGAAATGTGATGAACGAGAGAGTTGGAGAGGGAGGTGGAGGAGGTGGAGTAGAATAGAAGGTCAGCGATAGGTCAGAGCTAAGGAGAGATTGAGAAAGATATCAGGAATATAAGAGAAATGAAGTGTTAATGGGAATGTTAAAGTATAAAGAAGGTGTTAGAGATGTAGAGTCATAGAGATTTACAGCATGGAAACAGGCCTCCAATGAACAGCAATGCTTTGCATTTGTGTAGCACCGTTAACATAGCAACACATTCCCAGGTTCCACACACAACATCCTCCCTGTAATGTAACGACCTGAAATCAACTCAGGATGTTGTGCAGAACATGAGGCCAAATTAAACTCATCCCTTTCTCCTGTCCTTGCTCCATATCCCACTATTCCTTGCAGATTCATGTGCTTATCTAAAAGCCCCTTAAACCTCCCCATCATCTCTATTTCCACTACTACCCCTGGCAGCGTGTTCCAGACACCTCCCACTCTTTATGCTGCTGATTAACAGATTAGTGTAAACTCTGATTAACAACAACATCCTGCATTTGTGTAGCACCTTTAACTGAGCACACACATTTCAGATGTTCCATAAATTCCGTCATTCCGTGAATGGCGAGCAGAAATGAATGCAACACTCTAATTGTGGCTCAATCAAAGTTTAATAAAAATGCAACTTGACCCCCTGACCATTGTACTTAATGCCCCAACCAATAAAGGCAAGCATGACATTCACCTTCTTTACCAGCCTATCGCCATGTGTGGCCACTTTCAGGGAGTGATAGACTTGAACCCCAAGATCCCTCTGTACATCAGTGCTGTTCAGGGTCCTGTCATTAACTGTATACTTACCCTTAACATTTGATTACCCAAAGTGCAGCACCTCACTCTTCCCCAGATTAAACTCCATCTGCCATTTCTCCGCACATACTGATATTCCATTTTGGACGACAAATGAGCTCAGATTGTTTGGAAAGGTCTGTATCCTTAACAGTCTTCTAATACCATAGCACAGCTACATCTGTGTCTTCATATCGTTTGGACAACTTTTAATCAATACATCTACGTTTCATCCCAGACATGTAACACTATCACAAACAGCACAGCTCCCAGTCCTGATCCCTCCGGAACTGCTACTTAGTCACGACCTCCAACCAGATAAGCACCTTCCAGCCACCATGGGGGGCGCATCATGCTGGATTGGTGGAGAAATATCCTGGAAACGTGGAGAATGGTGGAGTGAAAGTGAGGGAAGAGGGATCCTATCCTAGGTCTGGGGGGGGGGAAGGGAGTGAGGCAGAGGGCAGGGCGAGGTGACGGGAAATGGATGTCAAGATGGCGGGTGACAATCAAACAATTGCAGTGTATGGAAGTGGTTCAAGATTAAAGCAAATGTTTCAGTGACTGACTCTTTGGGAAGTGGGCAACACAAAATCAAGAGTGAGGAGGCGGATGAGATGGTGAAAAGGTATGGAGTCTGCAGGGAGTGGGGTAGTGAGGAGGGTAGTCTCCTTCTCACCCCCCCCGATGTGGTAGCGTGGGCGACGTGGGATCGTAATGAGTGTATCCCCTTACGTCCTGACCTCAGTGAATTCAGGACTCAACACAATGCTCAACTCTTCTTCCATCTCCTTTATCTTCACACTCACTTCTTTGTGGAGTTTATTCTCACACAATTCTTTAAACAAGGGTGTAACATTTGCAATTCTCCAGTCTATTTCATACAATCATGGAATCCTGATCTAACCAGCACATCTATGGGAGGAGACCAGAGCACCCAGAGGAAATCCATGCAAACAAAGGGACAACGGGCAGAATTTGCACAGATAGTGGCCCAAGGCCAGAATTGAGACTTGGAAATATGATATTATTGTTATCACAGAGACACGGCTCAGAGAGGGGCAGCACTGGCGGCTCAATGATCCGGGGTATAGAATCGTCAGCGTGAGATGGGAGGGGGATTGTAAAAGAGGAGGTGGTGTCACAGTATTGACCCAGGAATCGATGACTGCAGTGAGGAAGGATGATATCTTAACAGCATCCTCAAATGAGGCCTAATGGTTGAATTTAAAATTGAAAAGGGGGCAGTCACTTTGCTGGGAATGTACTATAGACCGCAAACAATCAGGGAGAGAGAGAACAACACATATGCAGAGAAATCTCAGCGAAATATAAAAATAATAAGATAACAATGGTCGGGGATTTTAACTGCCTCAAAATGAATTGGGAGAGGCAGAGTGTGAAAGGCTGAGAGGTGGAGGAATTCTGACAGTGAACTCAGGAGAGCATCCAAGGCGGCAGGGGGTGGAGGTGTCAGTGGGGGAGCAGAGCCAATATCACCTTGGGACCCTCACCCTTTCCACACCCCTTCTCCATCAAATTTCCATACCCTTAACTGGTCTTGGTGGGATCACACCTGGAATCTAGCTGTCAGAGAGGGAGAGCAGAGAAGGTTCACCAGACTGATTGCTGAGATGGTGAGATTGTCATATGAGGAGAGATTGGGTCGATTGGACCTGTTTGGGCTGGAATTTGGAAGGATGGGAGGGGATTTCATTTACACACATCCTAGGGTAAGATTTTAAGGATGGTGAGTGATTGGTGCTCACCATCGCTCCATCCAGAGTGTAACACACAGCGGACAACTCTCAATCTCCCACTGTCCTTTAACGCTCACTGGAACAGAACAGGAGCGGAAAATCCCGGCCTTTGATTCCCATCGACTCCAATTTTGCTCAGGCTCCTTGATTCCACACTCAGTCAAATGCTGCCTTGATGTTGAGGGCAGTCACTCTCACCTCTGGAGTCCAGCTCTTTTATCCATGTTTTGAACCAAGGCTGTAATGAGGTCAGGAGCTGAGTGACCCTGGTGGAACCCAAACTGAGTGTCTGTGAGCAGGTTATTGCTGAGTTAGTGCCTCTTGATTACACTGTTGATGACCTCTCCCATCACTTTGCTGATGATTATACAATATACTATTCAGAGCTTCTCTGTCTCAGATGGAGGTATGGTTTACAATTTCACAGAGACATTCTTCAATTCTTCACTCCCTAAACCCGAGCACGATGGCAGGTTGGTGATGGTGAGAGTCAATGTTGTGTGGAATGGTTTACAGGAGGTCATGAATACATTGACATCACAGATTAATTATTGGAAAATTCACTTTGACATCGATATTCCATTTTGGAACGGAAAATAAGGAGTTCAGATTGTTTGGAAATGTCGAATGCAAATAGATATGGGAGGATCTGGGAGAATAAACACACAGATCACTGACAGAAATAGCACAGACCAATAAGATCATCACAAAAACAAAACAAAGGCTGAGTTTTTATGTCTCGAGGGATAGGATTGAAAAGTCATGACGTTTCATTGAGCTGTTATCAATCCTCACTTCCTCACCATTTAGACCACAGTTTACATTTCTGGTCAATATTTTAGAAAGAAGATGGAGAGACTTTGAAGAAAGCACAAAGAGGATTTCCAAAAATCACACCAGGACTGGAAATTATTCCAATCAGGAAAAGATAATTCGGCTGGGTTCTTTTCTCTTGCAAACAGAAGACAAATGATTATTTGCAAATTCATTCACGTGATGTGTGTGTCAGTGGCTGGGCCAGCATTTATTACCCATCACTAACTCCCCTCCATTTCAGCAGGCATTGTTCAGACTCAACCACATTGCTGTGGCTCTGGAGTCACATGTAGGCCAGACTGGGTAAGGACGGCAGATTTCCTTCCCTGAAGGACATGAGTGATCTCATGGAGATGTTTAAAATGATGGAAGGTTTTGATAGCGGGACAGAGAGAGTCTGCATTTGTGGAGAAGAATGAAAAGAGAGAGCATCGATATCAGATAGTCACTGATCAATCTAATGAGAAATTGAGAAGAAAGATCTTTCCCCAGAGAGTGGTCAGAATGTGGAACTCACAGCAAGTGGCTCAAGTGTTCCCATGCAGCTGATGTCACTGCTGAACAAGTCAGAGGCCAGGGTGGAAGCTGGTTTGATGGATTTTTTATTTCGATCCATGGATGGAGCTGCTGAACAGAGTCACAGGACTGCCAATCAACTCTGAACAAAAGATCAAACATTTATTCAAGAAAAGATTGGCTAGAATACACTATTCCTTCACCCAGCTAGACTTTTACAGATATGTACAGATTGTTAGCGATAACACAAGTTACTAAATCCAATCTTAAACTCGAATATACTCAGTAAGCACACGGTCCATATAAACCAAGAGAAAAGTTGTGATTGGATATCCCACACTCTGAAATTAAGTGAGAGCTGTCACCAAAAGAATTCCTGTTGATTTCTCATCCATTCTACCCCCCAACCCCAAATTCCCCTCCTCCCACCAATGGTAATCCTGCTGTGAGCCAATTGGCCTCACTGGTTCTCTGCCTTTCACACGAGGATTTCCAATCACTGCTCTCGAAGAATCTTCTCCCAATTGATGCTTTTACTCAATAACATCACCAGTGACTGTGCACAATCTGGAATGCACTGCCTGAGAGAGTGTGGTGGATGAAGGGTTAATCAAGGATTTCAAAGGGAAATTGGATCCTTATCTGAAAGGCAAATGTTGACAGGGTTACGGGGAAAAGGCAGGGGAGTGACATTTGGTGAATTGCTCCTTCAGGGGGTCAGCACAGACACCAGGCTGAATGGCTACAGCACAGAATGAGGCCATTCTCTGGTTCTGTGAACCAAGGGCCATGGGATCAGGCAGAATGAATGGATCACAGAGGAGTGTTTATGGAGAGAGTAGGAACTGAGCAATTTAATGAGGAGACAAGTGGGGTCAGGGTGTAGGGGAGGGGATCGTTTGTTGAGTTGGGTGTTAGTCTGGAAGATCAGGAGTTAGGACTTTGTATCGGAGAGAAGGTGGATGGATTGCTGAGAAGAACGTAAAGGAGAATGGGGAAATGGGGTGAAGGGAGGTAGATTGCTGAGGAGTGTGGAAATGGGGAAAGATACTGGGTAGAATTGGGGAAGTGGGGAGAATGTGAGGATAAGGAGTTAATCAATGAAACGAGGTCACTGTTTTAAACGTGTTCTTGATGGTCCTGATTCCCCTACTCTCAGAATGGTATCATCTGAAATATCTTCTTCTGTAGTTCAGTAATCACGAGTTTGTTTATTGCCTGTTCAAACAAAATTAAAAATACTTCACTTTCCAAAATTAATCCTGAAACAATGTAAGAATAAAGGAACATTTCCGATCCTCTGATGAGGTTCTCCAGGTGTAATTCTGTTATAAGAACTAGAAACTCCATGATTTTATCTCCAGCCTGAGCTGAGTGAGTTGATCTCAGATGGAATGGGAGTCGGAGCTACAGTTGATCTTAACACTGAGAGGGTAGGAAGTGAAATTGTTCAGTATTCCCACTCCACATATTGGGAATCAAGGTGCGAAATGTGTGTGTGCGTGTGTTACTGACTGTATGTGTGTAAGTATGTGTGTGTTTGTGGATGTTTGTGTGTCTATGTACATTTGTGAATGTGTGTCTATTTGTATGTATTCAGGTCCAGGTGTATGTATGTACTTGTATTTGTTATATATCACACACAGCCTTCAGTGTTTGAGCCCACGGGGTTAATAATGGTGCATTGCCACACTGGACTCACAGCTCTCTGTCAATTCTATGCAGTGTTGTGGTTAAGGGCTCATTCTGAGTGAAATTTTCCCTCCAAAGATGTGAAGGTTACGTGGATTATCCATGGTAAATTGCCCATTAGTATCCGAGGATGTGTCAGTTAGGTGGATAATCCATTATAAAATGCCTCTTACAAAGCTGTATTGGTTAGATGTGTATGATTGGCCATGGTAAATGCACAGGGCTGAGAGAAGGGCATGAGTGAGATGTTCTTTCAGAGAGTCATGCTGACTCGATGGGCTGAATGGCCTCTTTCTGCACTGTAGCAATTCTATGAATCTAAATCAGATGTCTTCCCTGAACCTTGATGAAATAGAATAGAAACGTACCTTTAAGGTCACTGTATATAGACTCAGTTCTTTGCTGTAATACCTAACAGAAAATAGAGACATGTTAGAGATTGTGATCTAGTAACATGTGTACAATGAGAAGCTTATTTGGAATGCTTTTACATTCTAACAACATTCACTTCAAGTGAAAATAATTTATTTGACTCTATTTGGATGGACAGTTTCCCGAATTCCTCCGTGTTGGCTCAGTGGAAGCATGCTTGAATTTGAGGCTGATTTTGACTTCAAACTCAGTCTGGAGATTTGATTCTATAACCCAGGCTGCCTTTTCTGTGCAGTACCGAGGGAGTGCTGCAGTGTCAGAAGGGCAGTCTTTTGGACGAGGTATTAGACCGAGGCCCTCTATCAGGTGGATGTGCTGAATCTTACAGCACGGCTTTGAGGCAATGCCTTCACTCAAAGGGTTGTGAATCTTTGGAACTCGCTCCCCCAGACGGTGTGGGTGCTCCATCATTGAGAGAATTTAAGGCTGGGACGCATAGGTTTTGGGTCTCTCTGGGAATTAAGGGGTTTGAGGAATGGCTGGGACAGTGGATGTGAGGGAGAAGATTGGCCTTGGTTGTGTTGATTAGGGAAGCAGGCTGGAGGGGGGGCAGTGAATCAACAAAGAACAAAGAACAAAGAGCAACACATCACGGGAAACAGGCCCTTTGGCCCAACAAGCCCGCGCCGCAGTCTTAACGTCCTAATGACATATAGGGACCAATATAGGGAAAATTTGTTGCCCAATCAGCCTAAGAGCACATTTTTGGGATGTGGGAGGAAACCGGAGCACCTGGAGAAAACCCACGCAAACACGGGGAGAACGCGCAAACTCCCGCAGACACAGGCCCAAATCCATGTGTCTGCACAGCAACAGCGATAGTCTCTGAGCTGTCATGTTGCCCATCAGATAGATAGGCATATTTATGATACCCATATTTATGATTTAATATTCTAAAAGCAGCAGAGATCTCCCTGTGTTCTTTCTGTGCTCCAATTGGCTGCTTTCTATGTAAACTACAATGACTGCGTGTCTGAAGCTCTTCCCTCAGTGTAAAGGGTTTTGAGGTGTTTAGAGGTTGAGAGGAGGAATATTAATAGAAGGTTCTCACTCTCTCTGGGAATTGTGGGACACAGAGAGTGGCCACAGCTTTGTGAGGTTGGCAGTGATCATGGAGTAAGCTCGCTATTTTACTATCAAATAAATCGGTTGGATTAATAATTGGTGTTGCTAAATTCTTACTGAGTGATCATGGAGACAGAGGATTGGGAATGAGAGCAGAGAGTCTGTGCTGCTCCAGGGGGAGATAATGAGATTTGTCCCTGTGGTTTCGGTGGGGGGGAGGGTAGTGATGGTGCGAGACTGGGATTGAACAGGAATGAGATTGGAACGTGGAGGTAGGAATTCACCAGGACACTCAGCCAATAACATGAGAACCCACTGGGAAATCCAACATGATTGGCTATTTGTTCAGTCACCCAGCCCATTCCCATTGCTTGTGATTGGTGGATAGACTTGTCAATACAATACTTGGGACCAATGAGATCGCAGAAAGTGGAAACTTTGAGCATGTGGTAAATGTTCATCCTCAGACATGTTCCAGTGTATTGTGGGGAGAGATATTTACCATGTACATTGAGTCCAAGTCTCCTGGAGAATCTTCCAATTTCTGTAACAAAATGTAAACTGTAAAGATTAGATCAAGGAATTATTGTAAAAATGGGAAAGTACTAAATCCTGATGACAAAGGGTCAGGAATTATAATCTGGAGACATTTATATTTCCATGAATCTGCGGATTTCTAAAATACTTTAATTCAGCAAACGGTAAAGTCCATGCGGTGACTGTCCCTTTAAAGGGAACACAGCAGCAGAGGGTCACCTGCCTTGAGGGACTGATTGAGACAGAGAGTGGGTAATCACCCCACGGGCTGGAGTCCTACCTTGCACACAGACAGTCTGACGATGTGCAGGGACTGGGACAGCCGGGGGATTGCCGACCTCTGCACTGTGTTAAACAACAAGATGAAATACTGACAACAAATTGAAGAAATGTTGAAAAATTGACAGAATGAAGTGAAGAAGAAGGAAGGAGAATTTAATGAAACAATAAAGAATAAACTGAGTTTCATAAAAGGCAACTTGGAAATAAGAACAGGTTCAGTGAAGAATTGAATCAGGAGAATGAGAGCTTGAAGGAAGATTGACAATGAGAAATTAACTGAAGGGCTAAAAATATTGAAATTGATACAGAATCAGCAATTCAGACAGAGAAAGAAACTGAGATTACTCCCAGAACAAGATTGCTGAAACTGTCCCACAAATGGAAAAGCAGAAAGCCTGTACGGAACAGCTCCATGCAAGTTTATACTTGGAGCTGTACATAATTAAAGCTGACCAATAAAAGTGTTTGTGTTTAGACACACAAGCCTCAAGATCTTATGAATGAACCGTCAGGAAACGTTTTTGAACCTGTAAGCACCAAAGTACCCGATGGGCCTGTTATAGACATAATGATGTGTCTGTGGAAGCAAGTTGTGATGAACTGCCTGTGCCAGAAGAGGAAGTCGTTATTGTCGCTCCTGTTAATGTCCATTGTGAGGAAGTATCTCAGATTACAGAGTTACACCGTTCGACACAATACAGAAAACCCCTCAGAGACTGGATTTATTATTGTCCAACTCAGGTGTATAATGTGTCATTAGAATTTGGTCTTGAGTAACTTAGTTCTTGAAGATTGTATAAAAGAGTGAAATGGGGGGAATGTGGTGACTGTCTCTTTAAGGACAACACAGCAGAAGCGGTTTACCCTGATTTGAGGAACCAATTAGCACAGAGAGTGGGTAATTAGCCCACAGGCTGGAATCCTACCTCACACAGAGACAGTCTGAAGACATTTCGGGACTGGGATAGTCGGGAGATTACCGGCCTCTGCACAGTTTTTCCGAATTAATCAACTCCGTTTGTGTTCCTGACAAAGTCTGTAACGTGCATCATTACAATTCATTACAAACACAACCTCTCACAGAAACATTCCAGTGCAGGCAGAGGCCCTTCAGCCCATCGGCTCTGCCCTGACTCTCTGATGGAGAATTCTACCCAGTCCTACTCCCTGCCTTATCCTCACATGCTCGACATTCTTTTTCAGATAGCAATCTAATTCCATTTCCAATACCTTGATCGAACCTGCCCCCACCTCCCTGGTGGTGAGCCGTAATTCTGAACTGTCACAGTCCCTGTGGTTCTCTGTTAGAGAGAGTGAGAGGGTGATGTGTGAGGAGGATGCAGAGATAATAGCAAGTGTCCCATTTGCCTTTTTAACTATCTTATTCACGTGTTCTGTCACCTTCAGGGACCTGTGAGTAAATGCTCCAAAATCCATTTGTCCCTCGGAGCTTCCAGTGTCCTGCCATTCATTAATGCTGGCCTAACCAGCAACACCCACATCCCGTGAAAGCAATCTCATCTCCCTTTCACACATCTCCAATTCTCACTTTGATACAACGGGAGGGAGAGCCTTCCCCATACTGAGGGTGCATTGGGGGTCGTAATGGAGTTCCTCGAGAGAAGCAGAGGTCAGGCAGCAGCCAGTAAAAGCCAGTGAATCTGACCAAACCAATTCCTAATGAGTGAGGGGATATGTGTGTGTGTGGTGTGTGTGTGTGTGTGTGTTGTGGGGGTGGGGGGGGGGGGGGGGTGGAATGTGTGTGAGAGGGTGTGTTATTAAGTCATAGAAGTTTACAGCATGGAAACAGGCCCTTTGGCTTAACTTGTCCACACTACCCAGTTTTACCACTAATCTCATCCCAATTGCCTTTCTTTAGCTCAATCTCTCCATAGCCATCTTACCTATCATGTGGGATTGAGGCGTTGCACTGGAGTGAGGGTGTGTGTTTCTGTGAGTGAGTGTGTGTGTGGGTTGTTGTGTGTGTGAGGGGGTGCACGTACATGGGTGTGAGTGTAGAGTGTGTGTGACACTATTTGCGGGTGTGTGTCTGAGGATGTTTGTGTGAGGGTTTGTGTGAGAGACTATGTGTAAATGGGTGTAAGAGGGTGGGTGTGTGTGAAGATTTGTGTATGAATTTGTTTGAGGTTGTATGTGAATGTATGTGTGTGGGTGTGCATAATGGTGGGAGTGTGTGTTTGTGTGTAAAGGGGAGTGTGATGGTATGTGCGAGGGGGTGTGTATGTGATGGATGGGAAGTTGTGAACATTCCTCTCCAGGTTTAATCTAACTTTCGGAGTTAATGAAACTCCAGTTTCCTGCAGTTTCTTTGTAAATTGATTCACACAAACCAAAGGATTTGGAAAAGAAGCCGCCACATTCTTCAAAAAGAATTCTAAAGTGCTTCTGCTGACAGACAGGTGGTGTGGGGAACTCAGTGCAGGTTATTCTCACTCTCCTGTCTGTAACACTGCAATGATTTATTCTTACAGTAATATGGATGGTGCTCCTGTGGAATACAACGTGCTGCTTATTTTGGAAACAGTTTGCAAAGCTGAAGTATGAAAAATACAGTAAAACACAACAGCTGTATGACATTCCCTTACCAAGGCAGAAGAAGCTGCTCCTTGTTTGCTGCGCTGGGTTTCATCTAAAAGGAAACGTAACGATGTTACTTCCGAATAGATCCACGGAAAGATGGAGCTTTTTAAACTTGGAATGAGGGGGATAGAAAAATCCCAGTGTCACCTTGGGCAGTTTTCTCAGAGTGAAGCTAATGGGGGAGGTGGGGATTATTCTCCATCAGCTGCACTGTCTTCAAAAACTCATCATCCAAATCAGAATCTCACACAACAGGAGGAGACCATTTGCCCCATTCAGCCTGTACGAGGTCATTAATACAGTCATTGTCCTTAATCCCACATTCCTGCTTTTTATTCACAATTTTGGAAATTCCTTATCCTCCTGCACTTGGCCAATTGTCTTTTCCAATTATTTCTGGAATCAGCTTCCACCACATTCCCAGCTCGAGTATTCCACATCCCGACAACTCTCATTTCTCCCCATCTGCTCTCTAGATCTTTACCCAGTGATTGGAAATCAATGATCACTGGTTACTGATCCGTTCACCAGAGGGAATAGATTTTCTCTCTATCAAAACCTCACCATCTTTAAACTCTTTACTGGGTCAGATCTGAACCTTCTCTATCCCAAGGAATCTCTCTGTGAACGGACAATGTGCTCCATCTACAAAGGCATGATCACTACATGCTGGTGACACAGAGGAGGCTGTTCCTTTCCGGAAGTTTCTATCTTCATTAATCGAGGAATAGAGTTTAGGAGTCAGGAGGTAATGATGCAGCTCTATAAGACACTTGACAGACCCCAACTGGAGTATTGTGCGCAGTTCTGGTCGCCTCATTATAGGAAGGATGTAGAGGCTATTGAGAGGGTTCAGAGGAGATTTACAAGGATGCTGCCTGGATTGGGAGGCAGGCCTTATGAAGATAGGTTGAGGGAGCTGGGACTCTTCTCACTGGAAAGATGTAGGTTGAGAGCCGACCTGATAGAGGTTTATAAAATGTTGAGAGGAATAGATAGGGGGGACTCTCAGAGACTATTTCCCTGAGCTGAATTGGTCACTACGAGAGGACACAGATTTAAGGTGCAGGGAAGCAAATACAAAGGAGATGTCAGGGGTAGGTTTTTCACTCAGAGGGTGGTGAGTGAATGGAACCAACTGCCATCGGAGGTTGTTGAGGCAAACTCACTGGGGTCTTTTAAGAGAGTTGTGGATAAGTATATGGAAAAGAATAGGATAGGGGGTTATAGATAGGTCTGTGGATTGGTAGATGTGATCGGCGCAACTCGTGGGCCGAAGGGCCTGTTTATGCTGTATTGTTCTATGTTCTATGTTCTATGTTCCATCTCTTTGGAGCCACTGGCTGCAGCATTGCCAACTGAGGGGGTGTTTCACAGTGCAGCTACAAGGCTGGGGGCAGCTTCCCACCATCTTCATTCTGTAGGATGTAGATTTATAACCGTTAACAGTAAATTCTGTCAATCAGACAATCAATTGGGCAAATTATTAGCAAGTTAATTACATCACAAATCCATCAGCATCAAAGGGACATCTGGGATTGAGAATAAATCCTGCCAAACTTTGCAATAATGATTGAATTAGTTTACTTACTATCCATTGTTGTGCACACAGGGTTCTGGTCTCCATCAGGAACCCTAAAGAAATGCCACATATTAGCTTCATTGCAGCTTTACCACAGAACAGCGCTGTAATATTCACACTCTGGGTGGAGATGCAGTTTAGATTTTTCAATATGGATTTCCCATATGAGTTTTTTATGGAAGATTCCACGGATGAACAAGATCAACTGAATCATTTCCTAAATAAACAGAACTTGCTCTAACAATAACACAAAGAATTTGACCAAAATCAGAAGGCATGTTGTGAAGCTTGATCAGGATGGGTAAATATGATTGGATTGTTTCCTTGTGGGGAGGGTAATGGTGAAGTAGGCTGCTTACACAGAGTGTCCATTCGAACTGTTCTCACTTGGTCTGAGCATCATGAGGGAGTGTGCAGCTAGCGAGAGACAGGCATGAAACCAGCGCTCTGATCGAGTTCATTAGGTGGGCTAGGTGGGGAATTATCCAGCACTTATATCCTGAGGGTGATGTTTTGTACTTTAACTGTTAAATCCTTCCTGACTCTCAGCAGCAGTTAGGTGCCTGTTGGTCAGTGCTGGAGTAAGTGTGATGCTGTGACAGTGGGAGATGACTGGCACCAGTTGAGTATCTGGACATGTGTGGCTCTCATCAGTAGCAGGTCACTCCACGTGAACTGTACGCTACAAAGGAAAAGTTACTCCTCACTAAAAGCAGCAAGTTATAAAATAGTGCCCCTGTCCAGTTACAGTAACAGACACAAGATGAATCATATTTACCTTGGTGTGGAGTTCCTTGCTGAACAGAACTTTGTTTTCGCAAGATAACCTGAGAGCGGAGCAACGCAGAACACGAGAACAAAGGACAGAATGATAGCCAGGCTTAATACAACAGGATCTGAAGTACAGGGATTATTGTAAGATGATTCTTCTGTAAAATATCAGAATGTTACACACACTACAGTTTCAATTTGAGTAATGTAGAACAACCGGAATGGAAATAAAATCAGACAGAACCTCTTTCTGTCAGCACATTCAGGTAAAATTATCCCTTTCATACAAGGCAAGTTAACAGCCTGGAATGAAAGGCCAGTGCCACATAATGGCTTCTTCCTCTAACATTGTTACCTTTTTTTATGGATCTGAAATGAGCCCAAAGATCAATCGTACAGCAGGGCAGAGAGCCGTGATCCATTGGCAGTTTGCACCAATCCCAAAGAATCACAGAGGAACATTCAAAAAAATCCCAGAACTTCCAAACGCTTGTTTGTGTGAAGTTGGGAGGATGAGGAATGATCTCCTTCCCCTGCCTGTCCACACTCACCAAATCTCACTAACTCAGCAACCATCTCTCCAGTGCTGCACCCAGAGGGGTGTGGATGCTCCATTGTTAAATACATTTAAGGCTGGAATAGAGAGATTTTGCTCTGTCGAGGAATTCAGAGATACGGTGACAGAGATACGGTGTTTAACTGGAGTTGGCAGACGCACTTCTACAATTTCAACCCCATGAATTTAACTTGAAGTTTGGTTCATTTCTTCTATCAACGATGTGCTGAAGTTAGTATTGATTTGGAACCTACATTGTCTGTCTAAAATATAACAAAAGGACGCTGATGTTATCTGAAGGTCGATGTAATGAAAAAAAGGCCCAGATAGAGTGGACATGGTGAGGATGTTTCTACTGGTGGGAGAGACTGAAACCCGAGGGCACAACCTCAGAGTGAAGGAACACTCCTTTAAAACTGAGATGAGAAGGAATTTCTTCAGCCGGAGAGTGGTGAATCTGTGAAACTCATATTCACACAGGGCTGAGGAGGCCAGGTCATTGAGTGTCTTTAAGACAGAAATAGATAGGTTTTTGATCAATAATGAGATCTGGGGTTATGGGGAGAAGGCAGGAGAATGGGGATAAAAATCCTGTCAGCCATGATTGAATGGCAGAGCAGACTCGATGGGCCAAATGGATTATTTCTACTCCTCTATCTTATGGTCTGATGGTCGTACGGTGAGCAGGCAAACAGGTAGCAGATAAAGTTCAACGTGGAGAAATGTGAGGAGATACATGTCGTTGGGAAGAACATCAAGAAACAATGTAAATACGGGATTACAAATTGAAAGGGGATGCAGAAACAGAGGCAGCTGAGTGTGTGTATGTATAATTCATTGAAGCTGATAGAACAGGTGGAGAGAGCAGTTAATAAAGCACACAGTCTCCTACTTCTCTTTGGAGAAGTATTGTAGAAATTAGGACTGATTTCTATGGCGGAGAGAAAGCGGAGAGGGGATTTAACTCATCTTCAAAACCATTGACGGTCTGACAGAGTAGATCGTGAGAAACTGCTCACATTGTGAAAGGACCGAGAACTACATGGAATCAAAATAAAGTAATTTACCAATGCAAAATTAAGAAAAACCCTTTTCACACAGTGAGTGATGAGTATCTGGAATGTACTATCTCAGAATGTGGTGGAGACAGATTCAGCAAGAAGCCTCACCAAACCAGGTTAGAGTCCAACAGGTTTATTTAGTAGCACAAGCTCCTAGTTTTTGGAATGCTGCTCCTTCATCAGATAAGTGGGAGTTTTTCACAAACAAGGCATATGAAGACACCAGTCAATTTTCAAAAGAATGTTTGGAATGTGATTCGTTACAGGTAATCAAGTATTACGAAAAAGTGTGAGGTAATTCACTTTGGCAGGAATGACAAATGTGTAGAGTGTAGGGCTAATGGTAGGACTCTTAATAGTGTTGAAGAACAGAGGGATCTTGGTGTATATGTGCATAGATCCCTGAAAGTTGGCAATCAAGTCGATAAGGTCATTAAGAAGGCATACGGAGTCTTAGCTTTTATTGGTAGGGGGATTGAATTTCGGAACCGCAACGTCATGTTGCAACTGTACAAAACTCTAGTGTGGCCGCACTTGGAGTATTGTGTGCAGTTCTGGTCCCCACATTATAAGAAAGATGTGGAGGCATTGGAGAGGGTACAGAGGAGGTTTACCAGGATGTTGCCTGGTATGGAGGGCAGGTCTTATGAAGAGAGGCTGAGGGATTTGAGGTTGTTTTCGTTAGAAAGAAGGCGGCTAAGAGGAGACCTTATTGAAACATATAAGATGATTAGAGGTTTAGATAGGGTGGACAGTGATAGTCTTTTTCCTAGGATGGAGAAAGCTAGCATGAGGAGACATTGCTTTAAATTAAGGGGTGGTAGTTATAGGATGGATGTCAGAGGTAGGTTCTTTACCCAGAGGGTGGTAAGGATATGGAATGCCCTGCCTGCTGCAGTTGTAGATGCACCAAGTTTGGTGGCATTTAAGAGGTTAGTAGATAAGTTTGTGGATGAAAAGGGAATGGTTTAGGTTAGAGGGTCATTGCTTTTTCTTAATTGGTCGGCGCAACATTGAAGGCCGAACGGCCTGTTCTGCGCTGTAATGTTCTATGTACAGGTAAGATAATGTGAGTGGAGAGAGGGTTAAGCACACGTTAAAGAGACATGTATTATCTCCTGCAAGGACAATGAGAGATACTTTGCAAGCACCACTTCTTGCCTTCAAACAACTGCATAACCTCAAACAGGTGACTGTCCATAGCAAACTAGCCAGCCTTCAGGAGAACAGTGACCATGACACAACACATCCCTGTCACAGTAACCTCTACAAGACGTGTCGGATCATTGACACAGATGCCATCATCTCACATGAGAACACAGCCCAGGTACATGGAAATTATTGTTTGCAATGAGGGAGGGAATGAGGGGACAAAAGAGAATCTGCTGAATGTTCTAGAATTTGCAGATATTATCCATTCAGTGCACATTCACACCCACAGAAAACAAACTATTGAATGGATAAACTTCACAATCTTCACAGCTGATTATTGGAAGAACTCAAGTTATTGTTGAAAAAGATGAATGAAAGATGAAAGTAAAGGAATAAGGTTTAAAATTTCCTGCATAATAATCACAGTGTAGCCACACACGGGCTGATTTACTGCTGCTAATCCTCTTCTTTACCCCATCCTATCAATCTGGCCTAGATTTTTCCCTTCTGGTATTGCTGGGAATTGGTGAAAAGAAGTACATGGATTCAGAACTTATCCCTCCATTATCGACCAATCCTGCCCCCTTCAGCGATCTGTGGAAATTCATTCCAAGATCCCACTCTTCTTTATAACCCTCAAGCCTCCTCCATGCCCCATCGTATCCCTCCAGATCCTTATGCTTGCTGCAACTCCATGTCCCTTCCGTTGTCCCATCCATGCTCCACACCCACTCTCCCAGTATTCTACACACAGAGAAGCAATGTGCTACAAGCACGTCTGGGAAATCAGTGAAATGTTTCTGAAACTGACACAATGAGCAAAGAGGCTTTGAAATTCTGCTTCAGTAAAAAAAGCTACTCATCATACAGCCTCAGAAAAGTGTCAAATAAATGTCAATGGACAAAGTTTTATTCCTTTTAACATCTCTTAGTTGTGTTCAAATATAAAAACAGACATTGAAAAACCACAAAGAAAGGAACTTCCTGAAACTTCCGAAATGCCTGTCATAAATGGGATCACTTTGCTTCAAACTATATGAATTCTATCAAATTGACTAGCTCCATAGTCAGTTTGAAACAAAGATCAAAGAACAAAGAACAAAACAGCACGGGAAACAAGCCCTTCGGCCCAACGAGCCCGCGCCGCCACCCCAATGTTCCCACCTCTACCCGCGATCCCTGTCCATGTTTATAGATCTATGGATTAAAAACCAAATTTGAGACAATTTAGGGAGAATTTGTTTTGCCAATTAGCCTAAGAGCACATCTTTGGGATGTGGGAGGAAACTGGATTGCCCGGAGAAAACCCACATAAGCACAGGGAGATTGCACAAACTCCCACAGACACAGGCCCAAATCCATGTATCTGCACAGCACAGCGATAGTCACTGAGCTGTCGTGTTGCCCATCAACTGGTCCAGGTCAAGCATACACTAACAACATGAAGCACTAGGCTACTCTTGAAAAAGATCCAAGAGCAGCCTCTCATGACCCATTGCGTGTATATCCCTCGTTAGACAACAAGATGGACCAAAGCACCTTTGAAAAAACTCCCTCCAGCATCCAAATTATACCTTACACCCCTCACCCTAAGCCCGTGACCCCTCGTGCTATTCGAGTCCATCCTAGGAAAAAGCTTAACCGTGTTTACTCTAATTATCCCCTTCATAATCTTGTACATCTCTATTAGATCTCCTCTAAGTCTACATCTTTCTAAGGAAAACAGTCCCAATTTGCCTAACCTGTCCTCGTAACTCAGACCTTGCATACCAGGCAGCATCCTGGTAAACCTCCTCTGCACTCTCTCCAGAGTCTCCACGTCCTTCCGGTAGTAAGGCGACCAGAACTGGACGCAGTATTCCAAATGAGGTCTAACCAACGTTTTATACAACTGCAACATTAAAGGCCAGCTCTTGTACTCTATATCCCTTCTTATAAAGGCTAGCATACTGTATGCTTTCTTCACAACCTTCTCCACTTGCTCTGCCACCTTCAGAGACTTGTTCACCTGCACCCCCAGTTCCTTCTGTGTTTCTATACTCTTAATAGGTCTATCCTTTATCATATACCTCCCCCCTACATTCTTTCTCCCGAAATGCATCACCTCACATTTATCAGCATTGAATTCCATCTGCAATCTGTCTGCCCAAGCTACCAGCCTATCTATGTCCTGCTGCATCGCCTGACAATGCTCCTCACTGTCCGCAAGTCCAGCCATCTTTGTATCGTCTGCAAACATGCTGATCACTCCACTTACTCCCTCTTCCAAGTCATTTATATATATTACAAATAGAAGAGGTCCCAGTACCAAGCCCTGCGGCACAACACTTATGACCGACCTCCAGCTAGAGCAACACCCTTCCACTATTACTCTCTGTCTCCTATTACCAAGCCAGTTACTTATCCATCTAGCTACCTGTCCTTGTATCCCATGAGCCTTGACCTTCTCAACTGACCTCCCATGAGGGACTTTGTCAAACGCCTTATTAAAATCCATATAGATGACATCAACGGCTCGCCCTTCGTCCACCGTTTCCGTCACCTCCTCAAAAAATTCTACCAGGTTCGTAAGGCACGACCTCCCCTTAACAAATCCATGCTGCGTATCCCTAATCAGATCACAGCGTTCTCAGTGCCTATACATCCTATCTCTAAGAATCCCCTCCAACAGCTTCCCTACCGCTGACTTCAAACTCACCGGCCTATAATTTCCAGGGTTATCTCTACTACCCTTTTTAAACAACGGTACAACATTAACTATTCTCCAGTCCTCTGGGACATCTCCTGTGTCCAAGGAAGAGACAAAGATTTGCGTCAGAGGCCCAGCAATTTCACCTCGCACCTCGCTAAGCAGCCTGGGATAAATGCCATCAGGCCCCGGAGATTTATCAGTTTTAATGCTACCTAGAAGCTCTAACATTTCCTCCCTCGGCATGGATATTTCCCTCAACTGGTCCACAGCTCCGTCAGAGACAGGAGCTGTCAACAAGCCCCTCTCCTTCGTGACTACCGACGCAAAGTATTCATTCAGGATCTCCGCCATTCCCTTGGGCTCTAAGTACAGTTCCCCTCCTCCATCTCTAAGAGGTCCGATTTTTCCTCTAACCACCCTTTTATTCCTAACATAGGAGTTTGGATTTTCCTTAATCCTATCCGCCAAAATCATTTCATGCCCCCTTTTTGCCCTTCTAACTCCCTGTTTGAGCTCCCTCCTACTCTCTCTATATTCCTCCAACGCTGTCTCGGTTCCCAGATGCTTTGACCTATCATACGCCTCTCTTTTCTTCCTAACCAAGTACTCAGCCAAGCATTCATAATAAGCACATCTGATAACTCCATCAACAGTAGCATATTGAACAGAAAGACAGACAGTTGTTTCTGGAGATGAAATGGCCTGACATGTGGCTCCCAACTCTAAAGAGACAATTTGTTTGTGCTCCTTCTACAGATCCCAGCCTCAAGCATTATCTTTTGCAGGATGTGGATATTGTAGTCTCAGCTAATGTTTGCTCCTCATCCCTAAGACTCTCCCTATTGCTGATACCCAGCAGTGTGCCAAGCTTGAAACCTCACCCATTCTTCCTCCCTGATCACAGCCTCAAGTGCTTCCCTGCTCATTTCCCATATCCTACATCATATTCCAAGAAATCCCTAATTCCCCGAATCCCATCATATTCACTGCTTTCCTCACCTTTTCCTCTCCATCCGCAGTCATATCCAGCACAAAGGAAGATTGTTGGAGGTCAATCATCTCAGCTCCAGGACATCACTGCAGGATTTCCTCAGGGGAGTGTCCTCGGCCCAACCATCTTCAGCTGCTTCATCAATGACCTTCCCTCCATCATAAGGTCAGGAGTGGGAATGTTCATTAATGATTGGACCATTCATTACTCCTCCATTACTGAAGAAGCCTGTTCCTGCACACAGCAAAACCTGGACAACATTCAGACTTGGGCTGTTATATGGAAGGTAACATTTCTCCACAGAAGTGCCAGGCAATGAACATCTCCAACAACAGAGGATCTAACCATCACCCCTTGACATTCAATGGCATTTCCATCACTGAATCCCCCACTGTCAACACCCTGGGGGTTACCATTGACCAGAAACTGAACTGGGCTAGCCCTGTAAATGCTATGGTTACAAGAGCAGGTCAGAGACTGGGAATCCTGCACAGGGTAACTCACCTCCTGACTCCCCAAAGCCTGTCCACGACCTACAAGGCACAAGTCAGGAATGTAATGGAATACTCTCCACTTGCCTGGATGAGTGCAGCTCCAATAACACTCAAGAAGCTTGACACCATCCAGAACAAAGCCAAAGTGCTTGACTGGGACACCACCCATCACATTAAACATTCTTTCCCACCACCATGGACACACAGTGACAGGCGTGTGCACCATCTACAAGATACACTGCAGGAACTCACCAAGGTTCCTTTAACAGAACCTTCTAAATCTATAACCTCTACCATTTCTGCGCTCTGTGACTCTACAACTTGATGAGTTTGACTCTAAAAGGACAAGGGCAGGAGGCACATGGGGAACATCACCACCTGGAGGCTTCTCTCCGAGTCACTCACAATCCTGACTTGGAAATATATCACCGTTCCTTTACTGTCTCTGGGTCAGAATCCTGGAATTTCCAATCCTGACTGCACTGTGGATGTACCTACACCACATGGGCTGTAACAGATCAAGAGGCTGTTTCACCACCACCTTCTGAAGGGTAACTAGGGATGGACCCTAACCAGTAACACCCTCCAAGAATGAATATAAAACAGAAACAGCTGGAGACAGCACTCTGACAAAAAGCTGAGTAAACAAAGGAGAGGGAGAAAGATTAGAAACAAACAGAAACAGAGAAACAGAGAAAATGTCAAAGAATTGAAGACTGAGAAATCAGGAGTGATGCATAATTTTTATTCTTGGATAAAAGTGCATGAGATCACCCAGTCTATTTTTCTAACGTGTTCCCTTTAACCCAGGGGTTTGTGATATTTCTCACACACTCACTTCCCACACAGTTACAAGTGGTGATTCCTTCAGGCAGATATTTCTGTAAACTGGACTTACTGGTTACATTCAGCAGAGTCCCATTGCCACTGATATCTCCCCACACTGAGCAGTAATAGACGGCAGTGTCACTGGGCTGCACCATGGAGATTGTCAGAATGAAGCTGTTATTGGAGGTGTCTCTGGAAGACTGGAATCGCTCAGTGAAACCTGGGCTCCGGTGTATGTTATTCCCTGTATCCTGTGTTAAAATTCTCTCCCTATCTTTCCCAGGTAGCTCCTGGTACCAGTGAACATCAGTGAGTGTCACTGCGGCGTTCCTCAGGGTGCACTGTAACCGTGCAGTCTGACCCTCTGTGACACGTTCCACACTCGGAGACTGGATAACGACTGGAACATTTGCACCTTTAAAGGAAACATATCAACAACTTAAAAAAATAGTGCGACGGTTGTGAATATCCCAAATGTTTCAATGAAAAATCCATCAGCTGACATTATTTTGGGGAAATAGTAAATAAATCATCAAATGCTCTGATCTGAAAAACTCAAAGATTTTGAGATGTCCAGCTATCCCTGCTACCTCCCTTCCCATTCCCAACTTCCCTATCCTTTCTCCCCGATCCCCATCACTGTGGAAGTTATTTTAAATTCCACCTGGAGATATAACTTCATCAGCTGATACAAGGTTCGCCAATAAAAAGCTTCCTTGACCTTAAACAACCACATCTGTCCACATCTGCCTGTGCTCCCGATTTTAATTCATGGGGAAAGGTAGAGAGAGAAGCGGTTCACACTTTTGGTGATGCCATTGGGAATAGCACACTTGATGAAATCCAGCCCCGACTGTCTGCAGGGAATCTGAATTACTGGCAAAACACCCTGAGATTTTCTGAGATTTTCCTATTGGGTGAGACTTTGAGGTGACACCTTTTACACTCATATTTTTGTTTTATATTTGTTTGTCTGTGTAAATGGTACATTTTTAGTTTACAGATTTCAGTCTTCTTGGCGGAGTGTTCCCCCCTCCAGGTCACAGCCTCCCAGACCTGTTACATTCCCAATATCCAAATTCCAAGTCCATGGAGGAGAGTCTTGTGGAATTCCATTATTAGAGAGTTTCCTGGGAGGGGGCTCGATAACGTCTCACCTTTTTAATTGTTCAGTTGTTATGAAAGTCAATTTCACATTCCTTAATTTTCCTGAATCAATCTGAGAGATTAACATTATTATTATGAAACACTTGGCACTGCCACTTCAGAATCATAGAGGTTTACAGCGTGGAAACTGGTCGCTTCTTTTAAATCCTTACGCTATTCCCAATTGCCTGCTTTTGACCCTTATCCCTCTATACCCATTTCAAACATGTAACTGTTTAAACGCTTTTTAAAAGGCAAAATTGAACCTGCATCTCGTACTACCTCTGGCAGCTTGTTCCAGACACCACTCTCTGAGTGAAGAAATTGCCGCCCTCCCCCCTCACATTAAACCTCTGCTCTCTAGTTTTAGACTCTCCTACCTTTGGGAAAAGATATTGACTCCTAGCTGATCTGTGCCCCTCAATATTTTATAGACCTCTACAAGATCACCCCTCACCCTCCTACGTTCCAGGGGAAAAAGTCCCAGTCTATCCAGCCTCTTATAACTCAAACCATCATGTTCCATTAGCATCCTGGTAAATCTTTCCTGCATTCTTTCTAGTTTAATAATATCCTTTCTATAATAGGCTGCCCAGAATTGTACACAGTACAGTACTGTACACACTTAGCTCTGTCCTTAGCCAGCCCTTTGCCTCCTTTTCCTCTACCAGACATAATGAATATGGTGAATAAGGAGGTTAGTTCCCAGGTAGGGAAGGACTGTAGGCTCTCTGAGAGGGGGGTTGGGCAGGTGGTGGAAAAGGGAAATATCCTGACTGAGGGGCTGAGATGTGTCTATTTTAATGTCAGGAGTGTAGTAAATACGGTAGATGAGCTTAGGGTGTGGATTGCTGCTTGGGAGTGTGATGTGGTGGCCATTACAGAGACTTGGTTGTCTCAGGGACAGGACTGGGTACTTCAGGTGCTGGGATTCAGGCACTTCAGGAGGGACAGGGTTGGGGGCAAAAGAGGAGGTGGTGTGGCACTGTTGATCAGGGACAGTGTCATGGCTGTAGAGAAGATGGAAGACGTGGAGGGAATGTCTAGGGAGTCTCTGTGAATGGAAGTTAGGAACAGCAAAGGGTCGATAACTTTGCTGGGTGTATTCGATAGGCCGCCCAATAGCGACAGGGAACTTGAGGTGCAGATAGGGAAACAGATCCTAGATAGATGTAGAAATAACAGGGTTGTCATGATGGGAGATTTCAATTTCCCAAACATCGACTGGAATATCCCAAGGGTAAGGGGTTTGGATGGGGAGGAGTTTGTTAGGTGTGTTCAGGAAGGTTTCCTGACACAGTACGTGGAAAAGCCTACGAGGGGAGAGGCTGTACTTGACCTGGTGCTTGCTGATGAGCCAGGGCAGGTGTCAGATCTCACGGTAGGTGAGCATCTTGGGAATGGAGATCATAATTCTATCTCTTTCACGATAGCGATGGAAAGAGATAGGATCAGGCGGGCTAGGGAGGTGTATGTCTGGAGTAAGGGGAAATATGAAAACATTAGGCAGGTAATTGGACGTATAAACTGGATAGAGGTGTTCTTGGGGAAGAGTACAGAAGGAAAGTGGCGGATATTCAAGGAATGTTTGTCTGGGGCACTGCAAGACAACGTTCCGAGGAGACAAGGAGGTTTTGGTAGGACGCAGGAACTGTGGTGCACGAAGGTTGTGGTGAACCTAGTTAGGAAGCAAAAAAAGGTATATAAAAGGTTCAGAGAGCTAGGGGATGTTAGGGATCTAGAGGAGTATAAGGTGTGTAGAAGGGAACTTAAAAAGGAAATTAGGAGAGCCAGAAGGGGTCATGAGAAGGCTTTGGCAGGTAAGATTAAGGAGAATCCCAAGGCCTTCTACAAATATGTGAAAAGTAAAAGGATGAGAAGAGAAGGGATAGGGCCTATAAAAGGTGAAGGGGGAAAAGTCTGTGTCAATTCGGAAGAAATGGCAGAGGTGCTTAACGAGTACTTTGCCTTGGTATTCATGGTGGAAAGTGAACTGGGAGATTGCACTGCAGGTTTGAGGCATACGGAAAAGATTGAGTATGTGGATGTTAGGAAAGAGGATGTGTTAGACCTGTTAAAATTCTATCAAGATAGACAAGTCATCGGGACTGGATGGGATGTACCCCAGGTTATTGTGGGAGGTGAGGGAAGTGTTTGCAGAGCCCCTGGCGATGATCTTTGCTTCGTCCATGGAAACGGGAGAGTTTCCGGAGGATTGGAGGATTGCGGATGTGGTTCCTATCTTTAAGAAAGGGAACAGGGATAGTCCAGGAAATTACTGACCGGTGAGTCTGACTTCAGCGGTTGGTAAGCTGATGGAAAGGCTTCTGAGGGATAAGATTTATGAACATTTGGAGAAGTTTAGAATGATCAGGAATAGTCAGCATGGTTTTGTCAAGGGCAGGTCATGCCTTATGAGTCTAGCTGAGTTCTTCGAAAATGTGACTGAACACATTGACGAAGGAAGGGCGGTGGACGTAGTGTACATGGACTTTAGTAAGGCATTTGATAAGGTCCCCTATGCAAGGCTTCTGGAGAATTTGAGAGGGCACGGGATCCAAGGGGCTTTGGCCTCGTGGATCCAGAACTGGCTTGCCAGCAGAAGGCAGAGAGTGGTTGTGGATGGGTCTTGTTCTGCATGGAGTTCGGTAACCTGTGGAGTGCCCCAGGGATCTGTTCTGGGACCCCTGCTGTTTGTTGTTTTCATAAATGACCTGGATGAGGAAGTGGAGGGATGGGTTAGCAAGTTCGCCGATGATACAAAGGTCGGTGGTGTTGTGGATGGAGGGATATCAAAAGTTGCAGCGGGACATAGACAGGATGCAAGACTGGGCGGAGAAGTGGCAGATGGTCTTCAACGTGGATGAATGTGTAGTGGTCCATTTTGGCAGGAATAATGGGATGAAGGAGTACAATATAAGGGGTAGGAATCTTAGCTGTGTCGTAGAGCAGAAGGATCTCGGGGTCTGGGTCCATAGGACTCTTAAATTGGCCTCGCAGGTGGAGGAAGTGGTCAAGACGGCGTACAATGCACTGGCCTTCATTAATCAAGGAATAGAGTTTAGGAGTCAGGAGGTAATGATGCAGCTCTATAAGACTCTTGTCAGACCCCAATTGGAGTATTGTGCGCAGTCGGGTCGCCTCATTATAGGAAGGATGTAGAGGCTATTGAGAGAGTTCAGAGGAGATTTACAAGGATGCTGCCTGGATTGGGAGGCAGGCCTTATGAAGAAAGGTTGAGGGAGCTGGGACTCTTCTCACTGGAGAGACGTAGGTTGAGAGCCAACCTGATAGAGGTTTATAAAATGTTGAGAGGAATAGATAGGGGGGACTCTCAGAGACTATTTCTCCGAGCTGAAATGGTCACTATGAGAGGACACAGATTTAAGGTGCAGGGAAGCAAATACAGAGGGGATGTTAGGGGTAAGTTTTTCACTCAGATGTTGGTGAGTGAATGGAACCGACTGCCGTCGGAGGTTGTTGAGGCAAACTCACTGGGGTCTTTTAAGAGACTTCTGGATGAGTATATGGAAAAGAATAGGATAGGGTGTTATAGATAGGTCTGTGGATTGGTAGATGTGATCGGCGCAACTCGTGGGCCGAAGGGCCTGTTTGTGCTGTATTGTTCTATGTTCTATGTTCTATAATGATTTTTCAATCAATTCCCTACAAAATGCTATCTGTTTTACTGCTTGTTTTCTTGGAGTGACTGAATTCTCTGTGAGATTTTTTTGTATCGTTTACACTTACTCATTCGTTCAATGAAAATCCCCCAGTTGGGTTTGACCCAGATTTAACTCTATCGTGTGATTAAAATGTTCACCCAGCATCATTAGCTTAAAAAGTAATGTTTTATCATATTTATCGAAACATCAGATGATTGTGTGGTAAAATTTGGAATAAAAGCAGAGGAAATACTCACTGGTCACATTCAGCCAGGTTCCGCTTCCAAAGATACTTCCCCAAATCCCACACATATAGACCTCAGAGTCACTGAGCTGCACATCTCTGATGGTCAGAATGTAATTGTTATTGGCAATATCTCTGAAAAGCTGAAATCGCTCTGAGAATCCTTCTGAGCGGTAAACTTTGCCATTTATATAATGACTCAGTAATATTTTTTTCTTATTTTGTGGATGGTACCATTGTACATCAAATTTCTCCACTTTGTTGTTTATGTTGCTGCTCTGCAAATTACACCAAAACTTCACCGCTTCACCCTCACGCACTTTCACAAGCCCAGGTGACTGGACAAGAATTGTCTTTGCCTCGTGACCTGTAAAGAGAAAATAATTGAAGATTGGAACAGATCAGAAAGGACAAAGAACAGTACAGCGCAGGAACAGGCCCTTCGGCCCACCAAGACTGTGCTGACACAGATGCCTCTCTAATTTAATATTTTCTTGCCTTTGTGTGGTCCATATTCCTCTATTCCCTGCCTATTCATGTAACTATCCAGGTACCTCTTGAACATTGTTATAGAATCTGTTTCCACCACCTCCTCCGGCAGCGCGTTCCAGACACTCACCACCCTCTGAGTGAAAAACTTGCCCCTTACATCTCTTTTAAACTTGCCCCCTCTCACTCTTAATCTATGTCCCCTGAGGATTTGACCCTTCAACCCTAAGGAAAAACTCTAACTATCCACTCCGTCCACACCTGTCATAACCTTGTAAACTTTTATCAGGACTCCCCTCATCCTCCGATTCTCCAATGAAAACAATCCAAGTTTGTTCAATCTTTTTTCATCGTCCATATTCTCCAAACCAGGCAACATCCTAGTAAAAGTCGCCTGCATCCTTTCCAATGTCTCAATATCCTTCCAGTTATGAGAACAAAGCCCAGAGAACAACACAGCAGAGGAACAGGCCCTTTGGCCCTCTAAGCCTGCATCCATCATGTATTCCTAACTAGACCATCTGTTTGTATCCCTCTATTCCCAGTCTGTTCATGTGGCTATCTAGATAAGTCTTAAATGATCTTAGTGTGTTTGCCTTAATCACCTTGCTTGGTAGTGCACTCCAGGCCTCCACCATCTTCTGTGTAATATACATCCTTCGCATATCTGTATTGAATCTTGCCTTCCTACTTTGAACTTGTGACCCCTTGTATTTGTCATTTCTGACCTGGGGAAAATGCTTTCAACTGTTCACCCTATCTATGCCCTTCATAAATCTATAAACTTCTATTAGGTCGCCCCCTCAAATCTCCATCTTTCCAGGGAGAACAACCAGAGTTTACTCAATATCTCCTCATTGCTAATACCCTCCATACCAGGCAACATCTTGGTAAACCCTTTTGCACTCTCTCCAAAGCCTCCACATCCCTCTGGTAGTGCAGTGTCCAGAACTGGACACAGTATTCCAAATGTGGTCTAACCAAAATTCTATACAACTGCAAAATCATATGCCAACTTTTATACTCTATGTCCTGTCCAATAAAGGCAATCATGCCAAATGGCTTCTTCACCACCATCTGTGCTACCAATTTTAAGGATCTGTGGACTTGGACACCCAGTTCCCTCTGTATGTATATACTCCTGAAGGTTTTGTCATTTATTGTATACCTTCCCCCCACCCAACCCACCCACCGCATTAGATCTAACACTTTGCATTTATTTAAAATTAAATTCCATCTGCCATTCCTCTGCCCAATTTTCCAATCTATTTATATCCTGCTGTATTCTCTGACAATATTCATCACTATCCGCAACTCCAGCAATCTTCGTGCTGTCCACAAGCTTACTAATCAGGTCAACTACATCTTCCTCCAAATCATTTATATACAACACAAACAGCAGAGGTCCCAGTACAGAGCCCTGTGGAACACCACTGGTCACACACCTCCAACTGAATAAAAATTCCTCCACGGCTACCCACTGTTTTCTATGGCCAAACCAGTTCTGTACCCATCTAGCTAGTTCACTCATGATCCTGTATGATTTAACCTTTTGCACCAACCTGCCATAAGGCACCTTGTCAGATGCTTTACTAAAATCTATGTAAACAACATCCTTGGCCCTTCCCTTGTCAATCATTTTTGTCACCTTCTCAAAAAACTCAACCAAATTTGTGAGTTATAATCTCCGTCGTACAAAACCATGTTGCCTATCGCTAATGAGACTATTCAGTTCTAAATGTGTATAGATCCTATCTCTAAGAATCTTCACCAACAATTTTCCTACCACAGACATCAAGCTCACTGGCCTATAATTACCCGGGTTATCCTTGCTACCCTTCTTAAATAACGGGATCACATTTGCTATCTTCCGATCCTCTGAGACCTCATTTGTGTCCAATGAATAAACAAGGATTTCTGTTAGAGGCCCAGCAATTTCATCTCTTATCTCTCTCAGTAATCTAGGACAGATGCCATCTAGCATTGGGGATTTGTCTACCTTAATACTTCCTAAAACACCTAACACTCCCAACCTTGTAATTGTCATTTGTTCTAACAGGTCTACACATCCCTCTGAGACACTATCAATCAACATGTTCCTCTCCTTTGTGAATATTGATGCAAAGAATTCATTTAGAATCTCACCTACTTCCTTGGGTTCTAAGGATAATTCTTTGTTCTTGAGAGATCTGACTCTCTGACAACCCTCTTATTCCTTATGTATGTATAAAATGCCTTGGGATTCTCCTTAATCCTGTCTACCAAGAATATTTTGTAATCCCTTTTTGGCCTTCTAACTCCCTGTTTGAGTTCTTTTCTATTTCTCTATATTCCTCAACGCTTCATCTGTTTTTAGCTGCCTGGACCTTACATATGCTTCTTTTTCCTTTTTAATTAACCCCACAATTTCCCTGGTTATCCACAGCTTTCAAATCCTACCTTTCCTGTCCTTCCTTTTTACAGGCACATGCCCATCCTGCAGCCCCATCAACTGCTCCTTAAAAGACTCCCACATGCCAGATGTGGATTTATCTTCGAATAGCCTCTCCCAATCAATAGCTACTAAATCCAGTCTAATCTGGCTATGGTTAGCCTTCCCCCAAATAAGCATCTTACCCATAGGACAACACTCATTCTTTTCCATTACTATGCAAAGATTTTACAGAATTATGGTCACTGTTTGCCACATGTTCCCCTATTGAAACTTTGATGACTTGACCAGGCTTATTCCTCAGTACTACATCCAGTATAACCCCCTCTCTAGTTGGACTATCAACATATTGTTTCAAAGAACCTTCCTGAACTCATTTTACAAATTTTTCCCCACCCGGACCCCCAGCCCTAAGGCATTTCCAGTCTATATAAAGAAAATTAATATCTTCCACTACAATAACCCTATTTTTTCTGTACCTATCCAGAATCTCCTTACATATCCATTCTTCAACTCCCTGTGGGTTGTTGGGAGGCCTGTTGTACACCTCCAGCATAGTGACTGCACCCTTCCTGTTTCTGAGCTCCACCCACAGCAACTTGTTACATGATCCTTCTAAATTGTCCACCCTCTGTACTGCTGTAATATGCTCCCTAACTAACATTGCTACTCATCTATCTTTTTAGCCCCTCCTCTGTCTCGCTTTTAACTCTTATATACCCGGAATATTCGGCTGCCAGTCCTCTTCTTCTTTTAACCAAGTGTCTGTCACTGCAACCACATCCAAGTTCCGCACATGCATTAAAGTTCTGAGTTCACCTGTCTTGCCTGTTATGCTCCTTACATTGAAGCAGGTGTACTCTAGACCCCCAGGCTCACTGAGTTCATCCTCCCCAGATTGCTCTTTCTCTTAGGTAGCTTTGTCTTGGTCCCAAGCTCGTCCTCAACGCTTGCTGACCTATTGTTCTGATTCCCACCCTGCTGCCATATTAGTTTAAACCCACCCGAACAACACTAGCAAACCTCCCAGTCAGGATAATAGTGCCCCTCCAGTTCAGGTGTAACCTGTCCTTCTCATACAGGTCCCATACTCCCTGAAAGACTTCCCAGTGATCCACGAATCTGAAACTTTCCCTCCTGTACGAGTTTTTTAGCCACATGTTCCGCTGCACAATCTCTCTATTCTTAGCCTTACTAGTACATGGCACGGGGAGTAATCCAGAGATTGCTACCCTAGAGAGCCTGCTTTTTAGCCTTCTACCTAACTCCCTAAATTGTTTTCGCAGGACCTCCCTGCTCTTTCTGCCTACATCATTTGTACCAATGTGGATAAGAAAGTATAAAGTCTCACCTGAAAGCAGGTTTCAAATCTGTATATTTAAGAATATATGACTGTGCATTATCTTCACTAATTTGTAACCTAACTAAAATAAAACCCAAGCAAAATACCGCATGTTTTGAAAATGTGAAGTAAAGGAAACAGACAATGCTGGAATACTCAGCACTCTCGGAACACAGAGAAACAGTTACAATCAGATCAACCATGGATAACACAGCAGGACCGAGGGGACGAGTGGCTGAATCCTGAGCCAGATTCATATCGCACATAATCTTTCAAGTTGAGAATCCTCCATTAGAATTTATCTTTTGCATTGCACTGGAGTGATCAACAATCCCTCAGGGTGCTGGCAAACCAAACTCATACTATAGAAACCCAGCTCTTGTTGAAACGTATCATTCTCTGGATCCGAGCTTTCTGCTCTGACTCCATTCTTTTATTCTTTCATGTCATCAGTGAACACTTTGTCCAGATGAGTTTTGTTTCTAAACACCGGATTCAGAAACTAGTTCAGATATTCTCTCCTCACCCTGGCTCCAAACACAGCTGGGTTTTTAAGGTTTAGTTTTGGCTGATGAAAATAACATTCTTCCTCTTCATTCACTGAACCTTCCTCCTCAAATCGAGCTGATGCTCCACAGCAAACCCACAGAAGAAAGGCCAACTCCCCAAAAACAGTAAACTTTTGGGACAGTATGTCTCAGTATTGGGGCAGTGTGTCTCAGTGTTGGGACTGTGTGTCTCAGTGCTGGGACCGTGTTTCTCAGTGTTGGGACTGTGTGTCTCAGTATTGGGACTGTGTGTCTCAGTGCTGGGACTGTGTGTCTCAGTGTCAGGGCGGTGTGTCTCAGTGCTGGGACTGTGTGTCTCAGTGCTGGGACTGTGTATGTCAGTTTGGGATTGTGTGTCTCACTATTGGGGCTGTGTTTCTCAGTGTTAGGACAGTGTGTTTCAATATTTGGGACAGTGTATCTCAGTGTTGGGATTGTGTGTCTCAGTGTCAGGGCGGTGTGTCTCAGTGTTGGGACTGTGTGTCTCAGTGCTGGGACTGTGTGTCTCAGTGCTGGGACTGTGTATCTCAGTTTGGGACTATGTGTCTCACTGTTGGGGCTGTGTGTCTCAGTGTTGGGACAGTGTGTCTCAATGTTTGGGACTGTGTGTCTCAGTGTTGAGACTGTGTCTCAGTGTTGGGACTGTGTGTCTCAGTGTTGGGGCTGTGTGTCTCAGTGTTGGGGCTGCGTGTCTCAGTGATGTTGTCACTTCCAACATGCCCATTATCCAGCTGCTAACTCCTGGCAGGGGTGGGGACGACAGGGTTAGAAATCAATGAGTAATATGAAATTGTGAAACCTGCTTCACTGGACCTCCAGTCCCACACCCAACTTCTTCTGACATGGACCCATATCAGAGGGTTAGAGGGTCATAAAATTGGTTCCATTGGTCGGCGAAACATCGAGGGCTGAAGGGCCTGTACTGCGCTGTAATGTTCTATGTTCTATGTTCAGGAGGGACAGGATTGGGGGCAAAAGAGGTGATGGAGTGGTTCTGTTGATCAGGGACAGTGTCATGGCTGCAGAGAAGATGGAAGACGTGGAGGGAATGTCTACGGAGTCTCTGTGAATGGAAGTTAGGAACAGCAAAGGGTCGATAACTTTGCTGGGTGTATCCTATAGCGACAGGGAACTTGAGGTGCAGATAGGGAAACAGATCCTGGACAGATGTAGAAATAACAAAGTTGTCGTGATGGGAGATTTCAATTTCTCAAACATCGACTGGAATTTCACAAAGGTAAGGGGTTTGGATGGTGTGGAGTTTGTTAGGTGTGGTCAGGAGGGTTTCCTGACACAGTACGTGGAAAAGCCTACGAGAGGAGAGGCTGTACTTGACCTGGTGCTGGCTAATGAGCCAGGGCAGGTGTTGGATCTCACGGTAGGAGAGCATCTTGGGGATGGAGATCATAATTCTATCTCTTTCACGATAGCAATGGAAAGAGATAGGATCAGGCAGGCTAGGAAGGTGTATGCCTGGAGTAAGGGGAAATATGAAAAAATCACGCAGATAATTGGACGAATAAACTGGAAGGAGGTGTTCTTGGGGAAAAGTACAGAAGGAAAGTGACGGATATTCAAGGAATGTTCGTCTGGGGCTCTGCAAGACAACGTTCCGAGGAGACAAGGAGGTTTTGATAGGACGCGGGAACCGTGGAGCACGAAGTTTGTGGTGAATCTAGTCAGGAAGAAAAGAAAGGTGTATAAAAGGTTCAGAGAGCTAGGGGATGTTAGGGATCTAGAGGAGTATAAGGTGTATAGGAGGGAGCTTAAAAAGGAAATTAGGAGAGCCAGAAGGGGTCATGAGAAGGCCTTGGCAGGTAAGATTAAGGAGAATCCCAAGGCCTTCTACAAATATGTGAAAAGTAAAAGGATGAGAAGAGAAGGGATAGGGCCTATTAAAGGTGAAGGAGGAAAAGTCTGTGTGAATCCGGAAGAAATGGCAGAGGTGCTTAACGAGTACTTTGCCTTGGTATTCATGGTGGAAAGTGATCTGGGAGGTTGTACTACAGGTTTGAGGCATATGGAAAAGATTGAGTATGTGGATGTTAGGAAAGAGGATGTGTTAGACCTGTTAAATTCTATCAAGATAGACAAGTCACCAGGACCAGATGGGATGTACCCCAGGTTATTGTGGGAGGTGAGGGAAATGGTTGCAGAGCCCCTGGCGATGATCTTTGCGTCGTCCATGGAAACAGGAGAGGTTCCGGAGGATTGGAGGATTGCGGATGTGGTTCCTATCTTTAAGAAAGGGAACAGGGATAGTCCAGGAAATTACCGACCGGTGAGTCTGACTTCAGTGGTTGGTAAGCTGATGGAGAGGCTTCTGAGGGACAAGATTTATGAACATTTGGAGAAGTTTAGAATGATCAGAAATAGTCAGCATGGTTTTGTCAAGGGCAGGTCATGCCTTACGAGTCTAGTTGAGTTCTTCGAAAATGTGACTGAACGCATTGACGAAGGAAGAGCGATGGACGTGGTGTACATGGACTTTAGTAAGGTGTTTGATAAGGTCCCCTATGCTTCTTGAGAAGCTGAGAGGGCATGGGATCCAAGGGGCTTTGGCCTCGTGGATCCAAAACTGGCTTGCCGGCAGAAGGCAGAGAGTGGTTGTGAATGGGTCTTTTTCTGCATGGAGGTCGGTCACCAGTGGAGTGCCCCAGGGATCTGTTCTGGGACCCCTGCTGTTTGTCATTTTCATAAATGACCTGGATAAGGAAGTGGAGGGATGGGTTAGCAAGTTCGCTGACGATACAAAGGTCAGTGGTGTTGTGGATGGTCTGGAGGGATATCAAAAGTTGCAGCGGGACATAGACAGGATGCAAGACTGGGTGGAGAAGTGGCAGATGGACCTCAACGCAGATAAATGTGTAGTGGTCCAGTTTGGCTAGAATAATGGGATGAAGGAGTACAATATCAAGGGTAGGGGTCTTAGCTGTGTTGTAGAGCAGAAGGATTTTGGGGTCCGGGTCCATAGGACTCTTAAATCAGCCTCGCAGGTGGAGGATGTGGTCAAGAAGGCATATGGTGTACTGGTCTTCATTAATTGAGGGATTGAGTTTAGGAGTCAGGAGGTAATGATGCAGTTTTATAAGGCCCTTGTCAGACCCCACTTGGAGTACTGTGCACAGTTCTGGTCGCCTCACTATAGGAAGGATGTGGAAGCTATTGAAAGAGTGCAGAGGAGATTTATAAGGATGCTGCCTGGATTGGAAGGCATGCCTTATGAAGATAGGTTGAGGGAGCTGGAACTCTTCTCCCTGGAGAGACGTAAGTTGTGAAGCGGCCTGATAGAGGTTTATAAAATGTTGAGAGGAATAGATAGGGTGGACTCTCAGAGACTATTTCCCCAGGCTGAAATGGTCGCTATGAGAGAACACAGATTTAAGGTGCAGGGAAGCAAATACAGAGGGGATGTTAGGGGTAAGTTTTTCACTCAGAGTGTGGTGAGTGAATGGAACAGGCTGCCATTGGTGGTGGTAGAGGCGAACTCACTGCGGTCTTGTAAAAGACTTCTGGATGAGTACATGGGAACTAATGGGATAGGGGATTATAGATAGTTCTATGGATTGGTAGATATAGATGTGATCGGCACAACTTGTGGGCCGAAGGGCCTGTTTGTGCTGTAGTATTCTATGTTCTATGTTCAATGTTCTATGTACCCTGTCATTGACCCTCTGAACTCTAAAGAGGAAGCAGAATGTTTGCAAAATAGTGCAATGTGGTTAATTACTGTAATTCACTCTTCTTCTGTTTTGCAAATTCCCATTACTAAAGAGTTGCTTAACAGTTCCATGCCCTGGCTGCTGAATTGTTGTATTGAACAGATTAGGGAAATGCCGATTGTGAAAGACAAAATCTTCAGGCAATGAGGAGAATTTGAAAAGTTTGAAGTTGTTTCCGTTGCTGAATTATTAAGTTAAATATCAGTCACCACTGAATCCTTTGGACAGGTAAAAAGCAGAAGCAAAAATGAGCAATTTTATCAGGTACTGGATCACAGGCAGTGACTAGACCGTGTGTTGGAGCTCTCGGATGCACTAATGATGCTGGGTTAAATAAGCCTAAATTTTGTTTTATTGACAAAAGGTTAATGTCAGAGTCAGGGATGAGCAGTGAATGTTCATTATCTGCCCATGAAGCTTTCTTTGGGTGAAGTGAAATGATAATAACCACCCTAAAAACTACCTTTAACAGACAAGGCCAGTCCTGTACAGACCAATACTGACTCTCCAATTAGCTCACACACGTTCAATTGCTCAATAACTCTGTCTAAAACAAAGAATGGGTCCAAAGCTCCCAGAATCAATATTAAGCTCATACATCAGTAACTTTAGCTTTTGTCACCAAACCTTCCCGAGAATACAGAGCGACATTCCTTATTCTCTAGAGCAAAGACTCAAGCTGGAATTCTCCGGCCATTCTCATCCTGACACTGCTGCCAGTGGGAGCAGAGAATTTGTCGTGGAGCCAATTTGACGCTCACTGCGACGGGACTGGAGAATCCCAGCTGCGGGCGAGGTCGGAGAATCCCAGCCGCGGGCGAGGTCGGAGAATCCCAGCCGCGGGCGAGACCGGAGAATCCCAGCCGCGGGCGAGGTCGTAGAATCCCAGCCGCAGGCGAGACTGGAGAATCCCAGCCGCTGGTGAGGTCGGAGAATCCCAGCTGAAGGTGAGGTTGAAGAACTTCAGCTGCAATTTCTGATTCTCTAGTGTTTGGAAAATCACATTTACAATATCCTCACCTGACCTTTTAATATTTTGACATGGAAACCATCAAGTCCTGGAGATTTATCAATTGTAAATCCCACTTACTTACTCCACTAACATTGTCTTTACATATTTTAAATCCAATTTGATTTTTCTAAAAGGCTGCAACATTATCATTTAATAAACTCTCATAACGGGCCAGTACGGTGACACAGTGGGTTAGCATTGCTGCCTCACAGCGCCAGGAAACTAGGTTTGAATTGTGGCTTGGGTCACTGTCTGTGTGGAATCTGCATGTTCTGCCCGTGTCTGCATGGGTTTCCTCCAGGCACTCCCATTTTCTCCCACAGCCTGAACAAAGTGCCAGTTACCTTGAAAGCCCTCTAATCTACTAGAGAGGGCTGCTCTTGGATTTTTTTCGAAAGTATCCTAGTGCTTCACATCGTTAGTGTACGCTTGACCTGGATCATTTGATGGGCAACACAACAGCTCAGTGACTATCGCTGTGCTGTGCAGATACATGGATTTGGGCCTGTGTCTGTGGGAGTTTGCGCATTCTCCCCGTGCTTGCGTGGGTTTTCTCCGGGTGCTCCGGTTTCCTCCCACATCCCAAAGATGTGCTCTTAGTCTAATTGGCAAAACAAATTCTCCCTAAATTGTTTCAAATTTGGTTTTAATCCATAGATCAATAAACATAGACAAGGATCACGGGTAGAGGTGGAACATCGGGGTGGCGGCACAGGCTCGTTGAGCCGAAGGGCCTGTTTCCCGTGCTGTTTTGTTCTTTGTTCTTTGTACAGGGCAGTATTCTCACACGTGCAGTGAACTGGGCTGGATGTCTCAGTGTAAGATCTGACACTGAATTTTCCCGTTGAACCACGAGAAAGCCTGAAGTATCACAATGCTTAAACAGGAACGTGACCACAAAATACACATCACCCACTCAGAATCCAAAAACAAAACCCCAAAGCACTCAAAACCAAAGTCAACTCTGGCTGTTTACTTACCCGTTATGAAGACCAGGGTCAGGACTGAAAGAAATGGCTGAAACATTTTAAACCAACTTATTCTTCAAAGACTAACTTTGTGTTCTATCATACCGAGTGTATATAAAACCACTGGTATTGCAAATGTGGCTGAATTTATTGCAGTTCATGGGACTGAAATATAACCACAGAAAGAGGAAGAAATACACAAATCAGGAAACAAGTGCACAGACCCTTTTGCACCAATCACCTTCAATGTCTATTCTATTGAATACAACACAGAATCGGGGAGGGCGAGGGACAGACAATGGGAAGGTCGTTAACCTTGGCTGGGATGTTATGTTTCAGGATGATGGAGCTGTAAAATCCCGCAATGACTCTAACTCTGGTTAAGATCCACAGGCACTGTGTAAGCTTTAGACTGTGCAGTCAATTCCCAAAAAATGGTCAAGATCAAGAGTGGTTTCAAATCAGTTCATTAAATGGTTTGTTAATGCAATGGTTTGAGTATTATCCCTAAACCAAATAGACATGGAAAGTACATGACCTGTGAGAGGTGAGAATGGTTTCACAGTCCAGGAGGACACACAGATGATAGAGTGAGTGTCAATCTCTGTAATTTCTGTTCTCCAGTTGAAGAGGTAGGAAGCTCTTTCCCCAAAATCCTCACTCTCCTCCCATCCCATCCCACGTTCACCTTAGTGATAGAAATGGATACGCATGAACCAGGAGGCAGTAGTTATAGCTGGGGGAATGGTAATTATGAGGCTATTAGGAGAGATTTAGGGTGCATAGGTTGGACTAGGAAACTACAGGGACTGGGAACATCTGAAATGTGGAGCTTATTCAAGGAACAGCTACTGCGAGTCCTTGAAAAGTATGTCCCTGTCAGGCAAGGAGGAAATGGTCGAGTAAGGGAACCGTGGTGTACTAAAAAAGTTAATTCACTGGTTAAAAGGAAAAAGGAGGCTTATGTCAAGATGAGGCTTGAAGGCTCAGTTAGTGCACTGGAAAGTTATAGATTAGCCAGGAGGGAGCTAAAGGGTGAGTTAAGAAGAGCTAAAAGAGGACACAAGAAGACTTTGGCTGATAGGATCAAGGAGAATCCTAAAGCTTTCTTTAGATATGTTAAGAATAGAAGATGGGTTAGGGCAAGATTAGGGCCAGTCATAGACAGCAGTGGGAAGTTGTGCGTGGAGCCTGAAGAGATTGGAGAGGCACTGAACAAATATTTCTCTTCGGTATTCACGCAGGGAGATGTAAATTTAGTTGTGGAGAACACTGGGATACAGGGTTGTAAACTGGAAAGTATTGAAGTAGATAAGGAGGATGTGCTAGATATTCTTGAGGGTATGAAAATAGATAAGTCCCCTGGGCCGGACGGGATTTACCCTAGGATTCTCTGGGAGGCAAGAGAGGTGATTGCAGAGCCTTTGGCTCTGATCTTCAGGTCGTCGTTGGTTACAGGTATAGTGCCGGAAGACTGGAGGATAGCAAATGTTGTCCCATTGTTCAAGAAGGGAATAGAGACTTTCCTGGGAATTATAGACCGGTGAGTCTTACTTCTGTTGTGGGCAAAGTACTGGAAAGAATTATTAGGGATAGGATTTATAGTTATTTAGAGAGAAATGAATTGATTGGGGATAGTCAGCATGGTTTTGTGAAGTGTAGGTCGTGCCTTACTAACCTCATTGAGTTTTTTGAAAAAGTGACCAAAGAGGTGGATGGGGGTAAGGCGGTTGATGTGGTATATATGGACTTTAGTAAGGCGTTTGATAAGGTGGCCCATGGAAGGCTTCTGCAGAAAATGCAGATGTGTGGGATTGAGGGTGATTTAGCTAATTGGATTAGGAATTGGCTAGCAGATAGAAGACAGGGGGTGGTGGTTGATGGGAGATATTCATCGTGGAGTTCGGTTACAAGTGGTGTACCTCAGGGGTCTGTTTTGGGGCCCCTGCTGTTTGTAATTTTTATAAATGATCTGGATGAGGGTATTGAAGGATGGATTAGTAAATTTGCGGATGACACCCAAAGTCGGAGGAGTGGTAGATAGTGAAGAGGGGTGTTATAGTTTGCAGAGAGACTTGGACAAGTTGCAGAGCTGGGCCGAGAGGTGGCAAATGGAGTTTAATGCGGAAAAATGTGAGGTAATTCACTTTGGCAGGAATAACAAATGTGTAGAGTATAGGGCTAATGGTAGGACTCTTAATAGTGTTGAAGAACAGAGGGATCGTGGTGTATGTGTGCATAGATCCCTGAAAGTTGGCAATCAAGTCGATAAGGTTGTTAAGAAGGCATACGGAGTCTTAGCTTTTATTGGTAGGGGGATTGAATTTCGGAGCCGCAACGCCATGTTGCAACTGTACAAAACTCTAGTGCGGCCGCACTTGGAGTATTGTGTGCAGTTCTGGTCCCCACATTATAAGAAAGATGTGGAGACAGTGGAGAGGGTACAGAGGAGGTTTACCAGGATGTTGCCTGGTATGGAGGGCAGGTCTTATGAAGAGAGGCTGAGGGATTTGAGGTTGTTTTCGTTAGAAAGGAGGCGGCTAAGAGGGGACCTAATCGAAACATATAAGATGATTAGAGGTTTAGATAGGGAGGACAGTGATAGCCTTTTTCCTAGGATGGAGAAAGCTAGCACGAGGGGACATAGCTTTAAATTAAGGGGTGGTAGTTATAGGACGGATGTCAGAGGTAGGTTCTTTACCCAGAGGGTGGTAAGGGTATGGAATGCCCTGCCTGCTGCAGTTGTAGATGCGCCAAGTTTGGGGGTGTTTAAGAGGTTAGTAGAAAGTTTATGGATGAAAAGGGAATGGTTTAGGTTAGAGGGTCATTGCTTTTTCTTAATTGGTCGGCGCAACATCAAGGGCCGAAGGGCCTGTTCTGTGCTGTAATGTTCTATGTTCTATCTCCCCCACTCTTCCAAAACTCCCTCACACCCATCCCCTTAGACTCTCATCCTTCCAAATCCCCCTCATTTTTTCCCATCTGCCTCACTCTTCCCCATCTCCTTTATTTTCCACAGATTCCCTCACTCTCCTCCCAAACTCCCTCACTCTCCCCTGGACCACCTCACTCTCCTCCCAAACTCCCTCACTCTCCCCTGGACCACCTCACTCTTCCCCAGACTCCCTCACTTTTTTCTGGACTCCCTTACGGGTGACGGATCAGAGACACGGGGTGACGGATCAGAGACACGCAGTGATGGATCAGAGACACGGTGATGGATCAGAGAGACACGGTGACGGATCAGAGACATGGGGTGATGGATCAGAGACACGGTGACGGATCAGATACATGGGGTGATGGATCAGAGACACACAGTGATGAATCAGACTCACAGTGATGGATCAGAGACACGGGGTGATGGATCAGAGACACAGGGTGATGGATCAGAGACACGGGGTGATGGATCAGAGACACGGTGACGGATCAGAGACACAGGGTGATGGATCAGAGACATGGTGACGGATCAGAGACATGGGGTGATGGATCAGAGACACGGGGTGATGGATCAGAGACACGGTGACGGATCAGAGACACAGGGTGATGGATCAGAGACACGGGGTGATGGATCAGAGACAAGGGGTGATGGATCAGAGACACGGTGACGGATCAGAGACATGGGGTGATGGATTCTGACAGTTCACCAAGGAGAACATCCAAGGGGGCAGAGGTTGGAAGTTTCAATGGGGGAGCAGAGCCAATATCACCCTGGGACCCCCACCCTTTCCCCACCAAATTTCCATACCCTTACCTGGTCTTGGTGGGATCACACCTGGAATATTGTGTGCAGGTTTGGTCTGCTTATTTAAGAAAGGATTTCGTTGTCAGAGAGGGAGAGCAGAGAAGTTTCACCAGACTGATTGCTGAGATGGTGAGATTGTCATATGAGGAGAGATTGGGTCGATTGGGCCTGTATTGTCTGGAATTTGGAAGGATGGGAGGGGATTTCATTTACACACATCCTAGGGTAAGATTTTAAGGATGGTGAGTGATTGGTGCTCACCATCGCTCCATCCAGAGTGTAACACACAGCGGACAACTCTCAATCTCCCACTGTCCTTTAACGCTCACTGGAACAGAACGGGAGCGGAAAATCCCGGCCTTTGATTCCCATCGACTCCAGTTTCACTCGGGCTCCTTGAATCCACACTCAGTCAAATGCTGCCTTGATGTCGAGGGCAGTCACTCTCACCTCACCCTCTGGAGTCCAGTTCTTTTATCCATGTTTGAACCAAGGCTGTAATGAGGTCAGGAGCTGAGTGACCCTGGGCAAAACTCAAACTGAGTGTCCGTGAGCAGGTTATTGCTGAGTTAGTGCCTCTTGATTACACTGTTGATGACCTCTCCCATCACTTTGCTGATGATTATACAATATACTATTCAGAGCTTCTCTGTCTCAGATGGAGATGTGGTTTACAATTTCACAGAGACATTCTTCAATTCTTCAATCCCTAAACCCGAGCACGATGGCAGGTTGGTGATGGTGAGAGTCAATGTTGCTGTAATGTTCTATGTTCTATGTTCTATGTTGTGTGGAATGGTTTACAGGAGGTCATGAATACATTGACATCACAGATTAATTATTGGAAAATTCACTTTGACATCGATATTCCATTTTGGAACGGAAAATAATGAGCTCAGATTGTTTGGAAATGTCGAATGCAAATAGATATGGGAGGATCTGGGAGAATAAACACACAGATCACTGACAGGAATAGCACAGACCAATAAGATCATCACAAAAACAAAACAAAGGCTGAGTTTTTATGTCTTGAGGGATAGGATTGAAAAGTTGTGATGTTTCATTGAGCTGTTATCAATCCTCACTTCCTCACCATTTAGACCACAGTTTACATTTCTGGTCAATATTTTAGAAAGAAGATGGAGAGACTTTGAAGAAAGTACAAAGAGGATTTACAAAGATCAACCAAGACTGGAAATTATTCCAATCAGGAAAAGATAATTAGGCTGGGTTCTTTCCTCTTGCAAACAGAAGACAAATGATTATTTGCAAATTCATTCATGGGATGTGGGTGTCAGTGGCTGGTCCAGCATTTATTACCCATCACTAACTCCCCTCCATTTCAGCAGGCATTGTTCAGACTCAACCACATTGCTGTGGCTCTGAAGTCACATGTAGGCCAGACTGGGTAAGGACGGCAGATTTCCTTCCCTAAAGGACATGAGTGATCTCATGGAGATGTTTAAAATGATGGAAGGTTTTGATAGAGGGACAGAGAGAGTCTGCATTTGTGGAGAAGAATGAAAAGAGAGAGCATCGATATCAGATAGTCACTGATCAATCCAATGAGAAATTGAGAAGAAAGATCTTTCCCCAGAGAGTGGTCAGAATGTGGAACTCACAGCAAGTGGCTCAAGTGTTCCCATGCAGCTGATGTCACTGCTGAACAAGTCAGAGGCCAGGATGGAAGCTGGTTTGATGGATTTTTTATTTCGATCCATGGATGGAGCTGCTGAACAGAGTCACAGGACTGCCAATCAACTCTGAACAAAAGATCAAACATTTATTCAAGAACAGATTGGCTAGAACACACTATTCCTTCACCCAGCTAGACTTTTACAGATATGTACAGATTGTTAGCGATAACACAAGTTACTAAATCCAATCTTAAACTCAAATATACTCAGTAAGCACACAGTCCATATAAACCAAGAGAAAAGTTGTGATCGGTCATCCCACACTCTGAAATTAAGTGAGAGATGCCAACAAAACAATTTCTGTTGATTTCTCATCCATTCTACCCCCCAACCCCAAATTCCCCCTTCCCCCTCCTCCCACCAATGGTAATCCTGCTGTGAGCCAATTGGCCTCACTGGTTCTCTGCCTTTCACAGGAGGATTTCCAATCACTGCTCTCGAAGACTCTTCTCCCAATTGATGCTTTTACTCAATGACATTGCCAGAGATCTACCTCCAGGGTTTCAACCTCTCCTTCTGATATTCCTCTGCCCAGAATTGCCACATGCATCCAGCTTCACCTCCCACACACTCTCTCAGGTGCCCAGTTGTGCCAACAGAACACAATTGCTTCACAGGCTGCACTTACTTGTTACCAATCTTCCACAAGCTGACATGACCCAGGTCTGAGGATTGAATTTCGGGGATTGAATTTCGGAACTGCAACGTCATGTTGCAACTGTACAAAACTCTAGTGAGGCCGCACTTGGAGTATTGTGTGCAGTTCTGGTCCCCGCATTATAAGAAAGATGTGGAGGCATTGGAGAGGGTACAGAGGAGGTGTACCAGGATGTTGCCTGGTATGGAGGGCAGGTCTTATGAGGAGAGGCTGAGGAATTTGAGGTTGTTTTCGTTAGAAAGGAGGAGGCTAAGAGGGGACCTGATCGAAACATATAAGATGATTAGAGGTTTAGATAGGGTGGACAGTGATAGCCTTTTTCCTCGGATGGAGAAAGCGAGCACGAGGGGACATAGCTTTTAATTAAGGGGTGGTAGTTATAGGACAGATGTCAGAGGTAGGTTCTTTACCCAGAGGGTGGTAATGGAATGCCCTGCCTGCTGCAGTTGTAGATGTGCCAAGTTTGGTGGTGTTTAAGAGGTTAGTTGATAAGTTTATGGATGAAAAGGGGATGGTTTAGGTTAGAGGGTCATTGCTTTTTCTTAATTGCTCGGCGCAACATGGAAGGCCGAAGGGCCTGTTCTGCGCTGTAATGTTCTATGTTCTGTGTTCTAGGTCTGTACCCTGCAGCCCTATCTTTAACTTGGAGCCTCTCTCTCTGCTCTTGACTTCACTGAACGCAACCTTTTCCCAGATTTCTATTCTTCATTCCTTTATCTTCCTGAAACTCCGTTCTGTCCCAGTCCCTGGACGTGAGGACTTTGTTCTTTAGCTTGGGGCTAGCTTTCTGTCGCTGTGCATTGTCCCACATTTTCCAGCAGTTCCTGAGAGAGTTGCTTACTCCTGGGTTCCTTTCTTTCAATGGAACTAACTGCTCTGACTGTCTGTGTGTGGCTCCTGGTTACTGAGCAATTGCCTCTTTATTTAACCCTGTATTAGCTTTAACATTGTAAAACCATCAATACAATACAGACATTTAAACCGTGCTACAGACTTGCAAGCAACTTTTAAAAATGAAACTAAAATTGAAGATTTAATCCTTTTAGCACAAATACAGAATCACAGAATGAAGCTTAATTGGGGTCAGGGTGTAGGGGAGGGGATGGTTTGTTGGGTTGGGTGTTAGTGTGGAAGATCAGGAGTTAGGACTTTGTATCGGAGAGAAGGTGGATGGATTGCTGAGAAGAACGTAAAGGAGAATGGGGAAATGGGGTGAAGGGAGGTAGATTGCTGAGGAGTGTGGAAATGGGGAAAGATACTGGGTAGAATTGGGGAAGTGGGGAGAATGTGAGGATAAGGAGTTAATCAATGAAACGAGGTCACTGTTTTAAACGTGTTCTTGATGGTCCTGATTCCCCTACTCTCAGAATGGTATCATCTGAAATATCTTCTTCTGTAGTTCAGTAATCACGAGTTTGTTTATTGCCTGTTCAAACAAAATTAAAAATACTTCACTTTCCAAAATTAATCCTGCAGCAAATCTGAGAATAAAGGATCATTTCTGATCTTCTGATGAGGTTCTCCAGGTGTAATTCCATTATTAATAACTAGAAACTCCATGATTTTATCTCCAGCCTGAGCTGAGTGAGTTGATCTCAGATGGAATGGGAGTCGGAGCTACAGTTGATCTTAACACTGAGAGGGTAGGAAGTGAAATTGTTCAGTATTCCCACTCCACATATTGGGAATCAAGGTGTGAAATGTGTGTGTGCGTGTGTTACTGACTGTATGTGTGTAAGTATGTGTGTGTTTGTGGATGTTTGTGTGTCTATGTACATTTGTGAATGTGTGTCTATTTGTATGTATTCAGGTCCAGGTGTATGTATGTACTTGTATTTGTTATATATCACACACAGCCTTCAGTGTTTGAGCCCACGGGGTTAATAATGGTGCATTGCCACACTGGACTCACAGCTCTCTGTCAATTCTATGCAGTGTTGTGGTTAAGGGCTCATTCTGAGTGAAATTTTCCCTCAGTTTCACCATTGATACAAAACGGGACATTCTAAAGATGTGAAGGTTACCTGGATTATCCATGGTAAATTGCCCCTTAGTGTCCGAGGATGTGTCACTTAGGTAGATAATCCATTATAAAATGCCTCTTACAAAGCTGTATTGGTTAGATGTGTATGATTGGCCATGGTAAATGCACAGGGCTGAGAGAAGGGCATGAGTGAGATGTTCTTTCAGAGAGTCATGCTGACTCAGTGGACTGAATGGCCTCTCTCTGCACTGTAGCAATTCTATGAATCTAAATCAGCTGTTTTCCCTGAACCTTGATGAAATAGAATAGAAACATACCTTTAAGGTCACTGTATATCGACTCAGTTCTTTGCTGTAATATCTAACAGAAAATAGAGACATGTTAGAGATTGTGATCTAGTAACATGTGCACAATGAGAAGCTTATTTGGAATGCTTTTACATTCTAACAACATTCACTTCAAGGTGAAAATAATTTATTTGACTCTATTTGGATGGACAGTTTCCCGAATTCCTCCGTGTTGGCTCAGTGGAAGCATGCTTGAATTTGAGGCTGATTGTGGCTTCAAACTCAGTCTGGAGATTTGATTCTATAACCCAGGCTGCCTTTTCTGTGCAGTACCGAGGGAGTGCTGCAGTGTCAGAAGGGCAGTCTTTTGGACGAGGTATTAGACCGAGGCCCTCTATCAGGTGGATGTGCTGAATCTTACAGCACGGCTTTGAGGCAATGCCTTCACTCAAAGGGTTGTGAATCTTTGGAACTCGCTCCCCCAGACGGTGTGGGTGCTCCATCATTGAGAGAATTTAAGGCTGGGATGCATAGATTTTGGGTCTCTCTGGAAATTAAGGGGTTTGAGGAATGGCTGGGACAGTGGATGTGAGGGAGAAGATTGGCCTTGGTTGTGTTGATTAGTGAAGCAGGCTGGAGGGGGGGGCAGTGAATCCTCACCCCATATTTATGATTTAATATTCTAAAAGCAGCAGAGATCTCACTGTGTTCTTGCTGTGCTCCAATTGGATGCTTTCTATCTAAACTACAATGACTGCGTGTCCAAAGCTCTTCCCTCAGTGTAAAGGGTTTTGAGGTGTTTAGAGGTTGTGAGAGGAGGAATATTAATAGAAGGTTCTCACTCTCTCTGGGAATTGTGGGACACAGAGAGTGGCCACAGCTTTGTGAGGTTGATAGTGATCATGGAGACAGAGTATTGGGAATGAGAGCAGAGAGTCTGTGCTGCTCCAGGGGGAGATAACGAGGTTTGTCCCTGTGGTTTCGGGGGGGGAGGGTAGTGATGGTGTGAGACTGGGATTGAACAGGAATGAGATTGGAAAGTGGAGGTAGGAATTCACCAGGACACTCAGCCAATGACATGAGAACCCAGTGGGAAATCCAGCATGGTTGATATTTCTGTAATCACCCAGCCCATTCCCATTGCTTGTGATTGGTGGATAGACTTGTCAATACAATACTTGGGACCAATGAGATCGCAGAAAGCGGAAACTTTGAGCATGTGGTAAATGTTCATCCTCAGACATGTTCCAGTGTATTGTGGGGAGAGATATTTACCATGTACATTGAGTCCAAGTCTCCTGGAGAATCTTCCAATTTCTGTAACAAAATGTAAACAGTAAAGATTAGATCAAGGAATTATTGTAAAAATGGGAAAGTACTAAATCATGATGACAAAGGGTCAGGAATTATAATCTGGAGACATTTATATTTCTATGAATCTGCGGATTTCTAAAACACTTTAATTCAGCAAACGGTAAAGTCCATGTGGTGACTGTCCCTTTAAAGGGAACACAGCAGCAGAGGGTCACCTGCCTTGAGGGACTGATTGAGACAGAGAGTGGGTAATCACCCCACGGGCTGGAGTCCTACCTTACACAGAGACAGTCTGACGATGTGCAGGGACTGGGACAGCCGGGGGATTGCCGACCTCTGCACTGTGTTAAACAACAAGATGAAATACTGACAACAAATTGAAGAAATGTTGAAAAATTGACAGAATGAAGTGAAGAAGAAGGAGAATTTAATGAGACAATAGAGAATAAACTGAGTTCCATAAAAGGCAACTTGGAAATAAGGACAGGTTCAGTGAAGAATTGAATCAGGAGAATGAGAGCTTGAAGGAAGATTGACAATGAGAAATTAACTGAAGGGCTAAAAATATTGAAATTGATACAGAATCAGCAATTCAGACAGAGAAAGAAACTGAGATTACTCCCAGAACAGGATTGCTGAAACTGTCCCACAAATGGAAAAGCAGAAAGCCTGTACGGAACAGCTCCATGCAAGATTATACTTGGAGCTGTACATAATTAAAGCCTACAATTAAAGAACAAAGAACAAAGAACAAAACAGCACGGGAAACAGGCTCTTCGGCCCAACGAGCCCGCGCCACCACCCCGATGTTCCCACCTCTACCCGTGATCCCTGTCCATGTTTATAGATCTATGGATTAAAAAACCAAATTTGAGACAATTTAGGGAGAATTTGTTTTGCCAATTAGCCTAAGAGCACATCTTTGGGATGTGGGAGGAAACGGAGCACCCGGAGAAAACCCACGCAAGCACGGGGAGAATGCACAAACTCCCACAGACACAGGCCCAAATCCATGTATCTGCACAGCACAGCAATAGTCACTGAGCTGTCGTGTTGCCCATCAAATGGTCCAGGTCAAGCGTACACTAACAACATGAAGCACTAGGATACTCTCGAAAAAAATCCAAGAGCAGCCCTCTCACGACCCATCGTGTGTATGCCCCTTGTTAGACAACAAGGTGGACCAAAGCACCTGTAGGATAAAAAACAAGTACATCAATATCATCATCTATTTACACACTTCCCAGGGACTCCCAAGGCTCATGATCCCTATTTTAAATCAGTGTTCTATACCCCTCCATTCCCATTCTGTTCATGTGCCCATCTAAGTATTTCTTAAATAACTCCAGAGTGCCCGTCTCCACCACTTTATTTGGCAGTGCGTTCCATAACCCCACCACCCTAAGTGTTAAAAACCTCCCTTTAGCATCCAAATTATGTCTTACCCCCCTCACCCTATGCCTGTGACCCCTCGTGCTATTTGACTCCATCCGAGGAGAATGCTTTACCCTGTTGACTCTAACTATACCCCTCATAATCTTGTACACCTCTATTAGATCTCCTCTAAGTCTACGTCTTTCTAAGGAAAACAGTCCCAATTTGCCTAACCTCTCCTCGTAACTCAGACCTTCCATACCAGGCAGCATCCTGGTAAACCTCCTCTGCACTCTCTCCAAAGTCTCAACATCCTTCCAGTCATAAGGCGACCAGAACTGGACGCAGTATTTCAAATGAGGTCTAACCAAGTGTTTGGACAAACAAACCTCAAGACCTCATGAATGAACCGTCAAGAAACGTTTTTGAACCTGTAAGCACCAAAGTACCCGATGGACCTGTTATAGACATAATGATGTGTCTGTGGAAGCAAGTTGTGATGAACTGCCTGTGCCAGAAGAGGAAGTCGTTATTGTAGCTCCTGTTAATGTCCATTGTGTGGAAGTATCTCAGATTACAGAGTTACAACGTTCGACACAATACAGAAAACCCCTCAGAAACTGGATTTATTATTGTCCAACTCAGGTGTATAATGTGTCATTAGAATTTGGTCTTGAGTAACTTAGTTCTTGAAGATTTTATAAAAGAGTGAAATGGGGGGAATGTGGTGACTGTCTCTTTAAGGACAACACAGCAGAAGTGGTTTACCCTGGTTTGAGGAATCAATTAGCACAGAGAGTGGGTACATAGAACATAGAACAATACAGCACAAACAGGCCCTTCGGCCCACAAGTTGCGCCGATCACATCTACCAATCCACAGACCTATCTATAACCCCCTATCCTATTCTTTTCCATACACTCATCCAGAAGTCTCTTAAAAGACCCCAGTGAGTTTGCCTCAACAACCTCTGATGGCAGTCGGTTCCATTCACTCACCACCTTCTGAGTGAAAAACTACCCCTGACATCTCCTTTGTATTTGCTTCCCTGCACCTTAAATCTGTGTCCTCTCGTAGTGACCATTTCAGCTCGGGGGAATAGTCTCTGAGAGTCCACCCTATCTATTCACTCAACATTTTATAAATCTCTATCAGGTCGCCTCTCAACCTACGTCTCTCCAGTGAGAAGAGTCCCAGCTCCCTCAATCTATCTTCATAAGGCCTGCCTCCCAATCCAGGCAGCATCCTTGTAAATCTCTTCTGAACTCTCTCAATAGCCTCTACATCCTTCCCATAGTGAGGCGACCAGAACTGCACACAATACACCAAGTGGGGTCTGACAAGAGTCTTATAGAGCTGCATAGTTACCTCCTGACTCCTAAACTCTATTCCTCGATTAATGAAGGCCAGTACAGCGTACGCATTCTTGACCACTTCCTCCACCTACGAGACCGATTTAAGAGTCCTATGGACCCAGACCCCGAGATCCTTCTGCTCTACAACACAGCTAAGACTCCTACCCCTTAATTAGCCCACGGGCTGGAATCCTACCTTACACAGAGACAGTCTGAAGACATTTAGGGACTGGGATAGCCGGGGGATTAGCGGCCTCTGCACAGTGTTTCCGAATTAATCAACTCCGTTTGTGTTCCTGACAAAGTCTGTAATGTGCATCATTACAATTCATTACAAACACAACCTCTCACAGAAACATTCCAGTGCAGGCAGAGGCCCTTCAGCCCATCGGCTCTGCCCTGACTCTCTGATGGAGAATTCTACCCAGTCCTACTCCCTGCCTTATCCTCAAAGGCTCGCACATTCTTTCTTTTCAGATAGCAATCTAATTCCATTTCCAATACCTTGATCGAACCTGCCTGGAGGTGAGTTGTAATTCTGAACTGTCACAGACCCTGCGAGTAAATGCTCCAAAATGCTCCATCTGTCCCTTGGAGCTTCCAGTGTCCTGCCATTCATTAATGCTGGCCTAACCAGCAACACCCACATCCCGTGAAAGCAATCTCATCTCCCTTTCACACATCTCCAATTCTCACTTTGATACAACGGGAGGGAGAGCCTTCCCCATACTGAGGGTGCATTGGGGGTCGTAATGGAGTTCCTCGAGAGAAGTAGACATAGAACATAGAACATAGAACATTACAGCACAGAACAGGCCCTTCGGCCTTCGATGTTGCACCGACCAATATAAAAAGCAATGCCCCTCCAAACTAAACCATTCCCTTCTCTTCCATATACTTATCAACTAACCTCTTAAACGCCACCAAACTTGGCGCATCTACAACTGCTGCAGGCAGGGCATTCCACTCCCGAACCACCCTTTGGGTAAAGAACCTGCCTCTGATATCCGTCCTATAACTATCACCCTTAATTTAAAGCTGTGTCCCCTCGTGCTAGCTTTTTCCATCCTAGGAAAAAGGCTATCACTGTCCACCCTATCTAAACCTCTAATCATCTTATATGTTTCGATTAGGTCCCCTCTTAGCCTCCTCCTTTCTAACGAAAACAACCTCAAATCCCTCAGCCTCTCTTCATAAGACCTGCCCTCCATACCAGGCAACATCCTGGTAAACCTCCTCTGTACCCTCTCCAATGCCTCCACATCTTTCTTATAATGTGGGGACCAGAACTGTACGCAATACTCCAAGTGCGGCCGCACCAGAGTTTTGTACAGTTGTAACATAACCTCACGGCTCCTAAATTCAATCTCTCTACCAATAAAAGCTAACACACTGTACACCTTCTTAATATCTTTACCAACCTGGGTGCCAACTTTCAAAGAGCTATGTACTTGTACCCCAAGATCCCTCTGCTCGACAACACTATTAAGGGTTCTTCCATTAGCCCTATATTTCAAATGCCTGTTATTCCTACCAAAGTGAATCACCTCACACTTATCCATATTGAATTCCATTTGCCACCTCACGACCCAGCTCTGCAACCTATAACATCCATCCTCGCTGTCTACAACTCCCCCCACTTTGGTATCGTCAGCAAATTTACTAATCCAACCCTCTACACCCTCATCTAGGTCATTTATAAAAATGACAAACAGCAGTGGCCCTAAAACAGATCCTTGAGGTACACCACTTGTAACTGCACTCCAGGTTGAATATTTCCCATCAACCACCACCCTCTGTCTTCTATCAGCTAGCCAATTCCTAATCCAAACTGCTAAATCACCTTCAATCCCATGCATCTGCACTTTCTGCAGTAGCCTACCATGGGGAACCTTATCAAACGCTTTGCTAAAATCCATATACACTACATCAACTGCCTTACCCTTATCTACCTCTTTGGTCACCTCCTCAAAAAACTCAATAAGGTTTGTGAGGCACGACCTACCCTTCACAAAACCGTGCTGACTATCCCTAATCAATTTATTTCTCTCTCGATGCTTATAAATCCTATCCCTTATAATTCTTTCCAAGACTTTGCCCACAACAGAAGTCAGGCTCACCGGTCTATAATTTCCAGGATGGTCCCTACTCCCCTTTTTGAACAAAGGGACAACATTTGCCATCCTCCAGTCTTCCGGCACTATACCTGTAGCCAACGACGACATGAAGATCAAAGCCAAAGGCTCTGCAATCTCCTCTCTAGCCTCCCAGAGAATCCTAGGGTAAATCCCATCTGGCCCAGGGGACTTATCAATTTTCATACCCTCAAGATTCGCTAACACCTCCTCCTTATGAACCTCAATCCTGCCCAGTCTACAACCTGGTATCGCAGTATCCTCCCCGACAACATTGTCTTTCTCCTGCGTGAATACTGACGAAAACTACTCATTCAGTGTCTCTCCTATCTCCTCAGGCTCCACGCACAACTTCCCACTCCTATATCTGACTGGCCCTAATCTTGCCCTAACTCCAGTTTCCTGCAGGTTCTTTGTAAATTGATTCACACAAACCAAAGGATTTGGAAAAGAAGCCGCCACATTCTTCAAAAAGAATTCTAAAGTGCTTCTGCTGACAGACAGGTGGTGTGGGGAACTCAGTGCAGGTTATTCTCACTCTCCTGTCTGTAACACTGCAATGATTTATTCTTACAATAATATGGATGGTGCTCCTGTGGAATACAACGTGCTGCTTATTTTGGAAGCAGTTTGCAAAGCTGAAGTATGAAAAATACAGTAAAACACAACAGCTGTATGACATTTCCTTACCAAGGCAGAAGAAGCTGCTCCTTGTTTGCTGCGCTGGGTTTCACCTAAAAGGAAACATAACGATGTTACTTCCGAATAGATCCACGGAAAGATGGAGCTTTTTAAACTTGGAATGAGAGGGATAGAAAAATCCCAGTGTCACCTTGGGCAGTTTTTTCAGAGTGAAGCTAATGGGGGAGGTGGGGATTATTCTCCATCAGCTGCACTGTCTTCAAAAATTCATCATCCAAATCAGAATCTCACACAACAGGAGGAGACCATTTGCCCCATTCAGCCTGTACTAGGTCATTAATAGAGTCATTGTCCTTAATCCCACATTCCTGCTTTTTATTCACAATCCTGGAAATTCCTTATCCTCCAGCACTTGGCCAATTGTCTTTTCCGATTATTTCTGGAATCAGCTTCCACCACATTCCCAGCTCGAGTATTCCACATCCTGACAACTCTCATTTCTCCCCATCTGTCCTCTAGATCTTTACCCAGTGATTGGAAATCGATGATCGCTGGTTACTGATCCGTTCACCAGAGGGAATAGATTTTCTCTCTATCAAAACCTCACCATCTTTAAACTCTTTACAGGGTCAGATCTGAACCTTCTCTATCCCAAGGAATCTCTCTGTGAACGGACAATGTGCTCGATCTACAAAGGCATGATCACTACATGCTGGTGACACAGAGGAGGCTGTTCCTTTCTGGAAGTTGTTAAGAAGGCATATGGAGTCTTAGCTTTTATTGGTAGGGGGTTTGAATTTCGGAGCCGCAACGTCATGTTGCAACTGTACAAAACTCTAGTGCGGCCGCACTTGGAGTATTGTGTGCAGTTCTGGTCCCCGCATTATAAGAAAGATGTGGAGGCATTGGAGAGGGTACAGAGGAGGTTTACCAGGATGTTGCCAGGTATGGAGGGCAGGTCTTGTGAGGAGAGGCTGAGGGATTTGAGGTTGTTTTCGTTAGAAAGAAGGCGGCTAAGAGGAGTCCTTATTGAAACATATAAGATGATTAGTGGTTTAGATAGGGTGGACAGTGATAGCCTTTTTCCTAGGATGGAGAAAGCTAGCACGAGGGGAATAGCTTAAAAAGGGGTGGTAGTTATAGGACGGATATCAGAGGTAGTTTCTTTACCCAGAGGGTGGTTAGGGTATGGAATGCCCTGCCTGCGGCAGTTGTAGATGCGCCAAGTTTGGTGGCATTTAAGAGGTTAGTAGATAAGTTTATGGATGAAAAGGGAATGGTTTAGTTTGGAGGGTCATTGCTTTTTCCTAATTGGTCGGCGCAACATCGAAGGCCGAAGGGCCTGTTCTGCGCTGTAATGTTCTCTCTATGTTCTATCTCTTTGGAGCCACTGGCTGCAGCATTGCCACACTGAGGGGGTGTTTCACAGAGCAGCTACAAGGCTGGGGGCAGCCTCCCAACATCTTCATTCTGTAGGATGTAGATTTACAACCTTTAACAGTAAATTCTGTCAATCAGACAATGAATTGGGCAAATTATTAGCAAGTTAATTACATCACAAATCCATCAGCATCAAAGGGACATCTGGGATTGAGAATAATTCCTGACAAACTTTGCAATAATGATTGAATTAGTTTACTTACTATCCATTGTTGCGTACACAGCGTTCCGGTCTCCATCAGGAACCCTAAAGAAATACCACACATTAGCTTCATTGCAGCTTTACCACAGAACAGTGCTGTAATATGCACACTCTGGGTGGAGATGCAGTTTAGATTTTTCAATATGGATTTCCCATATGAGTTTTTTATGGAAGATTCCACGGATGAACAAGATCAACTGAATCATTTCCTAAATAAACAGAACTTGCTCTAACAATAACACAAAGAATTTGACCAAAATCAGAAGGCATGTTGTGAAGCTTGATCAGGATGGGTAAATATGATTGGATTGTTTCCTTGTGGGGAGGGTAATGGTGAAGTAGGCTGCTTACACAGAGTGTCCACTCGAACTGTTCTCACTTGGTCTGAGCATCATGAGGGAGTGTGCAGCTAGCGAGACACAGGCATGAAACCAGCGCTCTGATCGAGTTCATTAGGTGGGCTAGGTGGGGAATTATCCAGCACTTATATCCTGAGGGTGATGTTTTGTACTTTAACTGTTAAATCCTTCCTGACTCTCAGCAGCAGTTAGGTGCCTGTTGGTCAGTGCTGGAGTAAGTGTGATGCTGTGACAGTGGGAGATGACTGGCACCAGTTGAGTATCTGGACATGTGTGGCTCTCATCAGTAGCAGGTCACTCCACGTGAACTGTATGCTACAAAGGAAAAGTTACCCCTCACTAAAAGCAGCAAGTTATAAAATAGTGCCCCTGTCCAGTTACAGTAACAGACACAAGATGAATCATATTTACCTTGGTGTGGAGTTCCTTGCTGAACAGAACTTTGTTTTCGCAAGATAACCTGAGAGCGGAGCAACGCAGAATATGAGAACAAAGGACAGAATGATAGCCAGGCTTAACACAACGGGATCTGAAGTCCAGGTATTATTGTAGGATGATTTTTCTGTAAAATATCAGAATGTTACACACACTATGGTGATGTGAAATTTGAATACTGTGAATATGTTATGGAAATTAGAACAGATTTCCATGGAGGAGAGAATGCTGAGAGGAGATTTGACACACATTCAAAATTCCATGCATGCGCCAGTCACTCAGCATTAATTTACCAATGACATTGAGCTGGCTCCCTGCTCCATAGATGTAGCTCCACACACTGCATCTGTACACAGCTGTATCATTGAGGGTCACATTCACAATGGTCAGAATGTAGCTGTTGCTGCTGACATTCCGGGAAGGCTGGAAACGGTGGTGGGAATCCCGGGACTTGGTAACGGTGCCATTCACAAACTGGCTGATCAGCCACTCACTGTGGTAGCCAGCTCTCTGGTAATGCCAGTGGACATCAGTGTCAATCACACTGGCAGTGTACATGGCACATTGTAAGTCGACAGTCTGACCCTCTGTCACCTTGCTGACTGTTGGATACTGCATGAGGACTGGGTCAGACAATGGAGCTGTTAATATTGAGAAAGAAAAATCAGAGAACTCAAAATGCAACATTTTAGAAATCTTCTTCTGGTTACAATAATGATTTGCAGAGAATTCTCTCACTTTCCCAACATGGAAATTATTGTTAACAATGAGGGAGGGAATGAGGGGACAAAAGGGGACCTGCTGAATGTTCTAGAATTTGCAGATATTATCCATTCAGTGCACATTCCCACCCACAGAAAACAAACTATTGAACAAATAAACTTCACAATCTTCACAGCTGATTATTGGAAAAACTCAAGTTATTGTTTAAAAAGATGAATGAAAGATGAAAGTAAAGGTATAAAGTTTAAAATTTCCTGTATAATAATTACAGTGTGTCCACACACGGGCTGATTTACTGCTGCTAATCCTCTTCTTTATCTGGCCTGGATTTTCCCCTTCTGGGATTGTTGTGAATTGATAAAAAGAGACACAGGGATCCGGAACTTATCCCTCCATTATCCACCTGTCCTGCCTTCTTCAGCGATCTGTGGAAATTCATTCCAAGATCCCACTCTTCTTTATAACCCTCAAGCCTCCTCCATGCCCCATCGTATCCCTCCAGATCCTTATGCTTGCTGCAACTCCAGGCCCCTTCCATTGTCCCATCCATGCTCCACACCCACTCTCCCAGTATTCTCCACACAGAGAAGCAATGTGCTACATGAACGTCTGAGAATTCATTGAAATGTTTCTGAAACTGACACAATGGGCAAAGAGGCTTTGAAATTCTGCTTCAGAAAAAAAACTATTCATCTTACAACCTCAGAAAAGTGTGAAATAAATATCAATGGGTAAAGTTTTATTCTTTTCAACATCTCTTAACTGTGTTCAAGTATACAAACAGGCATTGAAAAACTACAAAAAAGAAACTTCCTGAAGCTTCCAAAATGCCTGTCATAAACAGGAGCACTTTGCTTCAACCCATGTGAATTTTATTGAATTGACTAGCTCCATAGTCGGTTTGGAACTCAGCCAAGCATTCATAATAAGCACATCTGATAACTCCATAAACAGTGGGATACTGAACAGATAGCCAGACAGTTGTTTCTGGAGATAAAATGGCCTGACACGTGGCTCCCAATTCTAAAGATACAATTTGGCTCCGCTCCTTCTACAGATTCCAGCGTCAAGCTGGGTGGAGATAAAAAATAGTAAGGGGAGAAAGACGCTGGTGTGGTCCATAGGCCCCCTAACAGCAACTTTGAGGTGGGGCGGTCTATAAACAAACAAATAAGAGATGTGTGCAGAAATGGGATGGTGTTAGTAATAGAACATAGAACATAGAACATTACAGTGCAGTACAGGCCCTTCAGCCCTCGATGTTGTGCCGACCAATGGAGAAAAAGCAATGACCCTCTAACCTAAACCATTCCCTTTTCATCCATAAACCTATCCACTGACCTCTTAAACACCCCCAAACTTGGCGCATCTACAACTGCAGCAGGCAGGGCATTCCATACCCTTACCACCCTCTGGGTAAAGAACCTACCTCTGACATCCGTCCTATAACGACCACCCCTTAATTTAAAGCTATGTCCCCTCATGCTAGCTTTCTCCATCCGAGGAAAAAGGCTATCACTATCCACCCTGGGTGATTTCAATCTGCACATTGACTGGGCGACGCAAGTTGAACACGGCGGGCTGGAGGAAAAGTTTTTGGAATGCTGTATGGATGGGTTCTTTGAACAGTATGTTACAGAACCGACGAGAGACCATGCTATCTTGGACCTGGTACTATGTAATGAGGCAGGTAGAATTAGGGATATTCATGTGAGGGATCCTCTAGGGACGAGTGATTATAGTATGATAGAATTAATAATGCAGATGGAGGATGAGGTAGTAGCGTCCCGGACCTGTGTACTATGTTTGAACAGAGGGGACTACGATAGGATGAGAGAGGAATTGGCAACTGTGATTGGAGGAGTGCGCTGGTTGGTGGGACGGCTGAGGAACAGTGGAGGATTTTTAAAGAGATCTTTTTCAGTGCTCAGCAGAAATATATTCCGATGGTGAAGAAGGACTGTAGGAGAAGGGAAAATCAGCCGTGGTTCTACAGGGAAATTAAGGAGAGTATTAAATCAAAAGCTGAAGCGTTCAGAGCAGCTACAAATAGTGGGCATTCAGAGAATTGGGAAAGTTTTAAACAACAGCAAAGAATGACTAAGAAGGTGATTAAAAAAGGAAAGACGGAATATGAGGCTAAACTAGCTCGAAATATCAAAAAGGACAGTAAGAGTTTTTATAAGTATATAAAGAATAGGAGGATGGCCAGAGTTAATGTTGGATCCTTGGAGGATGAGAGGGGTGGTTTAATCGTGGATGATAAGGATATGGCGGAGACCTTGAATAAGTTTTTTGTGTCGGTCTTTACAGAGGAGGACGTAAATAGCTTGCCCGAAATTAAGGATAGAAGGGCGATAGGAGATGAGGTCCTTGATGAGATTACAGTCACTATAGAGGTTGATAGGCTAATGGGGCTGAGGGTAGATAAGTCCCCAGGGCCGGATGGAATGCATCTCAGGATTCTCAAAGGAAATGGCAGAAGTGATAGTGGATGCCCTGGTAATTATCTTTCAGAATTCGCTGGACTCTGGAAAAGTGCTGGAAGATTGGAAAACGGCAAATGTTATGCCGCTGTTTAAAAAGGGTAGCAGACAGAAGGCAGGGAATTATAGGCCGGTTGGTTTAATGTCTATAGTAGGAAAAATGCTTGAATCTGTAGTCAAAGCGGAAATAATGAGGCAGCTGGATACGAACAGTTTGATCAGGCAGACGCAGCACGGATTCGTTAAGGGGAAGTCGTGTTTGACGAATCTATTGGAGTTCTATGAGGAAGTGACTAGTGCAGTAGATAGAGGGGAACCGGTGGATGTGGTGTTTTTGGATTTCGAGAAAGCGTTTGATAAGATGCCTCACAAAAGATTGCTGCAGAAGGTTAGGGTGCAGGGAATTGAGGGTAGGGTGTTAGACTGGATAGAGGATCAGTTGTCTAATAGGAAGCAGAGGGTAGGTATTAATGGGTGCTATTCTGATTGGCAGCTGGTGACTAGCGGAGTGCCCCAGGGATCGGTGCTGGGGCTTCAACTATTTGAGGGTGATGAAATTTGCTGATGACATGAAGATGAGTGGAAAAGCAAATTGCGTGGAGGGTGTGCAAACTTGCAGAGGGATCTGGATAGGTTGAGTGAGTGGGCGAGGACCTGGCAGATGGAGTATAATGTTAGCAAGTGTGAGGTTATCCACTCTGGTAGGAATAATGGTAGGAAAGACTACTATTTAAATGGAGAAAAGCTGTAGTATGCAACGATGTAGAGGGACCTGGGGGTCCTCGTGCACAAATCGCAAAAACACAGTATGAAGGTGCAGCAGGTGATTAAGAAGGCGAATGCAATATTGGCCTTTATAGCTAGGGGGATAGAATATAAAAGTAGGGAGATACTTTTGCAGCTGTATAGGGTACTGGTGAGGCCGCAGCTGGAGTACTGTGTGCAGTTTTGGTCGCCACATTCGAGGAAGGATATATTGGCCTTGGAGGAGGTGCAGAGAAGGTTTACTCGGCTGATACCGGAGATGAGGGCGTTGGATTATGAGGAGAGACTGAATAGGCTGGGTTTGTACTCTTTGGAGTTTAGAAGGCTGAGAGGGGATCTTATAGAAACGTATAAGATAATGAAGGGGATGGTTAGGGTAGAGGTTGAGAGACTCTTCCTGATTAGCAAAGATAGCAGGACTAGAGGGCACAGCCTCAAGATGTGAGGGGGGTGGGGTTCAGATCGGAGTTGTGGAGGGATTTCTTCACGCAAAGGGTGGTGAATCTTTGGAATTCTCTGCCTAATGAGGTGATGGAGGCTCCCTCACCGAATATGTACAAATCGAGAGTGGATAGGTTTTTAATTGACGAGGGAATTAAGGGTTACGGGGAGAAAGTGGGAAAGTGGAACTCAACCACTGCAGATCAGCCATGATCTTATTGAATAGTGGAGCAGGCTCGAGAGGAGCCATGGTCGTCTCCTGCTCCTATTCCTTATGTTCTTAAGCATTCTTTTTCCCAGGATGTGGACATTGTTGTCTCACCTAATGTTTGCTCCTCATCCCTAAGACTCTCCCTATTCCTAATACCCAGCAGTGTGCCAAGCTCAAAACCTCAACCATTCCTCCTCCCTGATCACAGCCTCCAGTGCTTCCCTGTTCATTTCCCATCTCCTACATCATATTCCCTGAAATCCCTAATTCCCTGAATCCCATCATATCCACTGCTTTCCTCACCTTTTCCTCTCCATCCGCAGTCATATCCAGCACAAAGGAAGATTGTTGGAGGTCAATCATCTCAGCTCCAGGACATCACTGCAGGATTTCCTCAGGGAAGTGTCCTCGGCCCAACCATCTTCAGCTGCTTCATCAATGACCTTCCCTCCATCATAAGGTCAGGAGTGGGAATGTTCATTAATGATTGGACCATTCATTACTCCTCCATTACTGAAGAAGCCTGTTCCTGCACACAGCAAAACCTGGACAACATTCAGACTTGGGCTGTTATATGGAAGGTAACATTTCCCCACAGAAGTGCCAGGCAATGAACATTTCTAACAACAGAGGATCTAACCATCACCCCTTGACATTCAATGGCATTTCCATCACTGAATCCCCCACTGTCAACATCCTGGGGGTTACCATTGACCAGAAACTGAACTGGGCCAGCCCTGTAAAAACTATGGTTACAAGAGCAGGTCAGAGACTGGGAAACTGCAGAGGGTAACTCACCTCCTGACTCCCCAAAGCCTGTCCACCACCTACAAGGCACAAGTCAGGAATGTAATGGAATACTCTCCACTTGCCTGGATGAGTGCAGCTCCAATAACACTTAAGAAGCTTGACACCATCCAGAACAAAGCCAAAGTGCTTGATGGGGACACCACCCATCACATTAAACATTCACTCCCACCACCATGGACACACAGTGACAGGCGTGTGTACCATCTACAAGATACACTGCAGGAACTCACCAAGGCTCCTTTAACAGAACCTTCTAAATCTATAACCTCTACCATTTCTGCGCTCTGTGACTCTACAACTTGATGATTTTGACTCTAAAAGGACAAGGGCAGGAGGCACATGGGGAACATCATCACCTGGAGGCTTCTCTCCGAGTCACTCACAATCCTGACTTGGAAATATATCACCGTTCCTTCACTGTCTCTGGGTCAGAATCCTGGAATTTCCAATCCTGACTGCACTGTGAATGTACCTACACCACATGGGCTGTAACAGATCAAGAGGCTGTTTCACCACCACCTTCTGAAGGGTAACTAGGGATGGACCCTAACCAGTAACACCCACCAAGAATGAATATAAAACAGAAACAGCTGGAGACAGCACTCTGACAAAAAGCTGAGTAAACAAAGGAGAGGGAGAAAGATTAGAAACAAACAGAAACAGAGAAACAGAGAAAATGTCAAAGAATTGAAGACTGAGAAATCAGGAGCGATGCACAATTTTTATTCTTTGACAAAAGTGCATGAGATCACCCAGTCTATTTTTCTAACGTGTTCCCTTTAACCCAGGGGTTTGTGATATTTCTCACACACTCACTTCCCACACAGTTACAAGTGGTGATTCCTTCAGGCAGATATTTCTGTAAACTGGACTTACTGGTTACATTCAGCAGTGTCCCATTGCCACTGATATCTCCCCACACTGAGCAGTAATAGACGGCAGTGTCACTGGGCTGCACCATGGAGATTGTCAGAATGAAGCTGTTATTGGAGGTGTCTCTGGAAGACTGGAATCGCTCAGTGAAACCTGGGCTCCGGTGTATGTTATTCCCTGTATCCTGTGTTAAAACTCTCTCCCTATCTTTCCCAGGTAGCTCCCGGTACCAGTGAACATCAGTGTGTGTCACTGCGGCGTTCCTCAGGGTGCTCTGTAACCGTGCAGTCTGACCCTCTGTGACACGTTCCACACTCGGAGACTGGATAAGGACTGGAACATTCGCACCTTTAAACAGAGGAAAAACAATTCAGTGAGTGACAGAAATCAGTGAGTGACAGAAATCAGTGAGTGACAGGAATCAGTGAGTGACAGAAATCAGTGAGTGACAGAAATCAGAGTGACAGATATCAGTGAGTGACAGAAATCAGTGAGTGACAGATATCAGTGAGTATCAGTGAGTGACAGAAATCAGAGTGACAGATATCAGTGAGTTAAATTCTGAGCTGAAGCTTTCAAATTCCCGTGAGTATTTAAAGGGACAGTCCAGGCAGTAGAGTTTCTGTGTTAAAGTGAGAGGATCTCTGTTCTCCTGAGGTTTTTGTGTAACAGTTTGTAAGACTGGTGTGGCTCATTACTGATTCACAGCAAACACAACACATTTGTGTGAGGAAATGAGTGAAAATATCTGGGATAAGGATAGGAGCTGGGATAGCAGGATCAGGATTTTCTGTCGTCAAAGCAGAAATAAGGAGGCACCTGGATACAAACTATTTGATCAAGCAGATGCAGCGTGGATTCGTTAAGAGGAAGTCGATTGGAGTTCTATGATGAATTTATTGGAGTTCTATGAGGAAGTGACTAGTGCGGTAGATAGACGGGAACCGGTGGATGTGGTGTTTTTGCATTTCCAAAAGGCACTTGATAAGGTGCCTTACAAAAGATTGCTGCAGAAGTTTAGGGTGCAGGGAATTGAGGGTGGGGTGTTAGACTGGATAGAGGATTGGTTGTCTAATAGGAAGCAGAGAGTAGGTATTAACGGGTGCTATTCTGATTGGCAGCTGGTGACTAGTGGAGTGCCCCAGGGATCGGTGCTGGGGCCGCAACTATTTACCATTTACATAGACGATCTGGAGGAAGGGGCTGAGTGCAGGGTGATGAAATTTGCTGATGACATGAAGATGAGTGGAAAAGCAAATTGCGTGGAGGGTGTGGAAAGCCTGCAGAGGGATCTGGATAGGTTGAGTGAGTGGGCGTGAAACAGGCAGATAGAGTATAATGTTAGCAAGTGTGAGGTTATCCACTTTGGTAAGAATAATGGTAGGAAGGATTACTATTTAAATGGAGAAAAGCTGCAGCATGTGATGGTGCAGAGGGACCTGGGGGTCCTTGTGCACGAATCGCAAAAACACAGTATGCAGGTGCAGCAGGTGATTAAGAAGGTGAATGGAATGTTGGACTTTATAGCGAGGGGGATAGAATATAAAAGTAGGGAGGTTCTGTTGCAGCTGTATAGGGGGCTGGTGAGGCCGCAGCTGGAGTACTGTGTGCAGTTTTGGTCACCGCATTCGAGGAAGGATATATTGGCCTTGGAGGGGGTGCAGAGAAGGTTCACTAGGCTGATACCGGAGATGAGGGGTTTTGATTATGAGGAGAGATTGAATAGGCTGGGTTTGTACTCTTTGGAGTTTAGAAGGCTGAGAGGAGATCTTATAGAGACATATAAGATAATGAAGGGGATAGATAGGGTAGAGGTTGAGAGACTCTTCCCGCTTTGCAAAGATAGCAGGACTAGAGGGCACAGCCTCCATATTAGGGGCGGGTAGTGGTTCAGATCAGAGTTGCGGAGGAGTTTCTTCACACAAAGGGTGGTGAATCTTTGGAATTCTCTGCCTGATGAGGTGGTGGAGGCTTCCTCACTGAATATGTTCAAGTCAAGAATGGATAGGTTTTTAATTAACAAGGGAATTAAGAATTACAGGGAGAAAGTGGGAAAGTGGTACTGAACCACTACAGATCAGCCATGATCTTATTGAATGGTGGGGCAGCTCGAGGGGCTGGATGGCCGACTCCTGCTCCTATTTCTTATGTTCTTATCAGTATACAGTGATGTGTGTCTGAATGGGGAACAGCTCCTATTACACTTCCCAATCTCAGCCTCTCCCTGTTCCTATTGTAACCCCAAAGCCCACACATCATCATAACCTCATCTCCAACTCACTCATCTGGAAGAGGTTATTGCTGTGGATTATTGGAATAAAACTCTACTTACTGGTTACATTCAGCCGGCTTCCTTTCCCCCAGAGTGATGAATGCACTAAGCAGTAATAGACGGCAGTGTCACTGGGCTGCACCATGGTGATTGTCAGAATGAAGCTGTTATTGGAGGTGTCTCTGGAAGACTGGAATCGCTCAGTGAAACCTGGTTTCCGGGTTATGATGTTCGATGGTTCATCTACTAAAACTCTCTCCCTATCTTTCCCAGGTAGCTCCTGGAACCAGGAAACAAGACTGTGTGTCACTGCGGCGTTCCTCAGGGTGCACTGTAACCGGGCAGTCTGACCCTCTGTGACACGTTCCACACTCGGAGACTGGATAACGACTGGAACATTCGCACCTTTAAACAGAGGAAAAACAAATCAGTGAGTGACAGAAATCAGTGAGTGACAGAAATCAGCGAGTGTCAGAAATCAGTGAGTGACAGGAATCAGCGAGTCACAGAAATCAGCGAGTGACAGGAATCAGTGAGTCACAGAAATCAGCGAGTGACAGAAATCAGTGAGTCACAGAAATCAGCGAGTGACAGGAATCAGTGAGTCACAGAAATCAGCGAGTGACACGAATCAGTGAGTGACAGAAATCAGTGAGTGACGGAAATCAGTGAGTGACAGAAATCAGTGAGTTAAATTCTGAGCTGAAGGTTTCAAATTCCCGTGAGTATTTAAAGGGACAGTCCAGGCAGTAGAGTTTCTGTGTTAAAGGGAGGGAACAGTTTCTAAGATTGATCTTGCTGCGTTAGTTTGTTCCTGCTCTATATCCTGGGGGTTACACTGTGCTGTCCTCAGCAATGCAGATGTGTTGATGTAACAGTGAAATACAATGTTGTCCTCACACTGTGGAACAGCTGTCTCAGAGAAAGCTACACATCCCAGATTTTGGGTGGGATTCTCTTATCCCACCTGTAGAGAGTTTAGTGACGTCAGGAGCAGAGAAAGGCTGAGGAAAGAACTGAGGAAAGGCTGCCTTTATGGGAAAGAGGCCATTTGGCCCATTGACACTGCACTGACTCTCCAAAAGAGCATCTTATTCAGGTGCTATCCCTATACAAAAAACAATACAGCACAGGAAAAGCTCCTTTGGCCCTCCAAGCCTGCACCGCTCATTGGTCCAACTGAACCAGTCATTTGTATACCCTCCATTTCCAGCGTGTCCACCTCCACCACCCTGCTTGGCAGTGCATTCCAGGTCCCCACCACCCTCTGTGTAAAATACATCCCTCTGATATCTGAGTTAAACCTTGCCCCCTCCAACCCCCTCACCTTGAACCTGTGACCCCTTGTGTTTGTCACCTTTGACCTGGGAAAAATCTTCCCACGGTTCACCCTATCCTCACCCCTCATAATTTTATACACTTTAATTAGGTCTCCCTTCATTCGCTGTCGTTCCAGGGAGAACAACCCCAGTTTACCCAATCTCTCCTCATAACTAAGACTCTCCATACCAGGCAGCATCCTGGTAAACCTTCTCTGCACTCTCTCCAAAGCCTCCACGTCCTTCTGGTAGTGCAGCAACCAGAACTGGACACAGTATTCCAAATGTGGTTTAACCAACATTCTATACAGCTGTAACATCAGATGCCAATTTTTATATTCTATACCTTGTCCTACAAAGGTAAGCATGTCATATGCCTTCTTTAACACCTTCTCCACTTGTAGTGCCATTTTCAAGGACTTGTGGACTTGCACACCCAGGTCCCTCCGTGTTGTCTGTACTTTTGATGGTTCTGCCATTTATTGTGTAGCTTCCCCTTCCTTACAATAATCCACCTGTAAGGGTCAGGTTCCCCCCTCCTTAGCTCTGGCTCCGCAACATTAATCTGCATCTCTTCCATGATTGCCTCGTTCTCCCTGACTAAAAATGCATCCTCCAATTGCCACTCTAGTTGCTTGGCCCGAGCCCTCAGACGCTGCAGCTCCAAACGCTTGAGGCATACGTGGACTTTTGGGAGAGATCTCGCCTCCAGGAACTCCCACATATGACACCATACGCAGGTGAGGCGTCTTCCCTTAATCCCTGCCATTGTCATGAACACCTTTGGAAGTGTGAATGTACTGGAAAACCAGTAGCACACTGTGCCTGAGCCTGCTCTCGCCTAAGCCCCCAAGCCAAAGCCCTTATATTTCACTCTGCTTCCCTACTCACTCCACTGCCCACTCCTGATGCTGCCCGCTGTCTACTGCCACTTTCTTTTTATACTCCCTGGTTCCCTTCCCAGCTAGCCCCACGCCTAACTACAGCAGCAAAAAGCACTCAAGAACAGAGAGAGAAAAAAAAGCAAATTGAAAAATTCACACTCAGCCACCAGCACTTCCAAACACTCTGTCCCAGAGAACAATGAGCTACATTGGATTTGGGCCTGTGTCTGTGGGAGTTTGCGCATTCTCCCCGTGCTTGCGTGGGTTTTCTCTGGGTGCTCCGGTTTCCTCCCACATCCAAAGATGTGCTCTTAGGCTAATTGGCAAAACAAATTCTCCCTAAATTGTCTCAAATTTGGTTTTTAATCCATAGATCTATAAACATAGACAGGGATCACGGGTTGAAGTGGGAACATCGAGGTGGTGGCGCAGGCTCGTTGGGCCGAAGGGCCTGTTTCCCATGCTGTTTTGTTCTTTGTTCTTTGCTCCCCCCTACATAAGCCTTACCAAAATGCATCACTTCGCATTTATCTGGATTAAATTTCATTTGCCATTTCTCTGCCCAATTTTCCAGCCTATCTATATCCTGCTGTATTCTCTGACAATGTTCATCGCTATTTGTAAGTCCAGACACCTTCGTTTCATCCACAAACGTGCTGATCACACCACTTACCCTTCTACTAAATCATTGAGATATATCACAAATAGCAGAGGTCCCTGTACAGAGCCCTGTGGAACACCACTGGTCACAGACTTCCAGCCGGAAACAGACCCTTCCACTGCTACTCTCTGTCTTCTGTGGCCAAGCCAGTTCTCTACCCACCTACCCACCTCTCCTTTTATTCCATGAGATTTAACCTCATGCACCAACCTGCCGTGAAGGACTTTGTCAAACGCTTTACTAAAATCCATATAGATGATATCCAAGGCCCTTCCCTCATCAACCGTTTTAGTCACCTCCTCAAAAAACTCCACCAAATTTGTGAGACATGACCTCTCTCTTACAAAACCATGCTGTCTATTGCTAATGAGATTGTTCTGTTCTAAATGTACATATATCCTATCTGTAAGAATCCTCTCCAACAATTTCCCTACCACAGATGTCAAGCTCACTGGCCTATAATTACTTGTGTTATCCTTGCTACCCTTCTTAAATAATGGGACCACATTCACTATCCTCCAATTCTCAGAGACCTCAGCTGTATCCAATGAAGAGACAAAGATTTCTGTTAGAGGCCCAGCAATTTCATCTCTTGTCTCCCTGTGCTATTTAGGATAGATGCCATCAGGCTCTGGAGATTTGTCAGTTTTAATGTTCCCTCAAAAACCTAACACTTGCTTCCTTGTAATGGAGATTTACTCTAATAGGTCAACACCTCCCTCTGAACCACTCCCAGTCAACACGTCCCTCTCCTTTGTGAATACTGATGCATTGAGGATCTCCGCTACTTCCTTGGGCTCTCGGCATAATTCACCTTCTTTGTCCCTGAGAGGTCCAAATTTTTCCCTGACAACTCTTTTGTTCCAAACTTATAAATGAAATGCCTTAAGATTTTCCTCAATATTGCCTGCCAAGGACATTTCATGACCCCTTTTTGCCCTTTGAACTCCCCGTTTGAGTTCTTTCCTACTTTCTCTGTATTCCTCCAGTGCTCCGTCTGTTTTCAGTTGCCTGGTCCTAACGTACATCTCTCTTTCCTTTTTGATCAGACCCTCAATTTCCCTGGTTATCCACGATTCTCGAATCCTACCTTTCCTCTTCTTCCTTTTTACAGGCACATGCCTGTCCTGCAGCCCCATCAAGTGCTCCTTAAAAGACACATGCCAGATGTGGATTTACTCTCAAACAGCCTCTTCTAATCAACGGCCACGAATTCCTGCCTAATCCGGCTATAGTTAGCCTTTCCCCAATTTAGCACACTACCCGTAGGATGT